>JAUPFZ010000025.1:6210000-7410000 GCA_036937285.1 Euphydryas editha
GCCGTGCGCCGGCGGTTGCGGGTTCGTATCCCACTCGGGACAGATATTTGTATTTTTACAAATATTTGTTTCCGGTCTGGGTGTATGTCCTTGTGGGTCTGTCCACCTTGCCTCGGAGAGCACGTAAAGCTGTCGGTCTCGGTTGTTATCACAGACACCTGATAACGATCGTTACCAATGGTAGGAAATTATCCGCCAACTCGCAGTGGAGCAGCGTGGTGGATTAAGCTCCAACCCTTCTTCTAAACGGAGAAGAGGCCTTCGCTCAGCAGTGGGTGGTTTACAGGCTGATACAGTACGTATGCAAATTCAAAGCTGATTATATCTAGCAATAACATCGTTAAACGTATAAAATCGTGTCGTGTCGTATTGTGTAACAATTCACTACGGAGGCCGAGCTTTTTGGACCGTATGGTGTTGATTCTGACATACTTTAAAATATCTACTTAAAGTAAAATATTTCGGTGATAAGCTGTTCGTTTTCTAGACCCAGAAAATAATTTATTGAAGATTTTTATCAAAATTGTCAAATCCATTTGCGAAATTTTCAAAAAGTTATAAGCCGGATATTATATCATACAGCTTTGAGGATCATAAAAGTTACAACCATTTTACAAGAATGCGTCTTTTTAACAAAATTTTAGCGGATAAAACTTCAGTTCTTAATACGTTCCGAGTAAATTTATAGCCACTCAGCGGTTCATATTTCCTAGGCTCAGTACTTAGCAGCTAGGGTTTTTAAGAACGTTTCGTTGTTTATAAGATAATATCCTCATTTACTTAAGTTGAGATTATATCTTGCGAAAATACTCTTAGGACCCTTCTAGCCAACTTCAAGTAAAGTATCATGTGAATTATAGTCATTGTAAATAAGCATGACTGGCCCGTTGGCGCAGTTAGCAGTGACCCTGTTTTCTGCTCCAGGGTTGTGGGTTCCATTCCCATACCGAGTCTGGGTGTAATATATGTTTATTTATATGTATATGTATTTGATAAAAAAAATGTATATCAGTCTGCTGTTACCTAAAACACAGGCATTATTTTGCCTACCTTAGTGGCAGGCGACCGTGTGTGTGTTAAACATATTTATTAAAAAAAATATGCATGTGATTTTTATGATGTTGGAATAGCATTAACCGATTAACAAACTAGCTCATAATTCAAATAATAAACAAAATCTTCTGTTTTATAATATAAGTAAAGATAAGGGTTTTTTTATTTTCCAGTTAACATACAGATCAGTGAAATTGGCTGATGACAAAGAAGGGACAGATGAATTCATCCACAACGTGAGGATCTGGATGAAGGACAAGATGTCAATAGCCGCTGTCAAGGAGGGCACCGACAAACTTGTTGGAGTGCTCATCATGAGGATACAGGAAAAAAGTAAGTTGGTAGTGAAAGAGATCGGGATATGAGCATCGTTATTAGTTTAGCTGAGTTTGATGGAATAATTCATTCGTTGAGTGTTGCTAATTCGACATCATCTTGAGATTATTAGTCCCTACTTTCTTTTAATGTCTTGATCTTCATAGTAAATGAAATGATCGTGAGGAACTAATGTGTTTTCAGGCGACATTTCAAGACAGGTATTATTGTACATCTGCTTTTCCGTGATAGAGCAATTAAGTAGATTAAGACCAAAACTTTTTCTTACTAGAAGAAGTAGTCTTAAGTTGTACTGTTGTAATAAATTCACTAAAGATTTTCGGCTTCATGTCTTTATTCTGTCATTTGAGGTAACTTACTAATTAAGCAATGGTCTAATATTATTGTGACCGCTATAAAGCTATGATGTTTCTTCTATAACTCTAAAATGTAATTAAGCTAAAAGTAACTGTAAAATGGGTAAATTTTGTGCATTAGGCAATCTTTAACGAAAAGTTATTAAAAGTTAAATACTTCTTCAGCAAAAGTTAACTACGCTTGCGCTGCGTAATTTTGTTATAGGCGTGACTCTTGTTACAAATAGATACAGATTAAAATGAATCAAGACTTAAATTTGTTTTTTGTTTTTTTTTTAGTTTATGAAAAGAGACTAATAAGTAAACTTGTAGCTAGTTTTGGCGATGATATAAACTGTCAGAATATTTAATGTACTAACAACGATTAGCTGAAAATTTATTTTTATATATTATGTTAACAATATCATGGGTATGGTCGGGAAACGGTAAATTGATCGCGAAATTGAAAAATGTCATTGAATGTCAAAAAATGTCTTTATAAGAACTGTTCCCTGGTCGCAACTACTCGAAATCTATTTGCATATCAATTGTATCGATTCGTATAGAAGTCGGCGTGTCGTAACATTACGGGCGGGCTCTTCGACTGCTTCGAGCCTAACTTTTTACTGTTTACGTAAAGAAATTCCGATTCAGCTTTAGGATTTTACGTTCGGTGCAAGTTACGAGTGATTAGTTATGTGCTTTAAAATGATTATGAATGAATATTAATCATTTTAAAGCACATAATCAATCAATAAAAGGGAGTAAGAATGAGCTGTAGGAAAAGGTGATGATGTAGATACAGTAGGTGCTTCAAGTCGATTTTATGTGATAATAGTACGTCACGGGTCGAGTAGTTAAATGACAATAACCAGGCTATAGAACAGTAATAATAGTTTAAATACAACTAATAGCTTGAATACAACTAATAGTATGAATACAACTGTTAATTTGAATACAACTGCAGTTAACTAATTATTCTATAAGTGGACTCAATATCGTATACTAATCTTTAAAATAAAATATAGGTGCTACGTATATAAACAAAAAACAAAAAAAATTTGCACTCATACACTTGGATCAAACAATTTGTACATAAATTGGATTCAAAGTAGTCTATAGGGTAGGTCTGTATTAAAGAAAGTTGTTGATATCGGCTAGGGACGAGTAAAAGGTGGGTTGCTACGCCATGATATTGCGGTTGATGCTACGGAAATTGGGTAGGCGTGAATGTATTTACATACACCAAGTACGAAGATGGTAGACAATGCGCTTATTGAGGTATCACCAGTTGAAGGTGACTTACCAATTCACTTTATGACATGAATATGAACTGCCTTTTTGTCTAAATCTATCATTCTATTTAAAACTTTATTCATTTAAATATGAAGCCATACAATTTACACAAATAAATAAAATTGATGTGTCTGTTTGTAATATGAAAGTAACAGCTTTTTAATAAATTTATGTGCATTTTTTTGTTATTTACATGTTTGTTTTGGCTAATATTCAATATATATTGAACAATTATGCCGGCTTTCTTATTAATTGGCAGTTATCGATGCTAGCTGTAACTTCATTGATTAAAAAAGGATTCAGAGTAACTAAAAAGAAAAAAAAAAACTTTAAAACAAATACCGATGAAATGGAATTACTATAAGTAAAGTACAGAAAATCATATATATCTTCATAAATACTGATTAATGATAAATTGCAGGTGCATTTTCTCGAACGTTCAGCCGAGTAAAGATTACGTATAACGAGAAGTACACTACTGTCATGACGTTCTACAGGGAGATCGAGAAGCCAGTCGACTTATTTGAAAAGTTAGGCGTGAGGCGGTATTTTAAAATTTACGTGCTGGCTTTGAAATCGAGATACCGACACAGAGGTGAGGTTACCAAATTCACTTATCAATTTTTGATTGTTTTGTCAGAAATTATTTAGGCAGAAATATATCTGGCGAAACAATCAACAGTCTTGGTTTGACTAGTTATAAAAGAAAACAAAATGAGACAGTCTGTCAATATCTAACTGCACAGAAAATGATTCTTCTATTATGAAAATTGACGGAAATTTAATCCGACACAGTGTTTCACTTTTAACGTATAATGTTTAAGATTTTTTTTGAATACATTAAAATTTTCTCTTGACATTTTCGTTTATAGTAGAATTTGTTGAGAAGGTACTAACTCGTGAAAATTCAGCAGTATATTTCGTATTCAAATTTGTAGCCGTTACTTTAACTTTTACCTATTTTACCAAACTTGCTATTAGGAAGCAATGAGGAGTTATAGTAATCTATTTCTAAACTATGATCCTGGTAGATAAATGTCTAAAAAGATTTTATAAAAACAAGTGTTTATTTTAGGTATAGCTAAGGAGATGTTAAAAGCTGCGATAGCTCTTAGTGCAAGCGCCAATGTGCCAGCTATTGCGGGTATTTTTACAACTAGTCGAAGTCAACAAATTGCAGAAGAACTAGGTTTTGAAAAGCATAACGAGCTCTATTATGTGAGATATCTTATTGATGAACAAGTAAGTCATCAGAACCGGTATGAAGTTTTTGAGAGACAATACCGTTCAATACTTTATTTGATCTTGTTTTATACTTAATTTTGTATTTCCTTTGCAAGATACTATTATATGTACATGGGCCATATAAAAAAAAAAATGTTTTCATAGAACGAAAAATCCTTATTTATCTTTAAATTAACACTTGACATAATTAAACTTCGCTAAAATCTAAGGAACTTTCTCTGTCCTAAACTGAAATTTAGTAAAAATTTAATTTTATTGATTAATACATATAAATAAGGTTTTCACATCTTATAAATTTTATTTACATCAGTTGAATATAATAAAATGGAAATAAGTGAAAAGTGACGTCCTTTGTAAAGTGATCGCCATATCTTTGCCATTAAGTAACAATAAATTATCTTTGCAGTCGAGTTCTAATCTATTTGTATCTATCATTTTTGGTAGACTTACTTTTCCAAATGATTGTCCTTGTTGTGATTTACGCTTATTTTCATTGTTTTATATGTGTTAAAAGATATTTTTATCAATTATCTACTTAATTATCTCTGATATTCATTCACTTGACGTATCGTTTATTTTAAAATATATTATTCTATAAAGCGTCGATACTGATTTCTAACTAATAGATATAATATATTTTCATTTAAGACCAATTTCACCGACTGCTTATAAAGTTTAAGATAGTTATCGTACATATAACGGTATCTAAAAGATAAAAGTTTTTGACATATTTTTTTCATCAATCTCAAAGTGGAGTTCAGACATTTCTATTTGAAAACTATGAAACAAAAAGTTATCTTGCGCACAAAAGTTATTGGTCGTGTCTTTATCAGCAACGCGTGAAAATGGAGCTTAGTGTATTAATGCATATTGTCAATATTAATATTTTAAAGCAGAAGGATTTTATACATGTTTTCATGTTGTTAATATTGGGATCTATCTCATATCTTTAAACGAGCAATTCATGTATATATATTTATATAATCTGAATCTCGGGAACGGCTCCAACGATTTTCATGAAATTTAGTATGCAGGGGGTTTCGGGGGCGATAAATCGATCTAGCTAGGATTTATTTTTATAAAATGTCGTTTTGTCCCTTTTTTACGCAATTAAAATATCATTGAATACGAGGGTATATTTCGTTGTCATTAATAAACTTATAATAGCTCGAATAGGAATCGGCGGATTCGAAATCAGAAAACCCGGGTTCAAATCCAGATGTCTACAGATCAGTTTTTTTCCCTGTTTTTTCAAGTTTCTTCTTTTGTGAGAAAAACTATTTTTGAGATCTCTTTTCATTTTTTATTTAAATAACCAGTTCCTATTATTTTACTATTATGTCGGTAATGTATTTAAGTATAATTTAACCGAGCAAAGCTCGGTCATCCAGGTACATACTTAGTTTAATTTGAAAAATTATTTTCGTATTAGAAAGTTTATTGATTGGGGAATGTTACATATGTTTGTAAGAGATATATAACACGTTAAGATGAAAATAACTGTAACGATAAACATAAACGGATGGAACTACACGTAACTATGTATTTGGAAATGAAGAAACTAAACACTCTATTTTGTTCTCTATTTATTTCAAAATTATATTAATAGAATATTAGATAAAATATAGGGATATTAGGAAAGGAGCTTGAAAAATTTATCTCCCAAGAAAATTGAAACTTTGTTCAAAACTTCCTCTTATTTGATCGCAGAGAAATTTTTCATAAGGGGAATCCCATGTGATACAAAACTTATACGATAACAGTATAGTGGAAGTACTTACGTCGAATAATATTAAGTATTAAAATGAAGATCAAGTGTCTACACCTATGTAATTATATTATAATTTCCAGATTTTTAGCTAGAAGTGCTTTCTAAATACTCGTATTAAATAAAGTTTGTTGTCCTGCCTCGCACGACTACTAAATGGAACCAGTTGCCACCTACGGTATTTCCGAACCGATACGACTTAGGGACCTTCAAGAAAAGTGCATACTCATATTTGAAAGGCCGGCAATGTACTAATCCCCTGATGTAGCGGGTGTCAATGGATGTCGCTTTGACTTATCACCAGGCGAACCGACTGTCCGTTATCTCCCTCTTACATAAAAAAAAGTTTGGACGCGTCAAGCGTTCTAAGCTCAACATGAGAAAATTAAAAGTTGAGCATAGTTTGTAGTATGCGTACTTCTTACGCCGGGTTCTCACTATGCCGAACCGGCGAAATCGCCGAAAACTGGATCCTGGAACGAGGTGTTCACATTACACCGGATCGGCAAAAACACCGGAGAGCCAAGCCCGCACTTCAGTTGAATTCGGACCTGAGCACACAATGGACGACGAAATTGTTGTGTTGTGGTGGTTTCTAAATAAAAGGCTAAACAAAGTAAAAATAAAACATTGGGTACACCCTATTTTGCTGGAAAGATTTTTATCTTAAATTTTTATTTTATTTTTTTAATCATCTTCGGTCTTATCTTACAGAATAGGTCTCTCTTGCACAAGCGTAATTAAAGTTTCTTCGTTTATATCCATACTAAACTTCTAAATTATTATAATGCGATCGCCGAAATGACCCGCTGGCGCGAGGGGAGCATGGGCGGGGCGAGCGGGGAACAGAGATGCCGGAGCGTGCTCGTTCACATTACTCCGGTCTGGTGAATTCACCGGAACTCCGCAGTGGCAACACCTCCGGTGAAAACACCGGAACCAGATAAATGTGAACAGCTTTATATAAAATGTATGGCCACTAGCCTTTCCGGCAGTTTCACCAAACCGGTGGATTCACCGGTCGGGTGTAGTGGGAACGAGGTCTTAAGGAATTTGCCTACTACATCGTTATATGAACGTAATCGGTGTCGTCACCTATCGTCACGTTCGAAGAATAATCTTTGTATGAACAACTGTTTTTCCATTCACTGCTGAGCGAAGATCTCTTATCCACATAGAAGAAGGGCATCGCTGCAATGTTTGAAAGCTTGAAAGCGTTGTCCAATGCTGCGGTAAACAGTTTTGGAGAGATGACATCTCCCTGTCTCTCACCTCGCTTCATTGGAATCGCTCTCGTGATATGCTCCTGTACTCGAACCGACATACTAGCGGCTACTTCAGCCCATTACAAATTTACTTTACCTTCTTTCTGAACCAGCATATCTTGTCTTAGGAAAGTTTCACATGTACTTTATCAGCCTGTAAACCACCCACTGCTGAGCGAAGGCCTCTTCTTCATGTAGAAGAATGGTTGGAGCTTAAACCACCACGCTGTTCCCCTGCGGGTTGTCGGATAATTTCCCTACTATGGGTAACTATCGTTATCAGGTGTCTATGATAATAACCGGGACTGACGGCTTTACGTGCTGTCCGAGGGACGGTGGGGAGACTCACAAGGACATACACCCATACCGGAAATAAATATTTGTACAAATACAAATTACCGTCCCAAGCGGGAATCGAACCCGCGACCGCCGGAGCGTGGCGTTGAGGCAACTACTCGTGCCAGTGCACCAGAACGGTCGTGTATGTACTAATACTTTGAAAATTACACTGTAAGTATACTTTATTCAAGAAGGCTTACGTAACCGCTACTGAATTATCCTTCTATTTCTGTCATTTTAGTAGAATTATTTAAATGTAAAATTTACATTATCTATAGTGGTAAATCTTATATTGTATTGTATAGATATTTAATTTACGAAGTGTAGTAAAGAAGTAAAATATTACTTTTGACTGGCCCGTTGGTGTAATGCAGGGTTGTGGTGTTCAATTCTAGTTCCGACTCTAGGTGTAATATATGTATGTATATTGTATATTTACAAAAAATATATATACCTATATATCAGTCGACTGTTATACGTATATTTAGTAAATATACAATATGTATATCTACGTATATAGAGTAGATTTCGAACATTGCATGCGATCAAGAAAAGGGCTCGCTTTATTACGTTTCACTATATCTGATGGTGGGGAAGTAGACCAGTTCCTTCCTTTAACCAGTTCACGTAATAGCTATGGACCTATCCAAGGAAGTTAATACGAAATTATACTATAGTCTACCTTAGTGCTAACGCTGTACATCGACATACCTATATTATACTTAGCGTTTAACACGCGTTACCGTCTCAGTTTCATTTAAAACGCAGTTATGTCAAGACGTAGAGCAAAATACGCCTATAGAACTGGTGTTATACGAATATGGACTGTAATATATATACTAACTAGCAATCCCGGCGAACTCCGTTTCGCCACCAACTTATTTTCATGAGGGATACTCACACCACGTACTGGCGCCATCTGATCCATCACCATGTAAAACCATATTGGTTTTTAGCACATGATATGTATCGGAGATGGCGCTGTATGTGAAAAATGATTTTCCCTGTTTTACTGCTTTTCTGTTGAAATTTTTCCTGAATTTTGTTTGCTATAAACCTCATGAAGCCCGAGACCTTTCCAACGAATGCAAAACCGTGGAAATCGGTTCGTGCGTTCTGGAATTATAGCGTCAGGAATGAGAACCCGACTTATTTTTATATTATAGATAATAATATACATATATAATATATGTATATTATTCCATTAGTAAATTAACTCTCAGATATAAGGTATCGACATCTTTGCCCATACCCTGCTGAAACTAATGGAATTAGTCCAGCGGGTTTTTGAAATGGAGGAATAAATGAATTAATGTTAAATTTTATTTCGCTCAATTTGTTAATGGTAAATTATATAATGTATATAATGAGTGAATAATTGTATATATTGTGTCTGTTTATCCATGTGTTGTTTGCATGAACACATGCTTTCCTTTATTTGCTTATAACGTCTTTTTGGATTTGTACTTTAAGGATGTTATTATTGTGTCTTAGATAAATATTTAAATATACATATCGCACCCACAGTTCGACAATGTCACTTTTGCGAAATGCAGTTTTTTTGGAGAAGCACTTAAAACTTTGAAATCTCAAAAAATAATGATATTTCAAGACTCAGACAAGTTGAATAACTTGTACTACAACGTCAACTTTTAACTTAATTTTGAATAAATAATTACCACCAAGTAAAGGGGTGCTTTAGGATAGTTATTACGTATTTAATTCATTTTTGCAATTTTTTGCATAAGTGACGTGGTCGCACATTATATTGTTCATACGTTCACATCATCAAAGGGGGTGGATAAGTGTCTGTCAATGTACATTTAGAGTATAGTGCGGTGTAGTAGGCCGATGTAAATTTTTACCTGTATTTCGCACACAGACATCGCAAATTTACACTCGCTTGATTGTATTTTATATAGATCGCTTTATTTGCAGATAGTATTCTGGGACACCGGTGTTGGTAACTATGGAGCCGCGTTAATGGCGTATCGTATCCCTTCTATTGAGGAACCTCAAGAATTGAAGGCTCAACCGTCTTCGCGCTTCGCGATACAGCCTACTGAAGATGACGAAAATGATGATTGATAATAAATATTTTAATGCCGATAAATATGTTGTTTTATTTATTTTATTGTTTTTTAATTAAAATAACAAAGCAGGCTGGTTTTTATAAATAATTTTTAATGCACTTTATGAAATTTTTACTACTTTTAATTAGAGTGCAAGTTGCTAAGGGCGAACTTGTTTATATTCTATCTCTTTTATCCTTTACATGGTTTTGAGAGGTAATTATATAATGTTACCACGGGGCACAATAGTACAAGAGAAGAAAAGGCAGTAAAAATATTGCATAATACATACACCCATTACCCAAAATTTAAATAATAATACATATACAAATACTACGTACATTGTACAGAAGTACACACACACATATATATATATATATATATATATATATATATATATATATATACAGTGCTGCCTCGATATAACGAAACTGAAGGGAATTAGAAAATATTCGTTATACCAAGTAATTCGTTATAATGAGGTTTGTTATATAGAGGTTAGGTTGGACTATGATTCGTTTTAACAAGGTAAGAAAATGGAATTAAGTGCAAATAATTAATAGGATACGTTATATCAAGGTTTTAACTTAAAAATATTCGTTGAATAGAGGTACAAACCTTCTACCTATTTTCTGCAATGGTTAAAAATTAGTCATAAAGAGGTTTTTGATAAATGTTATTCGTAATGTTGAGGTATATTTTGTATTAGCTCTTACGAGCGGTTAATATATATATATATATATATATATATATATATATATATATATATATATATATATATTATACATAAACATATGTATATACATACGTACATATATACACCAATAATGGAAGTAAGGTAGAGATTTAATTGTATTTTATACAATATGCTATATAACCTTCTTAAAAAATAATAATAATATTAGTCCCGCTGAGTTTCTTTCGCCAGTTCTTCTCAGGTCAGAGGCTTCTTCTTTCCGAACTGGTGATAGACTCATGACGTTCAGTAAATAATTGTAATAATTTTATGCTGAATAAAATATTTTGACTTTGACCTTGACTTTGACTTTGACTTACTTTCTTTAACGTTATTTTAAAAGTTTTTTTTAACGATAAAGATTTTATAATATGACTAGAGTAATTATAGTTTAGAGGAAGGCAGAAAAGAAATTAAGTAAATGTTGTTTAATCAGTGAACAGGATTCAGTAGTTAAGTCTTTAAAACTGAAACTAAAATATTATTTACCATTATAGTACATACATTGTGAAAACAAAATTCATAATATAATATATAAAAAATAAAATATGAATGTAATAGACTTATGATGGTTCAAAATATGTGTTCTGATAATAATAGGACGAACAACGATGTCTTAGTAATGGGGGTCAATTTGAACCTTTTAGATCAACAAAGCCTTAAATCAAAAGGCAGTTTTTAAATGTAAAATACTATTATATTATACTGACAGATATATCATCAGCTCTCTCATCATGATTGACATGTATCATAATTGACAGGTATTGTATTGATCGAGCTAAATAAAATAAATGTTTATTTAAAAAAAAACGTAAATAATTTATTAAACGTATAATATAATATATTTCTAAATGTAATTAAATAATCTGAGAGCATCTGCGGATATACCCAACCCACGTGATCGAAGTTATTGTCCCTGAAAGTTTTTAACGAGATCACTTTAGATATTGGAGAAAAATAACTTATTTAATATAACTTTTTGAATATCGCGATATTATCTAAATCTCATTAAAATGAAACAAACAGGTTGATATCGGTAGGGAGCTGTTCCATCAGACATTGATGGCCGACGTCCACTTTTATCACCAAACTTCACTCAATATTCTTGTTTAAATTAATAGCCTTTTGGGGACCGATTTTCTTACTCGAGGCCTCATCTTGATTAGGTCTGTTATAAGTTGTTCGTTTGATAGCCAAAGTTGAATATTACGATTCTAGACTAGATCCTTACAGGTATTCATAGATAATAATGAAAATACAAGCTTGCTTAAACTCGGGGTCCCAATGACAAAAATATTGTGCATATAGTTAAATTTTACCTATGCTCCTATACTGTACTAGATGTTCTTCGGGGTTTCACACGTATTAACAATTATAGCTACCGTTTTGTTTGATGAGTAAATTGTTAAAGTTAAATTTAACAAGTAACGAATTTTGTGTTTTGACTAACATAAGTATATACCAGAAATTTTTCCAATTAACATTTGTAAAGCAAAAAATTGTAGTTAAAATATTATTATTAGAGGAAATTATCTTCAAACAAAGGGTTCGAATCAAAAGACAAATTCAATTCAAAAAGTAAATACTATTCGGTGCAACGGCGTCAATCAAATTGCTCTTTCACAGCTAGAGAAGGATGGGAAATGGGTGAAAGTGTAAGAATGATAGAGACAAACGACAGGCTTAATCAAAAACAATCCATTCCAATGATATTAATTACCTAGTCGACGCGGTTTGGTTTTGAACATAGAGGTATGTTGTTTGGATGAGATTTATTAATTCAAAATTTCAATACATATTTCAGAATGTTATGGTTGTGAAATTTAGTGTTTAAATTGTATCTGGTTAAAGTGAAGTCCTTTATTAGGTATATTCTTGTAAATCTTTTTTTTTTAAGGAAACAGAGACCTACAGTGGCCAATCATTTATGGTTCAATACAAAAACACATTTAATAATAGAAAAAAAAAAAACTCCTGTGTACGGAGTATACATGTCAGAAGTGAAATATCTTTGGCAAGCAATTTTTGACAACATTCTATTGCTTAGTTACGCGTTGCTAGGATACAAATTTCTAGGATACGCGACATCATCGAGAATATCAAATCTATATTAACTATCTGATTCTCTCCTATATATTTATGTGTTTCTTTATCGTGACGCAATTTTTGTTACATCTAATTTCAAATCATAACGATTCTAAAGAATAATATAATCATATATTATATAATATAATCAATGATCAACTCCAATAATTACCTGTTTCATGTCTTGAATGAATATCTCATTTATGTTAATTAATCGAGTTTCGTTTGTCTGTCGGTGTCGTTCGTTAAAGATTCGATGAAGACTTGTTTTAGTTGAGAGGTTCGGTCTTTAGACGCTTTTGTTTAGATTGTCTTGTTTTTCTGTCTATTGGCATTCTTGAACGTCAATCAAGTGTACACGAAGTTGCATATAAATTGATGTTTATGTCTACTAGACCAGGGTCGATAATTTTTAAAACCAAAAAAATAGTAGTAGGATGAAACCCATTAGAAAAGGAGGGGAATATTATAAAAATGAAGGGAAAAATAATTTACGGGCGATCTGAGGTCAGGAAGGGGATGGGGGTGAGTTTTTAAGGGTAAAAAACGGTTTTTCTCAATTTCCGGCAAAACTAAAAGTCCTATCGAAAAAAGTCAAATGGCAAAGTTGTAGGTAATAAAAAGATCTAAAACTTTTGTATTTACACTTTTTTCAGATAACCTCAAAATTTATGTGAAAAATTCAAAAAACCAAGTTTTTGGTTTTTCATTTTTATCTTTTACAAAAAAATTTTTTTTTTAACGAAATTTGGTGAAAACTTACCTTTTTATGTCCCAAATACGCTGTAATTAATTTGATTAAAAATATTTATTTTTTCACCTTATTTTGAATTAATATCGAAAAAAAACACCCTAATTTTCAATCGAAAACTCACCCGTCAAAATATCAGCTTTTTTCAAAAAGTTGGTATGTTTTCTGTTCTTTGAAATCTCTACGGAGTCCCGAAATACAGTACAATATCATATATGGTTCGAAAATATGACGGTCGTAGTGTGACGATATTTGATTTTTTCACCCATACATCGATATACCTAGTGACTTGATTATCAGACCAACGGGAAAATAATTTGTGTAATGTGTGTTAACGTTAAGTTTTATTTCAATCAGCTTAGTATGTAATAGTTATAAATTCTGTCGCAAATTTGAAACAAAGGGCTAGTTAGTAGTTAGACTAAAAGTTTTAATTAAATAAATGGATTTCGTTTCGGATGGATTCGAAATCATCTAAGAATCTGTACTTTACTACTACTAATAATATTTCAGTTGAAAAGTTAATTATTTGTAAACAGTACCTAAATAAATTTCAGCTTTAGTTTGTGCGCTGTATCTGATTGACAGTGATAATTATCAAATGAAGGGTAAACTAATATAACAAGAAATTGGAGATGAAGTGACGAGCACAGGTGAATTTGTTGCGTAAGAATTATATTTAATTAAAGTTGTACTGTATGGTGTACCTAAGCTTGTCCATGATCTTTGCGTCTGTATTGAAAATTATTATTAAAATCCAAGTATCCGCCAGCCAACAGTGGAACGTGGGTAATGCTTTAACCCTTCTTATATAAATATAAAGAAGCCTTTACCCCTTGTGCAGCAGTAGGATGTTGACTGGTTGATTCTGGTATATATATATATATATATATATATATATATATATATTTAAAATCATTCATAAACAATAGATATATAGAGCAGATTCAGCACCAACATTTACATATATAAACAACAAAACACACGTACGTATATAAATATCTTTTCCCTGATCTCTCAGGTTATATAGTTATTAGATCTAGAAAGAAACATGAAGCGTCTGTAATAAATCAGTCTAACAGCGATACGGTTCAAACAATAAATGGTTTATTACTTTGTTTGTTTCTTCGATAAGGCTGATCTACAGTTTTACGACCTGGATTGATATGTTCTTTGAATCGTTTTTTTTTACTTTTGTTTAAAGAGATCTAAAGACAATTCAAAATTAACGCAACAGAATGCAAAGTCGTTATATATATAACACTGTGTCGGAGGTCACAATACACACAATACAAAGAAACGCCCAAACCACTGCATATGGCCGATATAAATGTTTATCATTGACGGGAATAAAATCCGCGACTACGCAATAGCCAGTGCTATGATCGCCGCGTCAACATCACTTTATAGGTATCTATCCATAACTATCCTAGAACTGAAGCCTTATTTCGTATTTAGAAAAACGATAAGATCTTAATCAGCTACGCTACTCCACAGGTGAATATATATGTTTCAGACCTTTTTTTTTCTTCTTTACACTTTTATATATTCAGACTACTGTTTTATTTACTGTCGAACGTCTGTCGAAGCGAATTATAGTTAATTTAATGTTTTAATCACAGGTGTTGTGTGAAAACATTTTAATTAGATTTGTATATCATGAGATTAACGGATACTAACTCAAAAAAAAAAACAAGCTTTTTAATATTAATAAAATACGTTGTGAAATAAAAACAAAATTGTTATAATCATAATTCATAATCTACGAAATTATCGTGTTTACGTCTGAGTAACCTCTAGGTTTCGAGTGCAGCCAAGTATGCACTGATAACAGAAATGTTGTGCTAATTTCTAACTAATAATTATATTGTCATTTAGTGAATTAATATATCGAGTCAGTAGAAATTATAAATCAGAAGAGTTTGTTTGTTTGATTAAACCTTCTAATCTCAGATCATACCAGAGATATGTTTAGAATTAGAATAATTATTTTTGCCTTACAAAGTCTAGATTATAGAAATTGCAACAGAGCAGCAACCATGAATGCGACGCAAGTGAAAACAGGCGATTCGTTTTGTATATAAATAAATATAAAAACCGTTTGTTCCAAAAATATTCTATGTTGATTCACGAGTAAAATGTTGACACACGCAACCTTGAATATAGAGTCAGTAAATGTACGTGACTACGCCTCTAACAGATTGATCAGTCTTCATGAAGCGCAATGCTTTAACTCAATATTTCATTGTTTTTGTATTTTTATTTTTCATTTTATTTTTTATGTTTTACACACCAACACACACACACACACGGTCGTCTGTCCCTAAGGTAGGCAACTTAATGGCTGTGTTTTAGGTAACAGCCGATTGATATATTGTATAATTATATATATATAAATGAGAGAATTCTAACAATAACTTTAAAAAAAATCATCGAGAAATGATAAAGTAAGAATATATACGTTTATATTTACCAAATATTCGATGTTAATACAATTTCCATTAATGTTACTCGAAGCCGTCTTCGACTCTAATTTTGTATACGAAAATAAAAAGAAAATGTAAATTTTCAGCCTTTCCTCAATAATGTTTCGTACGTTAAAATAGGGTAAAAGTAATTCGAAAAACTTCCTCTGACATTTCGCGACCGGAACGCAATTGAATTAAGATAATTCGTGTGATAAGAGTAACTTAAGAAAGTTTATTAAAAAATATGATGTCACGACACATATGATGATTGAACAAATTTTGTATCCATCAGAATTTTCTATCCTGTGTCAAGTCATAAAGATAAACAAAAATCTGCAGATTTTTTCCGGTTTTGACAGTTGAAAATAATTGGTGATAATAATTGTTAAGACACAAGGGGAGGAGGGCATTAATAGACTAAACAACAACATGAGAAGATAGGAAAAACCTATAAAAATATACGTATTTGATAATTTAAAGTTTTATATTGATATTTTTATTGGATTTTAAGAGAAAATTGACAAAGTTAGAAGAAAAGGCATGGCATTCATCACAAAAAAAATGTTATAACTTATAGTAGCGGTGAAGTAAATTTATACATCAAGCAATGAGAATTGATAACTATTGAATGTCAATGTGGGAAAAATAGTGCGGTCCATCTAGTCTCATATTTTGCTCGTATACTTGTTCTATAAGGTTTTACAACAATTTACGAGAAATACTAAGCCTTCATATTTTTTTTATTTTTTCTCTTATTTCTTTTCGAAATTAAACGCAAAGCAACATTCTCGCTTCGTATTCTAGGTACTGTAATATTCGTGACACAAAGGCAGAGCGTCGGCTTCATAATAGTTATTTTATTGACAATTACTACGTTTCATCAAATTGTAGATAAATATAATAATTATAGTTAAAAAAATATTTAAATAATGTTAAAACGTATTATACATATAAGTAATAAATAAATAAACAAATAATTGTTTAAATATATTAATAATGCTGATGTCAGCAGGCTGAATCAATTAAACAATCAATTGGTTGGTCTAGTCAGATAAGCATTTAAATTTTTCTTTTTAGCTGAATATTTAGTATACTAAAACTATCAATAATCTCCATCACCTCCTTAACTCCTTAAAAGTGATAGTAGTTTAAAATTAAGAGATAATTTGTCTAAAACTTTATGGTTATTTACGTTTATTGTTTTGAAATTTTTCTTGTAGCTCTTTTTGTTTTAGAACTATTAAGAAAGAAGAAGAAAATTGAATTTATTCTTTCAGGTATCACAACAATTTCCGGAAAATAATAAGCCTTTGCTTCTTTCTTTTTTCTTCTTCCTTTTCGAAATTAAACATTCTTAGAAATACCTAAATTACAGCACAAATAAAGAATATTTTAGTCAGGTCAAAATGTGTCGATTTTAATGCTATTTAGACAACGAGCTATAACGGATTACTGCTTTATTTTTTAACTCTTATAATTTCGTTAATGGCATGTTATACATGCATCTTTATATACACTCATTTGCAAAAAAAACGGGCGGTTTCGATTTTCTTCCTGGCTGAAAAAAATAAAGTACCAAAAAGGTTTTAATCATTTGAACATGTTACTGGTCAGTTATAAAAGTGCCATAATGTTTATAAGAGTACATTCCAAATTCAAATTTTTGACTGAGCCTATTTTTCAAAGAAAATAACTTTTAACTACATTTTGTGGCGCGAATTCCCTATAGTTAATATCGACTCTAATTAACTTTTTGTCAATTTTTATTAAATTATCTGGTGTCCTTGACATTTGAAAGTATTGTTATTGCTGTTTAGCAATCTCGAAAATGGTAGATAAAGTGATAAAAGCGAGCAAAATTATTGCGCTGCTTGAAGAAGGTTGCAGTCAATGCTTCGTGGCTCAGAGGCTAAATGTGAGTCGGTCGACAGTTCAAAGGACCTGGCAGCGCTATCAAGAGACCGGTTCCGTCAAGAGAAGGCCTGGTTCTGGCAGAAAGACATGTACCGAACCACGGGAGGATCGTTTTCTAGTTAGTCAAGCGTTGAGAAATCGCAAATCTTCTTATGTGGACCTCAAGAACACCCTCGAAGAAGTAAGAAATGTGCAAATTAGTCTATGGACGGTCAGGACGAGGCTTCTCGCTGCTAATATACACAGTCATCGCCCGGCACGCGGCCCTAAATTACTCCGTGGACATCGAGTTGCCAGGCTTAGCTTCGCTCGAAATTGTGTGTCATGGACTCATGAAGACTGGGATAGGGTATTGTTCTCCGATGAAGCCAGGATATCTCTGCATGGTGAAGACCGACGTCGGCGAATGCTACGTAGACGAGGAGAACGCTTTGCAGAGGCATGTTTTGAAGAAATCACACCTTATGGAGGGGGCTCTGTTATGTTTTGGGCAGGAATAAATTCTATGGATCGTACGGAGTTAGTCTTCATCGAAAACGGTACACTGACTGGACACCGATACATAACGGAAGTTCTAATTCCTTATGCACAACCCGCTTTAACCGCTCTTGGCGAAAACTCAATTTTTATGGACGACAACGCTCGCGCCCACCGGTCTGGCGGTGTGGATGCGTATATGCTAGAAGTCGGAATTCGTCGTTTGGACTGGCCAGCTAGAAGTCCGGACCTCAATCCCATAGAGCATGTCTGGGACGTTCTGAAGCGACGAGTGAGATCAGTGCAGCCGGCTCCGCAGACCATCAGAGAGCTAAAGAATGTGATTACCGCGGAGTGGGAACGTATTCCCCAAGAAACCATAAAAGATATACTCACTAGCATGCCCAGACGAATGCAAGCTGTGATTTCAGCAAGAGGGGGTCACACTCAATACTAAACTTTTATCTGCTTTTAATGTATTCAAGAAAAACAAAGAAATTAACGCGTTTCATTTTTATTTAGCGAGCAGGTACAATAATAGTGTTTTGAGCTTAAACATTATTTCTTGATAATTTAATTAAAATGTTATGATAAAACTGATGAAAACTATTCCTTCCTAATTAATTTATAAAATTCTGAGGATAACAATACCTAAAATTGTCAAACAAACTAATAGTAACTATAAAATAGTTTTTGCTTAAGTGCCCGTTTTTTTTGCAAAAGAGTTTATATGTAACTCTAAAAGAAACTTACGTCACATCAAAAACATTCTGTGTAATGCTTGAGTAATGTATAATATTAACGATTTTATAAAAATAAAATGTTGAATTTCTTGCCAGTTCTTCTCAGTAGAATTTACATTTCGAATCGGTGGTAACTTTACATTAATTTTAATTAATTAATTAAAGAATAATATGTACACTCTAAAATTAGGATTCAAAACTCTAAAGATATGAATTTCAAAGATCACACGATTTTGATTAAAATTAACGAGAAAATCGTTTGATTTCTTATTCAAAATTAACCAAGATACAGATCTTTATTTATCTAAGATCTATCTTATCAAAAATCTAACCAAAGAGAATCGTTAACGTGCCTTAAATAACTCATTGGGATTTTAATTATTATTGTTGTGGAAATTTGTATAAAATATATGTACGTATACAACATACGTAGGACCCCGGAATGGACATACTCTAACGTTCATCTAAAAAAAAAAAAAAAACTCGTTCCTTAGTGATTGCGAAAACACACTACAGGCGCAACTGTAGGTACCTCGGTTAGGTTTTCTATAAACGTAGACTCAGATCTCATGATTATAACAAAAGTCAAATAAAAGACCAAATATCCCAAAAGATAAAAAAGTTACGCTTTGAAATTTTACTACGTACCGTTCTTACTAATATTATAAATCTGAAAGTGAGTTTGTTGGTTTGTTCCACTATCAAAGCTTAACAACTTTATGGATACCATTAAATTTATCATACACGTAGATTAGGAGCACGTAGCTTAGACGCAAATATTACAAAATTTTGAAACGCTTAATTTGTTTTGCATATCTAAGAAGTGCAGCAGCTGTGCGTAGCAGAAAGGAAGATCACCGAAGTTCAGTATCAGCAGACCTTCCACCAGGTGAAAAGATGCTATTAAATAAGTCATGGCCAGCTCTGAGCTGGAGTGTCTGATAGTAAATGACCGCGAATGTTGGGAATCATGATCATCCAATCATCGTGAAACTTGGATCTTTCGGAAGAAATTCTTAGACCGCCATTAAACAGTGGGACAATTAACGAGCTATACTAAGCTCCTAATATTTTTACTTAATATCAGGTATTTGCTCTTCAACTCCAACATATATATTATATTCTTACAAACACTAAGAAAGTTTATTAAAAAAAATACACACGGAGTTAAAATCAATATTTATTACCAAAGGACTTACTAACTAATCACTAATATTAATCAAACTAACGCTATTACAGTTTTGTTGTTTTGTTATTGTTTTTTTGTAATGTATCTAATGTTAAAATTTAGTCATTTTTATATTGTAAATAATTTTGCTAGCATGACGTATTTATTTCAAATGTAGATAAGTTTTTTAACATTTGTGAAGTATGTGTAATCACCTTATGGCGAAATAAATATGCCATTAAAAACATAACTTGTAAAAATATACCAAGTCTCGCAACTCAGTTCTTCTATCGTAAAAAGTTGTGATATCTATGTAATACCAATTCGGTTAATTTATTCAGTCCCTACTTAAGGGTTCTTGTGTCTTAAGTTATTACGTAATTAGCTAACCTAACAACATCTTAAAGTGACCATATCAATATTAAAAATCTTTTATGTTTTAAATAAATAATAAAAAAAAAAATCTAATTTAATACAATACTCGTATGTATTACTCGTGAGATACATTGAGTTTTCATGCGATTTTCTTTTCATTTAATTACTAGTAGTGGTATATGCATATTTTTGTAGCAGCAGGCTTAAGTTTTTCGAAATAAAATCTTTTATATGAACCACTGTAAAAATAATTAAGGAAGCACAGAATTTGCTGACTGAAGTAATTTAAAGATAGCGTTTCAGCTAGCCAGTTTTAATTCGTTCGGGTAAGACCGAGATGATGTTAGGACATTAGTTCTTGCAATTTAATTTTATATCAAGCAATAGCTTTGTATTTTCGTTATCTGTGCTCTTAATTTTCACTAATGATGCTTCATTATTATTATCATATTAACTCTACTATAAAATGTTTTAAATAAACAAACAGTTTCAAAATGCATTGCATAATTTAGAAGAAGACAAAGTAGAACACCAAAATGAGAGAGTGACTTTATTTTATACTTTACAATGATAAGAACCGGGGCGATAGAGTTTGCTCGGGTGAAAATAGAGAAATTGAAGTTTTTTCAATAACTTTGACATTTGATATTTGATATTTGATTTCACATCAATAGATGGTATAGTATAACACTTTGTAAAACGTCGGTGGCAGCATAATGTAACCAACCATATTGTGCGGGCAAATATTTTATATGAAAATATGGAAAAAACTAATTGTACTAGGTATGAAACCCAGCTAGATCGATTTATTCGAGATAAGTTTTATGAAAATCGTTTGAGCCGTTTTCGAGATAAAAATTAGTCTTTTGTAGAAGGCACTCAATAGGCTGCAGTTCATGGTAGCGGGTACAACTTGTTTATAATTTAAATTGATTTTGTTTGAACAATCTTTAATTATTACAAAAAACAACCCATGACATGTTACCGACAAAAAAAAAACATGAAAATTTGGAATTTTTAATAGATGAAACGTTAAACAAATTCCTCGATCGTAATAAATATTTTTTAAAGTTTAACTTTGGTATCATTTTTGTGAAGGAAGAGGAAATGAAGCTTTAGTCATGCACCCACAGAGTAAAGAGATATTTTCACTTATCCATTTTAAAATTAGATGGTTAGTCGTAAACTTTAACCGATAATCATGAAGACCAACACTTACGAGTAATTCTGTTTACATCGATGTAATTGAGGATCTCGTAACGCTCTTACGTTAGCGGTTGTATTGGTTGTTGGTTGTTGTTGTTGGAGGAATAGTTCGTTAGTTAGTTTTTCCGTCATGATCACTGATCATGAAGATAGTATCGGTTTTCGTGAAGAAAGTAGCAGCGTCACCATAGCTTGCTGCAACACAGTGCGCTCGCCAACCTGTCTGTCAAGCGTATACTTATCGTACTGCCAACCTCGATATGAAGTTCAGCAGTGGATACCCAACGACTGATGTGGGATACAAAATATTGAGATCTAATTTAGATTGACGATGGTGAGAAAAATAGGAAATAGTGCGTGCGATTCTTAATTTGCGGATAAAAATGAGGAATTGATAAGACCAAACAAATAATTTAATGAATGTATGTACCTAGTTAGAAATAAAAAAATAAAAATTTTACAATAGATAGAATCAAAAATAATAAATATAAAAATAAATATCATTTAGCGACTATGCGACGTTATTATATCAGTATAGAACAAAATATCGGCACGTAAATTATATTTGAAAAGTGAAAAAATGGATATTATGGTTAATTAAGGCTATATTTTTAATCTTTTATTAAATTATTAGATTGGCATTATTGGTTACCCAATGTTTTATCTGTTTTCTATTTGCTTATTTTTAATAAAAAATAATAATAATAATAACTAGAAGCTATGAGTCATAGTACTTCCTAGTTATTCTTTTATATAAACCCACACACTTGCGTAAGCAATATATTTAAGAATACTACAGTCTTTTCACCTCGTGTGATTCTTTACACTCCTCGAAACAATAGGGAGTGTATAAGTTTTTTTGGAAGAGGCTCTCTACTCTTCTAACGAGGCCAAGTCTTGTCTCTTTTATAAATACATCCATGAAAATAGGTGACGTTAGATATTTCAGTACTCCAAGTCTTAACTTTGATAGACAGAAGGTATTTAATATGCATTCTAGGCAATTTTTCGAAATCATTAAAATTATATTCATTTATTTAATTTATATCTTATAAATAAAAAATAATAAGCAACAAAAGTTTTATTATTACATTCTTTTTTTTTTTTTTTCGCTGGGAAATGCATTTACGCATCCCGCCGCCCGAAGGCGACGGGTATGTGGGACTCGCTGGCACGCAGAACGTGCCAGAATACCGCACTAAAACCCAGCGGTGCCCTCATCGTCGTAGTGGGGCGCCACGGGATCGCTCGCGCATGCAACCGTGACGCCCCGACGGTTGGCCCGCCTATGCGGGCCGCCTTCGCTTATAGAGCGCTCGCGGGCACCGGGAGCGCTCTATTGCCCTGGTGGCGAGTGGGAGGATTATAGGAGGAGGTGGAGGATTATATTATTAAATCCTAATTTAACGTGCCTTGTAAATAAATGTTTATTGGGAATTCTATTCATATCACATTAAAAAAATCGTTTGTGTTTAATATATTACGGTTTGTTATAGATTAAATATTTGTTTCTGGTCTTATAGGTCTCCCCACCGTGCCTTGGAGAGCACCTAAAGCCGTCGGTCCCAGTTGTTATCATGGACACCTGATAGCGATCGTTATTCATGGTAGGAAAAATATCCAGCAGCCCGTAGAGGAGTAGCGTGGTAGATTAAGCTCTAACCCTTCCCTTATATGGAGAAGTGGCTTTTCCCAGCAGTGGGTCGTTTACAGGCCGATTCAGTTCCGTTTATTTTAGCATATACTCGTACATATATGATGTTACTAAAATAAGAAAACAATTGAATTATTAATTATAAAAGTCTCAGATTTACATCGAAAATCTGCATCCCCACCGCCAAGCACGATATTAATATAAAACAAAAACTAATCGGTGCTAACCCGGAATTGACCTGCAACCGTCAGTTACACTTCCGAGTTCACTTGTTCTATAAATATAATATTAATTGCATGCATAAAAATGTTTTGTGTTTGGTTTTAAATTAACTCTATTGTGAAATATATAATATCTGCCTAAACCCTTATTGTATTTATATTGTATAACAAGCTGTGACCGTGGCGTTGCTTGCACATAAGTTTTATTTGTGTATGTTGTTATGTAAGTGATTAAAGGTAACGTCAAAAATTATAATTTCTTAAACATTTTTTATTATTTTTTAAGATGTTCAATGAAAAATAATTGAAATTAATTCATTTAAATAATGTTTATCATATTCTGTGTGCTTAGTTTGATGCCATTGTGTATGAGGGTTTCTTTTTTGTTTATTTAATAGTAGGTTTTTTTTTTTCTATTCGTTCCGGTAAATAATAATGAAAACTGTTGATATTATCGAAGATCGTGGGAACGAGCGTAAAAGTTATTTATTAGGCGACGGGAACACAGTTATTACGTCATAAATTATATTTATATCACGTTAGACCATTTAACACTGTCTCGCTTAAGATATTAGCGTTTTTGGATGATAACTGAATTTTTGGAGATTTTATTAAATTATACCTTTTTTAAATAAAATTATGATTAATTTGCAACGGCGGGTAGTTCAATTTAGGTTATTTTTTGGTATTATTAAGACTGCGTTTTTCTTTTTAATTTCATTTTAGTAATTTTTCAAGTTCATCACCTTGAGACTGATGGCGAAAATATACGAAATGAGAAATGTAAATTTTTATCTCATATAAGTGATGGCCTTTTTTAAGGAAATATGTTAAAGTATGTCAGTGTAGCGTGAGTTTTGAGGGCTGTTTAGCTATCCACGTTCTGCTTTGGCTTGATGCGATTTACGCCCCAGTTCATAGAGTAGCCGGCGAGATAAATTAATGCAATGTCAGTTGATATTTTTCATTACAATATTCTATTTAAATAAAATCTAATCTATTAAAATGATTTAAAATACAAATCAGTTTCTGATTTATTTCGGTAAATTGGTACCGAAGATTTGCTAATTGTAAGCACTTGTATTGGGACTTGGCAAAATATGACAAATCGAAAGCTTTTTTTATTTATATAACATTTGATTTGTTGAAAAATATATTTGTCCTTAAATAATCACATTGTCTATTTCCTCAGGGTCTATTGATATATAACAAGTTACATTAATGAATCATACCTTCATTCATATACGTTAATATACCTCGTCTTGTACCTAATCTCGTTACCTCAAGCTTACGTTCAGGAGTGTTCATCGAATGTCTGATATGATGATGATAAAGATTAATAAATCCCTAAAATTTTCAATTGAATAGTAATACTGTCTTATAAGAACATGTATTGAATACTAGTCGTACATAACGATTTTACTTTCGTATTTCGATCTTAAAATGATTTTGAGATCCATTAAACACACATAGCCAACATCTCTCCTCACATTTAAGCGTGTGTGTATTAAGTATCGTTGATAATGCGAAATGCCCAGTGTTGGATGGAATCAAGGGATTGTTATTAGTAATATTGTATACTCTAAACATTCTGTATATTTATTTTTTCGTGTTCTTTAAATCTTTTCTTGTTTGCTCTATACAACAACTTCCGTATTCATTTCAATTACTTCAACTTCTTTTGGTTTGATGGCTTCACGGCGTGGCGTGATGGCGTCACGTAGAATGGAGAAAACACGAAGGAGATTAATCGGTGCGGTCGAGGATTCAACTTTCATCGAATTATGTAAATATAGGAAATAGTAAGTAAATTAGTCAAATACCCATCACCTAAAACAACACAAATATGTTATGCTACGACAATCAAAAATTATATTTACAACAACACAAAGAATATTTACAACTTTTCGTTCGTTTTCGTACGTTCAGGTGTGTTTATCGTGTCGTATAATAAAAAATTAATTAAATATAACTAAATGAATTAGCTTGAAAGCCATGAGTCACGGTTGTTTCCAAAAAAATACCCTAAATCTCATAATTTACCCGCGTTACTACATTAAAACTGTCTAATTTACTTTTATAGTAGGAAACGTGGTGTTTTTGTTATTAATATTGTAGAACGATCTCATTGTTGTTAGACATGCGATGTCGTAACTTTTAACGTCCAAGTTAAACTAGAAGAATTTCTAACTGCAATTTAATTTTCAAATTTTATTCATAAATATATATTTATAATTAATACTTTATGACTTATGGCGATTGTAAAATTTTATTGATTATTGCACAGTTATTATGAAAATTTTAGTAAAATAATAATTGAAATAATATTCACTAGATTGTCTCATATTAAATTATTTATTACCTTACTTATTCTTATGATCTTGCATTTTGTGATATATTTAAATAAATTTAAATAATGTGTTTTTCGCTACAAGACCTAAATTAAGTTACATAGGATGTAATAAATGTCTTGTGTTTATATAACATGCAGCTTAAGTCTCAATTATGTTCATCGAGGAACACAATAAATTAAATTAAAAAAAAAAAAAAAAAAAAAAAAAAACTGATGTTTAATCACATTGGAAGATTATCAGATAATTGCATAAAAGTAAAAAAAAACATCATCATTATGGATACTTACATAAATATTTAATTTTATTCAGCTCATAAATGCGATTACTTAAATCTCTACTTAATCTCTTCTAACGAAATTATAATAACAATAGGTATATACAAATGCCATATACCGTGTTTTACTTATCAAAAGTAAACTCGCGGAAGGTGCATTCATCTTTTCCTTTTACTTAAATTGTCAGTGTATTCCGTTTGTTTGTTATTTATTTTAAAAATACTAGATGATACACGATCTTTATTTTTAGAATATTTTTAATACACTAGACATACATTGTATTTATGTCTCTTGTTTCAATAGCGTGACATGATAATTGTAGTTAATTTTACTACTGGATAATCTAGATTTTTTATTGTTAATAAATTTTCAGAATCGGTTCACTGTTTTTAGAGTTTATTGATTTTAAACATAGTTTACTAATATGTATTATGTTTCTTTTAGACAAAAAGTTTTTCTTTTGATATTTTCAATCTTCAATAAATTAAAATTAAAATTCTTACATTAATTTGGGAAATATTATATATAAATATGAATACAATTTAAATACTAAAAAATCCAGCAACGTATCAACCAATTACTATTACAGATAAAAATCACTCGAAAGCAAAGATAAGATATAACTGATTATAAACAAAAGACGAATACACTAAAAATCCCTACTAATATATAAATGCGAAAGTAACTCTGTCTGTCTGTCTGTTACGCTTTCACGCCTAAACCACTGAACCGATTTTGATGAAATTTGGTATGAAGATAGAAACGAACTTGGGAAAGGACATAGGATACTTTTTATTGCGAAAATAAGAAGTTCTTATTGTCAAATATAAAATCATGTAAGATTGTTCAGTTGTTTAAGACAAAGACTAAAAAAGCGTGCACGGGGAAAGGGAGGGGCGTATCGGGTGGTAGGCCGGGCTCGGAGCGGCGGCGGCCGCGGCGGCGGCGCGCTTACCATGTCGCGCGATATAACCGAATTCCACGCGGGCGAAGCCGCGGGCGGAAAGCTAGTACATAAATAAACAAGAGCCTAACGTATCTAAGTTCATCTAATTGAACTTAATAATTTTTGTGGTCCAAGTTATTCATTATTCAATATTCGTTTTAAATAACTAATCAAAAATATTTAAAAGATAGAAAGAGTTTTACTTCGTTTTATTTAAAAAAAGAAAAATTCCTTTGTCTGTTTGTTGTTCGAAGTTAATTTTTACTAAGCCAGCGAGTCTTATAAAAGTTTTTCTCCGACTGACGGTTTCCTTTCAGTAAGTCAAGATTAATGTTCTTACTTTATAATTTGAAGTTCAAATAAACTCTTTTTATCTCATATTTACTCTTTCTTAGATAATATTTCTCAATCATTAGCTTGTGTTTTCTCATTTGCTTGTGTATTTAAATCTATTCTAATTATTATAAAGATTAGGGTTGTGGTCGTAGCAACTGGCTGTGCTACTGGTCGTGGGTTCGACACTTGCAAATGATTAATCTTTATATAGGCTCTACAAATATTTATCGTGATTTGTTGTATTTCTTTTTTTGTCTGTTTCCAAGCCCGCGATATAGAATTTCTTCCTATTGGGATTCGTTAAGAGGAGTTTGTTATAAAGCTAAAAACTTTGTTTGAAGGTTAAAGCTCAAGATCTAAACAATGTTATTTTGTAAGTCTGGTTGTTAAGGAAGGTTGTAGGGTATACAAGATCATGTTTCTTATACAAGCAGTAGGTTTAAAGTGGTAATCGTACAGATAGCTACACTTTAACATACATATACACGTATATTACAAGCTGTACGAGTACCCGCAATTACGTTCGTGATTATATATTTTGACTTTTCTTGTCACTCCCAAGGGAACCATACTGATATTTGAGATAAAAAGCGCCTAGTTTTCTAGTATACTATGAGTAGGTACTTAAATTGTACCAAGTTAGTCACGCAAGTATGAATATTTTCGTTATTATAATATTACAAAATATATATATATAATTTAAATAAAATCTGTTTTACATTATACTACAATTTTATATAAAATCTTTTTAATATATTTTACGGAGTAATTTTAAGTTTATGTTTCTTTATTAGTAAATTTTTTGGCTACAGAACTTATTATGAAAGCTTCATCCGCCATCGCGTACAATGTTGGCGTGCAATTTTCTTATAACGAATCGTTATCAAGAGTTTAGGATGATAACCAAATAAATTAGGGAGACCCATAAGTATACCTCATCTAGAGACAAAATATTAGTGTAAATACAAATATCTGATCCAAGCAGGAATCGAAACCGAGACTGGCTGCCTTAATGAAACTTTCACATCATCAATTTCAAATTCAACATATCTGAGTGGATAATACGATGACGATTTTTGTTATATTTTTGTAAATATTATATTTAAAATACCACTATAAAATATTAATGTACATATGTGCAAACGTATACAGTGTAATATTTAAAAGATTCTTCTAATAAATTTTAAGTTATATTTTCAAGATACTTTTATATAAAGCCGTTCCGAAGCCGTCAATAAAGAAAATGCGAAGACAAAATTTAAATATTACCGGAACTGACGGCTTAAAATGTTCCTCAAAGAAAGGAGGGAAATATTTATATTTGAGCTACTCGTCCAGAAATAATCTCTTTGAATATTCAATTATATATTTATTTTTTGTTTCTATTATACATAATACAATATAATACTAGTCAATAATGACGACGCGTTGGCGCAGTGGTCACAGCACCTGACTGATGCGCTAGAAGTCGCGAATTCGATCCTCGCACATGTAATGTTTGTATAATCTCTACAGACACGTGTCGTGGTCTGGTCGTTTGTGATAGAGTAGTGTTGAAGTTACCTTTTTTTTCAACAATTCACGCAAATCCACAACATGAATCCTTAACCATAACTTTTGGTATCCCGACGACGCGACGCGATGTCATTTAGTTATTTTACCGACGCAAGTAGCATTTATACGAGTACCTCTTTACTCTGAGTCAAAATAGCATCCATATTCTAAAATATTTAATTCTTAAACTAAATTGAATCAATTAAATTACTAAAAATAATTAGAATGTCATTTTGCAATTGATTAAGGATTTGGATGAGAAAATCAATTGAGATATTAAAATATTTTAGTGTATACATTTATTATTTTATTCTTTAAGTATTGCATATTTTTGTTTTATTTAAATTCTTAAATGTTAAAAATCGGTAACGGTAGTGTGTGATTCCGGACCCCCGATACAAGATTCACACCCTACTGGGCGTCGTTAAGAGTGAAGTGTTTATTTAAATAAATAAAAAATATGGAGATATTGCAACTTAAATATTTAAATTATCGGATAATTTCTTCGAAGCTTTGTTATTTTCATTTCCATGAACGAGTTATAGATTTTAAGGGTTGTTGTTCGATGTTGTGATGAGAGTGAGAGAAAGGTGAGGTGAGATTAAAATGACGTGATCAGTTCAGATTTTTATTACGTTATGTTCAAATTAATTGACCCGTTGGCGCAGTTTGCAGTAACCCTGTTTTCTGCTCCAAGGGTTGTGGGTTCGATTCCCGCCACGAGTCTGGGTGTAATATATGTTTATTTATATATGTATTATTTATATGTATATTTATTTAAAAAAAAAGTATATCAGTCGCCTGTTACCTAAAACACAGGCATTAAGTTGCCTACCTTAGGAACAGACGACCGTGTGTGTGTGTTAAGCATATTTATTTATTATTTATTTAATTATAGTAAATTATATTGTGATTATTTAAAAGTTCTAAAGTAATTAGTAGTGTATCTTTTTTAATTTTAAATATCTATCAACCTACGTGAATGATAGAAATATTACAGCAACATGTCTGAAATAGACCGGTGTATATTTGGATTAAATAATTCCATTAGTGCATGTACAATGATGTAATGATGTTAATGATGGATTTTGAGATGAACGAAAACGTTTCAGATATTCGTAGAATTTAAACAACTTTTTGAATCTGCATCTTCTAAGCAGTTACGACAACATCAGCGTCTACTTAATGTTTGAGAAAAACTCTATATAATTAATTATACATATATTCTGATCTGATAACAATGTAGGTCAAATATTAAGATAACTTACGAAACAACAAAAGTTCTATACGAATTCTCATCGGATTGTATTTAATTAGCGTACGAGTCAACAAGCCCAATATACCCTTTAACGTCCTAAGGAGTTTGTCCTCTCAAGTTGTTCGGTAAATGTTTACATTGGAATCAATCCACCTGAAATTGCACGTCTGTAGTGGTGATATAACCACGAGATTAAACTGTCAATGTGTGATGTAAGTACCGTATTCGTACTTCATTCAACGTGTGTGTGACACGCATACATTGAATACTTCGTAGTTTTTATTGTTTACGCTAATCAATATTTTTATCTTCAAAGACGAAATATTTGAAATTCGAAATTAATGTTATGATACTGGATTGAAATTTAATATTTTTTTAAATCCTTTTCCAGATTAAAATAAACAAGGTTTGCATGACTTTAATACGAGCTAAAAAGTGTAGTAGTTGACCGACCAATCAGGCATATTTCTAAAATAATTCTAAAATTCAAGATGGGACGAAATTACTACGTGGAAACAACTATCATACAGCTATAAATCTAGAGTCCATAGTAGAAAGTAGTAGTTAAGAAGCATTACCTTGTATTTGAATAAAAGTATATTAGGTTTATAATATATATGTATATGTGCCTTGTATGTACGTGTGCACGTGTGCACGTGTATTTCATGTGCACACGTTTATAATTTTTTAAATTTAATTGTTTCTTATCTATGTTTATTTATTTATTTATTTTTTACGTACGTTTACTTACATATTCTATCTCTTCAACTGAAATTTATCTATATGACCGTTTGTCGAACTTAATGAACATGCATATTTTTAATTTTTGTGATTTATTTTAATCTGTGATACACAACAAAGTGTTAAATTTTTTCGGGTGACCCCACTCATTACTATAATAACTAACCGCGAACTTGACTTAATTTCTTTTTTTTTGTAGCACATCTTATGTTTATGTGATATGTATTAAAATTTTGGTAACAAATATGGTTTCTTTTTTTCTTCATTTGAAGTGAATGAAAAAAAAAAGAGTAGCTGTTATATCATGTAATAAAAGTAAAGAACGTCTAAGAACTCACTGAACATCACAGGAACTGAGATGAACGATGTGATACCAGAGTAACGGACGAGTCGGACGCGATATATCACATTGTAAGTGTCCCACAACATTTTGTTCTCTAAGAAATCTTGAAGCTTCATTTTCAAGGATTTTGTGCATACACACGGTCTATATAAATGTGAGATATTTTTATATATATAATTATGCCACGCAGTTTTACCCGTATACAAAACAATCCTTTAGGAAATTTGGGATAAAAGTCAACGGCTTTGTTAATATGAGTCTTCAACTATCTACTGCTAAGTTGCTTAGCGCTAAAACTAAGCTGTAAGCGCTAAGCCAAAGTGCTGAACCGACTTGGAGTAACAACGTCCATTCAATTTATTCTCTCTTCTATATATCTATACAAAACTTTTCCCGTTTTTTACATTTATAAGGATTCTTCAGGAAGACCGTCACTAACCGTACCGTTGTGTGATTAGGTAATGCTGTCAGCTTACAAATGTTTTAAGTGACAATGCATATTACCGACGAGACGTTAGATGATCGTTCTGGTGTAGTGTTGTGAGTAGTCGACTCAACGCCGGCAGTCGCGGATTCGATTCTCGCTCGGGACAGATATTTGTATTTGTACAATTATTTGTTTCCGGTATGGTCAAATGACCGCTTCTGAGACTAACTAAATTGTTAAATTCGAGGTTTACATTTTTCTTGAATTTACGAATGAATTTTTCTATAATATACTCGTATAGTTATTTAAGAAACATATAAATCTCGACCGCTCTGGTAGTTTGTGTCAATTCACATTTCAATTAGGTATGTGTTCTTAAATTCGATGAGTAAGATAGAATCATTAGTAGATACTTTAGATTAGATAGTCATACGTCAGTTTTTTTTTACTAGCTTTCATTTGATACCCATATTGCTACAGTAAGAAAAAAATTCAATTCCCCCCCCCCCCCCCCTCATTCCGTCATTTGCGGGCGCCATTTTGAAAATTTATATAGCCTATGTCACTACTACAATTTAGACAAATCCAACGACACCTCATATGTCAAAAACCATCCAGCCGTTTGGGCTGTAGGGCGTGCCAAAGAAATGGACATACATTACATACATACATACATACATACATACATACATACATACATACATTCATACATTTGAAAAACATAACCCTCCTTCTGTCGCAGTCGGGTAAAAAAAATATGACAATAAGAAAAAGATACACGAATACTTAAAAGTATCAGATGTAATTTACATTTTCTTTTTATTGAATCATCTCGTTCCTTTTCGTTGGAATAAATAAGTTTGTTAAAATTCCATTCGCGAATCTAGAAGTCTGTAAGTCTTTTACCTGTAGAGTTTACTGATTTCACAATATATTATCCGAGCGACAAGGTATTGCCAGCCAGCGAGCGTAAAGATCCTTAAGCATTGCCAACTCCGCTACTGAACTTGCAAATTTTATTTCCACCAAGATCCTGTAAAAGTAGACATGCACACGTATGAAAGATGTGGAAATTCCTAGACATGAAAGTCGTTGAAAATACTTCAGTTGAAAACGTTTGAAATGTGTACGTATTTTGTAGAATTTCATAATAGGTTGAATTTTTATTTTGTGAACCATGTCCGTATGGTATAAATTTTTAAATAAATATTCCGAATCGAGTTATAACTATGTTATAATTATATTATTACCACCAACCTTTACTATACATATTCCGTGTAGTCCAGGTTGTCTGGAAGAAATCGCTACTTAGCGATAAGACCGCCTTTGTACATTTATCTAATTACTAAGTGTATTTAAGTTGTGTGTATAAAAATCGTGTACAATAAAGCATAAATAAATAAATAAATTATTTAAGGCTTTATTAACCAATAAAGTAAGCTAAGAGAAAAGAACTTATATTTTATTAAACATTTTTAATGATTTAATTTGAATATTCTTGCATTATTTTCAATTTGTATATATTAAACTATGCATACCTGTATTCGATTTAATCCCCTGTTAATTTGACATTGTTAATATCTAAAAAAAAACACACACACACACACACACAAAACCGTTTTCACTGAAAACCATCCTAGCCTTTTAGGAAAAAAAAAACCAACTAAACTTTTATTTCGCTGGACTAATGTTCTTTTTGCGAGTCGCGTGCAACAGTGAAATTTTTAAAAACTCATTGTCAGAAATAGTAACATCCATTTCGTATAAAGCTTAGTCCGGAAAATCGACTTGTATACTGTTAAGGTGGATGTGGACTGCTAACAAGCTATGTCAGTATTTTTTAAATTTTCCGAAAAGTCTTTTTAACGTTTAATCTTCGTATTTTTTTTGGAACCTATTTTTAAGTGTAGATCTTAATTGATACTTACGAGAAATGGAGTTTTATGAAAACTAGCGAGAATAATGCCGAAATCGCATATGTGAAATATAGTCAGGAAGCTAAATTTTTAAATGCTAATACTAATTTTAAAAGTTAATCTCCCTCTTGACGATAGAAAAAAACACTTGGAGAAAACATAAAAATATAAATGTTAGATTCTGATAACTAAACTCTAGAAAATGAACTAAATAGTTCTGCAAGTCTTTTGCGTACGAGAATATATGCAGGAGTTAAGGCTTATAGGCTGCGTTTTTATACATAGTAGCAAAATTTTTATTAGCCTATAAACTTCCTACGGGCTAGATCACCACTACATATTATAATACAAAGTCACCACGTCTGTCTGTCTGTCTGTTCGCGATAAACTCAAAAACTACTGCATGGATTTCATGCGGTTTTCACCAATAGATAGAAAGATTCATGAGGAAGGTTTAAGTGCATATTACGTACCCCGGGCACAGCCAGGGTGGGCCCCTAGTTTAAAATGAGATAAAGAGCGCGTTATAACAATAAAAATATCATAAACCTTTTTCTAACATTGATCTGGTAATTTTCAGCTTCACAGGAGTAAAAATTGATTGAGCTTCAAATGGCTCTGAAATATGATAAAAAAAAATGAATATCTAAGAGTAATTTCAAGTGTTATACCATCCTAACCGCAATATCCGGGATTGCTAAGGGAAGCGCTTCGCTCATTGTTTTCATTCAATATCGATTGCGATTCAGGCTGACTACGTAATTTTACAGCCGATGTATTTTCTAGTATCAGCCAAATTGCCAACCACCACGCGTTCTTTAGAACACACATTTCATATGTGATTACATTATTCTTATGTATTTTTTAAGTCTTCGAGCTTATTATTGCAACATGTCACTTATAAAAAAAAAAAGAAATACTGTAAAGAATTTAAGCAAATGGACATATTTCATTCGCCATTACTAAAGCAAAACCACGGTGTCAAAACTTTGGTTATATTAAATATCTTTATCAAAAACACCAAATAAATTTATGTAAAACTCGTACAGTTAGACTATTAGTTATTTAAGTCTAAGTTATAATTTAGTTAAAGTCTTAGTCTAAGTTATCATTTAGTTGGCCGTTCGGTGACCGGTAGAGAAGAATAGTACCTACTTCTTTCTTACCGAGGTATCGTAAAAGGCGACTAAGGCCATAGTGGTTCGAACGACTGTACCCGACTAAGGTGATAATGGGCAGTAGCGTCACCATATCCCGACGTGACTATCTGTTATCACTGCGCTCGCCAACACGTTTGCCAAGCGTGACGAGTATTGGCAAATATTTTATGTCTGTTAAGGATTATATCCGGATGTACAATCTGACACGTTGGCGTAGTTGGCAGTGGCCCTGCTTTCTGCTCCAGGGTCGTGGGTTCGATTCCCGCCTCGAGTCTGGGTGTAATATGTATTTATTTCTATATATGTATTATATATATATATATATATATATATATATATATATATATATATATATATATATATATATATATATATATATATATATATATATATATATATATATATATATTTATTGAAAAAAAATAATATCAGTCGGCTGTTACCTAAAACACAGGCATTAAGTTGCCTACCTTAGGGACAGACGATCGTGTGTGTATGTCAAACATATTTATTTATTTATTTTATATTCATTTACTGAATTAACTAAGACTATACTTTTTACTAAGAATTATATTACTAAGAATTTACTAAGACATTACTAAGTACTGAATAAGCTTTTACGTTCCACTGCTGGGCCTCTTCTCCAAATAGGAGAACTGTTGGAGGTTAATTCACCACGCTACTCCACTGCGGGTTGGAAGATAATTTTCTCTATCCTGAATAACGATCGCTATTAGGTGTCTATGATAATAACCGAATTGACGGCTTTACGTGCTCTCCGAAAGACGGTGGGAAGACCCCTAAGAAAACACTCAGAATGGAAGAATTGATGAATGAGATATTTGTACCATATACAAATATCTCTGAAATCAAACTTGCGACCGCCAAAGTGGAGGCGACTACTCGCAACACTACACCAAAATGATTGTCATTTTATTTTACGTTAAGTAACTCACCACTTTTTATAGAATAATAGAACCTTATAAGTGACAAGAGTAAAACTAGAAATTAATTACGGATTAACCTGCATACAGCATCCAGCGATAAATCTACAAACCAAAGCACAAGATAAACTTTAGAACTCGCGCGAGTAACTAAAGTAAACATCGATTGAACAAGCAAACACGCAGTTAACAATGAGAGCTGGCACGGTATTGTACCGTGCATTGCTTTATTAAGACTACGTGCACGTAGTTATGAATTGGTATGAAATTATTTTAACTGAAATTATTTTTTTACATAACGTAACAATATATATAATATAACATAAAATAGATGATACCGAAGTTCCTTATTAAATAATTAAAAAAATAAATCTGTACTTACTAATGTAAGTCTGTACTTGGTTTTTTTTTCTTTCTTTCGTACCTAATTATTGCAAGTTATGACATTTAAGAACTATAATATACACGATTACAACAAAGCTACTAAAAATGACGGTACAATTTTGACTCAAGAAATAAGTTTTTAAAACAGTATCGTAAAAAAAAATTATGACCAAAATTTTTTTTTTGCGTCCATTCTTTATATATATATATATATATATATATATATATATATATATATATATATATATATAGAACCTTATAAGTGACGTGATTTATATATATATGTATTACTACAGTTATCAGGAATTTGAATTTGATCTTCATAATACATGATCGAAACGTTGCATTATTAACAATTGGTATTTTTGATTGACATCCTTGTCCAAATTCCTGATAACTGTAGTAATACATATATATAAAAATTATGACTTTAAATCACAAAAACAGAACCTAACAATACACCTTCACCTATTTACTCTAGCCAAACAAAAAGTACAACCAAAAACTATTTACGATTTTAAGCTATTTTGCATACATGAGAATTTACCTCACGTTTTCGTTCAAATGTCAAGCCATGTTTGCCTCGTACAATATGGTACTATAGAAAATAAAAGATTGTTTCGGAATAGCGTTTTCATATGACTTTTTTTAAATCCCGTATCGTCTGTCATGGAGCCGGTGAAGCTCTATGGAATGATGAATTCATCTCTTTTTAAAGAGATTCCGAAATTGGAGACGTTTATATGTATGTATTCGTTTCGTGCTCGAATGTTCAGTGTATGGGATGAGATTTTTATAATAATATGGATACATTAAAAAACATGCAGTTGTGATTTGTGTGACGTGACAGTGTCGCGGTAAACGTCGTCTTACTTACTTTTGTTTTTACCTCTTTGATGTATGAACACAGTTAAATAAAAATATTTTTTTAAGACATTAAGAAAGAAAAAAAACATTAATAATACTTATTATATTTATAAAGTAGTATAAATAAAGTAATGTGTTTTCTCTAAATTTTTGTGTAAAAAATGCATTTTTGAATATACCTTTTGACACACACTATTATCGTGTCTATTGTAAGTGTTGCTGTATGCGTTAATATTGCGTATGTATTAATTTATATTACATACATAATATTGTATCTCTATTTTAAGTGCTTCTTTTACAATTGATTTTTTTTTAATAAATATGATTTAACACGACCGTCTATTCCTAAGGTAAGCAACTTAATGTTTGCGTTTATGGTATAAGCCGACTCATATACATATTTAAATATTTTTAAATAAATGTAAATGTAAATAGTACGAGTACATATAAAAATATTACAACCTAGACTCGGGGTGGGAATCGAATCAACAACCCTGGAGCAGAAAGAAGAATTATTTCAAAATGAATAACTAAAATTTATATCGATTCAAATGAAATCCAAAATATAGCTTCGTCACGTCAGAAAAAATATTCATATTTATGTATTAAGGGTCGTATGAGGTATATTAAGTATAATTTTTTATTTTTTGTTTTCGCTCAACGTATCAATAGAGATGTATTCGTCGCGGTCTCGTGATCATACGTTCATTGCGAAAATATGTATATTTTTTATGATTACCATACATCGTTTTAGGTAACAGCCGACTGATATACATACTGACTCTACCGTATCAGCCTGTAAACAATCCACTGCTGAGCGAAGGCCTCTTTTCCATATAGAAGAAGGGTTGGATCTTAATCCAACACGCTGCTCCACTGCGGATTGGCGGATGATTTCCCTACCATGCGTAACGATCGTTATCAATAAAAACGTATTTCTTTTATATTAATTAAATCAAGCAATTAACATTTTCAACGTCGTCATTTTATTATCAAGTTTTCTTCCAACCATGAATAATAAAAATATTCGTCGAATCTTCTGAACAAAGGCGGAAATTCGGGACGATGAAAGATATTTCGACATTGTATGAATAAATAGGTATCTTGCAACCTTGACCGGGTCAATCAATAGCTCTGATTTTTTTGTTTTCAACTAAGTTTTAAAATTGTTTGTTACATCATTTTTACACATCAAAGTGAATTGATTACCCGAATAATATTTATCTAATAACTAATAATAGTATTAAAAAATAGATATTAATTCCATAAAATATTTTTATTGTCAAATTAAAAAAATGTCATACTTATAAGGTTAGGTTATTATTAAGCTTAATGAAAAGCGTAAGCCGTGGTTAAGAGCAAATAAGCGAGCCAAAGTAAACGAGGTTAAGAACCTGTTTGGAGAACTTGGTTAATCTTTATTAAGAGCCTTTTAAATGGATAATAACTAGAGGAAAAGAAAAATTTGATCACACAAATGTCTTTCTCATATCATAAGTATTTTTGAAACTTATAAATATCTTAATTTCTATATTTTTAAATAAAATAATTTCGGACTCCATTCGAATTGTCAACATTACCGACACATCTTAATATTCATCAGTACAGGATAACTTGAGTAGAAAAAACCAAACATTACCAAACAATCGAATAAATGAATCAGCTACTGCTGCACACTTGAAACATCAACTCTATTTACATTTGTAAATATTAAACAAAGTTTAATATATATATAAATGAAATATTAATACAAACTTACACTCATACATAAAACAATTTAATTTTGTTTATTAATCAGCGTGTCACTAGAGAACGACTAAAATAACTTATTATGTAAGTAATAATAATCGGCATATGATCAGTTTCATGTTGATAACGAAAGAACCGTGTCCTGATTTGGGCCATATGGCGTGCAGCGATAATTCGTATAGTAAAATTATACTTAGGACGAGTGTATTCACAGAAAAATATTTTTAGCGCCGCTTATCGAATGCACCTTAGTATACGGGTCTTTAAACATGAAAATTATTTTTCAATATCCTCGTCATCTGAACTATCAAATCGTATGAAAATATTCTCTATGGTGAAGATATTAGTACATTGTGATATTTAGTACATCCAAAAAAACTAGATTATCGTTATTACGTAAATGCAAGCACCGATGGTTCGTGCACACTTTTTCGGACTGAGGAATGTAAAATCGAAAATCATTAAATACTTGCGCTCTAGACTGTTGCGATATTCGAAACCGTCCTGAATGACAGCCAAAAATGCATTTAGATTGTGTACTGGATGCTCTTGCCGTATCAAGTCTGATAGGATCTTTTGTATCTTAGGAACTTTCTCCAATAGGTGGTATTTGAATATTGTTATTTTGTTTGGACGCTCTATTTTCAATAAATCTCTGCCAACATTTCTGACATACACAGTAACTTGTACTTATGGAACGACTGCTACTAGATGTAAGCTATTGAAAATATTTATAGGCTTCTTAATTTATTTTAGAATCAGAAAAAAAAGAATGTCCGCAAACGTTTCCTATTTCTTATGAGATTTATTCCACAAGATATACAAATAGGTAAGTTTTTCACTAAGGCCAGAAGTCCTTTCAGATTGTCCCCGCACCAGGAGTCAGCCAATCCCACCTGATGCATCTGCCACTTGGATATTTTCCCTTCCTGGGCGGACACTCCGGAAGCAATTCAACGTTTCGAATTTTTAATCTTCTTACCATGATGGCTTGCGTCCAGGGACTTGGCCGGTCAAAATTAACATTCTAATCGTTACTGCCGTCACCACCATGAGGTGCCCTGGACAAAAGAAGACTTAAGGTGCCTTAATAGGTACATAATCATGTTAACTTTTCATTTCATTTGTTATTTTACTTTCATCGTTGTTATAATTTAATAACACTTTACGACCACATCTGTCAGTTTTTATTAAAACATTAAAAAATATTAAAAAGTCCGACCATCGGATAGCATTAGCGGTTACATACGTAATTACTCGTGTACAAAGAAGGGAACAAAAATCACACGTGGTTTTTAAAAGCAAATTTTTGTATATTTTTGCAGATATGTGATGACCTGTTACGCGAATCGTGAAACCTTTGAGTCATTTACATATTAAAGGCACTATGCTAATATTTATTAATTTATATATAAAAGAGTATATATGACTCAAATATTTTTATTCTTTAGAAAAATAAGCGTGTAAATTATTAGTCGTTTAGATGTTCGTAGATTTAAATGTTCAAAAATTCAGAGATCTTTGTGCCAGCCCAGCCATTAGTGCAGTTGATAGTGCCCTTCTTTTCGCTCCAGTGTCATGGGTTCGATTTGCGCCCCTAGTCTGTGTGTAACGTATATATTTATTTAAAAAATATATAAATTTGTATAAGTATCAGTCGGCTACCTACATTACAAACAGGGGTTAAAAAACAGGGGTATTAAGTTGCCTATCTTAGGAATAGACGACGGTGTGTGTATTTTAAATATAAAAAACAGAAAGAAACGTGGACTGGGAGCTAAATTTTCAAGTACTAATTTTTTTTTTGCAAATCATATCAAGCTCGCGCTAAGGAAAACATCGGGAGGAAACTTACATATTTCGGGAAATATTACAAGATATATATGGACCTATATCAGTACGTGTCTAATTCTGTAACGCGGCTATTTAAGATTTTATACTACATATACTATAATTTTACCCTTCTTAAAATGAATAAAGACATTTTCTTTAACCTTGCAATAAAAAATTTACAAACTTATACAGCTCACTAAAAACAGCGTACTCGTCCACACACTCGTTTTTTTTAGTATGGAATGTGTGGAAAATTACATTTGTTACAGTTTTTGCTACTACATTTAATTTTTTACGTTGACCCTAAACACTGCTGCGTTTGCTTACAATTACAGTAGGGGGTTTAGAGATATAGCACTCATATTTTTAAAAGATTTTATTTAACTTGCAATGTTTGTAATGTTTTTTTTAATGTTAGTTGGATAGGCAAACTGGCAGACGTGCCACCTGATGGTAAGTGGTCGACGTCGCCCATGAACATAAACTAGTTTACATGGAACTAACCCAGCCAACCCGTTTATGTGTTGCCTATCCTGAGACATATGATGTTAAGTCTCGGTGCCAGTAATTACACTGCCTATCTTGCCCTTCTTTCCGAAATACAGCAAAGCTGTTTCACGGAAAAAACAAGCAAGATGGTGGTACCCATGCAGCCGGGAGCGCGGCACAGCGCATCCCTCCCACCGGTTGTTTTCGGTTAAATCTTCCAAGCAGAATTTAACCTACTTCTCAGTGTCCGATTGAGCTGAAAATTGGAATACACTTTTAATTCTAATGATAATGCAATTATAAATAATCAATATTGTTATTAATCCAAAATGGCCGCTGCAACTAAATGGTGGATTACATATTTTTGTACGACCCTCCCAATATGGGAATCAAATGAAAGGTGACTAAGATGAGCTTAATATGATAAATATAGTGACTTCACGGTAAATCAAATATGACAAACTGTGCATTGTGATGATTTCAGTCAAATTTTTCAAGCTGAATTAGAAGCACTTATTTTTATATCCTAGAGAGTTGAAATATTGGATGTTGGTTGAGTTTCGATGATAATGCATTTTTATGATAAGCTTGACCTTTTTTTCTTTTTGCCGGAAAAAAAATCTGTCGTGCGCCCTCACCCACCCTTACAAGACGGACCACGGGTACCGCGTACGTTGCTCCGTGGCTCGCAGGCGGCAGCCCCATCGGGCGCTCTCTCCTGTGTGACGCTCCGCGCACTTGGGCATCGCACCTTCGCGGTAGGCTGTTAATATTAATACTGATAAGCTGGACTTGATTTAACACTCAGGATTGGCTCCAGACAACAGGTATATAATGGTCAATGGCATAGGCGTGCAATTTTTTTTCGCATACGCGTTCATATTTAATATTCAATTTTAAAATCTACCAGTCGAGTGCAATACCGTAGGTACTAAACCTCTGCGGGAGCCTTCAGCCGCTTTAATTGGAGGGTCCCGGATCTGCAGGCAACAGGATCCCTCCAGCGACAGGCTGGCCTCGGCGAAAAGGCCAGACTTCTCCTCCATGGGGACTATCCGGCTCAACTCTGAACAGTCCCGACGACGCCGTGTCTAGAATGACCGGGTTCCCATCCCGGCCCGATACGAGCACAGGGGCGTTACTGTAGGCGCATTAAGTAGCGCCTTCTACGCACCCCGCATTCGTCACTCGCAGATGGAGGCCACGTCGGCGGCCTCCTCTCTCACTCGCTCGTCGGCCTTCTTCTGGGACATTACTGTCTCGTAGAAGGAAACCATCGCCTTCTAGGACTCGTCGTCGCCAAGCATCGCGGTGATGACGTTCGGAAGCGACAATTCCCCTCCGAGGTCCGACGTCAGACCCTGACGCAACCCCAGGGATAGCTTCTTAGCACAAATTCTTCTTAATAGTTAACATGACTAAAAAGTAAATGGTGCCATTTAACTCATCACAGAAATTATATGGTCCTCCTTTCGGATAGTACAAATGTACGAAACTGACATACTCGTACCGTCTGTCCGTATAGACTCCGGCGAATATGGTGTTCATGTAATTCAGCTTAAATCGATGCAATTTCCGGCAAAATATAGTCATGGTACTGCTGAGCGAAAAATGGTGCCAATCATATTATTATGAGCTAGCACTGTTCATAAAATGTAAGGGAGTGCTGTTAACCATGTCGTTGTTTATTTAGGAACAAAGCTCTTTGCTGCTGTCCAAGCGTATGTGGTATTAAGTAGAGTTAAGTTACTGGAAGGTATGCTTATAGAAGAACTGGATTGTAATAAATTAACAGGCGACCATGGAACAATGACGCATTAATTAAAATGAACAGACTTAGAAGTATGTCCAGTGACAAGTAAATTTTTTTTTAAACCAGTTATTTCAATGCACTGAAAAGAAAAAATAAACATTTTAGTAAAGTAAAGTAAAAGTAAAAATATATAATTGGGGACATCACAATCATTGCAGATACTTAATGACTAAACTATTTATACAAAAAAAAAGCAAAAAAATACATCGTCCAATTTGAAAAAAAAAAAGTATTTATGTATACAATTAAAGCAACAAAAAAAAAATTATACAAAGCACAACACTAAATTATAAAGGTAAAAAATGAGAGTATAAAAAGGTAATAAAAAATTCACCACAAATATAAGCAACAAGGAAATGTACCTACTAATATAAATTAATAGAATTTATTAATCGATGAAAGAAATGGCATTTAAAAAAATATATATATAATAATAATTAATATTAATTATTGAACGGGTGGAGTGAAGCGGTTAGGATAATAAAAATAAAAAGTAAAAGTAATAATATAATAGCTTGTCGCGAGATTATAAATCATAAAATTAAAAATTATTATTACATCAATAAATTTTAGAAGATTTAAAAAGATAAAATTGCAGTAATTTGTAAATTTAGTCTCCAGGGATATAACTTTGAAATTCGCAATTAATAAACACATAAACGGATCATCAGAAAAGACAAATGAATAAGACTAGACAATTTTATTATATTATACCTATTTTTTTTTTGTCACAGGTTAAAACATATCGTATTGTAAAACTCTAGAAAAATCAGACAGAGATTATTCAAAACCAAGAACTTGAATATATTTTTTGTAAACCTTATTTCTTATCGAAATTACCAATTTCAAAGTGAATTAGTACGTAAATTGTTCGTAAAATTACGTCCCGAGATCGTTAGAGTAAATTTAATATTATGTAGATGTTTTAATAATGTGGAAAATTATTCTCAGAAATCGCATTTTTCTTATTGAATCTATTTAAAGACGTCTTATTCTCAAGAAGACAGCAATTTACCTAAGTACTGAGTTAATGTATTTTTTTTTTCTATGGAAATAATAAATTTCAGATAATTGTCCTCACACACGGATACGGGAACCTGTGGGCTATGTGTGTGAGTTTACGAAATAGAAATATGAACGAAATAAGCGTTACGAGTATATCATTTATTTTTTTCTAAAAAAAAATGAAAGTATGATGTTCAGCTTATGCCTTTTAAAAAGTTCGTCTATTAACCATGTATTTAGTAAGTTGCCCATGGCTGACATATTAGTTATGGGATGTTATAGACAGTCTTAGAAAGATTGACACTTAGCGTTAGTCGTTATCACGGAGTATAGATACCAGGAGTGCGAATGTAATGTTGAAAGAACGGCATCAATTTAGGGGACTGATATTTTGCTGGTAGGGCGCGCTAGGTTCCAACAAGTACTTGTTAAAATACTTACGCGAAAGTCAATAAAGCCACTTTTCCTAAATTCTCACTTGCCTTTCGGCCACTAACGCAACCATTATTTAAAAAAAACAATTTATATTTTATATTTAATTTAATTTATTTTTACATTCACGAGTCTCAAAGTATCCTATGTTATTTCTAATATCTCCAAGAATATGTGTACAAAGTTTCATGATGATTGGTTAAGCAGCTTTCGCGTGAAAGCGTGACAAACAAACTTACATTTCTTACTTACATTACTTTACATTTGTAATTGTATGTAATGTTGTATGTATGTAATATGGATGTAACGAAAAGGAAGGTGGTGCACCGTTGTGCCTATATTATGGCAATTACATAAAACATGATTATATGCTTAATACAAAAATAATTAAATTTTTGTTAGTTAACAAGTATGCTTAATTAAAAAAATCAAAAAACCCGACTGCGTAAAATACTCTTATTATAAACTAAAAAGAATAAAACAATTTACTAGCTTTCATTTAATACCCATATTGCTACAGTAAGAAAAAAAATTCAACTCCCCCCCTCATTCCGCCATTTGCGAGCGCCATTTTGAAAATTTATATAGCCTATGTCACTACTACAATTTAGAAAAATCCAACGACACCTCATATGTCAAAAACCGTCCAGCCGTTTGGGCTGTAGGGCGTGCCAAAGAAATGGACATACATACATACATACATACATACATACATACATACATATATACATACATATATACATACATACATACATACATACACTCGAAAAACATAACCCTCCTGTCGCAGTCGGGTAAAAAAAGAGGGTGATTTTTAATAAAATCCATTCTTTTTAAAAGCCTGATCAAATGTACAATATAATACCAAGTCTGTGGTGTTTGTTGATAAACGCTAATGTGATAGTGGCTTATTATTTTCGATTACGTAGAATAACTAATTACGGGCCATGGCCTATTTAACAAACATCTGTTTAATCTAGGTGTTACAGACAGCCCCCTTTGCAGAGCTTGCATGGAGGCTGAAGAGACGGCAGCCCGCATTGTTCTGGAGTGTACGGGTCTGGCCAACTACCGGGCCAAACACTTGGGGTCACCAACGACTCTCTCCGAGGTTATTGGTGACACCAGAGGTTTGATTAAATATTTGGAGGAGTTGGGTTGGCAGGACTAGCCGCCCGCTCTTTAAACGCAAAATAGACGCACAGTAGACGTCGAGTTGCGGATACAAGCCCGTGAATACATATACATATATAAATTGAGTATATATCATATAGTGGCTTAAAATCTGATATATTATGTTTGACTAGCTGCTGCCCGCGACGTCGTCTACGTGAACGCTATTAGATTACATGTTGTTACAGAATGCGTTGAAGAAATAAAGGTTCACTGCTCGTTCCCCGTAGGTGATATGAATGTGAATATGTAGCCCATATGTTGACCCGACTTCTTAATAATATTCGTGCCAAATTTGAAGTTAATCCATGCAGTACTTTTTGAGTGTATTCCGGACATACATACAGACAAACAGACAAACAGACAAAAATTCTAAAAACTATATTTTTGGCTTCGGTATCGATTGTAGATCACACCCCAAGTATTCTTTTCAAAAAATATTCAATGTACAGTTTTGATATGTATAGATGTACACTTGAGATTAAGACGATTTCAATCGCAATTTCTGATCAGTAAAAGTGTATCGTAATTCTTCTCTCATGCACGTTACAAAAGTGTTTGCTTCAAATCGCCTAATGATCTAACAACTCAATAGACAAAAATTTCGTGTTACAGTTTTTTTTTTCAGCTCAGTACTATGCATAGACACTGACTGCCTTAAATAAATTTCTAATTTTTTTTAAACACATATCTCTATAAATGAAATATATCGTAACGCTGAACGCCATTTACAAAATAAATAATTTGTGATAATATACATACTTTTATAAAACATTCGTGGCAGAAATATTTAGAAATTCATATTACTATAAATCACCACGGTTTTCCAAGTTTGTCAAGTTGATAACATTCTATCGTCGTTTCTATGACATATTCGCATTCACGTCTCACTACAGGGGTTTTTCTGGTGCGCAAGTGACAAATTAGATATGTCAAGAATACGCTTATAAATGAAAGTAAGAAGCGTTTTGGATATTTTCGCGTTAAGGAAGCTTTACGACATATGTGGTTAAGGAATATAAACTTTGTCAATACGCTGCTTAAACATGAAATATTGATTTTAAAATGGAAATTAATTGAAAATAAAATGCGTGCAATTGCTGATGACTGAAATTTTTGAATTAAAACTTCTATTGAAAGACCAAGGCAGCTGGTACTGGATATGATATATCAACAATTGATAAAATCTTTTATCGATATGTCATAGTGTATAGAATTACCAAATACCGATTAATATTTCATTCACGATCAATAGAAAACATTTTTCAGCGATTGTTGATTAGTTTCTTACCAAAGAATTTATATACAAACTGGAATGTGCACTCAAAAAACGCTTCTAAGAGAGGGATTGCATCTCTTTCTACCATATTCAAGGCAACTCGTAAGAAAGATACAAAATAGTCAACGAAACGCTCGGAACGATTTTTTCACTTTAAATGTTGAAAACAAATGTCTACCTTATGTCGGTTATTTCAAGGTGCATATTTTCATATACAAATTTATTAAGTGAGACTTCCAGTTATGATATTAATTCCTTGGTTCTTACCTAATCAACGATTTTAAAATTCTGCCAAAACTCCGTCGGGTTGTTACCGTTCGTATGTTTTTCGTCGTCCGAAAATTGAACCGTGATAACTATCGTCAACTATCGATAATTTTTATCCGGCAAAACAACAACACATACATATTGTACCTACGATATGTATTCACATTTTTTTTCAATTAATTCTTTGTAATTCACTTAAGGATAGGGGGGCCCACAGGGGAACACTGCTTAGGGCATCAAGTTACTTTAATCAGGCACTGGTTGTCAACAATAATTGAAAACATCTTGAGGGAACCTACAGACCATAGGTAATTACCTTATAACAAGTAAATCTACTACTCTATAGAGAAGTAGCGTCGTGGAGAAAGCTTCAGTCCTTGTCTTTAAAAGGAGAAGAGTGCTTTTCCCAGCAATGAGACAGTCTGTGACACTATGTCTTAAGCCTGATTATGTACAAAAGCACAAAGTTCAAGTTACGTTGTTCTTTACAAAATAATTCAAATTTAATTACAATACAGCAAATACAAACGGCTGTAGGGCTCGTGGATCTGTCAAAATAGTCTTTGACCGCTTCATGTCAAACCCTTTGGGATATTATCATCCCTTTTAGCAGTCTTTACGCTAATTTAGATATCAAAGGCGAGTATGCAGAACAGACACAATGTAAATACTCTAAATTCTGACAAGTATAATTCCTTGAATAATTAATTTATAGACGGATTCATCTGTTTGTACAGGTACAAATAAAAGATTAGATGAATATAAAATCAGCATTTTTCGAATGTTTAATACATTGAAAGAAGTTTTCTTTGAATGACTGAATCGATTAGTGGATTACATGTGAATTTTGAGCTAAATTTCAGAGTCAAAAGTCAAAGTACCTACTATGTTTTTTTGATGCTTGATATTAAATTCACATTGTTTTTAATGATAAAGATTTGAATAAATTTATGTTTTTGAGCTAAATTTAGAATTCAAATCTTTAGCAGGAACACGGTGTTTTTTAAATTAGATTTGAATTAATTTATGATTTTTGGAATAGCTTGCCAACATTAACCAGTACCGACAAATTTTATTTCTAAGACTAAGTGGAAAAAGTCATATTACAATGAAGCATAATCAATAATTAAAAAAAAAAATAATAAAGAATATTACTAAAAAACAGATATATTTGATCACTCCGTGCGAGAACTCGCAACCGGCGGCGGTTAGAAAGGCACATTCGTTACCTTTACAACATGTCGGTTGATCCCTATTCCATATGTATAATATAAATAAATATTTCAAGCTTGTAAGGGTTTGTACTAATTTACAAAGACCGGATCCTTGGGTTAAATTTATAGGAATTAGTTAACGGTTCACGATAAATCATTATTTGAACATTGTCTTTATATATTATTATTTCGATGGTATTCAGATAATATACAATTCTTACACTATTAGAAAATTACATTCTCTGGACACATCACATTTATATGACATATAACATAAATATCATGACGTCTACTAAAAACGTTATAACTATGTATTTCATACGTTTAAATATGAATGCAGGTGAAACCGTAGGAGCAGTCTAGTTGTTTTTACTCAAAATTTTGTATAAACAGAAACAAATTTCTTTGATTAAAAATCTTTAGTTACCTGTCAGATTTAGTTCAGAATAATAAAAAAGTCCTGGCATGAAGTTAGTAGAATATTATTTACAAGAAACACATATAAAATGTAATTTATAATATCAAACAATATTGTGCTGTAAATTCTTATTTCAAAATTCACTCCAAATAACCTATTTTATACATTTATGCGATTTGAAAAGTAATGGAGAATTTCCACAAGCATTTTCCTCCAAATACTAATATTCGGTAGTTACACTGTTTAGGTGAAAATTAATTTAGGTTTTCACTTATGCGAGTGTAATTTAGCAATTTGTGAATAGAAAATAACTCTTATTTATCATGCATTAGATTCAAATTCGCTTAGTATGTTTGTACCGTTGTGTCCTTTTATAATAGTAAACATCGCGGATGATGAATGTGAAACGGCACATGCTTTAACCCAAAATCGCTTTATCCTAAAAAACATACACTTATAGAAGATAGACTGGAAGGGACGAAAACCATTTTTTGATGATAAACATTATACACAAATTAAAATAAAATAAAATAAACGTTAACCCTGCAGGATATGAATCCTGTGTCGGGGGTCCGGAAACACACACAATACACAAGTACAAACACCCAGACCACGACAAACATCTGTATGGCCTATACAAATATGTGTCATGTGCGGCGATCGAACCCGCGAACGCTAGCGCATCAGCCTGTTGCTGTGACCACTGCGCCAATGCGTCGTCAACTTATGTGCTATTATAAGTTACTGATAGACTTCATCAGCAGGAGGTAAATAGGTTCTTAGAGCTTGTTTCACTTCAACTAATGGGTGGTGAATAGAAAGATCTAACTGATAAAGTAGTTTGAAAAATATATCGTAAAGTTTTATTTATTGGATACGTTAAACGTTAGATAACTTTATCTACAACCAGTGAAATTGGCCTTAATACTGATCTAAGCATTTAATAGTCGGGTTAAAAGAGTTATTTTACATTAATCAGTTAAATGTAACCAGTGACAGCGCCGCCAGCGAGAGCTGTCCACCTGACAGCTCACCCAGCGATTCTCTCAACACAGTCATATTCCAATAATTTCGAAACAGTTTACTAATTAAACAGCCTATTATCATAAGTTGTAGGCTATAAAACATCACGTTACGATCTATAGCGTTATATTCTATATAGAGACGAAAATATTACACTGTTTATAATCAATATTCTAAACATTAAGGTCTTATTTCAAAATAACTGAATTTTAATGATGTCATATCTATTTATTCTAAATCAATACCTAAAACCAAGCACATGTTGTATTATACGCTCGTACAAATCCAGTAGACACATTCAATTTCACGGGCAGCCTCGCCTCAGCATAAACAGTTCTTCCGTCTGTGTATCAATCGTCAGGCGATTTATGAACGAATGGTCTGGCGAAGCATGAAATATGTTGGGTTATAAAGTTGCTTAATGGGCCGTTTCTTTTGGTTTCACTTTTTACCGGATTGTGGGATATACTGACACGAATGGCTGTATGAAAAATCTAACGAATTCATTTCGTATTTTTGTGGGTTTGCCTTGGACGTTAAAATTTTATTCGGCGGCGTGTCTCTTGAAATATCTAAACTTCCTTCGAGGTTTTACCGAAGTTAATCTTCCATATTTGAGTCGCTTGAGTGTCCGGGCAATGACCTTTTAGTTTACCATCTGCACAAAACTTCCCAAGGCCTCTCACGTTTTGTTACGTAATTTCATAACGGTTATAATGTAATATTCGTTAATCAACCTGTAGTTGACAGGGGCACTTCGCGTACTAATGCCCGTGTCGAAAAAAGTTGACATGGTGACCATTACTTGACACGGGCGCTTGCGGTTACTGCGGTTAGTTTGTTAACTTTTGTCAACTAGTAGTTGACACGGGCAGTCGAGCGGCTATATTGTTTGCGTTCTTGGTTACTGTTAATATCGTATAAGCCATAGTAAGTTTTATAGCCAATAACCAACCCTTATAAGTGCGCTGTCTAACGTAAAAAAGATTTTAAAATCGTATCCAAGAAATTCAAGGTTATTCTATTTAAGCAACTAAGCAAAATCTTAGCTCTTGATATATTAATCTAGATATTGATTTATAGATCCAATCCTTCACAAAATATATACCCATATTTTTTTTTAATTCATCATTAATTTATGATGGTTTTAAGAAAGTCTTTTACATTTTCTTATATTTCTAGAGTTACGTAACTTTTTATTTCGTCTTTTTTTATGTCGAGAGTAAATAATAGCCATAAAGCAATGTGAAAGTCAGAGGTTTGGTCGTGATCTATTGTCCTACCCTTAGCACAAGTAACATGCGCAGGTGGGGCCCTGGGAGTATTAGTAATGGGAAAAAGGGGATAGATATTCTTAGTAATGATATATGAATAGTTATCATTTAATATTCTTTATCTATTCCCATGCTTTAAATCCTCTATAAAAGATTCTGAAACAGTTAGCTTATTGCCAACATTAAAACACCCAATGTCATAATAACCATTATATCATCCAAACGGATGATATAATGTTGTACTGGACTTCATAATAATACTTCTTTGTTTTTTTTCTTCAATCCGTTCTGCGCAAAGGGTTAACAGCAGACAGCCACATTCTTACTGCTCGATGCATGGTACCTGTATGAATTCAAAAAAAGAACATCTGTATGAATTAAAAAAAAGAACATTGTCATTCACTTGCGTTTCACTACCAGAAAGCTGCGCGCTGTAAAAAAAAAAGGAAATTTAAACTAGGCTGTATGGACTATATTCCTTTGTCTTACCATATTTGGGATAAATAAAAAAATAAAAAAACAACAACGTAAAAACAAAGTAGGCTATTTGAATCCCCGCCATTTTTCTTCGATATTTTTATTGTTTTGTTTGGATTTAAAGCATGGGAGTAGATAAGGTCTTGTATGTAACTGTTGATAATTAGGTATTAAAACACTCATGTGATACTATTATCACACTCGGCTTCGCCTCGCAACTCAAATTCGTGTTTTAATACCCCTCATTATACAACAGTTGCATAAATAACTATTATTGCACTTAACAATTGTACAGTAATTAGTGTAACATATTTGTTTACAAAGGTGGACTTATATCTAGGAGAGATCTCTTCCAGCCAACCAATGGTAGTAAGAGAGATATATTTAAGCAGGCTAAAAAAGTGTAGTTATATGATACAATACACAGATACATAAAAATAAATAGCTAATTAAATATAGTATATATTAGCATAAGACTCGTTTAGATTTTTTTGCACATCAACATAAATTTCGACTGTCCCTACGTATACTATCGAAACTGAAAAAAGGTACTTTACAGGAGAGCACTTTTAAGTTAATTTTGTGTACAAAATTGTCATTTATTTGTTAAGTATCGATATTATACTCATGAAAAATGTGGTTTAATATGTATTTTTTTAAACATATATAAAAAGGAGTTTCTTAGTGCAATAAAAAAAAAATCGCAAATTTTCAGTTTCGATACGATTCGACATGTAGGGACAGTTGATTTATATCTTTGCGTTAATGCAAAAATATAACAACATTATCGTTTTGAAATAACATATAAATTTAATGTAAACTAATTGTGTTATATACTGGTTAGTATTCATCTAAAAAAAAAAAGTTTTAGCAAACGAATAAGCACTTTAAAGTAAATAATAACATATATCCGGTTCGTTTGGACTTTGATATCGCAATGAGATTATTGTGAACGGTCTAAGAAAAATAAATCCCTGAGATTGTTATATTTATGTAAGCTAAAAATTATGTCAGAAAATATTCAACCATAAGATTATTTATATAGACCTTTAATGTCAGTATTTACCTTTTACTTGCTTATTCGTTGGCTACAAAATTTATTTACACATGAACACTAACCAGTACAAAATTCAGTTAGTTTAGTCCTGTATTATATTTATTTATTATTTATTAAATATTTATTGCCGACCGTTCTGGTGTAGTGGTGCGAGTAGTCGTCTCGAAGCCGACGTTCGCGGGTTCGATTCCCGCTCGGGACAGATCTTTATATTTGTACAAATATTTGTTTCCGGTCTGGACAGGATCAGGACCAGGACTGGATCAGGACCGTCGGCTTTACGTGCTCTCCGAGGCATGGTGGGGAGACCCACAAGGACATACACCCAAACCGGAAACAAATATTTATACAGTTACAATCTACTCCGAGTAGGAATCGAATCCACGACCGCCGGTGTTGAAGCGACTACTCGCACCACTATACCAGAACGGTCGAATATATATATGAAATACAAAATTCCGAAGTAATACACCCTCCCTACGTTTCAGTGACAATTCGATTTGTCGCGACGGTTCGTTTGAACTTTGATATCGCAATGAGACTATTGTGAACGATCAAAGAAAAATAAATCCCTGAGATTGTCGCAATTACATATCTGAGTTTGTTTCGTATACGTTAATGATCTGAAGAAAAATCGAAAGAACTAAAAAATAAGACATAACAAAAGTATAAATTGTACATCAAAGGGTAATATTTTAATTTATGTTCATGTTTCTATTGATTTTTTCCATCACCAACCTGTTTGAAATTTACTTTGGAGGTAAATTTATCAATGCCTATATTTAACTTTATGTTTCAAATACAATATAATAATTAAAATCGTTTGATTAATTTTAAAGTCATAAAATTTTAAATTATATCTATTACCATATATCAAGATTTATTTCGTAAACGTGTTTCACCTAAGCGGAAAATACACAACGCTATGTACTCACTCATTTCAAAGTGACACTGTGTCCTGACACACGACCCAGTGCCTAGACAACGGAAGCTCGAATCAAGGCACGATAAATCATCACATAACAAGCACTTAGGGGAGCGAGGAATCTGTCATTTCATTTATTCTACGCATTATCTTTTGTAAGAAATACATTTTGTTTAAGAATTTTAGTTTGTAAACATTTTATTTACACCTGTTAAATTTTTCATCTTACTAATTTCTATTACTAAGTAGAGTTTTTTCATACATTGAACTAAATCAGCCTACAGGCTGACTTAGTTCAATGTATAACCTAACCTAAAGCTTACAAGCTTTTCAGATAACAGGTCAGTCCTTTAAATTTATATGAATATCACGTTATTGATTTATTTGAAACAGAGCCATGATACTTTCTACAATAAATCACACAGTAATAAAAATTTCTTCAATACTTCATTTTAATTGGGTAAGTTAGTTATTTTTCCAATTACAATGACTTTTGTTCAAGAATTTATACAAATTAAAATATTGAAAGAATTAATTGTATCTGTTTATTATCAATAACAACTGTGTAAGACACAACAAGTTTATATGCATTACAGACGAGAGAATAATAAACGCCTTCGAACTTTTATAAAATCCATATTCACTCAAACAGTCATAAAATACTCAGCTATATTGGAGAGGACTTTAAGAGCCATAAAATCTTCTGACAAACAAGTGAACTTTGAAAGACATAAAGATGAACTCTGACATAGAGTTGCAGCTACTTTTAGTTTAAGTACAGGAGATGAAATTGGATCTATCAATTCTATAGAGGATCATGAACAAGTTCAGGGGATCCAACAAGGTATTATGGTAGTTTCTATTTTTCATTTTTATTATAGCATTGAAAAGAATTGGCACAGCAATGTTTTAAGTCTTTTTTTTAACTTGTAAATAAAGAGAACTCTCCTCGAGTTCATAGTCAATCATTTTCAAGTCGAAATTCATAAAAATAATATGAATATTAACTGACTGGGCCATTGGCGCAGTTGGCAGTGATCCTGCTTTCTGCTCCAGGGTTGTGGGTTTGATTTCCGTCCCGAATCTGGGTGTAATATAAATTTATTTATATATGTATTATTTATATGTTTATTTATTACAACAAAAAAGGGTACATCAGTCGGCTGTTCCGTAAAACACATGAATTAAGTTGCCTACATTAAGAACAGACGGCCGTATATGTTAAACATATTTTTTAAATCTCCTTTTATACATTTTGTGTTAAATAGTAGAAATAACGAACTTTATGTTTTAAATGCTTTTAATAAATATAAGAATGTCTGCACGACATAGTACTCAGCGAGAAGAATATTTGTCGGAACCATCTTAAATTAGGTATTTTATCCGAAGAAATGAGGATTCTCTCAAAACTTCGTCTTATCTATGTCGATAGTCCAGAATAGTTTTTTCAGACTTTTATAGCCCAATCTGATATCGAACAATGCTGTGACAAATATACTAAATTGAAAGTAAAAAAAGTGAACATGAAGACAAGAAGACGTTATTATGTTGTTTAGTAAGGAAACTTAGATTTAATTTTGTGAACAAAAATAATAATTACTTTAATGATTTACTAGAGGAAGCGCTGAAGTGTGTACTGATCATACAATTTTAATTTCATACTTTGTACAGAAATATAGACTATAAAAATGAGAACAATTATTTTATCATAATTTTTTTTAATTCTAATTTTGTTATAAATTACTTAAAGGAATATTTGGTAAAGAAATTACGTAAACTTAACGTAAAAAAAATTATAATGTTTACATTTCCTTATATTAAAGGTAACGGAAATGAAAATAAAATAAGAAATAAATTAAATATATTATTACATAACAGTGTAGGAAATAATAATGTTACACTCAATGATGATACGAACTTAATATTTAAGTTGATTGATATTAATTGTATTTTTAAAAATGACTCCTTTTTGGTGAGACATGATAGATTTATTCTATCTAATTTTTTTTACAAACAGATAGCATGTTTGCTATCATATAATTTACAAATTGACATGACAATTAATTTACCTGCTGCTTCTATTGAGCAGTTAAATATATTGACATCCTGCAGTAGTACTGTACGTACTACTGCTAGTAATAATAATTTAAATTAAATAAGCAGACAACAGAGGCACAAGTCTCTAGCTGTGAAGAATATTTGAACAGCCAGATTTTAAATAGTCAAATTTTATGTAAAAAACATTGTTTCAACTTGGTGCATCAAAACATACAAGGTCTTTTAAATAAGGAACTTGAATTAGAATTGTTTTTGAATAACTACAATATTGATGTAATTTGTATTACCGAACACTGGCTTAAAGAGTATCAAATTGTTTTTAATTTTGAAAAGCACCAAGTTGCCAGTTCGTTCAGTAGAAAGACAGCTATTCATGGTGGCTCCTTAATCATAGTGAATAGGGACCTAAAATTTAAGGTTCGTAAAGACATTGTGAGCCTTTCAATTGAACGAACTATTGAGTTAGCCTGTGTTGAGTTAACGCATTGTATCATAGTGAGCATCTATAGACCACCCGGCGCATGCTATGAACAATTCGAGCCAGTATTAGAAGAAGTGATAACTAAACTAACTGCAGAATGTAACAAAGACATTATAGTGTGTGGAGACTTTAATATTAATTTACTAGATAATAATATACTTAGTAAAAGATTCTTGTCCTTGTTCAAATGTTGTAATCTTACTAACCTCTTTCTTGAGCCTACCCGCATAACTAACTCTACAGCCACATGCATTGATAACATCTTTACAGATGGGACTCCATCCTACTCAACTATAATAAATAAATTACCCTCTGATCATTGTGGACAATTAGTTGGTTTTAATTATAATAAGAAAAAGCAGGTTGGTAAGAGTAAAGTGGTCGTTCCAGTGAATATCAAACGCATGGAGAGATTTAGAAACACTATTAAAAATCAAATAGATATACCACTGGTTGGTAGTGTAAACGAGAAATATGAAATTTTATTTAGTCACATAAACAAAGTGTTTAAAAATGTATTTACACCAAAACAAATCTCTCCTAAGTATTGTAAGTCTTTCAATGATTGGGCGACTCCGGGAATCCATAGAAGTAGGCAAAAGTTATATGATCTCTTACACGAGAAATCATATAATACAAATATTGCTTTTTGTAACTATGTTAGAAATTACTCAAAAATATTTAAGCTTGTTTGTGCCGCAGCCAAGTCGATTTTCATTAGAAACAAGATTAAATTTAGTAATAATAAAATTAAAATGACTTGGAACATCATAAATGCCGAAACTGGAAGAGTTAAAGATCGCAATGGTGTCAGTGAATTGATAATTGACAATTACTCTATTAAATCAGATCAAAAAGTGGCAAAGGCTTTGGAAAATCACTTTGCTAACATTCCACTTTCGACAACTAAAACGCTTATATCTTCGCCTGAAGTCGCTGAATCGTTGCTAAAGCAAAATGTAAATGCTTGCAAAGGTGATTTTTCATTTAGACCCATAGACGCTAATGAGATAATCAAAATATTTAAAACTTTAGATATTAAGAACACTACAGATCTCTGGGGTATCTCTGTTAAAATAATCGGTACAATTGTTGACATCATAGCACCCCACCTAGCAATTATATTTAATGAATGTATTCTAAGTGGTGAGTTTCCTGATCTTATGAAGCATAGTAAAGTTATACCTTTGTTTAAGTCCGGATGTCCTAAAGATCCGACAAATTACAGGCCTATTTCTATTCTACCTGCCTGTAGTAAATTATTTGAAAAAGTAATTCTCTGTCAACTTTTAAATCATTTTACAAGAAATAAGCTTTTACATAACAAACAATTCGGTTTTACTAGAGGACGCTCTACAACAGATGCTGGTGTAAAGCTTTTTACCTCGATAGTCGATGCTTGGGAGGAGTCACGGGATGCTTTGGGTGTGTTCTGTGATTTGTCTAAGGCATTCGACTGTGTACAACACGAGACTTTAATCAGGAAACTCAGTCACTATGGCATTAAAAATACCGCGCTAAAACTTCTGAGTTCTTACCTTAGTCACAGAACTCAGAGGGTTGAAGTAAATGGTATTAAGTCGTCTGGGTCTCATGTTCAGATGGGGGTCCCACAAGGCTCGATTCTAGGCCCGTTCTTATTTTTAATATACATCAACGACTTGCCATATTTGGTAGAGAATAATCATGAGATTGTATTGTTTGCTGATGATACTTCATTAATATTTAAATTACATAGACAAGAGACAAACTATGACGACGTAAACAATGCTCTCTCTAAAGTAGTACACTGGTTCAGTGTAAATAACTTACTTCTCAATAGTAAAAAAACTAATTGTATCAAATTTTCATCACCTAATGTAAGACAAGTCAATATGCAACCAGAACTCAATGGTGATAAACTTAATTTAGTTAATTCAACGGTTTTTCTTGGAATCACTATTGATTCAAAGTTGCAGTGGGGACCCCATATCTGTCGATTGGCGGATAAACTGAGTTCTGCAGCGTACGCGGTTAAAAGGATACGTCTACTAACGGATGTCGATACAGCTAGATTAGTGTATTTCAGCTACTTCCATAGTATAATGTCCTATGGCATTTTGCTATGGGGCAATGCGGCGAATATTAATACTATTTTTATTCTGCAGAAAAGGGCTATCCGTTACATATATAAAATGAAATGTAAAGAATCCCTGAGGGAAAAGTTTAAAGAAATCAATATTCTGACCTTTGCATCGCAATATATCTATGAAAATATAATGTATATACGTAAAAATAGGCATTTGTTTGTTAGCCGTAGTGATCATGCCTTGAATAATGTAACACTCAGGAACGGCCACAAACTAGCGCTTCCTAAATGTCGGCTCAGTAAAAAAAGTCGTTCCTTTATTGGAATGTCTATTATAATTTACAATAAAATACCGGTTGCGATTCAATCTCTGCCTTTACAGAAGTTTAAAAAAACTATTAAGCAAACTTTGTGTCGAAAAGCTTATTATGACATAAATGAATTTCTAAATGATAAAAAGGCATGGGATTGAATATAACTCGGCCAGGCTATCAATATGTAAATTGTCACTAGATATAGATATACAATTTTGTGAGCAGGTGGCATGTGGTGATTTCGGCATATACGATTGGCTGTCTCGTGTTTGTCCTAATCATTTCATGGTCATACTGTGCATTATTCATTTATTTTGTATGACGCTTAATTATTTAAAAGAGTACCGAGAGTTTTTTTCCGCCGGCTTTTTTTCCTCTCGGCCAACACTAGGGACATTAGATTAAGTTATTTATTGTAACATTTAATAAAGCCGATGATATAATAATAGTAATGTTATGTCTACCGAGACATTGACTTGTAATAATTTGACGTATTTGTTTTAAATGAATTTTTTTTTTGACATTCGTTAAGTGTGTAAAATCACCTTATGACGAAATAAATATTTTCATTTCATTTCATTTCATTTCATTTCATTTCAGAAGTAGTGGTGAATATTTTGGCGTTAGTTGGCTAGTCAAAAGTTAAAAGATAGGAAAATGTAGTGTAGTAAGGTTGGGTTAAGTAGGGTGGGCTACCAATACACACTGGACGCCCTGAACGCCCTGAGATCTCTCTTCTCGGAGGTGGTGGCCAGTGGAGAGGTTCTCCTGACCAGCTCGCTAGACGTGGCGAAGACGATTGTGGAGGCAATGAAGTTCCATGAAGTACCCCACCATCTTCAGAGGCTGATGAAGGCTTACCTCCGGGAGAGAGACCTCTGGGAGCGGGATGACGGTTGACTCTATCGATTTCGCGTCGGCTGCGGCTTCGACTGGTTGAGCGGGAGCGTGAAGCAGACGCTAACGCTGACCCGCTCCGCAGGAGACGACCGGGGAGAAGGAGACGCCGCTATGTGCTTCTTCACCCTCCGCACTAGTGTGGGAGGGGCACCTATAATCCTCCCACTGCCACCAGGGAAATATAGCGCTCACCGTGCCTGCGTTCGCTCTATAGGCGAAGGCTATGCGGGCTGCATAGGCGGGCCAACATTCGGGGCGTCACGGTTGTATGCGCGAGCGATCCTGTGGCGCCCCATAACGACGAACAGGGCACCGCTGAGTTTTAGCGGGTATTCTGGCACGTTCTGCGTGCCAATGAGTGCCACATACTCGCCGCATCTCCGTGGCGCAAAGCATAAATGCATTTCCCAGCGTTAAAAAAAAGGGTAGGTTACAAAACTCTAAAAAATGAAGACCTCAATTAGTAACGCTTGTCCTAATTATTCTTATTGACAATAACAACCGACTCTTTTTGATTGTTCGTTTATTTGCAGAACACTTATCCACATAAGTTAAACGTATACAGTTGCAGTAACAAGTCACTAATTATGCAGTACTCTCACAAGTAAACTTTATTAATTGAGCGTGTTTTAAATAACAGTAAATATTGGATTAAAGCATTTGTTTACTTAATTATACCAAAATGATCAATACAATTTTCGTGGCGGAATAAAAGTCAACTCTGTTCACTTTAAAAGAGCCAACGTTAAAAACTCTAAAGGAAATGTCACTGAATTTCGTGGCAAAATATTAAAGCCGGTTCAAGATAGTTGCCGTACGTATTGTTTTCCAACTTTTTCATTACATAAGTAATATTAAAAGAGACTTTATATAAACGTAAAAGCGTACATTTTTGTTTAGCAATATCAGGTATTTTCACAGCTTTAATGAAATATTGAAAAGCTCCCGCTTTTAACTATACTAATTGGTGCTAAAGAAGTTAAAGTGTTTATTTTCGGTTTAAAATAAATGTTAATTGAAGTTTTTATTATATTTTTTTCGGTTAATTTAACATAAGATACCCAATTAAGGAACTGAAAATAAAAATATGCATTTTAAATTATTAAGTTTTCAAGATTCTTTTAAATTATTCATTTTTAATCATTTTTAGCGACGTTAATTGGAAATAAAAGTAATTAATAATAATATTATTTATTGTACAACATGATAAAAACTTACATAGTAAAATACAGAAAAGATGTACAAAGGCGATCTTATCGCTATAAGAGCGATTTCTTCCAGATAAGCTTTGAACAGAGTACACGATATAGTAGCAGCGGTTACGAAGTGTAAAAATATAAAAAAAAAATTAAAAAAGAAAAAGAAAATGTAAATAATAATAATTTTATGTAAAGACTGTGTAAGAAATGGAATATGGAATGAAATTTATTTCTATATAAATTATCTCGCGTTCAAAAAGAACACGTTTCGAGAAAATACTGATGAAATGATGTACATCCGTAAATCTTGGAAGTGGATGTGAAGTGAAATATTGTGGATTGCGTTCTAATCTTTTGTTGTCATTTTTATTTTTTTTAAATGCCTAAATAAACTAATTTAATACTTTCGTTTATCTCGAGAGTGTCAGGTTGATTTTTTACAATACTATCTAAGTAATGTACGTCAATTGGAAATCTATTTTCAAAAAATTAAAATACACTACGCTCTGACACATACTGAATAGCATAGCACCTCCTCTTTTCTTGATTGTTACTTTAATATATGCAATTTTTATAAGGTACTAATCTTTTATTTATTTGTTTTTTTAGTTTTTCGAGAATTTTACGAATAGAGGGTTATTTATTTATTCCGATTGTAAAAATATCACCACTTCGAATCTCTGATTGGTTATTTGATAGATTAATTTCTTTGAATATTCGACGTATAATTATACTTTTATATAATATCTTTAAACGAGCAATTCTTGTATATATATATATAATCTGAATCTCGGAAACGGCTCCAACGATTTTCATGAAATTCAGTATGCAGGGGGTTTCGGGGGCGATAAATCGATCTAGCTAGGATTTATTTTTAGAAAATGTTGTTTTATCCCTTTTTTCAGGCAATTAAAAAATATCGTTAGAATACGAAGGTAAATTTCGCTATCATTGATAAGTTTATAATAGCTCCTGTGTGAACCGGGCGGATTCGAAATAAGAAAACCCCAGGTTCGAATCCAGTCTCCAGGACTATTTTTTTATTTTAAAGTTACTTCTTTTGTGAGAAAAACTATTATTGGGAGCCCTTTACTAACTGGATGACCGAGCTTTGCTCGGTATTTTATTTTTTTATTTTTTGTTATTCGTGTTTTTTGGAAAATATATTTGCATACGAATTACGGACTGATGATATGTGAATAATATTTTTCGATCTTACCGAAATAATAATAAAAAAATATGAACTGGTTATTTAAATAAAAAATCACGAGTATAATTAAAAACTGTTAGAATATTATTAGAATACGAAGGTAAATTTCGGCATAATCTACAAGGTTATAATAACTTAGGTGGGAAATCAGTATACCTGGGTTCGAATCCCGATGCCTCAAGTCCCACTTTTTTTTTGCTTTTTTTTTTAATTCCCTCCTTTGTAAAAAAAAGAACTATTATTGAGAGCCCTGTACTACCTGATTTCCGAGTTTTGCTCGGTATTATTATTTTTTTTTTTTGTTAATCGTTCTTTTATTTTTTTGGAAATTATATTTAGATACGATAGAACTGATGAAATACGAATAATATTTTTCGGTCTTACCTATATAATAATATAGTATTTTGTGTCACAAGGGGATGAAAGTACTATTTTTTTGACCCTCATATGAAATTTCCGCCCGAGCCGAAGGCGAGGGTAGCAAACATACGGGAATGTAGTACTTTCGTCCCATGTTGCACATACTTTTTTCCTACCTACCTACCTAGGACGAAAGTTCAGGTTTTGTTCCTGTGAAGCGGGGACAGAAAGTGTCACTTTTGTCCCGCTTCACAGGGACGAAAATCGAACTTTCGGCAGAGGTAGGAAAAAAAGATATAAACTGGTTATTTAAATAAAAATCACGAGAGAGAGTAAATTTCGCCATCATCTGTAAATTTATAATAGCTCAGGTGGTAAATCAAAGTGGGCGGTCTCGAAAACGGAAGATTTTTCCTTTTTTTTTTTCAAATTCCTTTTTTGGTGAGAAAAAATATTATTAGGATCTCTTTTTATTTTTTTATTTATGTAACCAGTGACTATTGTTTTATTATTATATCGGTAAGATTAATTATTTATAATATTATTCATATATTATCACTATGTAATTTGTGTCTAAATCTTATCTTATATCTTTAAACGAGAAATTCTTGTATATATATAAATATATAATCTGAATCTCGGAAACGGCTCCAACGATTTTCATGAAATTTAGTATGCAGGGGGTTTTCGGGGCGATAAATCGATCTAGCTAGGATTTATTTTTAGAAAATGTCGTTTTATCCGTTTTTTCAGGCAATTAAAAAACGTCATTAGAATACGAAGGTAAATTTCGCTGTCATCGATAAGTTTGTAATAGCTCGGATGGGAACGGGCGGATTCGAAATCAGAAGACCCGGGTTCGAGTCTAGGTGTCTCCATATCAATTCTTTTTCTTTTTCAAGTTTATTTTTTTTTGTGAAAACTATTATTGAGAGCTCTTTTTATTTTGTATATATTTTTTTTTATTTAAATAACCAGTTCCTATTGTTTTATTATTATGTCGGTAAGATCGAAAATATTATTCATATTTCATTAGTATGTAATTCGTTTCCAAATATAATTTAACCGAGCAAAGCTCGGTCATCCAGGTACTTATACTTTTAAAATTAGAATTTCAACTTCTAGAATAATTATTACAAAAAATGCTTATTAACAAATACTTTTAGTCTTTTCAAAGTACTTTAAATAGGGATACAAATTGCCTATTAACATTTCCTTGTCGATGTCGTGTGGATTTGACGCGTGAACTTGATTAAGGTTCGAACACACTTTCTCGATCAAATTCATCAGGTTTTCATGGAATCTTATGTAAACTTTAAAAAATTGTATATTGTAATTTGATATGGGATCTTCTTGGAAATATTCTGTTTTTTCCAATTTTACTTGTTCTGGTTGCCGGATCTCTGCTTATTATAGTTGTAATGTTTGTCGTCATGTGGGCGTTTGGGTAGTATGAGATTCTGGAGTCTCGATTGTAACCTTACAAATTTAAATGTCTCTGTATAATATATAGATCTTAATCAAAATATTCTCAAAATTGGGCAAGTACGTTAAAAAATCGATGATTGATTAAAAAGTCGCTTTACACAAACTAGTAAAGGCAAGCAAGACACAATGAGAAACCTGTATGTCAGTGAATTATAGAGACATGTATATACACCAAGGTCTTTTGCTCGTATGAAGTAGTTCAGTGTCCTCTATCTACTGAGATAAATACACAAACGTACTCTAAATGTGCACACATAGTCAAGTACAATACATTTTGTACAATAATTTATTCTTTTTGAATAATAAACTATTTAAAATACTATACTAACACTTCCTTTATAAATGGAACAACCACGATCATATTGCTTGATGTGGGACACACATTTTTCATCAAAGTTGTTCCAAGTGGTTCATAAAACTTGTCGCATCGAATGCGTACCATCAAAATATACGTATCATTCTACAATAACGCGTTTGGTTCATTTTAGTCGTTAGTGTGTTCGACGCTTTAGGCTTTAGCTTTTATCATTGTCAACGTGATGTGTGATGTGCCTTTTCAATGCCTATTCAGATTTGAGTTCGGTTTGATATGGATTTATTAGTTTGAATTAAATATTCTCTCTCGTTTCATTATGAACCGCGAACTCATTTTACATATTCAGAAGCGAGTTTTAACGTAAGAGTTAATAATTATATTACATAACATATATATAAAACTTGTAAAGTCTGTAACCAGTACATCTTTTTTTAATTTTACGCGCATTACACTGTATTTTCATTTGTTTGGTAATTGTTGATTCTCAAAGCAAAATTTAATTTCAAATAACAAACGAATTTGTTACGAGTTTGTTTTGCGTTGATTTATATGAAAACGTCGGAATGTTAAAACTAAACGCTATTTATATTTTATATGCTTTATTTATATTAAAAATAATTGTTATTTTTATATAATATTACTTTTTTAGACATTTACATTTTTTTTAAATATAATAAAAATGTACGTTTCCGTTCGGAGGAGTTTTATTTAATTTCGTTTTTATTTCAGTGTGTTATTCAAACACTATATAGCAAATGCTTTCCACTTAAATATAAATTTTAGTTTGAGTTCCACTTTAATTGTATTTAATTTTTAGTAAATTAAAATAAATGATGAATTCCTAAGGGCGTAATGTAATAACGAATTAAGGCACTGGCTCCTGCAACACAGCACTGCTAGTGCTGGAGTTAGGGAAATCTTGTAATTATATTGTCTATGTTTGTTCTAATAAAGAATCTATTATTATTATTGCAATTGCTTCACTCTACCCGTTCAATATATATATATATATTTTTTTCTTAAATAAGGCATATGATAATTTACATAAACTTAGATAAATACAAGCGGGTCTAGGATTACGCCCCGGCAGGGAGATCAAACGGCCGGGGGTTGAAAAATTGGCGGATATCTTAGCAATACCGCCTTCTGCATCCTGGCTGCGGGCGAACCATCACGGATACCCAGCTACCTCAGATGGTTAGCGAGGCTAACCGGAATCAAACCGTTCGCAGATTTGTTAAATTTATACTTTAAAAAGAAAATGTAATAATTTTAATTATTTTAATAATTCTTAAATATTATGTAAACTTTAAAAATTACTATAAATATAGTCATATTTATTTTAAAATAACATTTTTAATTTATATATTCAACTTGTATTGTTTTTAATAGCATTATTTTTGTTTCTCATATCAAGAAATAAAATTTTGAAGAATTTTTAGTAATTATGGTCACCACTTGAAAAATTATAAAATAAAATAATTTTAGTAGCTAGAAACAAGGATATTTCTTATTAATAATTAAAGTTTGATTTAAAAAATAAAATAAAAGCAAAAGTAACATTTCATTATGAAACAGTTAACTTTCATTATAGTTACATTATAGAAAAGTTATCAATGTTAGCAATATACTTGCTAAATACAAATGAGGTAATTAAGGCTAAGTTAGTCCATCTGGCATCGATATTAACCCCTCCAGCCTAACCGAATTGCTAAAAAAAAGTCATCCAACATCCATGTCAACGTACCCTATCCGAATTCCTAAAAAAAGTGATCACTTCCCTGTCAAACTTATTACTCGATAATTATCGGCTGAAATATACCCATTTTTTATAAAAAAAAAAAAAACGATAATTATCGGATCAAAAAAATTATTGACAATTATTGAATCAAAAAAACTTATAATTATCGGATGAAAAATTATCGATTACTATCGGTAGTTATCGATAATTATCGAATGAAAAATTATCGATGATTATCGGAACAAAATTATCGAATCACACTTATCGATAATTATCAAATGAAAAATTATCGAGTAGTTACGAATTATCGATAATTATCGCACATCCCTAAACAAGTCAAAACAAATTCAAATATACATATTAGTAAACAAACATCTCACACCCGCTGGGTGTGTCGAGGTGTGTGAGTCGCTACTCCAGTATGATGAAAGGTGTCTGGAAACACATACACAAACCTTCAGGCTATGAAAAATATCTGTATGGTGTATACTAACATTTGTCATGAACTGAGATTAATCCCGTGACCGCTAGGATAACAACTAGTTTCTGTTACCAATGCACCAACTCGTCTTCAATAGACGCACAGTAAAATATATTTTTTCATTTTGTATAATAAAAAATTCAAATACTACTGTACAGTAATGGGATGGATCCAAAAACATTTAACCACTATTTCATTCCATATCAATCGGCTATGACGGATGGTCTGACGGCACTTCCTTGTCAACATGGCGCACGGTTCTGACGTCAGCTTTGTTGCTTTCATCGATGTCACTTTGATGTACAGCGTGCTTCTAATGCCTATTGCCATTTCTAGTTTAATAGTAAATAAATGTTTACATTTATCTTATTAGCTTATAATTATAATGTATATTGTTAGTTCCCTATATTTCGGCACACGGACGCACTTGTCGTGCCGAAACTAGTCGAATCAAACGAAGAAGAAAGAGGGTAGACAGATTTTTCTGATCTGCCACCATCCACCATCTCCGTATGTCAGTCTTCCCGTGATCATGGCGATTGAAACATTGCCGAAATATAGGGAACTCAACAAAATTAACGCTGTAAGCACCCGAACAAATATAAATTTAAATATGAATAGTGATCGCGTTAGTTTAAAACAATATATTATTAAAATATATTTATTTTTCTTAATAATAAATTTTAGGAATAACTCTATAATTTCTAAGCTTCTATCTGTTAATGTTTATTTATTTATTTATACATGTATTATTGTAAAAAAAATAGTGTCAATAAACTAGCACTTTCAATCAAAAATAATAAGGTTTTGAATAATATCATAAGAAATATTTGAAACTAACGTATTTAAATGTTTACAGATTAATTCGCGACGCTATTTTACTGGGGATTGGCGGATATAAACCGTGCATTTATAAAAATTATTCACGATATCTGCAATGTTATGTATTTATGCCTATTACATTTTTAACCTTCTTATTCTATATTGCTTGTACATCGATTATGTATGAAAAAATGAAATAGTTTTTAAATTTATCAATAGACGAAAAATTAAACTATTATTTTTTTAAGTATTTCAAATTATTTTAAATTCAATTTAAATAACGCATAAGTGGCTTACATTTTTTTTTGTGGTTAATGTTTTTTTATTTATTTAGACGAAGAACATATCCTATCTCTTTTCTTTATTTCATTTCTTAACGTTAAACGTAAAATATATTTTATGTTAATTCAATTCAATTCAAACTTTTGAAATATCGTTTTAATCTGTCAGTCATTTCTACATGTAGTTTGTTCTGAAAGAGACTGAAAAGCGTCTAGTAGTTGTTGTGTGTGAGAACATATTCTTCGACTGGAAGACAACATTATCAAAGGCTTTTGTTGAGGCTTTTGTGAAATCTCTTTGTATTTGGAAATAGTACGATTATACCGATTAGAGATGCCACGAGTATTCGGTTACTATTCGGTAATCGGACTATTCGGCTACTTTTTTTTATGGTATCAGTTCACTTCAAAATTCTTTAACTTCATCGTCGAATAACTTTGAAAAGAGTGAATTTAATTTAAAAAAAGTACGATTTTTTTTGTAGAGTACTAAATTTCCTTTGAAAATAAGTATTTTGAACCATAAAAATATTGAGATTTCTGGTAGTTACAAAAATCACAAATCGAAACGCAAAGTGATAAAATTAATCAATGTTTAAAGCACGATTACAAAGAAACGGCTTGTTTTACATTAATTAACAAAGAAAGCTTTTTTCTAGGAAATTTAATTTCCTTTAAGAATACCCATCGCTCAAAATTTTCAGATTGATAATTCAGGAATTTTTAGTAAAAAAAAAATACAATTATTATTAAAAAACCAATAGTCGTAACATGGTCGTAACAATACATCCCTTAATATTATTAGTAAGGGCTTAAACTTTCACCATAGTATTCTTTATCATCATGAATGATATTTTCACAGTATCGTTAAAAAACAAAAAAACAAAGTTTTTTTTGGTCCAGTCTAATGTATATAATAGTTCTTGTTCAAACTTTCGAGCTTTCGAAGTAGGCCACAAATAATACTTGTCCATAATCGCTTTAATGTTTTTTTCTCTTTTTCTTTCATTTCGTTGTTTACCCGTCGTTATGTTAATATGTACGTAGACAATGTTATATACCACTTCTCTTCACAATCCCTATGTACAGTCAATACGGAACGCAAGATAATTTCTGGTAGTGTACCGTGCGACCGACCAAGCAGTAACTCCGCTGAGTCTGGCCGACAGCCACGACAAGACTCTGACAAGCACAAACAGATGCCACTGGTGTTCCGATTAGTTGTGATTATGAGTCGATTCTGACATATATGTAATTTATGACATATTTTATTTTACAGTTATACACAGTTACATAGATGTATAATCACGATGACAATTATGGGCTAACATCATTGTGATGTATGTTATAAATATAATTAAATAAATTTTTTATTTTTTTAAGTAACGGATATTGTATTGTACCTTTATTTTATTGACTTATTATAAAAAATAAATAAACAATAACGTAATGTTTTTCTAAATCTTTCTTTAACATACAAACTAAAGACAAGAGTAAGAGTTCAGCATTATTATATTGACGCCATCAGCGATGGCTGAACAATAGCGCCATCAAAATATTGGTTGGGTAATTCTTCTTTTAGTATTACAATAATCAAATCGGTAACTTATTCATAATAATAATAAATAATAATAATAAAATGTTTTATTTACTCATAAAAAAAAAAACAATACATATTCTAAACTTACATACATTATTCGATAACAAATAGGACAGTCTTTTACTATACTTTTAGCAACTATTACTTTTAGTAAATTATTCTTGTTCATTAGTTAAACGTAAGTTTTTTACTGACATCTAAACTAGGCATAGCCTGTATCTTAGATGCCAGTGAATTCCGTTACATATTTAAAACAAATTTTTAATTGCATGTTAATTATAAGTAGACCATTTGAGAGTAACATGTAAACAGATAGTAAAAATTAATACGAGGGTAGATTTAGAATTGCATTGTGTTCGAACGATATGTATAGTTTGACAACGACAACTATGAACTTAAGTTATAAGAACTTATACCAATACTTAATACTAAGAACTGTTTGTATGTATTATTTTATTTTAATTTTTAGATATAGTTATTATGTATTAATTACAGAATTTCTTATTAATATTTATATATCATGCATACTATTTTTGTATGTTTAGTTGTTTGTGCGTATGGTATGCGCGTGTATGTGTGTGCGCGCGCGTGTGTGTATGTGTGTGTGTGTGTGTGTGTGTGTGTGTGTGTGTGTGTGTGTTTACTTTATTAGTTTGAACATATTTTCAATATCATGATAATTCTGTACTTTTAACCAGTTAATAAGTTTTTCTTTACATTTTTTGAAGTTTAAAGGGTAAATGTTAATAATAGCATTAATTTTGTTATACAGTGAAGGCCCCAGATAGAATTGAAATCTTTGCGCAAAACTTGTTTTAAAGGGAGGAAGGGAACAAACTTTATCTTTTCGTCGAGCTGATGCAATTTCTTCTGAAAATACTAATTTTGAGTGTTGAGATAAAATGGTTTCTTTAACAAATAATTGCCTAACTGTGAGGACCTCACAGTTAGCGTAGAGATCTTTAGTAGGGTATCTAAATGGCCTAAACGTCATTACCTTAAGTAGTGCTCTCTGTGCACGTTCAAGCTTAATCATATGTGTCTTACAGGTGCCACCCCATGATGTTATGCAATACAATAATATAGATTGTGCTAGTGCAAAGTAAACTGATTTCAATAATTTTAATTCTGCTATATTGCGTAATGTTTTAAAAATATAAATTAACTTTCTTATCCTTTTAGAGAGTAAATTTATATGAGCTTTCCATGAAAGTATATTGTCCAATTGTATGCCTAGATAATTTATAGTTTCTGTTTCAGTGAGACACATGCAAGTACAAGTAGAATTATGCACAGATCTTGAGCTACAAGAGTGAAACCGTATAGGGTACTCACAGCCTCTTGGGATACTCCGCTTAGTTATGCCAAAATTTACAACCTTGGTCTTTGAGACATTTAATGTTAGAGAGTTATTACACATCCATTGAGACGCTATAACTAGTCCCGTCTCTGCCCTTTTTGTAGCCTCTTCCCAGATTTTGTCATAAAAAACCAAAGCAGTATCATCTGCATATGTGAATATTTTACAGTTAGGCAAATTAAGATTGCACAGTTCATTAATATATATCAGAAATAGGGTAGGTCCAAGAACACTTCCCTGAGGAACCCCATATGATATATTTGCCTCAGAACTATAATAATCTCCTAACTTAATCTTTTGTGTACGGTTACTCAAATAATCTGTGAATAATTTGTGTACAGTTCCCCGAATACCAATGCTCTCCAATTTACTTAGTAGTGTAGGAATGGAAACCGTATCAAAGGCCTTGGCCAGATCTAAAAATACTCCCGTACATTTGAACTTTTTATCTAGCTGAGCTCCTACAAATTCATATAGATCAGAAACAGCATCCTTAGTAGATTTCCCGGTTCTAAATCCATATTGGTTGGCGGAGAGAATATTTTCTTTATCTAAATACGAAAGTAGTTTCTTGTTTATAATTTTCTCCAGTATTTTAGCGAACACTGTTAAAATCGAAATTGGACGATAATTACTGATATAGTTTTTATCGCCATGCTTATAAATTGGATGTACTATTGCAATTTTGAAAGCTTGGGGAAAAACACCACTATTAATAGACAGGTTCACTATGTGCGTTAAAAGAGGAGCGATTGTTTTTTTGGTGGACTTAATTATATTTGTAGGTATATTATCCCATCCCGTAGTACAGTCACTCTTAAGGTTGTTAATTACATTTAAGATGTCCTGATCGGTGACCTCAGTCATGTACATGGAATTTACTGTCGTATTAGTAAGTTTATTAACAGGGATATTGGTTTGATAATCGTTTGGAGTTGATGTTATTTTGGCGGCTAAAGTTTTTCCTACATCGGCAAAGTAGTGATTAACATATTCGATGGATGTTTCAGGGGTCTCCTTAATTTTTAGTAAATCTATTGCGGGATGTTTATTATTTTGAGAGTTAGTAAAGGTTTTAATCAGTCTCCAGGTTTTCTTTGGATTTTTTGAGCATTTTTTTAACTGGTCGTGTTCATAAGATCTTTTTATTCTCTTAATCAAGTCATTACAAAAGTTTTTATACCGAGTGTATGTTATCTTTAAGATCGTGTTGGTTGGGTCTTTCTTAAGCTTGAGGTGTAGTTTGTCGCGATTTTTTGTACAGCGGATTAATCCGGGGGTTATCCAGGGCTTAATACATCGAGTTCGTCTGGTTACTGTTATCGTAGTAGTGTTCGTCGTTACAAAATTGGATAGAACACCAACAAGACGGTTAGCTGCCCAGTTTGCATCTATTGAGCACAAGATATCGTCGAAGTTAAATGTCTCGATATCTGACACAAGCTTATCGTGGTTCAGTTTATGAATAACCGATTTATATTTAGGCTTGGGTGTTTTGATTAAGTTAAGCTCTACAACAACTGAATAATGGTCAGTTATGGAGGACGTTATAATTATAGTGTTTGTAGGGTATTTTGCCTTAATCAATGCATGATCGAGGCAGTTGTTGCCTCTAGTCGGATATTCGTGACTCGGCAAAATACCATGACCAGCTAAAAGGTTGAGATAATCTGGAGCTTTACTGTCAACACTATTTGTCTTAATATCGATATTGATGTCACCCATAATTATTATATTAGGGTATTTTGAATATAACTTAAGAATATCATTCAAGGAATCAAGGAAATTGTTAACATTCCTATAAGATGGAGGTCTATATATACCAAAGATAACAGTATCAGGATCGAGCTTAACCGTAAGGCACGTTGCATCGGATATGAGTATTTCATCAACATCACAAGATAAGTTATCCTTGGTATACACCACTATGCCGTCATTTTGATTATTGTTATTTCTTGAGTAGTTAATATTATACCCAGATAGCGTAGGCAAATTTGTAGTTTTGTTAATCCACGATTCATATCACATCACATCACATAAGTCTATCACAGTCCACAGTCACAGTAATTATCATCATGCTTCCACCAGCGATATTACGCTAATAGTCGGTACAACGGGTAGGAAGATGCCTCATCCACTCTGCGTTTGCCAAGACGTGGACTTCAGAATATGTTTGCTCAAGCAGCCGTCGATCCTACGAAACCTGACCAGCCCACTGTCATTTTGACTTGCTGATTCTATACGCTGGCTTGGTTCTCTCACGAATATTTTTATTTCCAGGTAGCTTACTACATAAACTATTGTTTTCCATGACAGATCTCAGATCTGGACACAGATTAGAAAATTTATACTGAAAATCTACAGTTTTCGTTCGTGGAATAAAATAAAAGTGTATTTTTTAATTGACGTTTTTCAAATGTAAATATAACGCTGGCTATAGTTATTATACATATGATTTCAATGTATAATTTTACCGCACTATTGCTTTATCTCCTTTTTTCTATTCCACCAATAACATCAAGTCCAATTAATAAAAAATAAAAATAAAAAAACGCATCATATCGTCTCTCAACAGATACTTAAATAAAAAAATTGCGTTCTCAACTAAAACTACCAGTCGACAAACTTTTTAGATTTCAACTTATATAACTTGTTGAAATAATATTAATGGTGTCATTAAAACTTAAAAATAAATTACGGAGCGACGTTTACATTTGACGACGCGTCTTGAAAACTTTTAATGTAGACATTTGTATGAGTTGTAGTGTACTCGTAATTTGCTTAAATGTTCCACTGTTTAAGTGAAGGTCGATGTATGCATCTCGCAGAGCGCTTGCAGTCTGAAACGCTATCGTGCGCAGTTGATTGCCGAGGCCTTGTAGAGTAGGAGTTAGGCGTCTTTTTATTAATGTATTGGGTAAATAGTAATAAATTTATCGAATTTTTAATATTAGATTTGGGTGATAGGTATTAAATTAATCGATTTATATACATTAGTATATAACACATTAGTATATAAATATTTTTCGATTAATTAGTACTTAATACAGTTATACGTTATTGTTGATTAGGATTATTTAACGGAGAAGCAAAGACGATTTAACAATTTTATTTAGCGATAATCAATTGAATAATTGAAGAATCTAATATCTAATATAATCAAAATAATTAGTCTATAGACTCACATTAAAAACCTTACATTTTTTTAAAAATTTGAATTCAATAAAATAAAAACGTTACTTTTTTTTGAAAAAACTAAACAATTACAACAAAAAACTTGCAAACGTAAACCTCGAAGCAGTAGCTGAGCATAAAACTTAAAATTTTTAAAGGGTAGGAGCTTAATTGAATATATTGCTTGCTCTCTCGCTGTTTAGCGATAAGGCCGCCTTTTGTAAATAATTTTTTTATTTTATACTTAAACAGTTTTTTTTGTATGTGTATAATAAAGAGTAAATAAATAAATACATTGATTCTCATGATACTTTCTATTAAAGCCAAGTACCATTTGTTTTTCAAAGACAAATTTAGAACATGGCTTAGTAATATCATGGTCAATTTACGTGTTTTATTCGCTGGACCATTGTTACTTGTACTGTTACAAAGAATTTTATGAAAAAAAAGTAAATTTTTTGCCTTTAATAGAGATTAATTATACTCAAAAGTGTTTAAGATATACTAGGTCGAGCCATTGTACCTTTCTAAATAGATCCTTCGCACTCAACTGCCTTTACTGGAAAACCCCGTATCCCTGTATGTATAAACCTGTGTTTAGTTAAGATATATATTAGTTAAGACCTATATTGTTGTGTTATTCAGTGACCTTTGTTTTAAATCTACTCCTAGACTTATTGATAGTAGTTGTATCTGTTTGTCTGCCATATTAGCCTATATGGAGGTATAGAAGTGGTTTAATGCTTACGTTTGGACAATTTATATAATATAAGGCGACGACTAACTGCTGAATTACTTGTTATATTGACAATTTTATATCAGAAGCAGTATTCTAAACTGGTTTTACTTGAAACGGAAATAAATTACAAATAATTTATTTTAATAGAATGTTTTCAATATGAATAAGTAAAAGTCTTATTATTCATTTGATCATTAATTCGAAATAAGAATAATATCATACAAAAAAAAATGGTATTTGTAAAAATTAGCGTTCAGCTCTCGGCTTATCCTCACTGCACGTCTCCGCAGTAACAGCGCGTAATTAGACAAAGCGGCGTGTAAATGTGACTGCACTTAATACCCACTATTATTCATGTTCCCGAAAACTCGCAACTTTTTCAATACAGTCTCGGTAAATTCATTTCGGTTTTTTACTCAAAATTATACCTTCGACTTTTAAGACTTTTAATTGTTCGGAATGTGAAATTGTAAATGTTACCTGTGGTAGCACACTGAACCAGATTTTTTTTCTCATTCATCAACACAGTAAAATACAATAATTCTTTATAATTTTTACATTTTCGTTTTGCTTTGTATTGTTAAAATCAACAGTCATGTATTTTTATGGAGAATGATGTACGCCCCTGTAATTCGCGTTCATAATATCCGTGTATTTATATAGAAATATGATTATTATTATAATGTGGTGTTTGTTATGCTGTTAACATACAGAGATTAAATGATTAGAAAAAAATTAAATGCTTAAGAGGTGAATTTATCTCTAAAGCTGTTATTTCTTCCAGAAAAGTTTAAATAAAGAAAAGATATACCTAGAAAGGGTTGCACAAAATGTATAAATATTTTTTTATAATAAATGAATTAAGGATTAACGTTCTAAATGTAGCTTCTAGTGTGAAGAAGAGCCAAAAAAAGAATCAATATGGAATTTTTTTAAAGCTTTTGGTAATCATACGATAATCAGATTAATAAAAAAAAATTATATAATAATAATCGAACGGCTATTTAAAGAAATGTATATTTATACGATAATCGTATTAAAAAAAAATCTTCCAATAGTTCTAGATGCCGTTTGCAATTTTACTCGTGTTGTCGCTTATGTATATTATCCTCGTACTGCAATTATCGTAAGGTGCCAGCTTATAGCCTATTTCATATTCTACACTTCTCTATAATCTAATTTTATAACGGTGAATGTATTATTACAATCGCATTAAAATTAAAATGTATTCATTAAAATCAAGCAAATCTTTTATCTTCATAACAATGGTATAGAATATATTTTAGATTCAGACCGATTAGATAAAATAAACTGCGTCAAATTTTAAAAATATTTCAGGGGTATGTTTTAAACAAATCCCGAATCTCCTACACCTGAGATTTATCCTAATACCGCCGAAAACGTGATGTGAAAGAATAGCGGCCCGTTTAAATATTTCCTTTAAAAATATGTCCTTTACAAACAGTTTTGTAATAAAAGCTCGTTAAGACACTTACAAATTCTCTAATAAGATATTTGTCTATTTTTTTTATTTCTTAATCCATTTAATGGAAAAGAAATATATCAATTTTAACTTAAAAAAATACTTTTAGGGATTTCGTTAAAGAATACTAGCAGCAGTCAAGTTAGACTGTGACTGGGTATTTTCATATATTTTCCTTATAATCTAATCATGTTACTGCGATATCTTTAAATCTATTCAAAATATAAAATTAATAGTTAAAAAAAGTTAAAATATAAAAATAAAAAAAAACTTTTTTGAAATATTTTTACTATTGTAATTGCATTGCAGCTCCAAATATAGAAATTCAACGCTTTATAATAAAACGCATCTCATTCACGAAATTCAGTCGATTGTTAAACTTTATAGAAAATCATAAAAGCTGACTAAATTTTCTGTTTATTCATGAACTCGTAATGAAGTAAATTGTAACAAGCTTAAACTAGAAAACGGCGAATTCGGTGAATATCAAAATAAATCGGCTGTTCCAACAATAACTGGTTTAGAGATTAATTTTGCAAATGAGATCTTGTTATGAATATTCAGGTTTGTAAGTACTCGTAGCTTAAAATCATCCGCAGACTACACACTTTTAATTTAACATTATCGAAAGTTGACTATCATATAGGAATGTTCATCGGAAAAAAATTATCGATAATTTTATTATCAATAATTATCGTATCGTGTTATCGATAGTTATCGATAATTATCGAATGAACAGTTATGGATAATTATCGGATGAAAATTATCGATAATTATCGGGCGATTCTATAATTATCGGATGGATTTGATTATTATCGGATGGAGTCGAGAATTATCGAACGAAGAAATGAATGAATAACTATTGATAATAATCCTGTATTGCAAGTGCATACGTTATCGTTTCAAAAAAATATCGATAATTATTGGATGAAAAATTATCAATAATTATCGCACACCCCTGCTGTCATACAAGTAGCCAGGGATGTGGTTATTTTTATCATCAGTGGGTTTTGTTACAAGCAATATAATTTAAAACAATTGATATGGAATTAAATGTCGAATATTTCTGCTTGTCAAAATCACGGTTTATAGAAAATCGTCATAAAACTGGGCGTAACCTAGCGTGCAGTACAATATGACCCAGAAGTCACATAGTGTCAACGTATAAACATTTGTATATACATATAATTATGCATATTACTCTATAGTATTTTGTCAAAAGTATCTCAGACTAATGCTTAAGCTCTATTCACAATAACTCACACTCGTATCTATGGTCGAGTCAAAGTAATTACTTGAGTAAAAGTCGTTACTTAAGTAGTCGTTGTTATACCATAAACAAGAATTTGAATGAAGTAAGAGCTGTCAAAAGTAAGAATACTTGGCCAAGTAATAGTCGCCAATTTCACTACTTAAGTAACGTACAGTGCTCAGCCAATGCAATTTTAGTACATTTTTAGGTTATTTCGTTAACTGTCTATCGCTCTGTGGTATTATTTACGTTGTGTTCTGCAAAATAAAACAGCATTCGTATCATAATGGAACATATAGATACTTTATTTGCAAGTTTGATCCATTGGAAGAAGTCGAAAATAATATTCCCGTAATTGAACCCAGAGTATCCAAAATATATTTTCGGTAATTATTCGGCATCGCGCCACCACCGATTTTGAGGCTGATTTTTTTTTAGAGGTTCGCTATGACTTCAGATCATCATAACTAGTATTGTTATGATGGCGCATGACCTTTTTGCGCGCCATCATAACAACACTAGTTATGATGTTTTGAAGTCATAACGCACCTCTAAAAAAAATTAACCTCAAAATCGGTGGTGGCGTGATACCGAATATTTACCATATTTTCATGATAGAGACCCTCTACGTGAATATACAGAATCAGATTTTAAAAAGAGATTTCGTTTTAGAAAAATGTCGAGTGACAATTGGATATGAATTAAATTTATTCCTTATATTCACCGAGCAATTCTTCTTTTTAACAGTACTGATTGCGTTAGTTTTTTTGCACGACAGTATCTTACCATATTTTTGAATTATATTTCAAAATAAATCCTTTTCTAGTCACGAGAAAGGTTTTTTCTCTCAATGTCACTCATTTTGTTACCACAAAGTACTAATTTATATTGAACAGGTTATTATTAAACACAATAAGCAACCGATAATTAATGAAAATTGAAATATGTACAATAAAAAATTACCACGTTGATTTGACACGACTGACACTAATGAATCATGATAACAGTTGCACGCGTTTCATTTTGCACAAACTTGTAATGAAAGAAACTTGATTTTTTAGTATCTGATGAATTGAAAATGTACTAAAATCATTAACATAAAATGCTTATTATTTCAGTATTATTTGTAAGGACATATTACCAAGTTTTTAGTTAAAATTAATATTATATATTGTAATTGAAATTGAACACGGAACGTAGCATTGTTCCCAACTTTAACATAACTTTAAGTCGAAAGTATTACTTGTTACTTTTCTCAAGTAAGTAATGAAGAGTACTTGACTATGAAAGATATTTCTTAGCTCATGTTGTCAAGTAATTGCTTAGTTAAGTAATTACTTAGAAATTAGAAATTACTTGATTATAGATACGAGTGTCTGAGTCTAAGTCTAAGCGAAGTATCGTGAGGTAATCTAGACTCAAAACTTCAGTGGAATTCCCATTTATCATCCTTGAATGGTAGACTCAGCTCCGCAGCATTCGCAGTTAGAAAAGTGCGACAACTGACCGACGTTGCTACTGCGCGTTTAATATATTTTAGCTATTTCCATAGTATTATGTCGCACGGTCTGTTACTGTGGGGTAATGCTACAGATATTGAAACTGTATTTATTTTGCAAAAAAGGGCTATTCGTGGCATTTACGATCTTGGAGTTAGAGTCTCCCTACGGGATGTTTTTCCAAAGATATAGATATAGATAGAAAGATATAAGAAATAAATGAAATAGTCTAATGACATAATATTGTAATATAAAATGCCTAGCTATAAAAGTAACATACTATATTATATGTCTGGTACTGGCTCAAACCTTATTACTTACAGTAGGTACTTTAAGTTTTACTAAACATAATCAAAGTCGTGTGTATATTTTACTACATATACCTTGTATATACCTTCATACCCATGTGGGTGGTAATATGGGTCTTCAACTATCTACATACCAAGTTTCATCGTAAACTGTTCTGTAGATTTTACGTCCACCCGTCCCTGTCGACCTACATTAGGAAATAAAATATTGAAAATTTTATTTAAAAATGTTTATTTAATTAATATTGTTGTGTATTTATTTAATCATAAACAAAAAAAGGGAAACACAAAAATAATAATAGATATCTATTTAAAAAATAAAGTTAATAAGCAAATAAACAACAAAAGGTCCAAATTAAACAGGTAAAGATAAGCTGTGGGCTAATTAATAACACTGCACAAAGCGTTAAAAATCCTTTTAATTTTTCACTCATTCTTTATAGCCGTAGAACTTAATCGAGATTTTTTTCTCTCAAATATTTCAAAGGCAAACAAAACGGGATATTAAGGCGAAGACACTTCGAGGCGACCTCACATAAATTTTCCGGTAGCTTTGCTAAGATTGGTAAAGCTAACTATCCACCGAATAAAGCATGATATATCTTACAATTTTTTTTAGGGATTAACAGTCGAAAATATATGTTAACAATTTAAATTTGTGACAGCAAAAAAAAATACTTGTCGATAAAGTCGGTTTCCTGACGATAATTTGGTTTAAAGAACTTTATTTTCTCAAGAACATTAATTACAGTTCACTTATGAGCATTATATATAATATTATATTATATTGTACATATAGATACTTTATTAAATATGTAACAATGTAATTTTACGTGATAACATCATAAGAAAACATTGATGAAAAATTGCATAGGTACTTTTATGAATTTAATTGAATTATTATCACTGAATTATCATTATTTTGTTTAATACAAAGAAGAAGTTAATTGAAAATTAATTTTTTTTCGATAAATTTACATTTATTTGCACTCATTAATTCAATTTTTTTTCTTTTGCTCGGACGCATCTGCCGAAGGAGTGGAAGAAAGATAGATGCGTCACACAAAAGCCGAACGCTTAGGCCGATCGTCGCCTCTTTATTGCTTGTTGCGCGCTCTCGCTCGAGGAACGTGACAATGAGTCATGCTTTTTCGTGCGTGCAGCCGGCGTTTATAAGACGTTATCACGTCAAAAATATTGCTTAAATAATATATTTTTGGAGAAAAAAAAATCTTAACAAACAGTGACATATTTATTTATCATTCTGTCTGTGTATAATGCAAAAAATTTGCAATAGAACTATTATCAAAAATTAAAATAGAATATTATGATATACGGAACAACATAGGTACTAAATGTGTTAGTAAACGAAACAATGACACAACAACAATAAGTTAAAAATTTTATAATATAACTAATTAAAGAGTTTATAAATAATATACAGCTTTCTATCGCTGTATTTTTAGAGGTTCAGAAGGTTCATACTATATAGAAATGTACAGAGACTAACGCGGATTTAAGTAACGCATTACTTGCAAACCGGTCTCGTCCGTGGATAAAAGAATCTGAGGGCATTAATATTTCAGGTGGCGTTCTTTGTTCTTTTAGCACGTCTGATTTAAAGTCGAGTCGAGTAATTTATAATTATGATTGTAATATATTTGCTTATTAATAAAAGCGCATCGTATTTTTAATGTTTTGGTTAGAATCTTACTGTCCAAGTCGTAGGGACATGTGATTATTTACTACCAGATGATTTATAAATTTGTGTTTTATTATTTATATAAACGAGTATGGTAGGATCGCCATTTTATACTTAAAAAACCCTAAGTGCATTTCAGATTCACAAACGAAGGGTACTACTGTGATTAACATAAAATTTTAAGGTCGAGCTAAAAATGTCGAAAAATATATTTAATGTATGTAATCATCATATGTTGACTTTTTATAGAATCCTGTTTTCCTTTGTGTAGGGAACCAAAACCCAATTGAAATAATAGCTTGTACATATGATCAATATATACATACGATCGATACAATATCTATCGCTGTTTTCCTCGACTCAGCTAACTGTGAAATTTAGCTCCCGTGTCTCGAGGACTTTGCAGCTTTGAATATGATATTACACTGATGACCCTGTCGGTAAGGTCCTAATTGTTCTAATTGAGGCATACATATTACACACTAGCCAAGTTGTTCGAAAAAAATATTTATGATTACATTCGTATATACATTTTCGAGAATCCAAATTATCACAGAACAACATGGATTGGAAAAGGAAATCTATAGAAACTAATGTTTGTTAAGTCGTACATCATGTTATTTCAGCCATTAACCCTGAAATTTGATAAGGTAAGGCATTTCGTCTTGGTGCGTAAACTTGAAACCATTCGTATTAGTGTAGATCTGCTACGGTAAAAGGTTTCTTATTTTCCTTTGTATTTCAGGCATGTTACAAGTATTCGATTTGGCTCCTCTTTTCTTTAGTTTATTTATTACTAACATTTCATTTATATTTGAAGAATCTACTAACAACAAACTGTTCATTCCCAGTCCCATTCTGAAACCGATCTGGATATATGGCATCCAGATTTGGTCTACAGTCAGCAAATCATATATAACGTGTCTCCGAAGAGTATATAACGATATTCTGCGTGTCATTGCTAGCGTCCCGTGGTTTGCTCTGGCAGTCATTACGTTTAACAGTAAATATGGTACATTATGATTTTATGTAAAATGAGATCTATATATTTTGGAACTTGCAATAGTACTAAAATTTAGACTCAAAATAACGAAGAATAAGCTTGATAAATATCCCGTTATACATATAAATCCTACTTTTACTGACCACTAAAATTTACAAACTTAAACTTGGTACATACCTATGTCGTTTACGTCTTCATAATACTACTAGTGACTAAGATAGCTTAATAAGTTAGATCTTAAGTTTTATGCGATATAACAAATAAGTGATTCAATAATTAAAAATAAGTTGTCTGTAAAGTCGGTTTACGGACGATAATTTTACGTGATAACGTCTTAAGATAACATTGAAGAAAAATTGTATACTTTTATGAATTGAATTGACTTATTATCAATTAATTATCATTATTTTGTATAATACAAAGAAACAGTTTATTGAAAATTAGAATTTTTTTGACAAATTATTTGCACTCGTTAATTCAAATATTTTTTCTCTCCATCTCGGATGCATCTGACAATGGAGTGGAAGAGAGATAGATGCGTCACACACAAGCCGAACGCTTAGGCCGATCGTGCCTCTCTATTGCTTGTTGCGCGCTTTCGCTCACGGAACGTGACAATGAGTCATGCTATTTCGCGCGTGCAGCCAGCGTTCATCGATTGATAAGACGTTATCACGTCAAAGAAAAACACTGTTCTAATTTTGAAATTTATTCTTTTTTACATGTTCAAGTCAATAGACGAAATACTTATATGAGCATTGCCGCAAACACTGTTAATTGCACCTCATGTGGCTCTTATCTTATCTTCTGAATAAAAAAAATTGTATTTTTTAATAAAAGTAGACTTAGCAGAAAAGCAAATTTTTTCAAAACTTTTTGAATATTTTCTTACATAATGAACCTAATATTAAGGAAAACTTAATTTTAAAAATATTAAATTTATTGAAAATTTGTTTAATAATAAACCTATAAAATATGTAGATTATATTAAAATGATGGTGATGTCTAAGGTACAAATTCTAGATACATACTTTAATATCCTTAAACAATGTATCTAATTTCAGTATATAAACTTAGAAGTAAATTTTCTGCAAGATACTTTTCATGTATTTATGATTATTTTGTCTACCACTGAAAACTTTTGCTAGCAGCGGTCTAAGTTTAAATTAGTTAAAATAGTGTTATCATAAATGTCACAATGGCAAAAGACATCATAAAAACATTATATTTTACCATCGTGTTCTACCATAACGGTAAATATATGACTGTCTTATAAATAATCATCTATGATAGACATTTTGCTTTTTATGATAAAGATAAATTTGTAAAAAAAAAAAATTACTTGTTTAAAAAACAGATTTACAAACGAATAGCAACGTATGTTCTACAAAAAATTTGTTTTGTTTATTTTATTTGCCAACACCGTTTTTGTGGAGTGGTGCGAGAATTGAGTCTTAATGCGTGAGCATAATTCATAGTCATATTTTTATTTATTATTCATAGTCAGTTCATAGATTCAATTTCCTCTTGGAGCAGATATTTATATTTATACAAATATTTGTTTTTAATCTGGGTCTGCTGACGTACGATTAATGTACGACCGAGTATGCTGATGCTGCTCCATTGTGAGTTGGTGAATTATAATACATACATATAGTAAGTACAAAGAGTGTTTTAACTAATTCATTGTAAAATTATGTATAAAGTATACTATATAGTGACAGGTATCCATATCGATATCGATACCAATTTATATTAAAAAAGGCATAATTGAGGTCGGCATCGCTACTGATACCACTCACGTCAGGTAATAAATCTCTGATTTTGCTTACTGAAGTTGGAATCCCGGCACAGTATGTTAAAATTGTCATAATTATGATAAAATTCTATCTCAAATAAATCATAAATAGATAAATGAACCAGACATTGAATTTAATAAATGTTTATTAATGAAGCAGTGCATGGTACAGTAGTAAAATTTCCTTTTATGACTTTTAAATATTATACATAAAACGCGTAATATTCGTTTTAAAGTAAACTCTAGTATTTAATTTGTGGAAATTAGAAATTACCATTCATAATAACATTTATATTTAGAAATCACAAAATCTTTAAATAATCTTCGACTTTGTAAAGTTGTTTAGATAAGATTAGAGAATTAAATAACTTTTGAACACAAATTAGATGGCCTGCTTCTTTACTTGTACTGGAATATCTTGGATATTTATAATGTTCCAAGATAAGTTCTTGTTGTCTATGTCTGATAAATAATTAATTTTGTTATTTTATAAAACGATAAATAAACGTCTATTATTACTATTACTATATACTATACTCAACGGCTGTTAGGATGAGAACAAGGAGAATTAGGATGAGAACTGTTGGTCAAGGATCTAAAGACACCACTCTAACACAAACGCTCATACCATCACAAACATCTATATGGTCAAAGATTGTCATGAGTGGGACCCACTAGATGTAGCCCAAAAGCAAGTTGCTAAATTTTTATTCATAATGAATAATGTAATAATAAAAAAAAAGATAATGAGGATGCTTCGAACCGGTCATTTTCGAGGTCGATCCAATAGCTTATATAATGATGATGGTGATGATGGTCATGTCAATATTTTTTTTTAAATATTAACATGATTATTAGTACCTATCTATTAAGATGACTACATCTATTCTGGTGTAGTTGTGTGCTTTAACACTGGCGGTTGCTGGTTTGATTCCCGCTCATGACAATTTTTTGTATAGGCCATACAAATATTTGTTGTTGATCTGAGTTTATGTCCTTATGGGTCTCCCCGCCGTGACACGGAGAGCACGTAAAGCCGTTGGTCCCGGTTGTTATCTTAGATACTAGATAGCGATCGTTACTCACGGTAAGGTAAATTATTTGCCAACATACAGGAGATCAGCATCGTGGATTAAGCTCAAACCTTTCTTCTATATGGAGAAGGTGCCTTTACCCAGCAGTAGGACGCTTAAAAGCCTTTTTAAAAGATCCAGTAAAGTATTAAGATGATTACGAAGAAGACTGTATTATGGGGCTACTAATATCATCATGACAGATAGACCAATACTAGTTCCATAGTCAGATTACAAGATAAATTTTTTATAGAAATTGTTTAATATGATAGACAATAAACAAAATTTGTACAAATTCAAAAGAAATTAAAACGAAAAAAAAATGTTCAAGAAAATTCTAAGGCTAAGATTAGGATGTTCAAAATAACTGTAAAAACTTAGCGTTAAGAATAGAAACTACGTATAAATATTAAAGTTAAAATAGGCTTCATACATTAGTTTGTATATAAAAAAATATAATAATAATTTAAAAAAAAGAATTATGTATACTGTCTATAAAAGTCAACGCGGAGTGAAACCGTGAATAATTTCCATTAGCACATAATAGAAATTAGTATGAAAATGGGTTCATTACCATCCCTCATACTCTTTTGTGTCATAAACTCCGGTATAATGACATACTTATGTATTTGTTTTGTGTATATTGCTTTCGAGTGACATTTCGAAGGTAATTTTGAAGGATAACGACTCATAATGCGATCCCGGACTGGGGAAATGTACATTTGTTTATTGTGATTGTACATATACTGAAATAAAATAATATATTTTATTTTATTTTAATTAAAACATAACGTATAAACTGTGCCTCGGTTTTACCCGCTCAAGTCGTCATCCCGTGAAGTGAAAGTATACGTATGTGCTTATCTTGGCCTGGAACTGTCTAAATGCCTACAAACATCCATATTATCCTTATACGGGAAGGAAAGTGGATCCGATGTCGATGACGGCCATCAAAGAAGTTTTAATAATCCGGTTTCGAACCCTGGGGCCGGTTATCTTTTGAAGATTTCCGTGGTGTTAACAAAAAGTTCATAGCGTGATCTTTGAAATTGTAGTCTTAAAAACTGGCGTGTTTCTGTTATTTATAAATTATAATCTAACATTTAAGTATACTTAATGTTTTGAGTGTTAATAGGGTATTTCGTTTATTTCGTGCAAATTTTGTAAAATTTTTAAGTTTCAATATATTTTCAAATAACTTAATTTTTTTCTCTTATATATGTAATACATAAGTAATATTTCTACTTTTTGTAAATTTTACTTTATTTTTGCTAACAATAATGGAGTTTTCAAAATTCAGTGTAAGATGGTAATGATAATTCAAACGAAGGAAATTATTACAATCAAAAAGTATAGAAGAAATGATAGAAATGCTTTTTTTTAAACAAATATACGTTTATTGATTATAGAAATCATTGGGAAAATGAGATTTTAAAGTGTAGATACATAACAAAGCTTAGTAATTACACGTCACATGGCAAAACATAACTTATTTTATAAGTAACTAATTACCAAAAAAATATTCTAATTACAATCGTTTTGACCTCATTACCATCTAAAAAAAAAAAACGATGGTAAACGAAGGAAATTAAGACGAAGGCAATTAGGTTTAAGCATTTAATCCGTTTTCGTGCTAAAACTATCAGAACTATAAACGTTTTCAGTTATTTAAACTATAATTAATGTCCTTATTAGAGTTAGTAATCAGTTACATAATAAACAAAATAATGAATACTAACTTTATAATATTGTCGATAGGAAGGAGATTTCTTTTAGAATAATCACCTAACACGATGCTTTACGAGACTATATTTATCCTACACAAGCAATCATGCACTCACTCTGACGTTTGCTAGCTAAACAAGTATGCTTTATTAAAAAAATCAAAAAACCCGACTGCGTAAAATACTCTTATTATAAACTAAAAAGAATAAAACAATTTACTAGCTTTCATTTGATACTCATATTGCTACAGTAAGAAAAAAAAATTCAACTCCCCCCTCCCTCATTCTGCCATTTGCGGACGCCATTTTGAAAATTTATATATCCTATGTCACTACTACAATTTAGACAAATTCAACGATACCTCATATGTCAAAAACCGTCCAGCCGTTTGGGCTGTAGGGCGTGCCAAGGAAATGGACATACATACATACATACATACATACATACATACATACATACATACATACATACATACATACATACATACATACATACATACATACATACACTCGAAAAACATAACCCTCCTTCTGTCGCAGTCGGGTAATAAGAGGTGTACGCAGGTTATAGTAGCGACAAGCAGAGTCTAAGGACTGTGTACAAACTTTTATTCCAATTTCTTTTCAAACCTACGGTAATTAGAAAAAAATACAATACAAAACTTCGTAATATCAAATTTTGTTTTATTTATATAGTTAATGTTGTAATTTTATATGTAAACATTTTGCATTTTCATATACTTTCTAAGTATTGTTACTTTATTTATGTTAAAATTAATATGTTTAGTTAAAATTTAAAATGTATTTAGAAAAACGGAAAACGGACACCCGAAGGAGTTGAGAATTAAGAAGATTTATTGTCTATATTTTTTAAATCTACCATTTTAATTGAGTAAAAATTACATGCACATAAACGTAACATTGTACTGTTTGAGTTTTTATACAAATAATTAAATTTTGTGAAAATTAGGTCACTTTTTTTCAGCTGGACATGGAATATGCACGAAATAAACGAAATACCCGTTAATGATGTTGATGAGTGTTGTGAAAGATTTATCTCTAATGCTCTCGAAAGTTGTTAAGATAATAGAAGACTCAAAGTTAAAACATGTTTTAAAATTAGTCGTTTTTAATGATAATTGATGCACGCCTTTTAGTTACATTATTTAAGAGTCCGGGTCGGAAAAATCGGGCCTTCTAGACCAATCCGTGTGTCTCTTGATTTATAGAATATTTGGATTTTAGTTTTACTGTTACTTTTGGTATGAAAAGTAACAATTTTTTTTAGAAAGTCGATTAAGTTTTTTTAGAAATATGCTCTCAAAATCAAATATAACTATGTATTTATATGTTTTGTTAATATAAAGGTTTTACAGGAAAATATAATATAAATCCGAAGGGCCCTTTAACATTCTAATGGAAAGCCAATTAAGGACTGGTACTATTAATAGGCGTAGAGTAGCTTTTCATTTATAAGCATGATGGCAGTTGTATTTTACCTATATTTATATAAATTTGTCTATTAGTATGTACAGACACCATATTAAGGGAAGGGATTATTCAAAACCGGACGAACGTATTGCTCTCCTGAGGTTAAAAGGTTACCTCTGTAATAACAATTTCTGATTGTTATTACTTTTACAATTGTATCACACGTGTGAATTCGTGAATAAACATATTGTAACTTTATTTGTTTTAGTTTCTATTTTAAATATTGTTTTATAAACGTATTTTTAGAACATGTTTTTGGATTATTTATAAAAGCGACAGCCGAAGGTTACAAAAAATGCAAAGTTTAATTTAAAATTAAATTTATTATATAAAAATTATAATTAAAAGGCGTGACAATTGTTCGATGTGAGAGACAAGATTGACTTAAAACTAAAGAAGCATCGTTTAGTTGGGGCATCGCGTTGTGTGGCATTCTTCGTGTGGGGTCGTTTTCACACGGCGCAATGTCCGGGTGGAAAAGTTTCGTAACAAGCTCTGGTTAGCGATTTATATCGTGAGAATGTTTCGTAGCAAACTCCGGTAAGCAAATCATAGCGTAGAGCGTTTCGTAACAGATTCATTAGTTTCTGTAAAAACGTAAATGAACTAAATATTCAGATTGTAAGCAGAATTCTATTATATTAAATGCTATGCTATTGAAACACCCCTGGTAGCGCGTGCGTATGAACAAAATGTGTGAAAACGAAAGAAAATATTGGTAAAGACATAACTTTCCGAGAAACATTCCCTCATGTCTTCCTGGACCAAAATAACATTCCGTTCTCTGTATGGCTGTAGCAGTACCCGTATGATACGCGTTTGAACAAAAATGTGTTTGGAAAGTCTAATCTCAGTATCAATAAAAATGTTGATAAAGGCTGATCTTTCACATATTTTATGTGGACCAATGTCATATTCCAGTGGATATATATTATATATGAATCGATTAAAATATTAACCCTAATTAATAAGATTTCTTTGTATCTGGCTGTCTGTTCATGCGTCCATCCGACTGTCTATCCGTTATGTAAATACATTTTACATAATCTTGAACAATAGACTATTTCAATAGTGTCCTAAAGATATCTTTCGTATTAGGAATAATCCTACAATCCTGTTACTGTTTACTTACATTAATATTTTGTAGATAGTTATGTTACCTTAAGTTACAAAAACATTATAATGTTGGCTCAAGTGGTTAGAATAATGGCTTTTCTTGGGTTCTCGGTAAATTAGACTTTTAGGATATTTTAAGTGGGTAACACAAATCGTCCCTTGTCGTGGGAATCCAAAATTCTTATGAAATAGTTTTAAGTCGTAACTTCAGTTGATTAGAGCATACACTTCCTTTCGGTCATCTCACTAGTTTAAGTTAAATAATCTTAAATATTATTTTTATTATTTTCAAAAATTCCACTCGCGCTCCCATAAACTTGTCTAGATATTATACATTTATTTTATTAATAATTATACATATATGATAACTAAATAGATGTTCCCGCCGCGCCCCCTTCTTCCACCTTATTTTTACCTCTAAAATCGCATTGTACGCGACCATTCGGGATCCAAGGTGTGAGTATGAACACCATGTCAATGGCGATTATGGCGAATATGGCCGTTGGCATGATGTCAAACAGTTCCTCCAAGCACAATACATTATACATTCTAACACGCACAAGGAGGCGAAGTCTCACCTAACTCAAAGGTTCGATACTTGCTCGTTATTTTGTGATTGTTGAAATTGCAGTTGTTTATTTTTTTTTAAATAATTACGTATGATTGTAGACATACTGCGTTTGCTCCACTACGATTTGAAGCAAATTGCGTACATGTCTGATACTACCTCTTAAAACATGTAAGTTTATTCACAGTGGTTCATTTACATCCGAATACGAAAGTAAAACCAACATAGGTACATTGATGCCAATACAAAATCATATTTGCTTATTTTATTTATCCAATATTTCTTATAGTTTCTGAAAAAGTGAGTACTATAATTAATTACTATTAATAACTAATTCACTATCCGCATATCCGCAGTTAAGTACCGTGATGGATTAAAATCCAACCTTCCTCAGTTATGGAGAAGAGTCCCTGAGTGGAGAGCAGCTAGCAGTCCACTGCCTAGCACTGGGTTGTGTACAAGAAAATTCATTCATTAATTTATTTTACAATTACTTGGCTTTTTTTATCCGCGGTTTTACTCGCATTAAATGTCGCTACTTATCATTTTCATTAAATTGTCTCGTTAATAACTCATTTAAATGAGTCGTTTTTAAAAGCTTTTCAATTGAAAACTAGACCTACGCGATACAAATAACGTGTATCTCTTCGTCCCTTTATATCATAGTTGATATAATCTGGCCTTCTTGATTGACAGACACGGGAAAGACTGCGGATCCAATGTCGATTACGGCAATCAAAGAAGTTTTTAAAATCCGTTTTTGATCCCTGGAGCCGGGTATCTTTTGAAGGTTTCCGTGGTTGAATAAAAAATTCCATAGTGTGATCTTTGAGGATGTAGTCTTCTAAATACAAGATTTCTAACGCAACATTTTTAAAAGTCAGTTCGGTAGATCCTTAGAAACCAACATCGCTTCTTCAGATTTATTATATCAATATAGGTTACTTTCATTGCCTACCATCTATCAGATAGCTCGCAGCATACTATTACTATTATTATATTTTACATAAAAGCAGTTTAAGTCTTCCACTCCATTGCTTGCGTGCAAATTTGTGTTTGATACAAGCAAAATCTATATGATGGTAAAACTTTAAGCTCTTATTATATCAAAATAAAACAAACACTGCGTGATTACATACAATATGATTTTGATAAAGAATATATTGCTTAATTGTTTATGAAGGGATGACCTAGGGATAGGAAACAAATATCTTAATTGAAATTTATTTTCAAATAAAAGAGCATACTCTTATTTAAAGGCCGGCAATGTACCTGTTAATCCTCTGATGTAGTGGGTGTCTATGGATGTCGCTGTCACTTACCACAAGGTGAACCGACTGTCCGTTTGCCCCTTCTATAAAAAAAAGAAATCTAAAATAACAAACTGCAAGATAAAAATACTACAGTTACAAACCTCATTTTCTTGTAAATTTTACATGAGTCAGACTTACAGTTAACGCCAGCTCCGACTTCTTAACTGTTTAATTAAACAAGGTTTAGTCGTAACTAGCGTTCAAATTGAATCTTAAGTACATCTCATTAAAGTCACAGATAATAAATTTGAACGAAATATTCAAATAAAAGTTAGATATGTACATTGAGAAGTAGCGTATGAGGGCATATTTTGAATAATAAACAAAGAAATGAATAAAGACGCGATGGACAATAAAGAATCGGATATTTCAATAAGCATGCAATGCATGCAAGCAATGCATACAACTAGTTAGTAGTCTTTTATCTAGAATAAGAATTTCGGGCAACCTATTTTATTTCTCAGAAATTCAAATCATTCTCTATTGTATTGAATTGAAGGATGATTTTATTAAAAACTAATATTCTATTTAGTTCGTTATGTTATATGTACATATATCATTTATATATATTTTTTCATACCCCTAACTTGAAAAAGGGTAGACTCTTAACATCAACTATCAACCCTTACTTTCGTGATAAAGATTTATAAATACTGCCTTTTTTTGCTTTCGAAGATAAATCAATACAGAATTGGCGGTTAAGGTAGTATTGATATGAATACAGATAATTGAATAATATTTCTATGGATATCAATTAATAGCCCTTCCTTTTGATGTATGAAATAAGGTTTTTTTTTAAAAAATCATAATTTATTAAATCCATTTATCATTACATTGTCATAAATTTTTCACCGTACTTTAACGTAAGTATGTGTAAAATATTGTTAGTTTTCCACTGCTCGGTAAAGGAAAATTCTTCTATTATGGAAAAGGATAGGAGGTTAAACAAAATACACGAGATCTATCTAAGACTTAAGTCAATAAACTCGATACAAGTACAGTGGTTGAAGACTGATCAGCGTGCCAAGCAATTATTGTTTAAATTACAGTTCCACGTGATGTTAATCTCCTAAAGACGGAAAAAGAAAAATTAAGTAAATATTTAGACCTTACCCACGAAATTACTGGTAATGTGGACTCAACAATAATTTTTCATATTGTCGTGTCGATCAATAGCTTATTAGCTAAAAGTTTTGATCAACACCTTAAAGAACTCTCGCTAGACTATTGGATCAAGGGTCGGATACAAAAGGCAATGGTGCTAGAGGCAGCACGCATTGTGTGGACGTTTCTCATCCTAGAGCCCTAACTACCGTTGGCCTGGCCCTGCTCCTGCCATTGGAAGAGAACTATCTGTTATTGTTTCTTTTTTTAAATATATTTAAAAATGTATGAAATAAGTTGAATATTTAAAGTAAATTCAGAACAGTAACTCACTTTATTTTCACACATAGTCCATAACTTCACATATGATGTTAGTAATAAAAACCAATCTTACATATAAATAATAGTATAAAATTACAAAATAAAGAAAACTGTATGCAATGGTAACCAGTGGCAGTGGTCCGGCAGTGCGCACAGGTGCCGTTCGGGCTGCTTTGCAACCTATGCAACAGAGACGCAGACTTCTTACGCATGATGCCATTAAATCCATTGAAGCGCCTCTCTGTTAACATGTATGGTAACCCAGACAGCACTCTGAACGCATTGTTATACAGGACTCCTAGTTATTTTAGCATTACACGCGCGCTGCTTATACTCGAATCACAAGTTACAGGTGTCGAAGGATTGGCAATACGCATTAAACAGAGTTATGTTCTATGGGCTAGCATACTGTAGCGCACGGTCGGCGTCCTCTGCTCCCCAAATCACGTCATTACCTAGGTCGTCTAACACCCAGTGACCTAGATACTAAAGGTGATCTACAAAAAGCATAAAATCAAAGATCCAAAAATTTTCTTGCCTACTTTGAACGCCATGAGTTTGCTCTTTTTCCAGTTGTATCTGAGTCCCTGGACGTCAACGTACCTTTCACAAATACCTACTAATTTGCTTAGTTCACCAATAGATGCGCTCAGCAACTTCATTTCGTCAGCGTAAGTACACTCCTATACATGACAGCCAATATCGGTACTACACAATAATCTGTTTTTTTTAAATATAATTTTTCTCGATTTGTTTGGGTGAAATATTGTGTAATATAATGAAGTTAACATAAAATTATATTTGTTTAATTAAGTTTTAAAGAATTGAAGCTGCGATCGTGATCTCGATCGTATGCACGTAAATATTTTTTACGGGTATGAATAGGTATTTATCAATATAAACCAGTAAAGGAAAGTATATATAGCTCTTAAAATATTATGAATGTTTTTACCAAACCTTTGGGGTCTTGTCACGCTGACTTGATTAAATTAAACCAATTAATGTTCTCAATTAATTGTGATTTTATTTAGGTTTCCGTACCCAAATGTGCCAAGGGATTCTTATTTCTAAGTATCCTTTTTGTATCAGGTCGGAGAAAAAGTTTCTTCGTATTTTATATACAGATTCAAGACTTTTTTCTCAAAGTTTAAATACATTTAAATATAATATTATATATGTGCAATTTGTTCGATAGCTTGTTGCTTTCTTGTAGGTAGTGACATAATCTCGTTCCTGTGGAAAACTTGCGATTTTTGATCAAAAAAATGCGATAAGTAGTTTTGAAAGTCCTCTCTTGACGTTGATGACTTCCCAAAGAATTCTGAATAGAGTGGAACAGGTGAAAATCTGTGGGTACAAGATCAGGTATATAAGTGGTGAATGTATTAAAATTTCTGAACCAAGTACTCTCAATTTTTGATTCGTGGCCAAAGATGTGTATGGTCTGGCGCTATCATGATGAAAAACCACTCCCCTTTTATGTTGAACAATTCCAGCCGTTTTTTTTCAATGCGTACCTTGAGTTTCATTAGTAGTTGACAGTACAGATCAGAACTCTTCCAATCTCACCATACACACAGCACCACCTTATTGCGTGTTAATCCGGGTTTCGCTACTGTCTGTAAAGCTTGATTACCCTTCGACCATGATCATTTTTATGTTTTTGTCAAGGATGATCCACTTATCATTATTACTGATCAAATTTTTCAAAAATGATTCAATTTCATTACGTTTCAATAGAGAATCTCAAATGAGTACACAATTCTTTAGGTTTCTTTCAATGAGCTTATGTGACATCCAAATATCGACCTTTTTGTATTATTTTTCAAATTGGTCAAAACTGTTTTGTGATCAATCCTCAGTTCATCGGCTACGTCGTAAGTACTAATATGCTAACCTTGCTCTACTTTTTCAAAAATGGCATTGAAATTATCCGTATGAGGGCGACCAGAGCAAATTGAATCTTTGACATTAAAATTCCCTGACTAAGACTAAAAACCCTTGAACCAACTTTGTGCTAATCTTACTGATACAGCATTAAGTCCAAATACGTCACAATTCGCGGCTTGTGTCGCATTTTTCCCTTTTTTTTGTAATATAACTTCAACATGTATCAAATTTCTTTGCAAGAAATTAGATATTCACTTATTTTGACGAATAAAAAAAACGATTGAAAAATTGCGGGTAAGTGTTTTATTTTTCTTTTTCTCGATGTCCCATATTTATATTAAAACCAGACAGATACACAGATAGACAGATATAGACAAACAGTACAACTAAACATATTTTTCTTCGATTTTATAGATACAAAATACGAAAAGACTTTTTCCCCAACCTGTTATTGAAAAACTACAGAAATTTTTAATCTTTATCATTGGGACAATTTTAGGCTGCAAAACAGAAACTTCTCACCATAGAGGTATTATATCTCTATGCTTCTCACGGAGCCTTATATTTATAAAAAAGTAATCCTAAAATTTTACTTGGATTTTGTACATGTTTTGATTAATTTATTTGTCTGTGATATTTACTAAAGCAGTAAAATGCAATTTGTATATTTATTATTTAGTTTATTGTATCATTCGTTAGTAATGTAATTTAGTTATCATTTTTTAGTGAAATATTTTTTTCCAAAATATTTTAGTCAAAGTAATATCGCATTTAACTAGTTTACCTGTCATTGTATAATAAATGTCAAGTATATTTAATAAGTGGTTCTTGAAAACTCAATGTTCATGCATTGAGTTTTCCCTTGGCGGGTAGGTGGAGAAAGTTCAGTCTGTCAGTCAGTTCACTTCAATGCCGCCTCGGGTGATAAAAGTGTGGTGTCCAAGGATCAAATGCGACGCGATAATAGAATGAGGCTCGACATGATTTGAGTCCATGCTACGACGACGAGCTACACGAGATAATTTTTATCGTGACAGTTAGTACGTCTCTCTTGTTGTCGTGGATGTAAGTCAAAACGTGTAATTGCGAACAAGATTTTGAGTACAGCTTGTAATAAATAATCTTAGACATAGCTACTAGTGGTGCCATTTGTCTTCATTTATATTAATTTATTTTACCTTATTCTCTAGTAAGCTATCGCTAATTTATGTAAAGATATTTTTCTTGCTTTGGTTGTTTGTATTCTATGTGTTTTTCTTGGATGAAAAATGTCAAAACATTTATTAATTTTTGTTAATTTTTCTACTTCGAATCTGATATGTTATATTAAATAATAATAGCAATCCTTATTAGATCGTAACCCTCGCGTTACTTTGTAATTATTAGATTAAAATATTTAACGATGTCAATAGTTAAATGAGTCTGATGATTGTTCTTTTTACAAATATATTTATTTCGAAATTGGTGGTTTTTTAGTAATTTATAACTCCAAATTTAGTGGTAAGTATTTCACACAGTCAATGAGAGAAGTCCCGCAGAAGTATGCTTTACTTTACTGCCATACGTTGGCATATAGAATTTATAGCGGTTTCGGTAATTTAGAAGGGATAAGTGCTTTATTTTATGACCGTTTTGAGTTAAAGCTGTTTGCTTGTTTGCGTCTTGTGTTTCGTTATACTGTTTATATGTCAATTTACTCTGATACTTTTTAATATATTGATAGTTTATATTAAAATGATATATGTATTTATATTATACTAGCAAACCCGACGAACTCCGTTTCGCCCCCAGATGTCTTTATTTTTTGTAATATTTCGTTTGGGGATTAAACCACCATGCAAAACCATATTGGTTTGTAGTACATGCTATGTATCAGAGATGGCGCTGTATGTGAAAAATGATTTTTCCCTGTTTTCCTGCTTTTCTGTTGAAATTTTTCCTGAATTTTAATTGCTATAAACCTCACGGAGCCCGAGACCTTTCCAACGAATGCAAAACCGTGGAAATCGGTTTGTGCGTTCTGGAATTATAGCGTCAGGAAGGAAAACCCGACTTATTTTTATATTATAGATTTTTACTCTTACAACGGGTGGTGATGTTAAGTTTTTTTAACGTTATATGTATTTGAATCTTTCATATTTATTATTATTACTAGCAAAGTAATAATTAGCACGAATAACAGACGCAAAATAAGTTCTACGAGTACTAACTAATAAATTGAATTTAGCGTAATAAATATATTCGTATATCTAATATCATATTACTAATTAATAATATTCAAAACATTGCGATGATATATTATTATATAAGATAGTCTACTGAAAGAATAAATATGTAATTATTTCATACAAACTTGAAGTTTATTAATGAAGAGATGCTTTTATTGCATTTGCTTTGATTGCGAGAAGGAAAATTGTTAGTAATAGACAAAATTTTACAATAGCGTACTTTATAGTATTTAGTGTAGGTATACTATTATTGGTCTAACAATAGCTATGAGTTTAACGACTTTCTTGATTTTTATTTGTATACCTAGACGAAAATTATACTCCTACTTTAGAGCAAAAGACATCAAACAACCTTCTTCAAAATATCTTTTTTCACCATTTTCTCCAAAAATAAAATAATTACATACGCCCTATGTGTCCACAGCAAGTAATTTTAAGTTATTATATGAAAAAACTTTTTAAAAGTATTTTTTGTATTCTTTTGTTAAATTCTATCAATAGCGAATTTTAAGTAAATCATTATCACAAATTATTTCCATTTTTATATTAACATACTTTGAATATAATATTTTCTCCTCTTTCCTTCAGTAAGAAAAATTGTTATGGGTGCTTTGAGGAATAAATTATCATATATAAGGAGTCTGCCCACTGCTTTTTTTATATCATGAGTGTGCTTTGAACGTACTTTTTCATGCAAAAAATATTTTTGTAAGGAATAAGTATGAAATAGTGATCACTAAATCGATTTTTCATGATAAAATTTCATAATTCAACCCATAATAAAGTTACTATGAATAAATATTTGGAAAGTGTCAATATACTTCGTGTATGAAGTTTAGAAAAGAAGTCCACAAGGGAATCATGTGCGGTTGTACTATGATTATAACACGGTATATCGACATTCGTATTCTCACTTACCTTTCTAGACTGACTTATTGCACATTAATCAAAATTTGTTCTATCCGCACACGATAAACAGACCGACAGAAACGATAACTATTTACGCTTGGGTTAGGAAATTGAGGATAAAAGGCAACTCTGATAAAAGTACCGTAGTGAATACGTCTCTCAACACACATGTGGTCTCTTAGCGATACCGTCAACCTGGAAATTTTCTCTTTCTTTATCTAGCGCTGAGCAGAAATAAGCTGGCTAGTACTTAGGTGTCACTATTAATGATAGACTGAAGTTTAGTTGTAACATGTCTAGTTTCAACACCAAAGCAGCGAGTTGAACCGATTTTATATCGTGTTTCTTAGAAATAAAACAACATTATGTAATTCCTGTTTTTTTAGCTGATATAGAGCGATTTTATGTTCAAAATAACTTTCTTCGCATCGCTACGGCTTCTTCGTGGTACGTTCGTAATACTAACCTTCATAAGAACTTCAGAATCGATTCGATTGCTAAGCATCTTAAATTTCTTTCTATTCCAGGAATTATTATATTTTTTTAATTTTCTTGAAGTTATATTTTTAACGTCATTATACAGGGTTAATTCTAAAACACCAGCAACCTCGCAGGACAAGATAGCTAACATTATGTACAACAACATTTGTTCTACCACTTTTGTTAATTTGTTAGATTTTATTTTCATACAAAAATAAATATTAATTTAATTTTACGCGAATGCAATAAACTCTACACGCGTCCCAAAGATTAGGTAAATAACGACCACGTACTAATGTGAGGGGAAAGGTAGGAACGGGGCGGCGCTAGCGCCTTTGAACTTGACCTATTTAGCCAGCCGCGGCAGTCGGCGGCGGGCGACTTTGATGCGCGCGCGTCATATGATTTTGTGTGCTACTCGTATTTATTTTATTCGTATCGATCGATGTATTGTACCTGTACTAAAGTTATTTTATAACCATGGTACCGCCGCTATTCTAATGTCGAATACACGGAAATGGTGAGGATACTGGCTAAGTGTGATGACAATGTGTCGGAAGCCTGTCGGCAATATGCAGCTAGATATTCGAACTTACCTACACCGAGCCGTGAGACAATGTCAACTCACCGAATCTGACAAACTAGCACGAGTAAATTTTTGTAACTGGTTCGGTTAACTAAAATAATTTGTGCGTTCAATCAAATTAAAACTAATTCGGAAGTGTTAGCACGTGTTAGTGAACAGCTGATTTTTAGGTGTTGTATGTGTGTTGGTTGTGATGGTGACTATTTTGAACGCTATCTGCGCGATACGCACCGACATGCGCGTTACTTTAACCTTAGAGGTAATATTTCGTTTGTAAATATTATTTTATTGTCAATTATTTTTAATTTTGTAATTATTGTAAATACGCTGATTTCACTTTTGAAATACTTATGCCCGCCTGTATTTAACAATAAAAAGTGAATAATACCTAGCTACCAATATTTGATATTAAATTGGTTTAATTAGACTTTAGTAAACGTTAAAGAATAATTACCTACGTTAATAATTTTCACATATTTTTTTATGTTCAGAATTCAGATACCTAATCTACATACCTACATTTTTATAGTATTGGCGGGCATACGGACAGTCGAAGCCTTTTGATGACTAGGTACCGGATGTCTACCGCACAACTGGTTGTGCTGTAACCTCTGGAGATTATGCAGATGTGTTGCCCTCCTATACATACGATTTATTTGTTTTTTATCGTTTAATATAGCCAGTTCTAAGCCTGGTAAAGTATGAAGGGATTGTGGACTCAGTTTACGTATTGCAGGGACATGACAAAACAGAAATTTGATTATTCACTTAAGTCACTGCGATATACATACTATGATACTGCCCACAAACCCACCAAGCAATTTCTATTAATTTTATTAACTAGAATTATCGGGCAGAGAAAGTGTTATTACTATTATTATGCAAGCGCGCCCGAGCGTCGCGTCATCCTTTCGATAATGAATGAAACATAGACTCTAAATTTCAGAGCAGTACAATAAAAGCTTAAAAAATCATTTTTAATTATTGTATTGAGTTATGTCAAAAGTCGTAGAACAAATGTTGTTGTACATAATGTTAGCTATCTTGTCCTGCGAGGTTGCTGGTGTTTTAGAATTAACCCTGTATAGTAATTTGTACTATTATAATTTGAGTTATCGTTTTGAGATACATAGTTAATTGTCAAATGTTATTAATTTATTTTTTTGAGTATCGTCATTGAATTTTGCACCTTCGATTAATTAAAAAATGAAATGAAATATACATATTATGTATATATAACAGTAAATTGGTTTACTGGACACCTAACTGTTGCCCACGACTTTATTTGACTGGAAATTTGTATACATGTATATGTGAGAAATAAACACATAACTTGAACCTCGCTTTAAATATACGATTTATATAGTATATAATTGTTACGCTATTCCTAAGGAACCGTACATTTTTCCGGGATAAAATGTAGCCTTGTACTGTTTCAGATTATAACCTCTATCTATGCCAAATAAAAAAAAAACGGTCTATTCAGCTGTTTTGACGTAATTACCAAACATCTATCCATCAAAATTTTCGTATTTATAATAGTACTAAGATTATTATACATATCTATATGGAACTAGTATAATACGTGTATTGTAAACGTAAAGAACGGAGACCACACAGGCATTTTTTGCATTTGTTATGTTTTAGTGGCTACGATAGTCTTTTTCGCGTATTCGACGCACTCGATATGTCCATAGTACGATTATGGTACGCAACAGTGAATGTTGAAAATCTAATTAAGTTTCATTAACCTTTCACGACTATTTTTACTGATATGCAAAAATATAACAACAATAATGAATCAATAATAAAAACTGAAAAGACTTTTTTGTATCACTAAATACATTATATTACATTTTACTGGGCTACATACAAAATAAATGCTTACAAATAATTTCATTGATAAATTGTAATAATTATAACTGAAATGAGTGAAGCAGCAGCACACTGGCATTACAATATAAATCAATATAAATATAATTAAGTAAAATAGGGAAGTAACTAGGGAATAGAGAAATTAATATATAACCGACGACCTTCCAACGTGGACGCTGTATCAAATTATATCAAAGGCAACCTATTTAATACAGATAATGGACATTAAGTTGAACGTAATAAAGTTACTTTGACATATTCCGATACTGTAACTGTAACTAGTTCAACGATCGTAACGATTCGTATCTTATCGTCGAAAAGTGGGATTAATCAGTAAATTGTTTTTATGGACATCACCTGGTATGTAGACTTAATCTTCTAAAGTATCTAAATGGTATAAATGTGTTTTGAGTAATTTGTCCTAACTTAAACTCAACAAATAAACTGCTCTTGCGGTTTCAACTGTGTTGGCGTTTAGGATTACTATTGGTCTGTATTTTAGGATATTTTTTTTAAAATTATTACAGCTTTTAAAACGCGTGGCTATCACGTAACTTGCGCGATTTCTCGCGATTGCACAAATTACGTAGTGAATCCACCGGTGTCGTTTGCGAAATAAAAAGTTGATAATAGTCAGGAATTAACTATTTGATTTTAAGACAGTTTAAAAGCTTTTATTTAATAGAAATTTTTAATTTTTCGTAGCTAAAGTTAGAAAATTAGTCATGTGTATACAACAAACACTCCGTTTTGATTTGATATTAGTATGGATAAAACTTTTGAGTAATGTGTTTAAATCGATTATGTAGTTACAAAACTTTTCGATTAGTAATTAAAAAAAAAATGTCATATCTTCAAAATACAACCATTTACCAGCGGTTTGGTCCTGTCACTGGTAGGTGTGGTTCCAAGCCAATGACGCGATGAACACATTATTTTTACTATTAGAAATGTGGCTAATATATATTTAAATTATAAATATTCTATATCTATTTCATCATATAATGAAAGTAGTTTCAAATTTCGACGATAAGTGAATAATTTAGGTAATTCCGAATTAATTTGCAAAGGAGACGAACTCAGACTTTGAATTAAATTCTTAAAACTTTTTTAATAAAAGTCACAACCGACAGGTGGCTAGAGATTTATTGGCTTCCCGAAATCAACGGTAGCTGTTTGGCTACCGCATATTTAAATATGTAACCTCCATATTAAAAAGTTTGACAATACTGATAAATTTTGTCCTCAAAACTGTCTAACTTCAAAGTTAAACGTTAATCTTGAAACGTACTTGATTCAAAATTTATTTCATTTTTATTAATTTCAAAAGAGGATTTTTTTGAATTCTGATTCGATGAATTCGAGTAATAAATTATAAAGGTAAAGTTGTAGGTCGTCTAACGATGTAAAATTCAAATCTAATTAGTTTTCATCAACAAGTCTTTATTATTTTATTGTTAGGGAAAAAAATTAATGAAAACTGATTGCATGTGATATATTTATTTTTGGTAAAAAAAAAGAATAGGAATAATTAATTCTTTATGATTTTTTCGCTTTGCCACAATGGAAACGTTGTGGTAATTTTGTATTGTATCATATTGTGGTTAAAAAAAATACAGAAACAGAAATTTCTCTTCCGTTTTACAATACAAAAAACATTTCCCCTCATTCGATGACTTGCGGAAAAGTTTAATTCGTGTCCGTAAGATGACTCGCAAATCGATTGAATCACTTATGTATTCGTACCGTGACGCGCGATCATCGTTTTATTATACGATACCTTTGATACATTCGGAATACCCGATGAATGTTTCGTTTCATCGTATTTTAATGAAATGTATTCGAGATCTTTATTATAACTGCTTTAATCTGGTATTATCTAGTTTTATTCGGTATTAACCGGTATCTGGAGGGATATCAATTAGAGTAAAGTGGATTATGTTTGCTTTTGTGTTGTTAGGTGGACGAGATTGGATGCACCGAAAGAATTAATTGGGAGAGAACCTTTTCGAATTCCGTCAACTATAAAGGTCTATAAATATAGTACTGCAGGTTAAAGAATTTTTGTTCGGGTGCATTAAACTCACATATTACTTTGTATTTTTTATGTGTTTTTAAATATATCTTTGAATAATTTTTCCCCTATCCACCACGACACAGGGAATACCAGTGTAGGTATTCATATATTTATTAAATAATGTCTGCTAATTACATCTACACAGGTTTGTTGTTTATTATTTTTGAAATTGATATACTAGTGTATATAAATCCATATTATTTTCAACTTATGATTGTGCATGTTATGTGGCGGGTAATTAAAATAGGCTACATTATATACTCAATCAATTATTGAATATTTTTTTCTAAATACATCTAAATAGGTATTTTTGTTTTAATAATAAAATACTTGGATACTTGGAATACTGTAATTATTATTTTAAATAAATGAATAAAAAAAAACTGCTAGTTACATCTAAACGTGTTTATTATTCGCTTTGATAATTAAATATAATTAATTATATATCAATATATATTTTTTGTAAACATATAATTACACAAAATTATGTACCGAGTAATTGCAACATAGTTATATTTTTTAATTAAGATAAATTGAATGAGAGTATGATGTACCTTAAACGTAACAATATCATAAAGTTATGTATGTACTTGAGATTTGTCTTTGCGCTTTCTCTTTCATTTTTGTCACAACTTATTACGTATTATGTTGACCAATGCTACAGCATTGTGATGATTTTCATTTAACAAAATTAATATGATTTTTATTAATTGAATAAATAAATATGTTGCAGGACCGATGGCTGCTGGAGCATACGTGTCCTGGAGTGGAAACCGTGCATCAGCAAATCCAATGTGGGGCGTCATCCGGCTCTCTGGACTGATGACTTAAGAAAGTAGCTAGCGGAAGCTGGATGATGATTGCGGAAAACCGGCGAAAACGTTTGGCATGAACTTAGGGAGACCCATGTCCAGCAGTGGACTGCGATAGGTTGAACCGAAGCGAAGCGAAATAAATAAATAAAAATAAGTTTTATTCAACGATATTTTCGCTAAAGTAGATAACATACAAATACTATAATGCAAGTAAATTTTCTGCAAACTATTTTATATGAAAAGAACTATAATATATAATTAAAAAAAAAGAACTTTTAATGTTTCCGTAAGATGATGATTTCTTAACAATTCATACGATTTCAGTATGTAAATCCTGTTGAGAAATTTATACTTGATGTGGATTCAACCAGAGACTAGACCAAAATATGTTTATAAAATACTGCCAGTATTAAGATCTTATATATTATTTATATAACATTTTTTTTTCATAATAACTTTTGATGTGATCATACAAAGAGGCACTTTATACGTCTTCATTTCGGGTAGTAAAATTAATACACGTGACGCGATTGTATGTTTTAATGCAGCCATAAAACTCTTGAACATGATGATTGTCTATAAAACGTTTTAAAATCCAGTTTTATTCGGTATAAACGAGTTAATTGCGCGCATCCGAATTGAGGATATAACTTTTTCTACGTATATTTTAATTTTTTTTATTTAGCCTATTGATATTTATAAATAAATCAGTTTTAATGTGTATCGTCGACGCGTTGTCCATTTTCCTAGATTGAAGATTAAAAAATTGGTTACTATATTTTAGTGATTTATTTTAACGAACGATTTTGATATTTTTGATACAAAGTTTTATGTTATTTGTACAGCTGTCTAGTTTATCCGATATCTTAATAAGGACATGAAAAATTTTTGGCCCCAAATTATCCCGTTGTCTCCCCGGACCACGGAGCGTGCGTTTAGGTATTTTTTCCCCACCAAAAAAAGTTGTAACAGAAACTGGCAGTTGCGCTATCGGTCGCGGTTTTAACACAACCGCGATTATATGTTTTATGTATAATTTGTGGCATGCAGACGTTTTCTACCATCAATGACGCCCGGTGCAGGATTTATCATACCTACTGGGGACTATCTACGGGGTACCGTTGTCTGAGGCGTGCCTATCTTATTTTTGTTTTTATATATGATGATCTTTAATACCTAGTAGTTTTTAGTTGCACTACGTCGCTTAACGTGACTTTGTCAGGCACAAGGTTGTAATATTGTACGCAGTTCAACTGTAAAATATACTACATATTCACAATAACTGTCTATTTAACATTATGTATATATGTTTTAACTGACTCACTTCGAAAAAACGCGTTTTGTCTAGTAATACATAGTTTTAACAAAAGAATTTAGTAATAAATAGTTCTAAGTAGGAAAAACGCGTGCTAACTAAATGCGGGTTTAAACTCTATCAGATATATCCAGACTAATTGCATGAACACTTCATTGGATGGAGACTGCTGTGGAGCGATGTGTCAATTTAAAGCTATTATTAGAGAGTATATATATCTAGCCTTAATCTAGTTCTTTTGAGGTTCCTATCTACATATTTACTGATTCTTCTACTCTGTATATTTACTTCTTCCAGTAACTTTTTATGAAAATACATTACATGTAATAATAGTAAGTTGTAATTATAATTTTGTGATTTCTTAGCATAACAATTGTATATAATTTAAATATTTTCCTTGTGATAATTTTTAACTAAATTACTACTATTTACCGTATTTTTATAATTAAGGGAAGGTTATAACCTCTACCGTACAGATCCTTCGTGTTTTCTCCATTCTACGTAACATTGGTGAAATCACCTGTACTATTTTGGCACCATTGAAACTCATAAAACCTAATGAATGAATGAATGAACTTCGAGAGAGTTCCCTGGCATAGAATACTGAAAGAATATACTTCTTATTTACTTAGAACAAAGAGTATAGAGAGATATAGAGGACCTTTTCCCCCAGACATATACCTAAAAATTATCCTCTTAAACGTGGCAAGCGAGAGTTCAAACTTTAACAAGAATGACACTACGAAGTATTACAATAAAAAGTTATTATGAACTTATGGTGAGTACAAGGAATTTATATACAAACTGTGCACGTATACTCAAAAAACATTCCTAAGATAGGGATTGCATCTCTTTCTACCATGGATTCAAGGCGACTCGTAAGAAAGAGACAAAATACCAGTAGTCAACGAAATGCTCGGAGTGATTTTTTCACTTTACATGTTGGTAACAAATGTCAACCTTACGTCAGTTATTTCAATATGCATATTTGAATTTACAATTTTATTAAGTGAAAAAATAAAATCCTTGGTTATTATGAAGTTATGGTAAGTATTATTGATACTGACTACAAAAATAATTGAAATCATAATCTTGAAATTGAAATAAATGCTGTGAATTTATAGTAATTGTTTTAAATAAAAAATTTACCAGTAATTATTGCAATTATATGTTATCTAATAGATACCGCAAATACATAATTATTAAACTCACACCAAGTTAGATCTTTAGACGAAAGTCTGTTCACTGTGAGTCGATTGTGTATTGTAACGTGTTCAACATAGAAACAATTTAATATCCTCAAGACTGTACAGTGTGTTACAATGCATGTACAATGAAGAACAGATGAATACTTCAAGTTGCTTTCAATAGAAATTCACCCGACAATTAGATTGAGCGTATGCTGAGATGCAGCGAAATGCAATACTTGATTGATTCGATGTATTAGCTGGATCTAGATGAGGATAGGTAGATAGGTATATTTCGCTCATTAAATACAAAACAGCCACAAACCTAAAATTGTATTTTATTATTGTCTTCATTTTATCATAAAATACAATCAATTTTGAACACTTTTTTGCAATAAAACGATTTTGCCATTTTTTTTATTTGTGGCCCTTTTGTATTTAATGAGCGATTTATAGGTATGTTAAAGGTATTATTAGATTAATTATGTGGAAATTATATAACTTTTGCAAATATCACGCTACCTATTACTCGGAGGTCAATAGAGGTCATTATAAAAATTGTTTGTCGTAAAATTATCTACAAAAAAAAACCTTTTGCATTTTTCTGTAAAATTAACCGTTTTTGGAGTAGGAGTCGCGAGATATTTGCAAAAAACTGATTTTCTTAACTTTTTAACCGTTTTAATATAACGGTGTATACAAAAAAAGCTCACTAGGAATTTTTCCGCAGATTGGGGCTTAAAATGCCTAAAATGACTGGATTATAGGCCCCGACGTACTTAATAACATGTGGTGTACTATTATAATAGACATGTAGTTTCGCCACACAAGAAGACCATCGCAGCGAAGGACGCCAATATTTCAGTCAATCCGCGCCACCATCGGTCTATCAGTAGTCGACCAGCGGTCAAAAACGTATTCATTTTGACCGCGTTCGCTAATTACGCTTGTTTGAAACCTATATCTAGACTTAGCCGGAAAAAAATTTACGACATATATATCATATACGACATCTCGTTGAGTAAAGGTCAAATTTATAATCACTCATATCAGTGAATACGTTACACGATTATGATGACAGACTTTCTATGAATCCTTAAAAAAAGACAAGTTCACAACAATAAAAGTCATTCTTTTGTTTTTTAAATGGGGATTATTCGTCAATATTTCAGTTTACTTTGATGTTAAATTCAACAATATAACCGTTTTTATATCATTTCTCACCCACGTCCCGAGATTTTTCCATACAATATGTTTTTATTATTCTCCTTATGTAAAAATATATACAAATATATATAGAATAAGCGACTGTATGATGTTTTGTTATAAGACTCTAAATTGTTTCCTTCGATATAGCTTCTTATGTCATTTTGACTTCATATCATATCCTTATTTGTCCTGGAAAATCCTTCCGGCGTCACAGCCCTTTGTAGTCCGATTTTGGCTTATATTTCGAAGAAGTTTAATTTATCAACAATAAACTACATAGTGATATTTTAGAAATGGTTTTTCAGGGATTGAAAGATTTGTTTAGGTATAAATATTTTTGATTAAATTATATTGTGGTTGGTTGGTACTGATTTGGATAAAATTATTTATTAATGTCACCTAGTATATGACACGGTAAATTTGACTTTAATATTTTAAGCAGTTAATAGAGGACGCTTAGGAACCAGCAGCAATAGCAACCGGATTAAATATTTCAGCAAAAGAACAAAAATTACCTCGTCCTTAGCTTTTTTTTTGCGAAATAATTGTGTAGTAGTGTATGATATTATTTTCCATCAGGCAGATGTAAATAAAATATTTTATGCTCTACAATATTGTATGCTTTCGTTAATTATATAATTTAACAGTTTTTATCATAAAATAATACTGGGCTTAAAAAAAAAAAAAAACGGCAAAATCTTAAGTTAAAAATATTTATATCTCATTTTTTTTTTAAATTAATGACTTTAAACAGCGAGTACTTCAACATATTTCTAATTATAAAATTATTCAACGATATTTATTATCCTGTTAAAAGTAAATCTTTTTCTAGAATAAAGAATGAACAGGCCTCATTTCAAAGTTTACTGCGATATAACTCGAGAGAAACGGCCCGGTGTTAAGAGCGAGTGAGATTAAAAGAATCTCCTGAATATTTATTACTTTAGCTCAATTTGCAAGATATTATTCCTGGTCGAATTAAAGAAACCATTAAATCCGTGAAAACCTCTTTTATTTGAAACAATATTGACTAAACTGAATTGACTGAAAGCGCTATTTGAATAATGTTATTCTCACTATCGGTTCTGGTTAAATTAAAATTACAGTATTATACGTATTTAGAATATAAAATAATTATTTACACATAATTATGGAATAGTGGCGAAGATTCTAGCAGCGTTTCCTTGTTAAATCACAATTCCATCTCTCTAAGAAACAAATATGTGTTCTAACAATTTTATAGTGATTTTCCGTAATATTTTTGAGCATACCTGTCGAGCCAAACAGTGGTAAAACAAGCTATGAACCTACAGTTAGGCAAGCTGTAGTAGATTAATATTTAAGTAAATATTCTATTCATTATAAATCAGGTCTAGTGTTAAAAATAAAGAATTACAGGATTATAGAATAACAGGATTAAAGAATAACAGGATATACGCGTACCATTAAGCTTTATTGACGTAACGAGAAGAGTATTACATGCACGCATGTTAGCTACTGTAAACATGAAGAGATAATACGAGAAAAGGGGTAGACAAAATTTTGTCGTGCGAGCATGCTAGGCCGGCAGAACGCTATCCATTACGAAACATACAATATCGTCGCGGTATTTCTTTTCATAATGGCGCATGAGATGAATTTTAATGTAAAAATACAGTGGTTTGATATTGGAATTTAAACGCTCGGTTATCGTTGAAAATCCACGTGTTTAATCTGTGATCTAGGTTTCATTTTTTGCTTAGTATAACAACTTTGAAAATCTTGTTATATATTGCAAAAATTTTTACTTAAAAAATTTAATAAGCTTTGAAGAATCCTGGGATCTAAATTTAATCAACTATGTACTTTTTATCCCTCGTAACCTTTAGCGAACTTAAGATCAGTTTTAAATTAGTATTTTTGTACAAAATTATATTTTTTTATGTTTAAAATAAGTAAATGTTTATAATGTTTGTTAAAAGAACAAGAGAGTTAATTTTTTCCTTCTGAACAAATTTCACCCGGTCTCTTTTCAAAGGAAGAAGATATCCGTCTTTTAGATTAGGGGCTTTATCCAACAACTTGCTCCACTGCGACTTGGTGGGTAAAAAATCTAATTAAAAAGTTACATTTTTTATTAATTACGATATTAAAATATCATCTTACAATATTAAGTATATTATATCCTATATTACGGATTATATATTGGTCGTAGACAAAGACGAGTACAGAGCACGAGGAACTAAACCTCTCGTGTTAGTTTTGACGCTTTGGATGTTGCTATAATCTATTAATAAAACTATTATAAGCAGCTAAAAGCAATCTAGGGTTACGAAGTTTAAGCTGCTCTCTATTTTGATAACTAGTTTCAAAATGCATTGAATATATTACGCTTCGAGATATTATGAAGGGGTATGAAAGTACTTACATCGTTTCGCTTCGCTTCAGCCTATCGCAGTCCACTGCTGGACATACGCCTCCCCAAGATCGCGCCAAATATCCCAGTTTTCCGCAATTCTCTTCCAACCTCCCCCGGCGAATTTGCATAAGTCGAATGTTATTATATTACATGTCACTGTCTTATTATATACTCACACATACATACATACACACAGGCTAAAAGAAAAAAAAATGATTACACTTAAGTACCAATGTTAAATTTGAACCAAATCTTTTCAACTCAATAAATAAAATCAGAATAAAAATTAAATTAACTCATTGAAATCTAATTAGGATAACCGTAAGGATGGCGTGCGAAATGAATATTTAAATGTCGCATTTGCAAAATTAATCTATAAGACTAACGGCGAGTTGCACGAAACCGTCGCTAACTTTCCGTTAGTTAAGTTGCAATTAATCTTAAAATTAGTTGATCTCATGATTAATTTAAAGCTGTTGGAATTAATCATCCGTTAGATAGGTCTTCAATTAAACTAAATTTTTTTGTTAACTTAATCAGATGTAGTTTTCGTGCAACAGATAATCACGATTCTTGTTGTGACAATATAACTAATTAAAAAATATACATAAATAAATAAACAAGTAAATACATACATAAATAAACAACATTAAGTGTAATAAGATACTCCGTGAGAGCAATACCTTTTAATCAAAAATTTTTTTTAGGACAAAATTTACTGAAAAGTTCGTGTATTGAAGTCTCGAAAGGTTCGTGTAATAACGGCTCACGGTGCACGACACGCGGCGCGCGGCGCACGGCGCGTGGCGCGCGGCGCATGGAGCGCGGTTCGCAGCTCGCGGTGCACGATGCACGGTGCGTGGGGCCGAATGTCAATTTCGTCGTTTCGCATATATAGACGGTATGTTGGGGCCGTCTAAATAAATATTGATATCGACATTGAGTCGTATCATAATAATGGTGATGCATGGCAATATTTAAATATGATAGGAGATGCTACGAGCGTCTACCTTTGAAATATACATATTTATATGTATCGACGATATGTTGGGGCCGTCTAAATAAATATTAATATCGACATTGAGTCGTATCAAAATGATGGTGATGCATGGCAATATTTAAATATAATAGGAGATGCTACGAGCGTCTACCTTTGAAATATACATATTTATATGTATCGACGGTATGTTGGGGCCGTCTAAATAAATATTTATATCGACATTGAGTCGTATCAAAATGATGGTGATGCATGGCAATATTTAAATATAATAGGAGATGCTACGAGCGTCTACCTTTGAAATATACATATTTATATGTATCGACGGTATGTTGGGGCCGTCTAAATAAATATTTATATCGACATTGAGTCGTATCAAAATGATGGTGATGCATGGCAATATTAAATATAACAGGAGATGCTACGAGCGTCTACCTTTGAAATATACATATTTATATGTATTGACGGTATGGTGGGCCGTCTAAATAATTATTGATATCGACATTGATTCGTATCAAAATGATGGCGATGCTTATCAATATTTAAATATAATAGGAGATGCTACGAGCGTCTACCTTTGAAATATACATATTTATATGTATTGACGGTATGTGGGGCCGTCTAAATAATTATTGATATCGACAATGGTTCGTATCATAAAATATGGTGCATGACGATAAAATCATAAAGTTGGAAGTTGTTTCAGACAACTACCTAACAAATAAATATTATAAGAGTGGCAAATAAATACATAATAGAATATTAACAAATAACATTAAATGTTATTACAGACGGTAATGGCAGTAGCCGTCTTATTAAATAAAAATATAAATGTGCGTGATGGAGCGACACGTACAGTGAGATGATTGAGAATCATCCCGACAAAGAAATGTATTGTAAGATACATTAAAGTGGCGATACACTTCACAGATCGAAGATCTGTTATACTTTGTATATTGTAGACCTGTCTCGCTAATTTATTAGGGAGCATGGAATGCAATATATGCAACTTGTAAAACTGTGCCGACCGCCGGACTTGCGTAAAGTCGTTACGTCTAGTCATCGGGTTTCTGAAGTTCAATTAGTCTTTCGTGTACGTTCGTAGGGTGTTTCATACATCACTGTTGGCATCCTCAACTGCGATCGACAAACGATATGGAAGGATCTCGTATTGGCTTGATGTAAAGTGATTCCGCGAGTCCGTTAAAGTCGCTCTGTCGACTCATCGGTCGTTCGGAAAACTCTGAAACGTTATCGAAACGTATCTATATATGTCATCAAAAACAAAACATAAAACGACGATCTGGTACGATCACATAGCCTCCGAGTGACGATTAAATATGTTGACGATAAATTTGTAAGAAATGTGCATTGCTCAATAAAGAATCTCGATTCCAATTATTATTTTCGATCGAGTGCTCGTAATGTTATGTGGTGAATTACCACTAAATAGTGTGAGCACTGCGCTGAATATACTCTAGCATTTTCTTGATGATTTGATATTGGAATGCAAGACGCTGTGGTTGATTTCGGTCACCGCAGATTATTGAGCCCTTTATCAATGTCGTCTTGAATTTGTATAGGTGACGCAAAAGTGGGGCGCGATGCTCTACGTTGCGATATAATTCGTGATACGTAGAGTGTCCCTCATACTGTGACATCGAGGTAGAGGCTATTGTATACAACTTCGGTTGGAACACTGTGTGTCCCTCGCTCTGTCTAGCCTAGAGTAGTGTATGCGCCATGTGGTACTGCTGTGCTATTTTTAATCGACGTTACGATGTCTCGGATGATGTCTTTCGTTGATTAACTATACCGGAACCACGACCGAATTTTGCTCAGCGTTGCTGACGCCATTACGATGGTGGAAGTGATACGTTGCAGCAGTGATGGACCCTCACTGTGGATTTCACCCATAGTGTTTAAGCGTAGATCGCTTAAAAGTGATGTGCATTGATTACATTTGCCTCGCCTTTGTAGAGACGTTATTTCGTTTGAGATTAGTTAACACCTTCCTGATGGCATCGGTATTATTGCACTCACCACTTAGGCACTGAGTTCTATACCTTGACGAGAGTCACAATTACATTAGAGAAATGTACTTGACTATGCACTGAACTAATCTGATCCGAATTTAAATTACTATTAAAACGCAAACCTAGAAATATAAGTTTTAGATATTAAGGTATAGGAGGTATCAACAAAATATTAAAGAAAATGTACTTTGCTACATGTTTCAAATAAACTAAAGATATAAATTTTAGGTAATAAGGTATAGGAGGTATCAACAAAATATTAAAGAAAATGTACTTTGCTACATGGTTCAAAATAAACTAGAGGTATAAATTTTAGATAATTAAAGTATAGAAGGTATCGATGAAACAAACCATAAATATATAATAAGTAACACTACACATTTATAGGACACGGTTGTAGTTATAATACAAAAGAACATATACTTATATGTGTGTCTAGGGAACATATTCATTTAGTTGTAAGTGTAATATTACGGTTAAACGTAGAATATGAATATATTCACGCCGTTTGTATTTAAGTTTTAAATTCGAGTTTATCACAATATTATAGGAGGTTATTAATAAGGTTCAGTAAGGAAAAGTCATTCAATTATATTCGAATCGGCTGGAGAACATATGATAAATGGTTTTTTAATCAATATGGATCTACAGTTACGAATTTAACATAACAACCTCGATTGTCATGACGAGTGTTGAAAAGAACTTTAACTTCACAACTATATTAAATGTCAATATAAGGCACGAGTAGGAGCACAATAAGTGTTCGATCTCATTTGAGGAAGGTTCATAAAATGTAGGACGGAAACTACTGTAAGCGGCGGGCGCGGGGCCGTTTACCTCCTCTCCTCCTCTTAATTTTTTTAAGTATTTTAATTTTTTATTTTCCTATTTTAAAAGGTAAGGATGGAGAGGAGCTACTTCTATTAGCAACTATATTAACGAGGTGGTAATAGAAGATGAGATCGGGTCTTGATCTTTTATTCTTATCAACTTATACACATACTCATTACGAAGTTTTATTTAATTTCTTATAATCATTTAAACTTGTGATCACTGATACTCTAAAAGAACTTGGTTAATACAAAAACAACGTAAACGGGTCCTAACTAACTAGACGATATAACGAGCCATACTATAAATTTTATTTTTTTGATTTTTTATATGATCCCTCACCATAGTGTGAGTAGAAATTAGTTACATTGTGATTAAATTAGTTTCATAAACACTTAAATTTAAAATTTGTTTCGTGCAACTCGGCGTTAAATGTCCTATAAAAGGGCCGAGTTACAACGACTTCTCGAGTAAGACAACTTAGTGAATCTTTCGAGTTTTGGATTTTCATAAAATTTACTCTGTTACGGCGTTTCAATGAAAAATGAGTATTTTATGTATTGAAAATCAGAAGTAGTTTTGTAGGTAAATAAAATATTTTATAATAAAGTTTAAGATTTGGAAAGGCATTTTTAAATGGAAAAAAATATAATAATTACCTCTGAGATTAATTAATTTTATACAAAAATAAATGGATAGCAATATATGCGTTAAGTTTTTATTATGTCAGTATGGAAATAATATAAAAAGGATACAAAGATATAAGATTTTTTTATATATTTTTTAATAAAACTAATTGCAATCAGTATAAAATATAAATAGTTAAGTAAATTTCATTTTCCTAACATTTTTTATTTGTTATCTTTTGAATCTCAACATAGACAACCAAAAATTGCACTTAGTTTAAAAAAATATCATGTACTTTTTTAACACACACCAATAAAATACAATCGCCCAGACAATGATCAACCTAGCTATATCCTAAACTAAAGTTTGTCGTGTGTGGCAATCGAACCCGTAATTACTTGCACAACAGCCAGTTGCTGTAACAATTTGCAAACCAGGGCGTAGAAAATATTCACAAAAATAATGAGGAAAGTAAGTGCAGTTACTTAAAACTCACTTTATAAATATGGACTACTCTTTCAAATGTTCAATTTATTCATTTTATAAAATATTTTTTTAAAAAGTAATAAAAATATAGTCTTGTTACAAAACCAATATTGGAAGTATCAACACCAACTTACAAAGTCCTAAATACTCTTTTTGTTTAAAGAACCCTATAAGTTCAGTTGAAGTTCTCTGAATTCTTACTCTTTGTAATAATTTTATATCTTGAGACTAATATTTGTACTTTCTAAAGAAAAAAAAAAATTTGAAGAATAAAAAGAACAAAATATTCTTTATTCAAGTAATGTATGTTTAATAATAAGCACATTTAAATTGTCAAAAGTAAAAATAAATAAACGTTAACACTTGTACGACGACCGTTCTGGTGTAGTGGTGCGAGTAGTTACCTCAATGCCGTGTGCCAAGGCGGTCGCGGGTTCGATTCCCACACGGGACAGATATTTGTATTTGTACAAATATTTGTTTCCGGTCTGGGTGTATGTCCTTGTGGGTTTCCTCAGCGTGCCTCGGAGAGCACGTAAAGCCGTCGGTCCCGGTTGTTATCATAGACACTTGATAACGATCGTTACCCATTATAGGCAAATTATCCGCCAATCCGCAGTGGAGCAGCGTGGTGGATTAAGCTCCAACCTTTCTTCTATGTGTAGAAGAGGCCTTCGCTCAACAGTGGGTGGTTTAGAGGCTGATACAGTAAAACTTGTATGCTATTTGATGTGTTGTAATTCCACGCATCTTGCTACATCTACTGTACTTACCTTTTATGCAGACATATAATTTGATAGATTGGTTGGCATTTATGGTTTTTCCATTCATCTTATGAGTCATAGAATAACATTTTATAGTCCATAATTTCCCAATAAAAATAAAATAAAATAAAATAAATCGTTGTCGTCGATCCTGATATGAGCGAAGATTTAAAAAAAAACATCCTTGAATGGTCCTCTATCTCATTTCAAGCACTCTATTTGTTTAAACACTTTAACTACTAACGTTTTACTACTATATATTTCATATTCAGAACGATAATTATTATAAATCATTTTTTAAATGAAGACAAAAACAATCGGAAATGCGATTCAACGGGGAAATGCTGCCAGCATTCTTGGCACCATTCCACGGGTATATGATTTATATCAAAACTGTGTGTAAATAATTAGTTTTTAAGTTTTACATTGTAAATATGTATAATATTGTAAAATCTACACTATATAATATTATAAAGCTGAAGAGTTTATTTGTTTATTTGTTTCTTTGAACGCGCTTATCTCAGGAACTACTAGTTCAAATTAAAAAATTCTTTTTATGTTGGATAGCCCATTTACCAAGGAAGGCTATAGGCTATATAACATCACGCTACGACCAATAGAGACTGAGAAATAATAAGAAATGTTACAAAATCGAGAAAAAATAATCTTTTTTGAGAGCTTCAGTTGCGTCCTTTATTATTTCTCTTCTTGAGACATTTTTATACTATAGTTCCACTTTTAAAGTAAATATAACACCACTATTTAACTGAGAATTTTCGAAAATAAAAAAAAACTCAATAATACGTTGAACGACTCAGGAATCAAACCTGAGACCCCTTGCTTGCCAGTAACACTTGCGACCACTCGACCAACGGGGCGGGTGCCAACCAACCTACTCTTAGAGTAATTGTTTAAAAATATTTAAGTAGGTTTTTTCCCTCAAATTGACCGCGGGGCAGAGCTAGCTTAGAAATAAATATATATTCAAAGACAACATAAATTTTATTTATCCGTTTTATAACAATATCTTTAATAGCTTAAAAACCAGGCAGACAAGTTGTGTATACATTTTCTTGTATTGTAAGTTGTAAAAGATAAAAGATTTAAAACATTAAAATTAAAGTTAGCGAAAAATAAAAGAAAACACAACTAGCCACCGGGGGTTGACACAGATAAAGTAGTGGGGTCGCAGTGTAAAATTGAGCAAAGTGGTGGACTATTAAGGTGTCTTCTCGGTGAAGTAGTGATGGGTTTTTGAATTTATCGATAGTTTAATTTATTTATATATTGTATGTCATAGTAAAAAGTCTTTATTTAAAATTAAACTGGTTTACATATAATACACAAAATTCTTCAAATTAATTAATAAAGTTTAATTTAATTTAGTTTGGTTCTAAATTTCGAGGCGAGCGTGTAAATAGTATTGATTTCTTTCTATATATGAGAAATAAAGTTAAAAATAGAATTTAAATACAATGAAAATAATTATAATGTTGCAGTTATTATCATTTTCGGACCTCATTTCATATTCTCTCCAAAGCAAACTCAATTATCAAACTGTTCTCTTATATTTACGCGAATTTTATTCATTTAATTAAAAGTCTAAAAACGGATTTTATCCTGTAAACCGTAACTTTAAATAAACGCGATAAAATCCGTTTTTAGACTTTTAATTAAATCAATTATCAAAACTATAATTAATTAGAGTAAATAATATATTACACACTATTAAATTATTAATATAGTTCCATGCAACTCTTAATCGACTTAGCTAAAAAAATTAAAACTAAAAAATTAAAAGACGTAATTAAGCTGTGCCATGTTGTGTTAAGTCATGATAGTTTCTGATTTTTTGACATCTGACATTATAAAGTTTTAAATTAAATCAAAAATCTTAAAGTCTAAAACAATAGCAATAACCTTACACATATTTTAAATATAAATTAATGCAAAAATCTTAAAGTCTAAAACAATAGCAATTAACTTTCACATATTTAAAAAAATAAATTAACAATATTTAAGAAAATATTTTAATCCGAAACTACATTCGTTAAAATGTTTATAATATTGGAATTATAATGCAAATACTAATCGAGAAAAAATATGAATATGACGATAGTAATGTAACGTTATTTTTATCGATATAAATATTGCCATCACTAAAATGCATTTGTGCACAATGGTCTCGGGTTGGACGCAAATAGGTGGGTAGAGCAAATAAAGTGCTAGCGATGTTCACATCTCTATTAGACGTTGATCGTCTCATAGAGGTATCGAGATATAATCTCCCTTGTAGAGATATGTTGTTGAAATATTGCAACTGTATTTAGTGATACTGTTTATTTCAAAAATATGAATACTCGCTTTTTTAGTGCAATCTTACATTCGTAGCTCAATTAAGCTATATTTTTCTTTAAGTATAAGATCCGCAAAATTTCTTTTAAAAAATTGTGGTGACAAAAAAAAAAGCAAAAATACTATTTGTTTTTTTACTCAGTCCGCAAAGGAATTTCTAGTAGCTCTTATTAGCCGAATTACGCAAGAATTTTAAGTAGAGAAAACAAATGGTTCCTTCGAGGATAGTAAAAATATCTCTTATTTAACCCCATGTAAACGATGTCGTGAGCACTGGAGCTAATTATTTATTATTTACATAAGAAAAAACTTTGTAATGAAAATTTACATTTAGTATACGTCTTCATCTTTATTAAACAACAATTTTCTTTAAAGAATAATATTTTATTCAATTTCCAATTTGATTCAGAATAAAAGTTCGTTATTCGTCATTTACATTAATTCTAGAATTGTCGACCGTTCTGAATGACAAAAGGATGTAGAATTAGGGTACCTGAGCTCATTTAAATTTCATATCAAAGTTGCATCTCGCTTTTATTCTACGAAGTTCTCTGGAGTTTGAAATAGAATAAAATAAAGTAGGGTTCCGTCGAGGTCAAAACGATTATATTGATTTTATGTTATATATTTTTAAGATGACTTATTAAAAAATTGATAAAAAAAATCTGTTCCAACGAATCTAACAGAATATGTCGATTGCGGTAAAAAGTGATGATCGTTAACGGTACCTAATAAGTTCAAGGTAGTACCCATATAAATTAAGTTATATTAAATATAACTTACTATCTAGAAGAACAAAACTTTATAACAGACGATACTTGATCACATTAATATTTTAAAAATATTTGCTAGTAAACAAATTGACTCATCTTATGTGAATTGATCACCTAGGAATACTTCCTTAGGAACCACAAATATCTCTGGCTACAGGATGTACTATATTCTGTTAATTGAAATATATTTTTAAGGAGATTCTTAATAAACTCTTGTAACCATCGAAGCCGGAAACAGAGAAGACATCATGTCAGAGAGAAGGCGTCACACAGAAGACTGCCCACTGACGTTTGAGCACAGAATTGGAAATTAAGAGAATATCTAAATGCAGACAATAATTGACAATAGGCATATAGAGTACTTCTCCAATATGGAGAGGAGGCCTTGCCCAGTAGTGGGACGTTTACAGGTTGATTTAGTTTATTCAGTTCAGTCACACAGAACATAGATGACTTTACTTGGTCGGTACGGAGTACGGAGAGTTAAGATAGGGAAAGTTTAAAATGTCATCTTAATCATCATCTCATTCTCCATACTCTCATACTCGTCATCTTTACTATAAAACGTTATTCACTCTTATTCTGTGCGTGAAAATTGTACTATCTAGAATCACGAAATTTAACTGTATACACAAAACAGTACTAAAAAAATCAGTCTGCATTCTCTATCTTTATTATTTTTAATTCTATTTTAAATGACTGTTCGATTGATGCTCGATTATAGTGTTATAATTTTAAATATATATAATATATATTTACCAATAACGTTTTGCATTAAGCATTACATTACATATACATTAAATCTACGTGATCATTAAGATTCATAGTTCACAGGCGTGATTGGAGCAATGATACGACATTAGAATTAGCAATATTATGCTTACAGATTACAGATAAGCGGTCTTATTTTTATTCTGCGTTTCTAAACATCAAAACAAAACAATTTTGACTATAGTTCAGTATATCCATTCTACTCATTCCTTAACCTTTATTTTGACGCAGTTTTATAGTCGAGATTCTGTAAATTTGATTTTTATAGTTACCATGAAACATTGCATATTTTTTTTTTTATTTATTTTATTTATTTATTTATTTATCCAAAGGACACCAGCGGTACATACGTTAACACATTTATGATAAAGGTACATATTCTTGAAGTAATTCTGACGCATGCACCTTTATAGGTGACACAACATTTTTAGTTTACAAGTTGTCAGAACTCAGAAACATAAAATATATTATTCGATTACAATTATTATAGACAACAACAAATACAACCTACTTACAATAATATAATTAAAAAATTAACAAAAAAAAAAAAAAAAAAAAAACAATTCAATACCATTAAAGCTCACAGATCAAACAATTTCAGAATTTTATTTCTGAATTGGTTGAATGACAAATGAAAAATGTCTATGTCGGTTAACGCGTTGCACATACTATTAAAGACATTGCACATTCTGGTTACTGGTGCCTGTGAACCCAAGTTCGTCCTGGAGGGAGGACCGCGCAAAAATTTAGCTATCGGCCGTCTCGGTAGGTTGTAAGGAACAGCCAAGGAGAAGTGATGAAGTAAATCACAGCAAGAAGTCTGACCGTTTACTATTTTGTGTAGCAGGAGCAGATCGTGGATAGTCCGTCTGGTCTTTAAGGTCGATATTTTGAAGAATTTAAGTCTCTGATCGTACGGACTTCTGTGGGAGATTCCGCTACTTATATAAGCGAGGTGTCTGGTGAACGACCTTTGGACGCTTTCGAGTCGCTGTGAGTGTACCGCGTAAGATGGGTTCCATACTGAACTTGAGTATTCCAAATGGCTTCGGACTAAGGTGTTAAATAAAAAGAGTTTAGTGCGTTGTTGAAAGCCCTTGGAATTGCGTTTAATGAATCCCATCATAAGAGCAGACTTCTTAATAATTGAGTTAATATGAGCATTGTAGTTAAGTTTTGTGTCTAGGATTATGCCCAGATCTCGTATCTCACGCACCTCTTCGAGTTTTACCCCACCCAAATTGTAGTAAGAAGGGTATGGTGATCTCTTTTTAGTGAACTTGATGTGAGAACACTTATTAGGGTTTAATATCATGTCATTCATGGTACACCAGTTGCTTAATTTATTGAGATCGTCTTGCATTGCTAAAGAATCAGAAGGTGATAATATAGTTTTAAATAGTTTTAAATCGTCCGTGAATAATGAGATCCTACAGTGTTTAATAACAAGGGAAATGTCGTTGATGAATAAGGAAAACAATATTGGACCTAAGTGAGTTCCCTGGGGCACGCCGGAGTCAATTACTTAACTGAGATCACTATAAATTTGTGCTGTTATAGTCTTGCTCAGGACTCTTTTAAATCTAATAGCACTTAATAAGACAGCTATAAGATAAAAAAAGCTTATAATCTACTAGATCAAACACTTTATTAGTAAACGTCAGTTATTTTGTTGAAATTCAGTTGGTCCCCTTCGTCTTGTGAAAATAATGCTTAACATGAATTTAAGCAATTGGAAACGATTTAAAAGGGTGAAAAACCAATGAATATTTTGTCAAAAAACAGTCGACATTCATATCGAAATACAATATATCGGAATATACATCGAAATACATAAAAGAAATTATCTTGTAATTTAATTCCAATAAAAACTCAATTCAGACAATTAGGCAGATTTCAAAGGAACCTTAATTTATTTTAAAATGGAGGCGAGTTATCTAGACTCAAACTGATACAAGTACTAATTTACCTACAATGGTTCTACAAAGTACTTAATGCAGAGCAATTTTAAATATGGCGAATACTCATATGAATTTATGATTTTTTTTTTAACAACAATATATTAAGTGCTATTTTGCGGGGCGCATTGTGAAACTTGCGGTATACATTTAGGTACAGTAAAAATTACTTCCCCACGAGTTCAAACTATATTAACGATATATGTATTAATAGTAATGTTCTACAATAACAAAATATTAGTAATGGAAATTGTACTTAAGTTTTTATCAAATATTTAATAAAATACTCCTGAAACCACCAGCCGAGACAACAACAAAGAAAACTTCTAATAAAACATACTTATAACTAATAGCTAAGTACATTACTAGTGCATTATAAACAAGATTAGTTTAGTAACATACGTATATCAGCTACTAACAAGAGCGTTTGTACTTGTAATTGTGTAGTCTCAGATCATTATAGAAGCTATTGTGCTTCCTCAAGTATTTTACAGGGCTTAGTAACATTTTGTAAGCTAATTTAAAGATAGTTACAGAAATAAACGCTCCTATAACTGCGCCCAAATCCAGCTTTTTAGCATGCTATAAGTTTCTTATAAGTGAAAATAAAATTAGTCTTGAGATCGTTTTAAGTACTGATTTTGCTAGTTGGGTAAACTCTTTAGTTTTCTTATGTTGGTATCAATACAGACACAGTTAGGAAAAAAGTTATGTATATATTACGTCATCGTCATTATAGTAACTTTATAACGGTAGTGCGATGTTTCAATACAGGCTTGCGAATTTTTGCTTAAAAATACGCGAGATCTTGTTTCTTTAAAAATATGAAAAAGAAACTAAGCTCTGACTTGGTCGTTTTTAGCATTAATTTGAATAGCAATTGGCTTAGTAATTCTTTAAACCTCGGTCCGTCAGTGACGCTCCGAGAAATTTTCTTTAATAAAATGTCGGACGACGGTTTATAAATTTAAGATTCATAGGAAACAATGCATTTCTATCTCAGTTTCCGAGCTCTGCTGGCTTGAATGAAAAAAGCGACATTCTATTTCGAGTGCATTAAAGTTGCCGTCTCAACTTGTAGCTTTTCGCTCTTTGTCTTTGCTATGTAAAATTTTTCTTGAGGTGAATCACGTTTGACATGATTTCTTAACTAACTTCTAAATTATGTTTTTTTTTCTTTACGGTGGTTGTGAATTTGTGTCCTGAAGAAAAATGTTTATACTTAACCTTTATAAGCGAAGTTGTTAACAAAATTATTTGAATTGAATCAGCTAGTACCTAAATATCCCACTGCTAGATAAAAACCTCTTCTCCACACAGGAAGAGTTGGAGCTTGATCTATTACACTTTTTTTTTTGTATCGCAGGGGAACCCATTTACGGGTGATATAAAGGACACCCGGGTAGGCAGTCCTAGACCTATGTCGAACACAGCACAATACCGTACTAAACCCCTGCGGGAGCCTGATCTGCAGCATCCTGCCGGATCTGCAGGCAACAGGATCTCTACAGCGACAGGCTGGCCTCGGCGAAAAGGTCCGACTTCTCCTCCATGGTTGATCTATTACACTGCTATACTGCAACTTAGTGCATTATTTCCTTACCAAAAGTAACGACCACTATCAAGTGTCTATGATAACAACCGGAACCGATGTCTTCACATAAGTACTCTCCGAGGCACGGCGGGGAGATTAACAAGGACATACACTCAGATCCAGAAGCAAATATTTTTACAAATACAAATATAAGCCCTAAGTGGGAATCGAACCCGTGAACGCTGGCGTTAAAACGAATTCTCACATCACTACGCCAGAACGGTTGTTACATCAGAAGGATTGTCAAAAAACAATATGGTCATTTAATAAAATTGGTATTATTTACTGTCTTTTTTCTTTTTTGACGACCTATCTGGTGTAGTGGTGTGAGTAGTCGCCACAAAGCCGCGCGCCGACGGTCGCTGGTTCGAATCCCGCTCGGGACAGATATTTGTATTTGCACAAATATTTGTTTTCGGGTATGTAATGTATTAAATTGCAGTCATCCGATATTGTATCTTAATATTATTTAAAATGCAATGTTTATTTTCTTTGTTTTTAATACATATGTCACTGGCTTACGTCTCATACTACAAGTTGAATACAAGTCTAAACCCGTCCTTAGCCTTCAATATGGTAACCTAATAACATTTGCATGAGCTAATCGAGACAGCATTATATATATGTTTCAATTAAGCGATACGAATAATCCATAGTAACAGCTTACCAACGCGTTAGTATTATATCATAATGGTAAATAGGGGTTTTGTTTTGTGTGGGCGAATTATCGAGATTAAGGGGAGGGCTTGTATGTGAATGATTTTTAATTGTATCAGCCTGTAAACCACCCACTGTTGAGTGAAGGCCTCTTCTCCATGTAGAAGAAGGGTTGGAGCCTAATCCACCACGCTGCTCCACTGCGGGTTGGTGGATAATTTCCTTATAATGGGTAACGATTGTTATCAGGTGTCTACACACCGGGACCGACAGCTTAGCGTACTATCTGATGCACGGTCTCCCACCCACAAAGACATACACCCAGACCGGAAACAAATATTTGTATAAATACAAATATCTACCCTGAGCGAGAATTTAACCTGTGACCACTGGCGTTGAGGACTATTCACACCACTACACCAGAATAGATTTCAAAATAGATATATGTTTTCAAACGTTTGTGGTATATTCTGAAACAAACAAACAAACAAACACATAAGAGAGATTTCAATCTCTCTCTTTTTATTGACCTATTTATTTAAAACACCACAGATAGCGAGTATCTTTGAACAACAACAAAAACAAAAACATAGAAATACGAACAAAAGTCCATAATGAAGCAAATCCGTAAAGACTACTTTGTAGAGATTTATTACAAGAACAAACTGCGGATGAAACACAAAAACAGTTTGAAATCGCATTAACAGGAGTTACTGTTTCGACTCGAAGTTAACGTGACAGTGGATGAACCAAATCATTGAATTACAATAGATATAAAATTACTAGATGAGGTACAGTCACTGGTTCAAATCTGGACTAACTCCTTTTAGTTTTTAGGTGTCAAATTATTCTTCGAAATTCATCTTGTGTTCGACTGTAAACGGGTTCGTAAGAAATGTTTTAAAATAAATCTAAGAGTATATATTAATGAATCTACGGTGGGTCAGCGTTTTGAATTAATCTCCAACCCTTTTCATCTTAGAAGAACAGGGGCTTGTCCAGGATTGGAACTTTGCTGGAACATATTACAGTACAGCCAAAATGAGGTAACCTAAGCGCAGATAAAAAATTGTATTAAGCGTATCTTTGAAGGAAAGACTGAAAGTTAAATTGTGTCAAAATATGTGAAAACCGGTCTGTTGTTTAAAAGAAGAATTATTTATTTCTTAAAGACTTACTCTTTAGTAGATAAAGTTAAGTATGTGAAACATCTAAGCTGTTTTTTCACCTAAAAATATTTCATGTTTTATTAAACCGTGATTCTTCCAGTAGAAAGAATTATGTTATAAATCCTTGACAAGCCCTAACAACGGTATACAATTAGAGTCACAATCGCGATGCATTGTTACGTTTTATCTCGTTAGTCGCTAAGATTTACAACTTGAACTGACATGAAATCTCAAGAACAACCTGAAAGAAATGTCTTTTTTTAAATTGTATGAAATTTTACGCTCAGAGATTCAATGATAGTTTATGTTGACGCTAATTAGAGCGCCATTTTCTCGACTTTTTTGACTATTTTCTAAATAAAAAAATAAATAAAATAAAAACAGAAATGGTATAAAATTGTTATTATAAGTGTTCTTCAAAAGACTATATTATATTTTCAATAATGTCTACTTTTGTATTGTATATAAAATTACCTTCTTGAGTACTGCTTAAGATCATTAGCGACAGAGATATTAAAAATCTTAGAACTCGTAAGAAAAATAGGGCATGGTTGTACGATTTCACGGCGTACGAGGAGGTCGACGACCGAGCTTAGGGCGGCTAGTCACAACAGAATTCCAACTAATACTGTTGTTCTCAATTACGTGCTCTCTGATATATTTTTTAATTATCTTTTTTTTTGCTTTATAATGTCCTTAGATAAGTTTTTATGTGAATTTTATGTGTAAGAATGTAATAACGCTGAAAAGATTTTTTTTGACAGAGTACCAGTATCTAACAATTGAAAAAAAATGTTTTAGTAATATATTATTTATTTAGGAAGGTATTCTACTTTATTTCACTAATATAAACTATGATAAAATAAGAGAATAACGTCTTGTAAATAATGGTTGGATAAATTTGAATAATATAAAAAAAAAAAAATTAAGATATCAATTAGTAAAAAGTTATGGTATAAAATATTTTGCCTTAAATGTTAATTATATAATTTTAGGCATTTTCATAACAAAGCTATTAAAATTCAAATATACACTTATTGTATTTCCTATAATATGATTGCTATTGTTTTCTTGCGTATATGACGCATTTTATTGAGAATGTTGGGTATGATTGACAACTAATTAGATTAGGCGTCTATGTCGTTTTATCATTCACCCATTCATAACCATAATTCTTGTAACTGAATCGAAATGACAAATCAATAAGAGAAAAACAAGCCACCGCGATGTGATTTCTTTTAAATTGAAAAACTTAGAATAACTTAAGCTTTTTATTATCATATACATATTATGGTTATTGGAATATCTTTACGAACACTAAAATACTTATTACTTTTCACTTCATATATGTAGGTAAAGAGTCTTAAAACACAAACTTAACTTTTAATCGACAATTCATCTACTTGATCTTACTTGCCTTAATGATTGTATTTGAACAGATTTTTAGGGTAACTTAAAAATTTATATTTATTTTAGATAAGGTTTCATTGTGCATCTCTTTTACACACGTTTGATTAAAAAGAGATGAGATACATTTGCGGTGATTTTAATGCAAGGACAGAGTCTTGGTTCGGATTGTTTGTGTTTCAGCGGTTTATGGAGGCAGATAATGGGTGTGTAGCAACGGCAGATGGGTCTTGATTTGGGCCAGTAATTCAGCGGTTATTATTTTCCGCTGATAAAAAAATCTCTTGTTTATATAAATAAGATTATCTTCCTTTATTTCTCATCTTTCTTACATCGTTGTGTTGTTCTGAACTGAGTTTTCTTTATAGGTGTGAGATATTATTTACAGATTGTTCTTTTGTAAGATATGATATATCTTTCAAAAGAACAATCTGTTCTGAATTGTGTCTTTAAAACACGATTTTTAAAAAATTGTTAAATTAAATTACATATATATATATATATATATATATATATATATATATATATATATATATATCTATATATATATATATATAAATTATATATAATTAATATATAATTATATATAATCTATATATATATATATATATATAAATTAATTAATATTATTCTCGTATAACACATTGTACAATAACTCACAAACTTTTTTACCCAAACAAAATATTTTATAATTATTTGAATTATATCAGAAAAAAAAAATTCAAGCAAAATATTATATATCCTTAATCTTGGGTGTTACAGGTGTAGGTTTCAAAGTTAGGGGAAAAATATATTTTATTTTGAGATCTTCAAACTGTAAGTGCCACTAGTGTTATGGATAAATCAGTTTAAATGACACAAAATATTATATACAATTATCTAAATATTTATTATTATTTAGTTTTAAAACCCAACATAAAATATAAAACGTACACTTATAATACACTAGCTGCTGCCCGCGACGTTGTCTGCGTGAATGGTATTAGATTACACGTTGTTACAGAATGCGTTGAATAAATAAAGGTTCACAGCTCATTCTCCGTAGGTGATAGCGTGATAATATGTAGCCTATATGCTGACCCGACTTCTTAATATTATTCGTTTCAAATATAAAGTAAATACATGCAGTACTTTTTGAGTTTATCCCGGACATACATACAGACAAACAGAGAAACAGACAAAAATTCTAAGAATTATATTTTTGGCTTCGGTATCGATTGTAGATCACACCCCATGTATTCTTTTAAAAAAATATTCAATGTACAGTTTTGACTATCCTACCATTTTATTATATGTATAGATTATAAAACCTAACTTTTTCTTACATATTCTGTTTAGTCTGGGTTGTCTGGAAGAAACCACTACTTAGGGATAAGACCGCCTTTGTACATTTTCAATAGTTTGTAATTTGTATACTTAAGTGATGTATGTTTAATCTCTCGAAAGTGGTGTACAATATTAAGGATATTCAATTCTTTTTTATTCTACGAATATAAGTAAAACAATATTTACGACTATTTATAATATTAACTTGAAATATTGTAATGTGCAATTGTTCTAAGCATTAACATTACATCGTAAGTTTATGACTATGAAATCGTATTTTAATATTTTCTAATGGCCACATTTACAAATGTCTTCGTATTCCTTCGAGATGATTCAGCCGGAGAAATTATTCCGTAGGTCTTTGTTCGAAACTTTCTTGTTTTACTCTACTCTCACAATAGATGTAGGATTCGAAACATTCAAAAGTGTCCTTTTGTTTCGTTGCTGATGTATGATATTTCTTCACAACTTCGTCAAAAAATTTTACTTAAAAGAACATGTAAAATAAAATGCTTTCGACTGTTGTCTCTGATGAGCATTAAGTCCCAGTAAGTTTTCTAGCAAAGCAATTATGTCAATTCAATTTTTATAATATTATTATTACATTAAATTAAAATAGTACTTTTTTAATAAAATTATTACTATTTTACGGCAAAATTTATGATTAAAATGTGATCCACATAACGTAGAATGTTATAATCTAATTTACATACTAATTAAGCAATTCTTTTTAGATTCTATCGATATTAAGATAAACATCGACTATCTAGAGCTAGTAATATACTATACTTACAAATATTCATTAGATGCTCAGAAACGACTTCCAAATATAATAAGAACCTTCACGCAATTTGTAAACAAATTCAAGATTCAAAAACATAACAGAGTCATGTCATCATTATTATGTTTTCCCAAACAATAAATCTATCATGGTTTAATGTTGTTTTAAATATTAAACGAGTTAAAAGTTTTTTGTACAATATTTCTATTTAAATAGAAAAATAATGTCAATAGATATTAACTAATTAATAATAATCGATGTTAATAGTATAATTGAAATCGAATCTATTTGTAAGGTGATACTCGTAATATGGTTTTTTTAACGGAATCTATTATACATATTTTATAATTGCTATTAATATTAATAATCTTAAATTCACTTACTATAGCAAATAATTTTGTATTTTATGTGCAATAGTACAATATGGTTAATTGTTACATAACAAAAAACTATTGCAGGCCGCATAATCTTTTTTATTTTTGCAAGGAAAACTATTTGTTGTATACAAATATAATTTGAAAAGAAACATCAAAACTGGATTTCAGAATTGCTAGCAACTGAATTTATAAACGATATATATTTACAAATACCTATAAGAATCTAAAAATTACTTCTTCAATTTATAACCAATCTTCCTTAATCATATCTGACCCCTTTTCTCCTATCATTATTGTTGGAGCATTTGTATTACCCCTTACTATAACTGGCATTATTGATGCATCAATTACCCTTAAGTTACGTATACCATATACTCTTAATCTGGGATCAACGACCGCATTTTTATCCCATGCAGGTCCCATTTTACAAGTTCCAACAGGATGAAATATTGTTGTCGTGTAATGTTTAAGTAAACAAGCAAAATAATCATAAGTACCCCAAATATATTCTTTACAACCTTTTACTGGTACTTTAACAAATTCCACACCAAAATATTGGAAAGTATCTGTTTTTTCTAAACTTACAACGTACCGCATTCCTTCCACTAACACATCGACATCCTCTTTTACTGTGAAAAAATTTGGATATATCAAAGGTTGCCCGTAAATTGGGTGAGTTTTGTTTAAAAGAAGAAATCCTTTACTTTTTGGCACAAGTAAAAGTGGTCTCGCTCCGATACCATTATAAAAAGGCAAAGGAAGAAAATCGGTTTCTAAATAAGTGGTTGTATCAGAGTAGAAATCCTTTACATTTCGCCCGTTAAAATGAATTTGAATATCTGGTACATTTTCTTTTGCATATTTAGTTTTAATAAAACCAATACTATTTAGTACACTTGTTGTACTGAAAGTTCCAGTTTTCTTTAAACGTTGTTTATAATATTTACGAATTTTATTAAACATTTTTGAGGGTTCAGTCCTGGTTGATGTTTTATTCGTAAGTGACATAATTAGTGCGTTTGTGGTAACATGATCTTGTAAATTTTGTCCAACGCTAAGATCTGAAAGGACAGGTATATTTAAGCTTTCTAGCTCATCTTTAGGACCTACACCGGATAACATAAGTATTTTTGGAGAATTTAGTGAACCACTGCTAAGAATTACTTCTTTATTTGCAAATACTTTGTAATGGATTCCATTTTTAATATAGGTGACCCCATTTGCTACTTTAGTTACTGAATCTATATTTATTTTAATCACATGTGCATTTGTAATTATATGTAAATTTTTACGTTTATTTCGTATAGGTTTGATAAAAGCAACGTTTGTTGAGACCCGTCGACCATTTTTAGAAGTTGAAAGGCCTATGTCTGTTCCGAAATTATCTTCTTGATTTAAATCTCGTACCGGAAGACCTTTTTCTCTAAAAGCGGCAACAAGCATAACTGTGTTAACATCAGTATAAGGATATCTTTCCACAGTAAGTGGTCCACCGACTGAGTGATAATATGAATCTTTGGATTCTTTATCACGGTTGTTTTCAGATTTCTTAAAATATGGTAGAACCTGAAATTAAAAACGTTACAAAATTAGAATTATTTTAGTGCATTAACATTAAATAGATTTCATTTTCAATTTTTAATATAAAATTTATACATGTCAGAGACTATTCGGTTAAGAACGAAGCGCGGCACGCCGATCCGACATTTAAATATCAAATAGATAAATAAATAATGAAATTTGGACCTTTTCTAATTTTAAGTTTCTGAAATTCATTTGCAAAGTCAATACTATTTACGTATTACGTTTCTTTTCTTTAATCTTATCTCCAATATTATGACCATATAAAAATGATAAAAAATTTATAAGACTTGCATAGAAAGGTACAAAAATAAAATAACAAACGTACAACCGTAAAATTTAGATCGAGCGACAACAAATAAAGCGACACATTTAACTTCATTTTATTTTTATTATAACATCTAATAAGCTAATTAGTCCAGCCATTTATGTAAAGTTGCAAGTAATGCCCTTGACAACGAATAGCGTTCATTTATTTTTATACGATTTACTTAAAACTTCAATGTCTTATAACCAACCTCACTGTAGCTCCATCCGTAGTTACCCATTTCAGTCCAGTTATCGTAATCACGCTTGTTTCCTCTCATATAGACCAAGTAGTTGATTGCGCTCGAACCTCCCATAGTTTTACCGCTACAAATAGTAACAATTGAAACATAGAAATAAATATTTATTAATTAAATTTAATTTACATGTACCGCTGTGTCCGTGACGTTGGGTTTTAGATATAAATAATAATAATTAATTATTCTGAAGAAATTTTTAATCTTTTAGAATTGAATGAATTATGGATCTTATTTACTAGCTTTTATTACTATGTTAAGTAAATGCTGCTTTAACAATACATAATTTAATATAGAGCAATATATATTTAAACAACGCATCTTTGAAATTTTGAATTAGTAAAAATAAGGTAAAATGTGTATTTTATTTTCTTGTTTAGATACTCTTTGTTGCACTATAGCGATGATAAGTAAGTAGACTTAGGTTTACCTCGTCCACGTACAAGTTTGACCCCGTAAGGAGCGACATGTCAGTTTTTCTGGCTGTGTTGTATATTTCCAATCGATGCTGGAACTTGCCAATGCTGTTGCTAATGCTGGAACGCTAGTGACATCAGGCTCTTCGCCACCAGCTTCTAATAGCAGAATCTAAAAAGTTTTAAATTTAGCATAATATTTAAAAATGTTTAGAAAATTAGAATGTTTGACGTTACCTTTATTTATTTACATAACAACATACAAAAGTAAAAATTATGTGCGAGTAACACCGCGGGAACAGCTTGTTATACAGAAGTTAACTTAAAACCAAATACGAAACATTTTTATTAATGCAATTAAGGGCCTACATTCAAAAAAGAGAAGGTTTTCTACCCTATGCCACTTTTTCATTAAGCAGACTAGAAATCAAAAAATTTGATATATGTTTTTTGATACTGTGTTCTTTAATTGTAAAATTACGAAAACACGATTAAATGAAATTTTCTCGATAGAAAAAATTACTAAAATATCATCTAATAAGACATTTTTCAATGCCACAGCTAAGCATTTTTAACTAAGTCAATGGAAGTTAATTTAAAAAATAGAATAGAAAGAAATAGTTGTATCGAAAATTACTAAAAATCAGATTTTTATTTGATGACATAGTTTATTTTTTAGATAATTAAATGTGTTTTGGCACTTAAGTTGTTTTATTTCGAGTACACGCTCAATATAGCCATATCTTGTTTTGCATATAAGAAGTAATTGCGTCACTTTCACTTAGTCGTCCGCTAACATTCATCGACGCTGGACCCGTGCCTATTTTACCGACAACATTTGTCCTATAAAAGTTACGTAACGCATCAAAAATTATACAAACACACCGCAGGGTTAGGTTTCGGTACCAAAGGGTAAAACGGGACACTATTATATTTATATATTATTTAGTTATACAGGGTGACTGGTAAACTACTATCAATATTTAAGGAGACTACTCGGTACATGATTATCATTCGAATTATGTAAAAAAAAACAGGTAAATATTAATAAACTTTTAAGTAAAGTTACTCAACAATTATCCAATTATGTATGCGTCGTCTGGACACCCTAGCAACTAGCTGCACTTTCGACACAAAACAGGTAGTTTACCTACGTCCAAACGCCGCCACGTGTTAACAGGGTAGCAGGATAAACAAGCATGATCCAGTCCCCCTTAATACGTTAATCCTGGCTTGGAATAGGCAAAAATACTAAGATATTTTACTCGTTTAAACAACAAATTTGTTGACTAGGTAAATGATGTGAACTTTGGCAATTTTTAGATGTGAACAAGCGGCACAGTACAACACCTGTGCACGTGCCGCTGGCATGACTGTAGAGTGTCAACGCTTCATTTACTTGAATTGAAATTTATGAAAATTTGGTCAAAAATTAAGTACCTATTTTTTTTTACATAATTCGAATGAGAATCATGTACCAGGTATTCTCCTTAAATATTGATAGTAATTTACCAGTCATTCTGTATATTCACTTTAAACATAAACAATTAAATTAAAATAAAACAAATATTTAGGGGGGTCTCATACAACAAAAGTGATATTTTTTTGCTCGTTTTTCGTAGATGCTTGAAATATTCACATAATATTGTGTTGTATTAATCACTTTAAAAATAAATAATTAAATTAAAATAAAGTTAATACTTAAGGGGGCTCCCATTCAACAAACATAATTTTTTTTGCCGTTTTTAAAGATAATAGTACTGAAGCGGAACCCTTCGTGCGCGAGTCCGACTCGGTCTTGGCCGATTTTCGATGTGCTAACGCGTATCGACAAGTACACTGACCGCAGATAGAAAGCGGCGGCGGGTCCCCCCTCGTTTCTCGCGACGATAATACTAGGCTCCGCCCAACGAACGAAGTTTTATTTTGGATGTAGGCCCTTAATATCAATATTTATAGAACAAGCGAATCCGGAAGCGAAACTGACGATAGTAGGTCAATTCCGGGTTAGAACCGATTAGTTTTTTTTATATATTAATATCTTGCTTGGCAGTAGGGATGCAGATTTACGGTGTAAATCTGAGACTTTTAGCTAGGGAGCTGGTGGCAATTTAGGTATGTGATTTCATCGTCGTTGATACCAAGACGTAAAGTAGTCTGGACCTATGTTAACTAGAAAAAATAAGTGGCGAATTCAGGTAGCTCTGATTTTTTTTAAAAAAAATTCGAAACTTTTAAAAGAAAAAGAAATATGTCACAAATTATACTATCGTTTCTGTCATCAATTATATCATATTAAATAAATTTTATACATAGTGAAATTACAGCTGGCAGAAGTCAGGATGGTGGGAGTTCTTATAAAAATAATTTTTAACTGTAAAAAAAAATTATGTTAAGTAAAAGCGTACGTGAATCGGTCTAATTTGTGGCCTTCAGTGACAAAACTGAGCCTTAACAAAAATATGAGAGTCCATTTGAGCAGAGGTGTTACTGCCGAACAATTCTCAGACTTGTTGCTTAAAATGGGAAATGGTGATTTTCTGGAACTGGATAATAATATAACTTTCCCTACAGAGTTAGGTACAGTTGTTTTCACTGTAGAAGATAGCTTATAGCTGAAATTTATAAAAAAATATATATTAATAATAATCACAATAAACCTACAGAATTGTTATGCAAGCGTATAGCACGCTAGCACCAAAAAACGAACAAGCCTTAGTCATAAATGAAATACTTTTGAGATCATTTGAAGGGTTTAAATATCAATATATATTAAGCTCAGTAATAAATACCGATAATGCCATTCATTATCCGATCGAGTTCCTGAATACACTGAAGCTTCCCGTCTCCCAACTCACGTATTAAAATTGAGAGTTGGTGCAATTATGTTACTGCGCAATATAAATCCACCAAAATAATACAATGACACCAGATTGCAAGTGAAAACATTGCATCGCAATGTAATCGAGGCAACTATACTGACCACTTGTTCTCGAGAAGAGTCTGTATATTTTTCTAGCGGTAGTATGCGAGTACTTGAGGGAAAGCTGCTTCTCCCACGACCAGTTGTATGTGGCATGCTCTATAGTAAGCGCACAGAGTATTGATACGCCTAGTGATTCTAGCACTCGAAGAAAAAAAAAATTTAACGAAGAAATACTGCGGTAGGTGTAGTATTTCGATTTCGTTGTAAAAAGATTACCCCCGTGTAACTTTCACCAGATCAAAGGCCGAGCTTCGTGTTCATAAAATATATATAACAAAAGTTTATTTTATTTTAATGTTTATTTAACCTATAAATCCCTACTTTATAGTAAGCATTGTTATATTTTAGAAGTATTCAAACATTTTAACATAATAATTTATATGTTATAACAAAATTAATAACTTAAGAAAACCAATTAGAAATTCTATTAGAACCATTTCCGACTTCTACGCGGATTAGGTCGCGGGCAAAATAATATTAACAGAACACTACTAAGTATACACTTAAATACAAGTGTAAAAAAAAAAAAGTACGAACACATTGCGAAGGTAATCACAACATATCTCTTAAAAGTTCTTAATTCCTATCAATCCGGATATTAATTTTTATATTAAGAACACAAATCTCTTGATTCATTATGAAGAAAATCAAGCAACAATTTATATCAAGAATGCTTTAATAATTCCGAAATATGTTTCCTTCGAAACAAGTAACTTTTTAGTTTCGGAAGTTCAGATATTAATTGAGAAACTACGAGTGCTTTAGATAAATAAGCCAACATCGCTACACAAATAACTAGACCCTAAAGCTTTCGGAGTTCATGTTCAGACTTAACGAAGTAAATAGGTATTATGTAAGATTTATAATGTATATTATTTATTGAAATATAAAATAATTTTAACTACTATTACCAAAAAAAAAAAAAGTAAAAAAAAAAAATCATAGCTTGGCCAGTCTCGTTAGTCTACTGTGTCTTAGTTGATTCGTGTACATGTCAAAATAGTTATCATGAAACATGTTTTCGTATGATGTTTTCGCTTTACCAGGATATCAGTCTAGATTTGAACCTATAATCTTACGGTATCTGTCCTGTATGGCTCTTAATACGGGACTGTATAGGTTCTTTATACTACAGGAACTGTCAAACTGGTTTTTATTTTTTTTTATCGTTTTGTATCTCGATTGAAATAGAAGTAAGGTAATCATACAAACTACCCACTACCTCGTATATACGAGTATAAATTAACTTTTGCGTAGCCTATTTCCTTATTATTTAATAATAAGATATATTATTTAGAACAGTCGTGAGGAGTGATGTTTCAAAAATTCATAAATAATAAACATGAATCATTACATCCTTATGTTAGAAACGATAGGTTCATGACAAAACCTAACTCGTCTTTAATTGACATATGGATTACATAGGATATTATAGCGTTAGCGAAAAATATCTTCAAGGCGCCAAAGAGAAAATTGCCAAAAAAAAAACTGAATAAAAAGCAGCGAACCTAATTCTGTTTTAATTGCATCACTATACTAATTCACGGCCGATTCATTTATTTCAATAAAAACAATAAAAACAAAAAACCGAAGTAACAATGAATGAACTTGGTAACGGATCCCGTTGCTTTATTAACTAACAAGGTTTTAGGGTTCCGTAGCCAAATGGAAAAAAAAACGAAACCCTCGAGGAGGACTCGCACTTGTTTATTTTAAATTAAAAATACATATAAATTTTTTTTTTTTTATGTGAAAATCTTAACGCGGTTCACAGAATACATCTACTTACTAAGTTTCAACAGTATAGTTCTTATAGTTTTGGAAAAAAGTGGCTGTGACATACGGACGGACAGACAGACAGACAGACATGACGAATCCATAAGGGTTTCGTTTTTTGCCATTTGGCTACGGAACCCTAAAAAGTATGTTTCGCATACATATACATTATAATGACGTAGAAAAACCTACTTTCAATCACTTATACGAAAACAAATAAATTAAAAATGGCAACGCATCGACCATAGCTATTTAATATCTATGTAATAAATACACAATAGAAACATCAAACATTTAGCACTAGAAAATTTGGTTTAGTACGAGTATTATATTACGAGTAGTATATGCATATGTAATGTTAATTTAAAAAAAAAAGTCCACAAATAAATCTGTGTGTATAAAAGTGCGTATGTACGAAAACGATAAATGTAATGATTTTGAGATTTTTGTAAATTATAAAGTATAAGTACTTACCTTCCAGTCTTTTATTTCTGATAATCGATTAGCCACAACGCAGCCTGCGGTCCCCCCTCCTACAATTATGAAGTCGTATGCCTTTGTCTTTCTTTTTCTATCTCCTGTTTTATTTTTCTCTCTTTTTAAATCTTTGTTTAACTCCAACTCTTCGTTTGATCTGTCTTCGTCAAAATATTTGTAATTGTCAAAGCTATTTGTTATACTATCACTTACATCGATTGGATTTTCAGAAAAATATTTAAAGAACTTATTATAATCATATGCATCACTCTCACTGAAATACGGCGTAGAATATTCTGGAAAATGTTTGGAATCTAAAGATTTGTCAGAAAACGCTGAGAAAAAATTATCGGCCTTAATTATTTTTGGTACACTATCGGTAGAACGTTTTTTGTTTTCACACGGAAGACTATATGAGGCACCGCCGAATAGTTTCATTACTAATGTTAAAAGCATAAATCCTGTAGATGAGCATTGTGTTAAAGTTGCCTGTTTTTCTAAACAAACAGCACTTAAATTTAACGGCTCCCACGACATGTTCTAATCACACAATCACTTTAATATTGACGAAGCTATTTCTATAATTAAATACATTAATGTCTAATTTTTAAGAATAAATCATAAAAATTTCCGATAGAAAATAAATAATAGTAACATAATTAGATTTACTAATTTTTTTTATTAATCGTGTTGTTACCCCAGTCAAATGCTATGATCAAATGATCTTTAAGACAGATGTAAGTAATTAAACGCTGGAAAGATTATGTAAGATTTATTTTTGTGACATTGTCATTGAATACTAAAAGTTATTTGGAAGTTTTGACTCTAAATAAATGTGACAAGTGCGTTTACTGAAGCTTAATCGAGTAATATTTATCGGTACTAAATATATTTCTGTAAGGCAGAGTTAGATCTAGATTAGCTATCTGAAATTTTCATAATCTAAATTTTATTCAATCATTATATATACCTAAATTTTATCCCTATTGTATTATAAATATTTACCTGGTATAAAATTTACATTTAAAACTGAGATGAAACAGAATTTTTAGAATTTTTTTGTTTGTCATTTTTATAAGCTGTGTAACTGCACACATACTACTACATTATAATAAAAACATTGACGACCGTTCTGCTGTAGTGAGTTCAATTTCACACCGGGCAGATATTTGTATTTATATAAATATTTGTTTCTAGTCTGGTTGTATGTTCTTGTGGATCACTACACCGTGCCTCGGAGAGCACGTAAAGCGGTCTCGATTGTCGTCATAGAAAAAAAAAAAAGTTAGGTAGTAAAAAAAAAGTAGGTAATAGTTACATCTAATCGTAGATATATTATTCACGATCCCGCTGGGGAGCTGCATGGTAGATTAAGCTCCTTATAGATTAGGTCGAAATTCGACCTAATCTAAAATTGAGAGCATTGTCAACATCATAGAAATATGATTGCGCATAACATGGTGAGCATATGCAGCAGTCATTGGACCTGATCTGTGATAATAAATTTCGATAAAAAATTCGTAGCAAGACTTTGACAATAAACAATATTTCTATATATATATGTCATTGTACATAATAATATGTGTGTGTGCCGTATGTGTGTAGTGTTTTTTTTAATGAATTTAATCTATTTTGTGACCATTATTATAAAAAATATTAGCATTCTGCACTTCTTCTCCATATAAACTTTAACTGTGCCAAATTTCATACTTCTCCGTCCGCGTAATTTTCGTAAAAAGGGGTAAAAAGTTTTTGCTTCACGTATTAATATATAGATATGACATGACATAAAACTTTCGACAAAATTACCGGCACTGAGAATATAGAGTCAAACATTGTATTCACAAAGTTTATATAAATAAAATTATAAAGGTCTCTCAGTGTGCGCGCATCACGGAAAAAACTACTGGATAGAATTCAATTCAGTATTCTAAGTTTTATTTTTTTAAATAAAGATATCACACTCAACGGCCCCGGCCCCCAGTAGGATTTGAATCTTGTGTCGGGGGTCCGGAAATACACACAATACACAAGCACAAACGCCCAGACCACAACAAAAATCTGTATGGCCTATACAAATATTTGTCGTGTACGGGGATCGAACCCGCGACCGCTAGCGCATCAGCCAGTTGCTGTGACCACTGGGCCAACGCGTCCTCGTTAAATATGTCGTCAAGTCAATAAATAAATTGTTTATATTATAAGGAATGCAGACAAAGTCGCGGGTATTCAGTTGTGAATTATCAACATAGTTATCACATTGTGGAAGGTTCTGTGAATACACTTGAGGTGTTCACATCATTGTATGATACAGAAAATGTAATTAAGTAACGATTATACATAACGACTGGATATTGTATATTTTGACTTATTTACATTGATATCGTGTTAATTAAGTCGTTTTATATCAGACCTGGGCAAATGGCGGCGCGAGGGGCGAAACTGGCCCGCGATAGAATTTTGTCTGGCCCCTGAAGCATTGTATATATTATTATTAAAAACACAAATATTAGTTTTTGTCCAACATAAATTGGTGCATAAAACATTTTAGATAAAATATTAAGCAATACTTATACATATTATCAGAGCCGGTGGGAGTCAAAATTTTCTCCCGGACAACCGCTCTTTTCAGCGCTCTATTCGAAAATATAATTATGATAATTATACAATTACAGTATGTATAATAAAAAAAAAATTAGAAAAAAAACTGGTTTGGCTCGGCGTCAAATTTTCATCTGCAATGTGGCCCGACTATCAAAATATTTGCCCACCCCTGTTTTATATGGACGACCGTTCTTAGTAGTGGTGTGAGTAGTAGCCTCAACGCCGGCGGTCGCGGTATTTTTACAAATAATTGTTTTCGGTCTGGGTATATGCTCTTGTGGGCCTCTCCACCGTGTCTCGGAGAGCACGTAAATCCGTCGGTCACGGTTGTCATCATAAACACCTGATAACGATCATTACTCATGGTAGAAAAATTATTTATTTATTTATTATAGAGAAATTATATTGTTAACCTTACAGATTTATTTATTTATTTATTTAAACTTTATTGCACACAAAAAAGATACAATTTAGAACTAGGTACAAACAAATATGTATGAAAAGGTGGCCTTATCGCTTATAGCGATCTCTTCCAAGCAATTTTTATTTGTCAGTTTTAAATAAAAATAATAGGTAGTTAATAGGTAGTTAATAAATGTAAAAAGATAATTTTGTTTATTATCTTTTATGAACAACAGCAAACAATTATTTACTAAAGTACGATAGTTAAATTGAGTTTTTGATTAAAGAAGTATCATTTCCGCGCATATGGTCTGCGGAATGCATAGATAAAAAAGTGATGAAATCAATTAGAAGAGGGCTCGCGAACGTACCCATTATGTACGAAAATGAAGGACATTTTGATTTTAGATTTTTACATGGCAACATACGATAATTAACATAATCACTGATTATGTTGGTGCAAACATTGAAGTATGACACTTAAAAAATAAATTCCTTTATTTATAACGTTTATAACTCACTCTTAAACTATACGAGTACATATTATCGTAATATTTTATATGTATAACTAAGCACCTAAAATTTATATAGATTAGACAGATTTTTTAATACTCAGGTTCTGCTTTCGTGTCAGATTATATTATCATCGTGATTGTATTGTAAATTATATTAAGAAATTTTTGTTTTTCTATATTTTCGTTACATGACCTCATACTAATAGGATTTACTCATATGTATATTTCAAGTTAATGGAATTAAAAATACAAAACAATTTAATACCTATAAACGTAGACGCACATAAAGTTAGTCTGATGTCTTTCAGACAACCTTTACGTATATCATAATATTATTGCGAGAGAAATTTGAATCAGTTAGCATGTGTTCATTATTATTCAGATAAACATGTTTACCTTTGTATATATTACGAGTAAAATAAACTGAATCAGCTTGTAAAGGATCATTATTGAAAAATACATCTTCTCTATATTGTAGATATTATAATACTAAAATGCGTGTTTAGATTTTTTATTCTATGTTATAATTTTTTTTTTTTGTATCACAGGGGAACCCATTTACGGGTGATATCCAGGACGCCCGGGTAGGCAGTCCTAGATCGTGTCGGACTTAGCACTTGGGGGTGCAATACCGTCCTAAAACCCTGCGGGAGCCTTCAGCCGCTTTAATTGGAGGGTCTCGGAGCTGCAGACAACAGGATACTGGCGCAGGATACAAGCGACAAGCTGGCCTCGGCGAAAAGGCCAGACTTCTCCTTCATGGGGACTGTCCGGCTTACCTCTGAACAGTGCCGACGATACCGTGTCTAGCAGAACCGGATTCCCATCCCGGCCCGACACGAGCACAGGAGCGTTACTGGAGGTGCATTAAGTAGCGCCTCCTACGCACCCCCATTCGTCACCATTTATTATAATTATAATATGATAATTAAAGTTAATTAATTTTTTTTCTTGTAATATTCGATGCATTTAAAAACAACTATAAAAATAAGGTGTTTCATTTGTGTTGTTGCGTGTGGTGTTTATGTTGTAATGGTTTTAGTATGTTTGCTTTATCTAAGAGATTGTGAACCGACTTTGATGTCCTTTTTTGTTTGAAAGGGTATACTTTAGATGTGGTTAAGGGACCTTTCGAGATTAGCAACTCGGAGTGTGATTGGTGAATAGAAGAGAAACAATAGTAGATGTATGTATAATTTCTTCGATGTATGTGAGTCACTTTGTGTAACTTTATTTTAATTTTAAATTTCCTACTATTTTAGTGCTGCCATAGTGATATGGTGATAAATCAATTGATTTTTTAATGTGTTATAAAAATTTAAAACTTTATCTCATGCTTGGCGGTGAATAAGAATATTGTATTATCTCCATGTCTTGGAATAACGTGGTATGTATACCACCACTCCACTGTGGAACTCTATATCTTCCTGGTAGGACATTATTGTTCTAATAAAAGAAGAAATTGTCGAGCTGTAGGACAAATTAAGAGACTCTTATTTCTAATGACTCAAAACGAATAAATCGATAATATGTAAGCAGTTTGGTCTTTGTAGAAAGATATATGCTGATTATTTTTAATCCATCTTAGGCTCATTAATGATGAAATACTATACTTATTCTCTAAGCACAAATCAGTGGAATTTTTATTAATCAAGTTAGTGAAGCTGTATTCACTACATATCAGTGAATTTCAATAACAATTTAGTAAATACTCACTAATACACATACAAATATATAATGATCAAATCAGTGGACTCTGATATTCACATACTTTTATTTTATTTTATTTTTTATTATTAATTTTCCTTTACGAGCTTACAGACGCCCGTACCATTTTTTACTGATTTTATAAATTGTTACACAGGCATTATTACATCAGCAGACAATATATTATCATTATTTAAATACCTATGAACTATACTTAGGATCTCTAGTTCTGGAAACATGAGTCCACATTGACCACTTAATGCTAACCCTTATTTCTACCACTTAATTCTACAACTTGATTTTACAATTTAATTCTACAACTTAATTCTACTTTTTTTTTTTTTTTTTGGAGTTACTCCTTAAGAATCGATTTTCATATATAAGGCGCCCGGTATGAGAAAAATATGAGAGGTAAAATCTACTATTGAATGACCTCGTTACTTTTTCGGTGCGCGCGCACCTATGGTGCGGTGCGAAAGTAATGTTGCTCTAATTAATATTGAAAAATAATATTTAAAAAGTAAATGATAATTGTTAGATAATAATAATTACATAATTTATCAACATTCCTAATGAAATATTTGTGCACATCTGAAATTGACTATTGTGAAAAGTTTAATGTAAAATATTTCGCCGATTAGTTATAATAAATGTATATAAAATGAATAAATATATATTTATATATGTATATTATTTTCATTAATTTGTTAATTTACCCTTTCATATGGTATTAATCTTATTTTCAGTTGGATAAACTCTTTTTGCGTATGTTTAGACAATCGTACTTAAGGAGTAAACTCTAGTCGTGCGTCGGAGCTGACACCAACAATTTTTTTTTTCACATATTCATACATTGAATAGTTAATAATAATTCACCAAGTCATGTGTAGAATTTAAGCTACCAGAATCATAAAGTATAACAATAAGGCAAGAAGTGTATTAATTCATGATGTGTGGTTTTTACGTGATTACTTAATAATTTGTTCCAGTACAAACAAAATTCTCGCCTAATTAAATTGATTTTGAAATTGTGGCGTTTCTTGTCTTAGTTATCAAGGTTGTATGCCGTCCTCGACCCTTAGTCGAGTTAGTTTTATCATTTTCGTAATGATCTTTTATATGTAGGACAAAGTAAAGTTTGCTGGTAAAAAAATTAAACAAGTGCGAGTAGGACTTGCCCATGAAGGGTTCCGTAGCAGCAAGTAACATCATATAAAAGTTCTTGTAGGTTCGTTGTAACTTTGATCAATGTTTTAATAATAGTGTATTTATATATATAAAACTACTTACTAGATCTCGTTCAAATCAATTTTCGGTGGAAGTTTGCATGGTAATGTACATCACATATTTTTTTAGTTTTATCATTCTCTTATTTTAGAAGTTACAGGAGGACACACATTTTATCACTTTGAAAGTGTCTCTCGTGCAAAATATTCAGTGTAGGAAAAAATGATACTATAAACTTCAATATCATTTTTGAAGATCTATCTATATGTACTCCACACGTATGGGTTCGACGAAAAAAAAATTTTGAGTTTCAGTTCTAAATATGGGGAACCCCCAAAATTTATTGTATTTTTTTTCTATTTTTGTGTGAAAATCTTAATGCGGTTCACAGAATACATCTACTTACTAAGTTTCAACAGTATAGTTCTCATAGTTTTGGAAAAAAGTGGCTGTGACATACGGACGGACAGACAGACATGACGAATCCATAAGAGTTCCGTTTTTGCCATTTGGCTACGGAACCCTTAAAATATTTGAAATAATTTTCAGAAGTTATATATATATATATATATATATATATATATATATATATATATATATATATATATATATATAGTCCAGAAGGACGTGGAGGTCAGACTCAGAACACGCAGGATCGCAGACTCTCCTTACACTTGAAACGGTGAAAGTACTCGGAGAATCCACCGTGCCCCGTCAAAACCTGGGTAAGGTCTGTCCACCTTTATTTTGCCTATGATCCGGTATGCGGCTATCGCGTCAGGGAAGAACATCCTGGTGACTCCGGCCGTTTCAACACTATGATACCGCCGGTTCCACTCATCAAGCGATTGCATACGAACGCTACGCCTAATGAATGAAACCGGGCAGCTGTCGTAGTCAAAAGCGCGTTTCAACTTCAGCGCAGCTTCTTTGGCCAGATGGTCGGCACGCTCATTCCCCTCTAGTCCTGCAATGGCTTTAATCCAGAACAAACGTTTGTCCTGGAGCAAAGCTCTCTGCAGATGTCCCCGCGCTTCTACGGCCAGGTGATGGAGGGCTTTCAGATTTTGAACCATGAGCAGTGCCAATGATGAGTCGGAATAGATCCCGACCGATCCAGCCAAGCGGTCCGCGGCCATCCGCGCAGCCCGGCATATTGCCAAGAGTTCCGCCTGGTAGACCGTACAGTAGGACGGCAAAGCAGGCTTGAGGGTTTTGGTTTCGGCGGCACCGGTCCATACGGACAACGCCGCCCCCACCTTGCCTCAATCTTACTACCCTCCGTGAAGATATTATAATCGTGATCGATATTAGCGATAAATTGCTCATGGTCAGCCAGGCACTAGAACTCCAGATCAATATGACAGGCGGAGTGCGGAGACCGTAGAGCCGAGGACATCCACTCCACCTCCCGATCCTTAATCACTGGCTGGGGCACCCCCTCTTCGCCTCGTATAAGATCGCGGCTTCGCGAACGCGCAGTTCGAGAGGGAGTATCCCAGCCAGCAATAATGACGAGTTCAGAGAGGTAGTCCGGTATGCCCTACATAACTTCTGCGCGAAGCCTCGCTGGACCATGTTCATCTGCTGCTGCGAGTTTGTCCACGGCCGGGGCCCAAACGGCAGCCGCATACAATATCACAGGCTCAACCACCTGCCATGGAGGCCCCAGCTGGCCCTAGCTGTTTGGGCCAACTGGTGGTAAAAGGTGACCGCGCGCTTGCAGACGCTCGCGACGTGGGAGTTGAATCTGCTACCCTGTTAACACGTGGAGTTTATTTAAAACTAAACAGTTTTAAATAAACGCGATAAAATTCGATACAGACTTTTAATTAAATGAGTTAAATTTGCGTAAATATAAGAGAACATAACATTTTACTTATTTGTAATTAGATCACATTACAGCCGTGGAAATAGAAATATAATTTTCAATGTTTATTTAACTTTTAATGCTTATTTAAGACAAGAGAAATCGTATTTGGTAATGTATCAAGTTACAATCATCCGATATTTCATCTGAAAACAAATTAAAATACAATGTTTATTTTCTTTGTTATTATTACATATGTCATTGAATTACGTTGTACCTACACTACACGTATTTAATAGTAGAATGTAGTCTCTTTGGTAAGATTTATAACATTACTTTTTTGTATTTTCGCTATAGTGTGAACAAAGAATATTACGAACAACTTTTAATGTTGTAGAGCCTAGGCGCAGGTAGACAGACAGACAGATATTGGATATGTATGTATAGGCAGACTAAAATACTCTTACAAAAATCGGCGTCAAGTTGTACTATAATTATGTTTCGCTAAGTAGACTTTTTTCAAATCCTTAACCCCTATTACCTTAACCAAAATTGCTATTGTCGCTCCACTGCTAATTCAAGCGTGCTTAGACAACCGGCATTGTATCAGGTGAAATGCCCGCTCGTTTGCTGGTTACTTATCATTAATAGAAAAGGTAGTTAAAATTTTTATACTTATGAACTGAACTGAATTGGCCTGTAAGCGTCCCACTGCTGGACCTCTCCTCCATATAGAATAAGGGTTGGATCACCACCACGCCACCACGCTGCTCCACTGCGGGTTTGCAGATAATTTTCCTACCATGAGTAACAATTCCTATCAGATGTCTATGATAACGGATCTCGGAGGCACGGTGGGTAGACCCACAAGGGCATACACCCAGACGGAATATAAATATTTATTTCTATATTTAATAACAAAACAAAAACTGACTTCAATTTATAGGCGTGATGTTATATTGTGTGATCATGTAAACAATGCATACACATGTGATAGCAGCAACCACGACAGATTTGCTGTCATTTAATGAAAACTTCTATTGAATGTCTTCGATGATTTTCATCAGAACATCACCAAACTAGGGACCACGAGATGCTTGTCCAAACCATCCTATACAGTTTTTTTACTTTTTTTTTATTTTACATCGACAATTAATAAAATGAGAACATACTGTTCTCTTATATTTACGCGAATTTTACTCATTTAATTAAAAGTCTAAAAACGGATTTTATCGCGTTTATTTCAAATTTCAGTTTAACAATATTTTATTTTGAATTATTTCCCGACATTTCGGTTCCCTTTACAGCGTCCATGTCCCCCGAGAGCATGGATGTATCTTTTAAGATAATTACCTACATTTTTTTAATAAAATAAAACATTCATATAACAGTGTTGCCATCTATCTCTGTTATAGGAAATTATGATTATGTTCATTATTGATTTATCGCTTTGTATTATAGTTAGGACTCCTATCAATAGATGTCTCTGCACACCAAGTATTGTACTTAAATATATTTATTACGGCATGGAAAAATAAATTCATAAAAAAAAAAATCTGTTGCGATGTTGATTAATTTTTTAAGTACAACTTTAATTATATTAAATTGTATATGTTATTTTACTTTGTAATGTTTTAAAAACCTAAAAACAGAATTTATATTCATTAGTGAACGTAAGACTGCTGTTCGTTATCGATAAATGTTACATGATTACCTTCTACCCGTTATTAGAGTAACTGAAGGCGAAAACAATTTTTCAACAGGACAATGCACCCATCCATGTAGCTGCAACTACAAAACAGTGGTTTCAAGACTCCGGTATACAGTTATTAGAATGGCCAGCAGTTAGACCATATCTAAATTCAATAGGGAACGTCTGAGGAACATTAGCAAGGAAATCGTATAATCATGAAAAGTACCCTATAGGTATACACCTAAGGAGTTAATTGATTATATGTCTAATAGATTAATAGAACTTATAAAAAATAAGTATAATTCGACGAAATATTGAATCAATAAGAAGTAAATATCGACACTGGTCTTATAAATTTTCACAGTATAAATGTAGAGATGGTAAGCTGTTTGAGATTTATACCTTTAAAAAAAAAAAATATTACTGAATGTCAGTCTGGCAGGCGGAATAATCACTAAAATCCAAAAAATTTTTTCAACAGAATTAACATTCCGAATCCGGTAGTAGCGTCATATAAAGTTTGATTTTTTTTTGTATAATGACAATAATTAAGAAGTGTTTTTGAAGCTTTATTCAAATGCAATAAATTGATTTGATGTAACTAATTTTAGTAAATTGATATTAATATAAAAATAAATTTATTGAGGGACCTTTATATATTGCTTAATTTACTAACCAAATTTTCGTCACTTATTTCTTGCTCTTATAATTTTAATTTCAGCTTTCATTATATTTGTTTGTACTGGAATATTACAAGCTGACACAGATTTAAGTCAAATTAGGTTACCACTTTTGTTACATAGTTCACAATTTAATTTATTTCAAGTGCCTGTACTATTTTCCTGGTCGATTTTAAAACTCAGTAATAGTCAATTATGAATTTAAGAAAAGCAAACGTGTTTTTTATTTAAAAGAAAAAAATCAAAAAGTTTTCTTAATATTTTTTTAAATATATTTAATTAATTATTCATAAAATCAATGTTTGATATTAGCATTTAAATTAATCAAATTAAAAATAAACCATAGAAATATATTTATTTAAAACACATTTTTAATACAGTAAAGGAAATGATGTATAAAATAATAAATAAAATAAGAATAACAGAATGATAAAAAGGTAACTCCTGAAATTATAAAAAAAAGTAAATAAGAAAAAAAAAACCCAATTACAAACATTTTTAGAGAAATGCGATGCCTCCCACTCTCCTGGTGCTTTGCTACTTTTAATGGCAGTAAAAGCGAATATAAAAATAAGAAATTAAAAATTCTTTTTTTATTTTTAAATACACAGGAGTAACACACAATAAAAAACAATACACATTAAATAATTTTGTAACTTATCATTATTTACAAAGCTCTTATGATTAACTGCTACTAATATTAAGTTTACGATAACCAATGCTGTTTAATCATATCAGATGCTTTCTCTGCTATCATAATTGTAGGTGCGTTTGTGTTACCCCTGACTATAACTGGCATTATCGACGAGTCAATCACTCTTAGCTTCTTTATCCCATACACTTGTAACTTTGGATCAACAACTGCATCTTTGTCCCATTCTGGACCCATCTTGCACGTACCAACTGGATGGTAAATTGTCGCAGTATATTCTATAAGCAAACAGGCGAAGTAATCATAAGTTCCCCAAATGTAATCTGTACAACCCTCTACTGGAATTTTAACATAACTTGCACCGCTCCGTTTGAACGCCTCTGTTTCTTCCAAGCTTACAGCGTATCTCAAGCCTTCTATTAAAACATCTAAATCTCCGGGAACTGTAAAAAATCTTGGATAGATTAATGGCTGTCCAAATACTGGGTCAGTATGGTTTAACAAAATCAACCCTCTACTTTTTGGTACAAGTAAAAGTGGTCTTGCTGCAAGACCATTATAGAACGATAGAGGTAAAATGTTTGTAGCTAAATATGTTGTGGGATCTGAATAAAATTCTTCGACATTTCTACCATCAAAGTGGAATTGAATGTCTGGTACATTATCAAATTCATATTTTGTTCTGATGAATGCAATACCATTTAGAGTACTTGTTGTTGCTAAGGGGCCATTCTTCTTTGGATATTGTTGCTTGTACCCATATACTTCACTTAATAATTGTTCTTCGTTTATTAATGTCGAAGTTTTGTTTGATAGAGACATAATCAACGCTTCGGTAGTTGCATGATCTTGTAAATTATGGCCTACACTTAAATCAGCTAACACAGGTATGTTTAAACTTTCCAGATGATGTTTAGGACCTATTCCTGAGAGCATAAGTATTTTTGGAGAGTTTATTGAACCACTACTAAGTATTACTTCTTTTTTTGCATATACATAGTGTTCTAAGCCATCCTTGATGTAAGTTACTCCATGAGCTGTCTTAGTGTGTGGGTCTATCAATACTTTTGTAACAAATGAATTTAAGATGATATGTAAGTTTGGTCTGACATTTCGTATAGGCTTTGTAAAAGCAACATTGGTTGACACTCTGCGTCCGTCTTTAGAAGTAGATAGGCCGATATCAGTTCCAATGTTATCGTCTTTAGTCAAATCTTTTATTGGTACACCTTTTTCTTTAAAAGCTTCTACTAACATCATTGTTGCATCATCAACGTAAGAAAATCTTTCTACATTTAATGGACCACCAACTGAGTGATAATATTTATCCTGAGATTCAATATCTCTGTTGTTTTCAGATTTCTTGAAGTAAGGTAGGATCTGGAAAAAACAAAAAATATATGAATATGCTTAATAAACTATAGTAATTTAATGTTTCATCAAAATCATGTTATAAAAATAATTATGACGATTATTGACGTCAATATTAACGCCTAAATTGGTATGTTTTCAATACTTAGAATTAAGTATATCGTATTATTTTTAATAATAATAATATAACATACAAATTAAATTCTGGCTTAGTGATAGAATGTTTATGTAAGAGTAAAAATAGAATCCTACAATGATGACACTTATTATTTGATGTACTGAACAATTTAAAATTACTTCTCTGTAGCTCCATCCGTAGTTTCCGAGCTCTGCCCAATTGTCGTAATCACGTTTATTTCCTCTCATATATACCAAATAGTTCACAGCACTCGATCCTCCCATAGTCTTTCCTCTGTAAGTTAGATAAGATAGCCTTGATAATCATATAGTAAAAATATCTTTTTATTTTGCTAAATACCAATACTGACTTGATACTGGTTGATTCTTAAAGCCCCTTAAACTAACACTGTTTATATTATTATTGTGGTTGAATTTTATAAATATTGTCATTAGTTGAGCATTATGCATGCACAGTCTGCTGAATTAAAATTCATTGACTCTTGTAATGCATTGTCTTCTGGAACCTTTTTTATGAGAGTCTAAGTAAGCTTATAAGATATATTATATAAATTAATATAAATTAGTGGACAAACAACTAAAGTAAATTGTAATAATGCTTTTGATGTAATAATTAAAGGAAATAATATTGTTTCAGCATAAGCAGCAATTGTTGTTAGCTATAGACAGTGTTGATTACAATTATATTGATGTCAATTTACTAAAATTAACGAAAATAAAGAATATTGTGAATAAAAGTAAATATACAAATGAAGATAAATATATATTTATGAATATAAAAAAAGTAAACGAGCTCAGAAAACAATTAATGAAAAGTGGACGTCCGTCGACATTACCCAAAAATAATTTAGCAAAGACATAGCTTTTTTATTTCATTTAGATAATATTTGTTTTTAAAATTCCCATTTTATTTCATCGTCGATTTTTTATTGATAAAATTTAATACATACATTTTTAATCTTCATCAAATTTAACTATGGCTTGACGCAGTAGTCATAGCAACTGGCTGTTACGCTAACGGATTCCAGACTACTACCACCGCCAGCACATCAACCGTTGTATGTCCACTGCTGAATTTAGGCCTCCCCCTATCATCTCTTGGGGTGTTGCAATAGTTGCTATGCTTGGCAGGCTGGTTAACGTTGCTGTTTATGACCATACTGGTTGGTGTAAAGTTGTTCGCACCACTATGGCCTTAGTCGCCTTTTACGACACCTCGGCAAGTTCTTCTCCGCCGGTCTACCCACGGCATTCCAGTTTGAACAGGCCATACACTATATATATACATTTGTCGTGATCTTGGCGTTTGTGTTTGTGCTGCATGTGTTTCTGGATTATCGACACAGTATTTCATTTCACTACCGTTAACTGTGAGATTTATTTATAATAATTTTTTACAATACATTTTGACCAAAACTCTTAATTCTTTTTTGTTCATTTAATAAATACATTATAGTTTACTGCTCAAGAAAACCCATTACTCGACCGCTGAGTTCCACCGATCGTGAACTTGTGATTTATCTTCACTGAACTTAACCCTTAATGGGCCCTTTTCTTCGGTATGAGGACGTGCAAATACATTTAGCTTGTACATAGTACTTGAATAATGTTTTACAAAAATGTTTCTTTTTATTTATATGCACATACGTATACACATATTAGTGCTAGTATTTTTACACGTAAAAATATACAATTAGAACATCATTTTAATTTTTTTTGATAACCATTCTGGTGTAGTGTTGTAGACTTTATTAACCCTAAAGGCCGCAGGATCAATTTCCACACAGAAAAGATATTTATACAAATATTTGTTCCTGATCCTGGCGTTTTATCCTTGCGTTTCTACCCAACGTGTTTCGGAGATAACGTAAAACCGGTGCGGCTATTACGTATCTTACGCGATCGCAAAAAATCGCTGTGGTCATGAATTTCAATACTAGCTGAGCTTGAATTAGTAGTTCGGTTGTTAGCCCGTTTGTTATCATCATAAACACTAATGAACGCAGACCCCGGTTGTTGTCATAAACACCTGATAACGATTGTTATTTTTGGTATCGAATATATCTACCAACCCGCAGTGAAGCAGCGAGGCGGATTAAGCTCCAACCCTTTTTTTGTATGAAAAAATGATAATAATATTGGAGTATAAATATCTTGAAATGTGGCGAGCATAGTTTTGACTGGCCCGTGGCGCAGTTGGCAGTGGCCCTGTTTTCTGCTCTAGGGTTGTGGGTTCGATATCCGCCCCGAGTCTGGGTGTATTATGTATTTATTTATATATGTATTATTTCTATGTATATTTATTTAAAAAAAATGTATATTAGTTGGCTGTTACCTAAAACACAGGCATTAAGTTGCCTACCTTAGGGACAGACGACCGTGTGTGTATGTTAAACATATTTATTTATTATTTATATTATTTATAGTACTGACATAAAATTACTAAGCATTCGTTCAAATGATAGGTATTATTTCAAATGAGTACTTTTACCAGAGATCCATTTTTATACAGACGTGAGTTCAATTCATGGTTTTAATCACGTAGAAACTGACGCTCGATTTACAAATTATATTAAAAATGTTTAAGTCTGCAATCTATAACCTACACAATTAATATGTAATTCTGAAAAGACATTTAACTGCACTGTAGCCATGCTGACGTATGACCATCACTTTGCACTATATTTTGAACAAAGCGATAGTTTACGTTTTCAACATATTTCACCACCGCCATCATATCAACAGTTGGCAGGCGGGTTGGCGAGCGCAGTGTGGTGTACAGTTGTTCGCACCATTATGGCCTTAGCGATTTCTCGCGATCGCGCAAGTTACGGAATAACCACAACGAAGTCAAAACCAAAAACAACTTTATTCAACTTTATTCAAATGAATATTTTAGTGATTATTATTTTTTGTAAAAGTAAAGCTACCACCGATTCGGAATGTAGATTCTGCAGAGAAGAATCGGAAAGGAACTCCGCAGTTACTCTTTTGAAAATAATATATAAACTGTGTTTAGAAACCCTTTAACGTACGGTTCATCTTTAGCTTACACTCGTTAGCTTAAGATTAACTTAGTTAGGTTTAATGAAAGGGTTGGCAATTGCGAACGAAATCGCAGGTAGAGCTAATACCTTTTTATTTAATTAATTATCTTTTTAAATTGGTGTTATAATAATTGGTGAAAGAGAATGTGTGATCAGATTCTCAGATACCAAATACTATCACACCTCGTCTTATATATAATTAAAACATGGTATAAGCGTCTTCACAGGATTGGTGTTTTTTTAGTTGGTGGTGGTGGTATTATAGTTAGTTGTACATTTTAATCGTACCGTATCGTATCTTAATCGTATTAAAAGGAAGTTAAATATTGTATTATGTTGAAAGTTTATCTTATCGTCTTAATAGTTCTAGTTCACGTGTTCCAAATAACTACACGTAATTGTATTATAATAAAATAGAAAATATTATTTGGTATCGTAAAATTAGTTCAGTATTCTTCTTATATTTTATCATCATCATCATAACTTCAATAGAGTTCATGCTAAAATAATAACGAAAAATACGTTGTGTTAATGTTGACCTCAATTGTTTCTGCAAAGTAAACGCAACGCGATTCGAACTAAAATTGTCCCTAAACCGCTTCACCCAGCAATTCGTTTGTTTATCTAATTACTAGCTTCTGCCCGCGGCTTCACCCGCGTGGATGGCGGTTTAGCGCGACCATAAAAAAGTATCCTATGTTACTTCTAATACCTTCAAGAATATGTGTACAAAGTTTCATGATGATTGGTTAAGTATGTAGTTTTTGCGTGAAAGCGTAACAAACTATCAAAGTGATGGTAATAGGTAAATAGACACCTCACACTCAACGGAACCTAGTGGGGTGAAATTTTTATCGGGGGTCCTGAAACACAAAACACAGACATAAACGCCCAGTGCGAGTCGGACTCGCCTATGAAGGGTTCCGTAGCTGAAAGTAACATCATATAAAAGTTCTTGTAGTTCGTCGCAACTTTAATCGATATTTTAATAATAGTGTATTTTTTTATATATATATATATAAAAAAAAAAACTAATTACTAGATCTCGTTCAAACCAATTTTTGGTGGAAGTTTGCATGGTAATGTACATCATTTATTTTTTTTAGCTTTATCATTCTCTTATTTTAAAAGTTACAGGGGGGGGGGGGGGACACATTTTACGACTTCGGAAGTGTCTCTCGCGCAAACTATTCAGTTTAGAAAAAAACGATAGTAGAAACCTCAATATTATTTTTGAAACCCTATCCATAGATACCCCATACGTGTGGGTTTGATGAAAAAAAATTTTTTTAGTTTCAGTTCTAAGTACGGGAAACCCCCAAAATTTATTGTTTTTTTTTTTCTATTTTTGTGTGAAAATCTTAATGCGGTTCACTGAATACATCTACTTACCAAGTTTCAACAATATAGTTCTTACAGTTTCGCAAAAAAGTGGCTGTGACATACGGACGGACAAATAGACAGACATGACGAATCCATAAGGGTTCCGTTTTTGCCATTTGGCTACGGAACCCTAAAAACATCTGTATAACCTTGCAAAAATATTTGTCATAACAGTCGCTCTGAACTTATCATTAAGTCTGAACTTAGTATACGATATGTAGATAAATGACCAAAATGAAAAATACATCACCTAATCCATGCACAGCTTTGGCCTCTCATAGATCGGCATGTAAGTTTTTCCGGTTGTGTTCTATAGTTCCAGTCGATACTGGACCTTCCGAGCACTGGAGGGAAAGCTGGTACCATTGTGACATCCGGCTCCTCGGGACCAGCCTCTATGAGCAGTATCTGGAAAGTGAATACCATGTATGTATATACCAAAATTATCACTGCCGAGAAAACTTATTCTATGAAGGAGAAAACTTTGCTGCTTTACTGCAGGTTGGCGATTATGTCTCTCAGAATAGCCTTTCAAAACATATAATATTATTATGTACTATAGAAATGAAGCGGTGCCATTGGGTTTTGACCAAACGACCAACATTTGTCAAATAATTCACATGCTTTATAAAAAAATAAATAATAATAATTGTATTCTTATTTGAGTACATGGATGACCAAGCTTTGCTCGGTATTTTTTTTTGTATATCGTGTTTTTTTGGAAATTATACGAATTACATACTGATGAAATAAATAAATGAATAATATTTTTCGATCTTAACGACATAATAATAAAATCTAGGAACTGGTTATTTAAATAAAAAATAAAAAGGGCTCCCAATAATAATTTTTCTCAGAAAAGAATTTCCAAAAAAGGATTTCCCACCTGAGCTATTATAACCTGATAGTATGTAAACCTGTAGATTATGGCGAAATTAACCTTCGTATTCTAATGATATTGTAGCAGTTTGTCATTGCCTGTAAACACGGATGAAACAACATTTTCTGAAAATAAATTCTAGCTAGATCGATTTATCACCCCCGATACCCCCTGCATACTAAATTTTATGAAAATCGTTAGAGCCGTTTCCGAGATTCAGATTATATAATATATATATAAGAATTGCTCATTTAAAAGTATTAGATAATACGTAATTTCAAGTCATATCTTGCAATTATAATAAAAAATGACAAGTTTTAATACATGTGTAATAAACGTAAAAAAAAGAAAAAAAAAAAAACTTATAATTCGTGTTTAAAAATATTGGCATTTAGGATACTTCAATTTTAGCGTATTGTTGATAATTAAAAATAAATGTGTTTAATAACATTATTTGGGTACATATTATAGATATTTAGCTTTGTTACTTAATATATATGATTATTATATTTAATATTTGCCTATTAAAATATTATATTTAAAATACAGTGTACCTTTATGCGTCATTTTACCGAAATTTGTCGTCCGTATTTAATATTTCCTTTTTAAGCACTTTATTATTTAAAACTGTTTATGGTGTGTTACAACATAACTAGCAACAACAACAATTAACTTTAAGTTAATGTTAATTGATAAGTTATTCATAACTTTAACAAATTCAAGTGTATGTACATGTTTGTAGTAGTGGTGTGAAAATTCCAATAATGCAACAAATTCCGGTATGATTCCCGTTCGAATGGGATTTTTTTAATCGTATATTTTTGTTTTTGCTCTCTTCGTCAATCTTCCGAGAGTGCGTACGTTGTACGTCGCGTACAGTCTTGGTTGATATTATACATGCCTGATAACGATCGTTACTCTTGGTAGAGAGATTATACACCAGCCTGCAGTGGAGTAGCATGGCGGATTGTGCTCCAACCTTCCTCCTACATGGAGAACCTCTTTTCCCAGCAATGCGCCATTTACAGGCTGGTTCATTATATTATAATTATAAATTGAAGCAAATATTTGCTCTCTACACAACCATATTCAGTGATACAAACAAAATATAAGTTATGAAAAACATTGTTGTTTTTTTTTCCAACAAAAATTCCATTAAAAATCGGAACAAAATGTAACATCAACAATTAATATGAAAAATGAGTGTTACAATCTGTACACGAAAAGTTTGATTGAGTTCGAACTATTAAAATTGAATAAATTCCCATCAAGCGGACGCGGGACGCTAAATTAAGTTTTATACTTTCATATTTTCATCGCGCTGTTTTCATCGCATACGTCTAATATATATTTTTTAATAACCGGTACCTGTTATAACTATTCCGTGACTATGACGACCGCTGGCGGTCGCGGGTTCGATTCCCTCTCGGGGCAGATATTTGTATTTGTGCAAATATTTGTTTCCGATCTGGGTGTATGTCCTTAGGGGTTTCCTTACCGTGCCTCGGAGAGCACGTAAAGCCGTCGCTCCCGGTTGTTATCATGGACACCTGCTAATGATTGTTACCCATGTAAGGATACTATCCGCCAACCCGCATTGGAGCAGCGAGGTGGATTAAGCTCCAACGCTTAAGACATTATTTATTTCTGAAAAAGAAATACATTTACATTATTAAGAAATTAGAATAATCACACGAAGAAATAAAAATACTATCGCACATATTATTCAGGTAAATAATTTATAACTAAGTGAGAAGGTTTAAATAATTAGTTGACATAATTACAAAAGAAGATACTAGAAATGGCATTGATGGACGCACAGGAGTATTTGTTTTTATTATGATGTATTTATAGAAATCGGGAGGCGTTTTAATTAATTATTTAAGGTATTTATTTATGTAATTAGGTAGTGTTATCTATATAATAAAACTATCTGTAATCGAGATTTCGTTTGCGATTGGCATTCCTTTCATCAGACTTATTATATGAATTGAATAATACGCCGGCTTAAGATGAGCTGTATATTTTGGGTTTCAATTTATATGCTGCTAATAATAAAAGTTAATGTGTACGTTACTTTTGATGTAAAAAAAAGCATTAAGAAAAAGTCTTTTGAATATCTCCTTTCTGACAAAAATAATGAATTTGGACAACGTTTTAATGAATTATAACTATACACACATTTTGACTTTTATCCCCCTAAGGTATTCAATGAACTAGCTCGTAGTATGAACTTAAATCGTGCCCAGTATAATTAAATTAATTTATTAGTTTTAGCGTTATGCGCAGCCAAGATACGTCTAATATTTTAGACAGACAAAATTAAAAAAACAAAATAAAACTTATTTGGTTTCAGTATCGATCACATAATGTAAACCCCCCCAATTACTCAAAATATCTTCAATGTGCAGAACTAGCTGGACCTGTTACAGTTTTATTATAAGCATAAAAAAGGTAGATGGTACCTGATGTCTTTACGTTATACATATTTATGAAAAGCGATTATTGAGGTTTCATATTGAGAAAAATTGTAAAAAATAATATATATTATATATATATATATATATATATATCTACATATATTAAATTTTATATTTGTTCGGGTTCATAATTTTATTGAGGTCCCTATATTTCGGCAATGTTTCAATCGCCATGATCACGGGGAGACTGAATATATATATGTAGTATATTTGCTGTCTGCCAGTCTGTGTATTTATTCGTCTCTCTGTATGTTTGTTCTCGCTTTACACGAAAATTAAATCAGCAAATTGGCTACAATTCACTTAATAGCATTTCTGGAGTTCTTACTTAAATACTAATGTTTTAGCGGAATAATATTTTTTTCATTTATATAAGCGCATGTATCTTGGAATCTAAAAGTTTAATTTGAAATTTTTTTTTTTGTATTAGATATTCTTCATATTGAGTAAATAACCTTATGTGGCTTATGGATATACAACATAATACTCGTATAAGCAGTAACCATAATCGTATCACCATGGATGAAACCGAATCATCTATGTAGACATTTAATAAATAACCGAGAGGAGCCAGGATGGCAGAGAATATAAAACCCATGGATTGTAAACGAAGATTATGAATCCAAATCTGAAATAACGCTGTCGGTTTTCAATTGCTAAATTTTCATTTAAAAATCATCGCGTGCTTTGTTGTAATGAAATTCATTTTGGGTCAGCGTGACGGATGTTCAGCAGTGGAGTATAGTTATTATGTTTTTTTTTTCAATAAACGAACACAAAATTTAAAATCGGATTATTATTAGATTGTTTGTGTAAAGTATAGTAATTTAACAATATAAATTATCACTTTCGTATTCAGTAAAAAATATCAATTTAATATTTAATTAAATAATATTTTTGTTATAATGTTTTAGAATATTATTATAGAGTTGTGTATTAATATCACTTGTTGAAATTTTGTATAAAATCCTTGCTCACAGTTTTTTCAAAATTACTAGAGAAATTAGTTAACAAGAGACTCGTCTCTTATCTAGAAGCTAATAACTTAATTCCTGATAGACAGTATGGATTTCGGCGTGGGAGTTCTACAGAAGATGTAGTAACACTAGTTTCTAATATAGTATCTAATTCTTTAGATCAAAAAAAGTGTTGTTTTGGTGTGTTCCTTGACCTGGCCAAAGCTTTCGACACTGTTTCGGTACCTATTTTAATTCAAAAACTTGACAGACTGGGAATAAGAGGATTACCATTGGAGTGGTTTAAAAGCTACTTATTAGCGCGGAATTAGTGTATACGTGTAGGTGATGTTGTTAGTAAAAAGTTACCTATTGAATTCGGTGTTCCACAAGGAAGCTTTATTGGTCCTACACTATTCCTTATCTACATAAGCGACATAATTGAAGCAATACAAGGAAAAGAAGACATTATTTGTTATGCTGATGATACAGCGTTAATCTTTCAAGGAACTACTTGGGAAGAAACATATAAAGCCGCAGAAAAAGGATTATCAAATATAGCAGATTGACTTTTGAGAAATTTACTTACCTTAAATCTTGATAAAACTTATTACATAGCCTTTCATAAAACGCGCAAATCACAACCTCCATCATCATCATGTTAAAATTACATGTGTGTAGTCGAGCATCATCTTTCTGTAATTGTCATACAATAGCACGCACAACCTTTATAAAATACTTGGCAGTTACAATTGACGAAAATTTCTCATACAAAAACCACATAACTAATCTTGCATCCAGAAATCGAAAAATTTCCTACGTGTTGTCAAGTACGTCGTGTGTACAAGTCTCTCAAACTCTCAGCTCCAAAAAATCTTATGCTATATGTATACAAGGCTCTTTGCCAATCTCTTATCACTTATTGTATAACAGTTTGGGATGGAGCTCCTAAAACCACTATGATCGGAATAGAAAGAGCTCAGAGATCAGTTCTCAGGTCCTGCTTGGTAAACCCTTTAGGTATAGTACGGACCTACTGTATAGAGACTGCGAATTGTTGACAGTTAGACAACTGTTCTTACTTAGAAGTATTATGTCTATGCATAGATCTGCTATAGCCTCATCAGATCATAAGTAACGACAAAAGCAGCTCCGTTTGTTATTGAATCTCCGTTCCGTATTCTTATACAACTTTTGCAAGACGTCATCCATATTTCCTTTCACCACGTCTATATAATCGCATAATCAAGAAATTCAAAATTCAAAATCGCACTACTCACAAACTGAAAAAAGAACTTGAACTGGCTTTTGGGACTAGATTATACTGATACAGAAATCTTATTATAAAATTGATGAATGATCACAGACATGAATACATACACCCACACAACGAAAATTTAAATGAATGTATGTCTAAATTACATTATTATTACTATCACTATTACTACTATTACTAGACAGGATATATATATCGTCTTAGTTTAATTTATTAACAAGTGTAAAAAATATTTTATGTTATGTCTTTTATTATGTTTTAAGTTATTTTCATGTTTGGCTATCTGCGATACAAGCTGTGCTTAGTGCAGAGGCCAATAGTACGATTACTGCTGTATAATTTTATGGTAATAAAGATTATTATTATTATTAAATATATTAGAATATTAATATTTTTAAGTTTCAGGAAAAGTTACACTAAATCTCTAATTTCATTTTCATTTCTATCGTGATAAAAGTTCCTAAAAATACACACGTTACATACGTTACGCTTACTTTCACATACATATATTTCGATTCCATTTAATATTCATAAATCAAATGTTGTCAGAAAATTTCATCCAAAAAATCCGATATCTAAATCGAATTAACACATAAAAATCCATATTTGTAAATTTGTTCTGCGTTTGAAGTTTATTCTATGTACATCGTTTATAACGTCGCTATCACGATTTTACATTTTTTATGATTATAGCCTCTGTTATGTTATGTTATGTTAACGTTACGTGCTTTAACTTGTTACGAGTATTTTAACATTTTTTTTTTTATTATTATATAGTTGACATCGGTTGTAAGGCTATACGTATATAGTGCGTTTTTGTGCGGGTTGTACAGATGAGTGTTGAGCTTAAAAAAGCAATTAGCGAGCTCGAGTAAATATTTAGTATTAAAATACTATTTTTGTAAATTTCAATCCGTATGTGTATACGGATATAATGTTGCTTATAAAAGCAGAAGTTTTTTAGGGTATAATTATGCATGTCTGGCTGTACCTATAGATGTTTGTAACTTAATAATATTTAGAATAAAATTCGAGAAAACAAATAGGTAATCTAAGGCTTTAAGAAACACTAAAGAAATAGTTAAGAAATGGTAAGGCATCTTTGTATTTTTTGTACACTTTGAGGTACTATAGACAATGTATTAAAGTGTTATACAGATATACAGATATATATATATATATATATATATATATATATATATATATATATATATATATATATATATATATATATATATCTGTATTAGTTTATTTTAATATATGTTAAGGTTCGGCCAGCGTAAGTCTTATTTATACGCGTGAAAATAACGGCTAAATAATTCAGTATAGATTGTGTTTGAAAATGGTAGTACCTGATTAATATTCGACATCCGTTTAGGGCAGATATTTGTACAAATATTTGTTTCTATTCTTGTGGGTCTGCCCACCGTGCCTCGGAGAGCACGTAAAGTCGTTGGTCGCGGTTGTTATCCATAGACACCTAATAGCGAACGTTATTTAAGGTAGGGAAAATATTTCTCGGGTAGGAGGGCTCTTGGTGAGAACCCTACGTTGGACGGGATCCTACGGGTACGTCGGATATGGCAGGAAGCACTTATGCGGAGGTGGGGGGAGGACCTGGCAGGGCAGCCGTACGGTACACGCGTAACGGCTGCCATTCCCTCGGTCCTTGAGCGGTGGATGCGTCGAAAATGCAAGCCCCTCACCTTCCGTCTGACGCAGGTTCTCACCGGGCACGGCTGCTTTGGTGAGTACCTGTGCCGGACGGCCCAAAGGGAGCCGACGACTGAATGTCACGATTGTGGCGCGGCGGTGGACTCCGCCCAGCACACCCTCGAGGTGTGCCCGAGATGGGCGGCGCTGCGTCAAAGTCTGACGTCGGTCCTCGGAGGAGACTTGTCACTCCCGAGCATTATCATCGCGATGCTTGGCGACGACGAGTCCTGGAAGGCGATGGTCTCCTTCTGCGAGACAGTAATGTCCCAGAAGGAGGCCGACGAGCGGGTGAGAGAGGAGGCCGCCGACGTGGCCTCCATCCACGGTCGACGAATGGAGGTGCGTAGGAGGCGCTACTTAATGCGCCTCCAGTAACGCCCCTGTGCCCATGTCGGGCCGGGATGGGAACCCGGTTCTGCTAGACACGGCGTCGTTGGGACTGTTCAGAGGTGAGCCGGACAGTCCCCATGGAGGAGAAGTCTGGCCTTTTCGCCGAGGCCAGCCTGTCGCTGGAGGGATCCTGTTGCCTGCAGATCCGGGACCCTCCAATTAAAGCGGCTGAAGGCTCCCGCAGAGGTTTAGTACGGTATTGCACTCCCAAAGTGCCGAGTCCGAAATAGGTCTAGGACTGCCGACCCGGGCATCCTGGATATCATCCGTAAATGGATTCCCCTGCGACAAAAAAAGGTAGGGAAAATATCGGTCACCCCCCAGTGTCAGGCAGCATGTTTGATTGAATTCCAACCCTTTTCCTATATGGAAAAGAGTTTTTTTCCCAACAGTTGGACGTTTGGAAGTTGATCCAGTTCAGTTCAAAGTGATATTCGGATATTATCGTTGATTTGATTTTAATTATAACGTTTGACATATGATAATTATGGTTCATACTTAAAACCGTATCCAGATTTAAAAGTATCGACCGATAATTAATAACGGAACAATTACAATGTTGTTATAATTAACCAATGTGTAATAAATGCACTCAATTACATTGCGGATTGAAAATTATACTCGAAATAATGAAATTATGGTAATTATAATATGTTAATATTTTCCGGATAATTAAATAAATAATTAAAACAAATTGAAGTAATGAGAAATGTAAAAATTTAAATACTTGTAGAAATCAAAGAAAAAGTTTTTTTTTTTTCATTTTTTGAATCATTAGAAGTTTATAACTTATTTTAATATATTTTGAATTTATTTAGTTTAATCATAAGTTTATAACTAACAGTACAGGTTACCCCAATTAATAAAATAATAATCTATGTACTTTCCTTTGCATAATTGTACAAAAATGTCCTACTCATGGTCTAACTCTCCTTTTTCTTTTTTTTTTTTCAAAATGGCGTATATAAATGTCTCGGAGTTTTTTTTCGAAACATGCACGATAACAAATTTTTTTGTCTTCACTGTCAATCTCAATATTTATTATTATGTTGTTACTAAGAATAATTTGTTTTTATAAATAAATAAATAAAAAAAAAGAATTATTAATCTAAGAATAAATAATCTTTTAAAAAGAATTTCAAGATACATTTTATAAGGTAATGTTTAAAACAGATTTTACATACTGGTCTTATACAAGAAAAAAAAAATCCTTTGTTACTGTTATTATTAAACGTTCAATTGTCAATACAAAATTGGATACAATTCTTCACGCGATTGCAAAGTTAAATGAAATAAAATCTTAAGGTCAACACAAATGTTACAAAGAATTAAGTAAGTGATATAATAGAAATTCGGCCATGTTTCTTGAAAACGAAAGTTTTCATTACTTTACAATAGATGGCGTTGAAACTAATTTACACATTTTAAAAATTGATTGTTTTTTCGTAATACCGTTCTGGAGTTGGTGTATTTGTACTTTTTTTAAATAAATTTCTTAACCGAGTTAAGGTTATAGACTAAAGGCTTTGCTTACATATCTTTTGTATATTTATATTGTGATCGATATTGTCTTTTAAATTTTTAAAGCTCAAAACGGATTACATAATTGTAATATTTAAATTATTTTATATAAATATATTTAGTGGAAGCGCTTCTTACAAGCCTATTTTTATATAGTAAAAATATTTTCGCATGTTTTATAAGATAACTAGACACGTTATCTTTAAAAACAGCTCAACGTATTATGTTTATATTTTTGTTATATTCATATTTTTCAAAACAATGTTTGTATGAATGAAATTTTTTGGAATATCATATTATTCATTCATAAAAATCAAATAAAATTGTTACATTTTTATGGATAGTTCTGCTATATATCATGAAAATAACAAATTCCAAATGACTGTCATATAGCTCAAATCTCGTCGAATCATTGCAGGTAAAGCGTTCTCTGGTTCTGTGGTTCTTCTTCTGCCATAAAGGCGAATATACCTTTCCCTTTATATTTTTTGCTAAGCGAATTTTGCATTTTCTCCGTTAGTAAATTCGAGCGAATCCGAAGCGGTGGTATTTAATAAAATACGACAATCGTATTGGAATTTTTATCTGCCATAGTATTTTGTATATGTTACAACATATGCAATATCCATAAAATTGCTTTGTTATAGCATAGAGCACAAATTGAGATTGAGTCGATGATTATAGTTGCATATATGGGAAACAGGTGTGGCAGCTTTATGAGTTGTTATCACGCAAACGGAGTTCCATTTTAGATATCGATATATTTTCGATATAAAGCGCTGCATTTTATCAAGATTATACGAATTTAACGGTTTTACAGTTCACGGAGAGTTATTACTGGTAAATGTGTAAATGTATTCATTGCTTTTTTATTTTATTTTTATGATAAGATAAATGTACGTTCCTTTTTAAAATCAATAGTATGCTTAGTATTTAAAATTAATTGTTAAATAATATTTTTTTAAAGTTTATGTAAATTTAATTTATGTATATTATGTTAAACACGTGGCGTGAAATAATTGGCTTATAATAATATTTTCATATTTAATATAATTAAGTATTTATTTAAGAGTGGATGAGTTTCTTTTAGCAACGATAATCTCCTGGTGGTTTACTTTTAAGCTATTCTAGTCATTCTGTTTGATATATTCTCCACAATGAAACACAAGCGGAGCAGGAATCCTAAGCGCAGAAAACCGCGTTGGTTGTCTGGTTATGAATAATTATTTTTCTTGTATATTTGAAAGTATTGTTTCAAAATTGTATTTTTTTTTTTTGTAGAAATTACAATCTAGTTAAGGTTTTATTAAAGTTATTTGATACTGATAAAGATTAATAATCAAATGCTCTTATAAACTCGTTTGACCATAACGAAACAAATATATTGAACTCATTCACGACGCTCGTTCGTGCATATAACTCGCGCAATCAACAAGTTTGTGCAACCAATCCGTTAAATTACGAGCTATTATGACTGCGGTATTTTTGCATTATTAATTTAAAAAAAACAGGCTAGTTTAGTACATACTCTTTGAAAAATTTTCGATTTCTTGTAGTAGCAAATATAACGTGTAACATGGTAAACTTTTAACGCCATTGCTTTTATAAATGTAAAAAAATCTAAAATTTCTAAACGAATATTTAAACTTTATAGCCGCTAGAATGCCCATACTTAACAAGAGTTACCGCGAACTCCCGTAAACGCCCGCTATTTTGCCCATGACAACTGCGTTTTGACACACGCTTTTTGCCTTTAATGCTTCGCTTTACAATTAATAAAAAATCGAATTTTGTGAAAACGTCGCTACAGAACAATTAAAACAACTTGCGTACTAGATGTACTAGATGACCCGCGTTCCTTCACCTGCATTGTTTTTGTGGTTATTGTTAAACCTCTAGTTTAGTAGTTGTTACTTAATTTGTTATAGTCTAAAACCAATATACAATAGATTACCAATCCACAATAACAATAGACCGGCTTTTTAAAACTTAATGACTGTTTTTTTATAAAATTTGCACGTTGAAACAAACAAAAATTTTAATATTTTGATATAAAAACGTAAAATTTGTACAAGAAATTTTTTATGAAATGGAGATAAGACCAATGGACATCCGTTTGTCGTCTATCCCCAGTGGATTTATGAACTGTAACAAAGTTGACAGCCGAAGTTCGGACCAACCACTAGTTTTAAGATCTTAAAACGTTTCTCTATTAAGATAGTATTACTAGCCGAGAAACAGCGCCAAGAACTAACAACAGAAAGCGATTGTAAAAGTTTTTCGCTTTAGGATTCCCTGTCATTGTTTTAGTTTTATCGTGGATACCTTGAACTGGATGTGACAATTTTTTTTTTACCAGTATATCTCGGTTTTATATGAATACAATTTACTAATAATATAAATTTGAAAATAATGACAAATTGTTATATTGAGATTTTTGGTACAAGAATATCATCTAAGTTTCCAATTTAGTTTGTGATGAATTTTCTAATATCTTCATATAAACCTAATCCTTATAATAATGAACACCAAAACTTGCGAATAAATCTTTATTTAATACTTGCAAAATAAAAAATCGGTCTAGAATAAATCTTATTTTAATATATTATTGTTATGTAGCTGAAGATACTACTGTAAGTATGTGAAATTTAATCTAAAATCTAAACAAAAACCTTTGAAAGAATATTTTAAACGAGCATTATTTAATTTGTTACACATGAGTAAACGCGTTGTATCGAATTGTTCAAGGCTATGTTTTTGAGCAACTGTGAATGTTTGTCACCATAATTCAGAAAGTGAACTCAGCGCCATCTATGTCATGGGTCGAGCTTAGTTCTGTTTTAACACAATGCAATCTCTGACATATTATGTATTTGGTTTAAGGCCCAAGAGATATGGTGGAGAACTACAGACCTATCTCAAAGCTATGTGTCTTCGCTAAAATAATAAAAAAAAAATATTTATAGGCAACTCTATTCGGCCATTAGGCATAACTTTGGTGAGCATCAACACGGCTTCCTTGGGGGTCGCTCCACCACTTCAAACCTTATAGTTTGTTGTGATTTTCTAACAGAACACATGTCGCAGCGATTACAAGTAGACGTTGTATACACCGATTTCAGCAAGTGTTTTGATAGAATAGATCATATTATTCTTAGACAGAAACTATTACAGATGGGCATATGCGGTAACTTATACAGGTGGTTCTCTTCATATGTTGAGAACAGAAGTCAGGTCGTCGTTCTTAACGGTTACTCGTCGAGAGCTTTGTGTATTCCCTCAGGAGTCCCACAAGGGTCCTTATTAGTACCTCTGTTATTTAATATATTTATAAACGATGTCATATCCTGTTTTCATACGTCAAAAATACTGTTATACGCTGACGATATGAAAATACTTAGTAAAATTTGTTCATACGAGGATACTCTTAGCCTGCAAAGTGATCTAGACCGGTTTCATATATACTGCGCTAAAAACAAATTGGACCTGAACGTCTCAAAATGCTATGTTTGTACCTTTACACGCAAACCTAATCCAATAACCTGCCGATACACATTGTCTGGTACCACAATGACCAGAGTTAACACTGTCAAGCATCTAGGGGTAATGTTCGACTCAAAGCTTTTATTTGATGCACACATTTCAAACGTAGTTAGTGAGGCTAATAAGGCATACGGATTCATCATTAGGACATCAAAAGATTTTAAAAAGATTAAAACCATCAAATTGTTGTATTGTGCATTTGTCCGTAGTCACCTCGAATATGCTTTTCAGGTGTGGAATCCTAATTATGATATCTATATATCACGTTTAGAAAACATTCTAAAGAAGTTTTTAAGATATATACAGTATCGTTCCAACATTTATCTACTGGATTATTTCAGCCGATGTCGCAAGTTCCATTTGCTCCCTTTGCAACAGAGAAGAATAATAGCGGGTATTTCCTTTCTATTTAAAATTGCGAATGGAACGCCCGTGTCGAAAAGCAGTTGACATGGGCAATATAGCCATGACGACCATTACTTGACATGGGCGCTTGCGTTTATTGCGGTTAGTTTGTGTATTCTTGTCAACTAGTTGTTGACACGGGCAGTTGAGTGGTAAAAGAACGAATATAAGTTTATGAGATTTTTGTCTGTCTGTCTGTATGATTGTTGAAAGGAAGTAGTGTAAATTAAAAGCGACGCTATAATTTATTTTGAAACTGCTTATAGAAGTTGCGAAAGTCATTATTATTGTTTAGTTTATGATTTATTAGATTATTTTCCTTGTTATTATCAGACACGGATTGTTTTTATGTACATAAATTTCTTTTTACACGCAAGAAAAGAGAATAAAGACAACTAATTACTTAATTCCAATTTCCACACGTAAGATATTAAGGATAAACGCTAGGTCGCAATTACGAGTATCTAATAGATTTACATTAGTTATAATTACATTATTTTCTTAGTATATTTTTTTTTATTCAATATACCTAGCTTCCTATTTTTTTTAATAGGTACTTTTATTTTATAATACATAGTTATGTAATACCACTATTTTTTATTAGAGGGAATTCCATAACTTATCGGAAAGTGTAGACATTTTGTTGTTTTCCCAGCACTCTGTTAGAAATTTCCTGTTAGATTTTTTTTTTACAAACGAAAAGTGTCAGAACTCACTCAAATTGTGACCGTGAAACATGAAAAATAAATATGTATTAGTGAATTGTACTTTTTTAATAAAAATTAAAGTTCGTGAAAATAGAGTTTTGGACTTACGCTTTTGATAGTTTATAAATTGTAACGTTGATTTTTTTTTTCTAATATATATATCACCTTTTATCAGAAATATATCAAAGCACACATATGAAAGTTCAGCTTAGAATGTAGTTTTTAATATCTCTGAAATTAAAAAGTCTTCAAAACTGCTGTCAATTTTCATATATAATTGTTGTATATTACGTTTACATTTAAATGCATTTACCAAGAAATTTTACACTATTTACATTGGTAATTCGTAACGGCACGAGCGAAGCCGCAAACTATATTTGTATTATACCGTTATACGAGTAATATACCGTAATTCCTATAGACAGATAGCGGTAGTTCTCACAATCCAGCGTCGATTACGTATTAACGACATTGTACTCAATTGATAAAAAACGTCATTCGATCTCACGGTAAAGGAACGAACACACTAATACGTATATTATATTTATAATAACGTTTCATTATTGTAATTGTTCTTATTATAAATCTAAAATCTGGAGGCACGGCAGTGCCTCCGCCAAGTCGAGCAAAAAAAAAGTGGCACGGCCGTACTATCTTTTCTCGAAGCAACTCAGGCCATTTTCGACCCCCTATAACTTCGTTGTGGATAAAACTAGAAGTCTGAATTTTCAATACCCAAGCAAGCATTGTATAAACACCGTATATTTCAAATTTCATTCAATTTGAACCAGTAGTTTAAGAATTATAATTAGTCAAAGTTTCGAATTTTGTCACTCACTGACTGACCGATCATCAAAACTCTAAGGCACTTCTAGCAGACATAAAAGCTTCAAATTTAGAATACCATTAGTGTTTAGTATATAAACCAAGGAAAAATTCAAATATTTTGCAATTTCGGTCCAGTTTTCTAGATACACCAACTGCATAAATAACTTTATAATCCCATATAAATATATAGGATTACAAAGTTACATTTGCAGTGAATGAATCAATGTACCCGTACAAGTATAACATAGTGGAATAATAGGTGTAGATAGGTACCTAGATATAATTATCTTCAAAGGTAACCTGTAAAATGGTCAACGGAATGAAAAAGCAAGAATGGGACATGTCTTATGTAGCTGTACCAAAATCACGCAAAGTATTAAAGAACACTAATAAATCATAACCGCGACTGGCTGAGGTGATTTGCCCGCTCCACGGCTTTCACGCTTCCCGTACGTAAGTTATTTTATTTTATTCAGTTGGCAGCTATATTAAACCTATCCCTCTAATCGGTTTCTACACTGCATTGCAGCAAAACGCTCAATCGCTTGGCGGCACGTCTTTGCCGATAGGGTGGTAACTAGCCACTACTAAAGACTCCCACCAAAGCAGATCAGAGAAAAAAAATTTACTCTGCCGGGGATTGAACCCGGGATCTCCCACTTAATATACAACAGCGCGCACCATTTCGCCAGCGTGATCATCATTTTTGAGTTCATATAATTATGTCATTATTAGAATGCACCTGATTGATTAAGTGAGTCATAACAGCAATAACTGTTAATTAATGTATATTAACATTAAATAAATTAAAAAAAAATATAGAAAATAAGGACTCAAAATAACTTTTGTATTTTAAAGCTATAACTTCTTGATGAGAGTAAATTTTTATACGATGCGCGTGTACTCTGTGACAAAAAACCGACAACATAAATCAAATCTTGCAAATTAAATTTGATCCAAAATAATAGTAAATCATGTGAAATGCAATATTATGATTACATGGTGCTGATTTGATGGAGGAGCTAGAAGGTAGCCAAAGTAAGGATTTTGGGCCCGTTTGAGTCCTCTAGACGAGTAAGTTTGTCTTTCAATGGTAACCAGGGTCTGGTGATGAAGTTGGAATGTGGTCATAGGAACTCAGTAATGAAACGACGCAACCCCATCGAGTTTTGGCTCGTTTGGTTCGTCTTAACGAATACTTTGGTTTGAAATGGTTACCAGGGTCTGATCTGATAATAGAGCTAGAAGGTGGCTATAGGAACTTCGCAATGAAACGACACAAACTCATCGAGTTCGGGCTCGTTTGGATCGTCTTGATGAGTAGTTTGTCTTTCAATGGTAACCAGGATCTGGTGATGGAGCTGGAATGTGGTAATAGGAACACCCTAATGAAAACTACGCAACCAAATCGAGTTTCAGCTCGTTTTATTCGCCTTGACGAGTACTTTGTTTTTAGATGGTTACCAGGGTTTGATCGGATGATGGAGCTGTAAGGTGGCCATAGCAACTTCGCAATGAAACTAAACAACCTCATCGAGTTCGGGCTCATTTCAATCCTCTTGACCAGTAGTTTATCTTTCAATGGTAACCAGAGTCTGATGATGTAGCTAAAAGGTGGTCAAAGGAAGTCAGAAATGAAACGATGCAACCCCATCGAGTTTCAGCTCGTTTAATTCGGCTTGACAAGTATTTTGTTTCAAGACGGTTACCAGGGTCTGATCTGATGATGGAGCTGAGAGGCGGCAATAGGAACTTTGCAATAAAACGACACAACCTCATCGAGTTCGAGCTCGTTTGAATCGTCTTGACGAGTAATTTATCTTCCAATGCTAACCAGGGTCTGATGATGGAGCTGGAAGGTGGTCATGGGAACTCTATAATGAAACGACGCAACCACAACGAATTTAGGCTCGTTGATTCGTCTTGATGAGTACTTAATTTTTAGATGGCTACCGGGGTCTGATCTGTTGATGGAGCTGGAAGGCAGGCAAAGGTACTTCGCAATGAAACGACAAAACATAATCGAGTTCGGGCTCGTTTGGATCATCTTGACAAGTAGTTTGTCTTTCATGGTAACCAGGGTCTGGTGATGGAGCTGAAAGGTGCTCACAGGAACTCTATAATGAAACGACGCAACCCCATCGAGTTCGAGCTCGATTGAATTGTCTTGACGAGTAGTTTGTCTTTCAAAGGTAACCAGGGTCTGATGATGGACCTGGAAGGTGATCATAGGAACTCTGTAATAAAACGTCGCAACCCCATCGAATTTTGGCTCGTTTGATTTGTCTTGACGTGTACTTTGTTTTTAGATAGTTACCAGGGTCTAATCTGATAATGGAGTTGGAACGCAGTCATAAGAACTTCGCAATGAAACGACACAGCCTCATCGAGTTCGGGCTCGTTTGAATCCTCTAGACGAGTAGTTTGTCTTTCAATGGTAACCAGGGTTTGATGATGTAGCTAGAAGGTGGTCATAGGAACTCTGTAATAAAACGACGCACCCCAATCGAGTTTCGGCTCCTTTGATTCGTCTTGACGAGTACTTTGTTTTAGTGGGTTTTCAGGGTCTGTTTACAGATGGCGCGCACGAACCATTAACTCGGCGCATCGTCTTATTATAAGTATAACTTTTTACGTACGTACATAAGTAAACATTCACTTTTTTAAATATTTTTTAAAAGTTTATTTTTATGGAAGTTTAGGTGTAAAAAATCGACAGCAATCTGACAACACTGTTTCCGGCTAAACATACTTCATTCATCTCTCTTGTCAAGTATTTCAAGTTGTCAACTTGAGATCACAATATGTATGACATGACAATCAAATTATATATCTGTATCGTATCGGAAAAGAAAAAGAGGTAGAATATCTACAAAAATAAGAAAAGCTCATTAGACCTAGCGAAGGCTTTAAGAAAACACGTTGTTGATATTAAAGAAGTAGAAGACACCGGAAAGGAAAATAAGTAGGACTGTCTACAAAAAGAAATGAGATGCCATCAAAAACATAACTTGTAAAAAGAAACCAAGTCTCGCAACTCACTTCTTCTTCCGTAAAAAGTTGTGAGATCCATGTAATACCAAGTCGGCTAATTTATTCAAACCCTACTTAAGGGTTCTTCTGTTTTAAGTTATTACGTTAGTAGCTAACCTAACAACATCGTATAGTGATCATATCAATATTAAAAATCTTTGATGTTTTAAATAAATAGATTGACTTGGCAATCGCATGAAAACAATGTACCTAAGAAGTAACTCATAGGAATATTATATTAAATTAGATTGTTTAGTGCGATTGCCAAGTCAATCTATTTATTTAAAACATCAAAGATTTTTAATATTGATATGATCACTATACGATGTTGTTAGGTTAGCTACTAACGTAATAACTTAAAACAGAAGAACCCTTAAGTAGGGTTTGAATAAATTAGCCGACTTGGTATTACATGGATCTCACAACTTTTTACGGAAGAAGAAGTGAGTTGCGAGACTTGGTTTCTTTTTACAAGTTATGTTTTTGATGGCATAATATTTCAGTTAAAAGTCTCTGCTGCATTTCAATGAGTTTTAAAGAAACTGAACAGTTCTGGTTATTCCGAATTGTCATTAAAATGAACGTACGACGTTAAAAAAAATTTCATGTAACTATATTAATACATTAGCTTAATTTTTAGCCCTTTTTCTATGTGGAGAAGAAGTCTTCGCTCAGCAGTGGGTTGTTTACATACTAATATAGTACAGTTAATATAAAAATGTTGTATAATATTCTTGTATCGTAGTAATTTATTTAGATAAAAATATTTTTGTGATTATTTTGAAACGTATTTTCGATAAAATTACTGTGCTTAGTACCCAAGATAATTGAGTTTTATATACTAAGTTTATATCATATTTACGGTTGAAGTAGTAATGTTTTAAATTACTAATAAGTAATAAGTTGCACTTTCTCTAAACCTATCAAGACCTATTTCACAGATTACTGATAAAGCTGTCTACCGCATAAATATATCTAAAAGATACAAGCTTACGATATATTTTTATTTTCCACCATCAAGTTTTACTTTATCTGTCGGATATTTCTATTTGCAACCTGTAAATTAGTTCAGATGAAACCGTACATAAGGGGCTGTTTCACCTATCAGTAACTTATATGACAGCAAAACTTTATTAACAACTGTTGAAATAGACACTGAGTATTGTTAATTGAATTTAACAAATTATTAAAGGTTTTCAAAAGGTCACCATTTTGTGTCTCACTTTGTTTATATTTTGTATAGTATTTAATTAGCCATATATATATATATATATATATATATATATATATATATATATATATATATATATATATATATATATATATATATATATATATATATATATAAATATATATATATATTGTTTAATTTTATTTGCATGTTGTGCATAGTTGTTATAGAGATGCAAATTTATCTATTTTCTTTTGTAATTTATTCGTATAACAAATGGCATGATTTGTATCGTGTAACTGTGCCAAATAATAAATAAATAAATAAATAAATAAATTAAAGACAAAGGTTAAAAACCTTTATTTGTTTAGTAATGGCCTCATGTGATACACCAGGTTAAACGTTTTATAATTTATATTCATTAATTCAAATGTAGGAAAAATATTGAAGTTATAATATCATATTAATATATAAGGGGGTATCCATTAAGTGAGGTGTTTACGAGAATGGGGGAGGGGGTCGAGCAAAATCTTACTAAATTTCACCAATGGGGGAGTGAGGATCGAAAAATCGCCAAAATTGTCTCACGTAATTAATGGATACCCTCTAATGTTTTGTACATTAGGAAGATAAATTATAAAATACCTTTCTCGCTTTCGCTTTGAAATGTTTAACTTTTGAAAATAATTCTATTTTGAAATAAGTATATAGTAAGTACACAATTTCCGTTATGTATTCTTAATTGGCTATAAAAGTAGTCAGTCCGTTCAGTCGCACATTATCAGGAATTTCTATTGAAGTGTGTATAAATATGATGTTCGAAATTATGTATGCGACTGTACCCGCACTAAGCTATGTAAGCATTATTTTATTAGTATTATATTTTAATTCATATGAGTTAGTCTAATAAAAGCCACGATACCGTAAACAGTTGTTTCTTTTACTAGAGACTAAGGTTCCCACATCACATGGCGACCCTGCCAGGGCTCTGCCAAGGAACCTCTTCCTTCTGTTTCAGCTTTTAGGTGCAGATAATTGATACAATTTGAAGATGTGTCAATCAAAAGTCGAAAAGGAAGATGTGTTCCTGAATCAAAATGCCGCTGGCGACAATTCGGCTCAATTGGAAAATTTCGGCAACCACCTAAGCAGCATAAGCACTGTAACGTATATTGTTTTGGCCCTGGTTTTGGTTATTGTTATATTTTTCGGATGCAAGCTGTACAGGGAGTGCCTTCGACGTGTAATTAAAGAGGAATTGGATATGCAAACTGTAGCCCGCATCAGGTCATCATTGCGGACCAGGGGCCGCGGCATCGAGGAGACCACCACGTAAATAAAACGGCGTACCTGTGTGAGTGTTTTAAACCTGCATTTAGTATGATAAAGTGCTGTTATTTTCAATGAACTATGACAATATTTGAAAGAGTGAGTCGTATTTAAAAAATATATATGTATAAATATATTTGAACAGTTAATTTGGTTTCCTAATGACAATATTAAGTAAAATGTGTAAAGACAGTGATCAAATTTCATTACGCTAATAATTATAATTGACTAAACGACGCACGGAGGTACCGCGAACATGATACCTTGCGGCAAAAACTGCTTACGCGTTACACTTTATGTATGTATGTTACGAAATAGTGTTAAGTTTTACGTAGTTATGAATTATTATACAATATTTTAAAATTATATATATACAATGATAGAAAGTTTGAAAGAATGTTATGATTTGTTATGTGAAATACGAAAATATTTAGTAAAAAGAGGTCAAAGTAGGTATAAAGGTCGTACTATTGAAACTAAATTGAACGAAACAAATGCTATTTTTGAGAAATGTCAATCATTATTATTAGGTTTAGAGAAAAGTAGCGATACAGAAGTAGTTCTATTAAGCAAAGAAATTTTTATGAGGTGTCAACTATTGTATGACGAGATAAAAAATTTATGTGTTTCTCCAATCTCAATTAAAACTAACAAAATGGAGTTTGATTTAAAAGTGGCATGTAATTTAATTCCAGTAATGGATGATACTGAAAACACCACTAAGAGAATGCTTGACTCTGTAGAAATGTACGCGGATATGCTGGACGACGAAGGTAAGTCCTTATTGATAGTTTTCGTCTTAAAGAATAGACTTTCAGAAAACGCAAAATTACGTATTTCTCACAAATATGAAAAAGTTGACGACTTAATTAGAGATATACGCAATCACTTAATAACAAAAAAGTCGTATACGGCTATTCAGTCTCGGTTACAGTCTATGAGACAAGGTCAAAAGACCATTGAGGAATATGGTAAGGAAATAGAGCAGTTGTTTACGGACATGACGATTTCGCAAGCCGATGGGGACTCGAGTGCTTATTCGGTACTTAAACCCATAAATGAAAAATCTGCGATAAAAACATTTTCAGACGGGCTGCGCAGCTCGCGAGTATCTACAATCATCACGTCGCGAAATTATAGCAGTTTGAAAGAAGCAATACAGGCTGCCAAAGACGAGGACAGGCCAGCCCCACCACAAGGTAACCTCATGCATGTATATAAGCAAGGACGTACTTTCTATAACAATAGGCATTTTAGTGTTAATCGGGGTCATCGTGGTAGTCACAATTATGGTCAAAACTCAAAATTCTTTCGTGGTCAGCGTAATATCAATTACGGATATCAGCGTGGAACGGGACGCGCTAGTTACAATAACTATAGAGCAAATAATTTTAGTAATAACTTGAGAGTAAATTATGCTAATCGTAGACCTTACAGTAACAGAGGTAGGGTTTTCACACCAAGTAGAAATAACACTCAAAATCGAAATTTATATGCAGTTGACTACAATGTAGAGGAGCTTCAAAGCAGTCAACAATCAAATAATAATCCTATTCAGTTTTTTCGATCTTAAGAACACCATCTTATCATGCAATGAAAACACAAAGTATGTTGCATTGTACATTAATAACATAAAATATTACTGGCTTATTGATACTGGTGCATCACTGTCTGTCATAAAAAGTGAAGCGATTCCTTTTAACACTCCAGTACACAGAGATAATACGTTAATAAATGGCATTGGCGGACAGACCAGAGCTAAAGGATTGGTAAATTTAACTTTACAATCCAGTAACGATGTACAGTTTAACCATAAATTTTCAGTTTTTGAGTCATTGCCGTTAAAGGCTGATGGAATTTTAGGGTTAGATTTTCTATTAAAGTACGAAGCCATCATTAATTAACACACAAATTTAGTTACTTTACATATAGACAACTTTACTTATTCTTTAAAATTGATTAACGATATCAATAAAAATAATGAAGTTTTACTTATTCCTGCTCGATCAGAATCGATACACTTTATTTATGTGAATGAATGTATACGTGGTGATGTTGTGGTTTGTGGAAAAGAGCTGAGCAAAGATATATTTTTAGCTAATGAAATCACTACAGTAAAAAATAATAGGATTCCTATTAAGATATTAAATGTTACTGAACAAGACGTAGAGTTAGCATCTTTTACACCAGAATTACAATCTTTAGATAACTATAATATATGTACATTTAATAAAATTGATATTAATGTTGATAGAGTTCAAAAGTTACTTCATGAACTAAATTTATCTCATTTGCACGATGAAGAACAGAAAAGCATTGAGGCCATTTGTGCAAAGTATGCAGATGTGTTTCATATGGAAGGTGATAAGTTAACGACCACAAATATTTATCAGCAATCCATTACTGTCAAGCCAAATATTTCTCCAGTATATGTAAAACCATACCGTTTACCACAAGCCCTAAAGCCTGAAATCGAAAATCAAATAAGAAATTTAAAAGCAAATGATATCATAGAGGAATGTAATAGTGAATGGTCTAGTCCAATAATGTTAGTTCCTAAGAAAGCTGTTGAAGGTCAAAATACCAAATGGAGGCTAGTAGTTGATTATAGGAAATTAAACGATCTTGTAATAGATGATAAATTCCCGTTACCCAACATAAACGAAATCTTAGATTCGCTTTCTGGAGCAATTTATTTTAGTCACCTTGACCTTCACCAAGGTTACTTTCAAGTGACCTTGACTCCTGAGAGTCGTAAATATACTGCATTTACGACTAGCTCAGGACAGTACCAAATGAAAAGATTACCTATGGGTCTTAAGGTTAGTCCCAGTTCGTTCAGTCGTATGATGTCTGTTGCTATGTCAGGCCTTGCATTTGAGAAATGTTTCATATATTTAGATGATCTAATAATATTTGGACGGAATTTGAGCTCGCATAATCAGAATTTAATAAGCGTGATGGAAAGACTTAGAAAAGTAAATTTAAAATTAAATCCCCATAAATGTGAATTTTTGAAAAAGGAACTTTTGTATTTAGGGCACGTTGTTTCTGATAAAGGCGTTTCTCCTGACCCAAATAAGATTAAAATTCTTCAAAATTATCCTATACCTAAAAATTCAGACGATGCAAAGCGATTTGTAGCGTTCTGCAATTATTATCGTAAATTTATAAAATCTTTTGCTGATATTACTATGCCTTTAACTAAATTATCCAGGAAAAACGAACCATTTATATGGACTAATGAATGTCAAAAAGCGTTCGATACTCTAAAAAAGTCTTTGATATCACCGCCAATATTGCAATATCCTGATTTTTCAACAAACAATGAATTCGTAGTACAAACAGATGCGTCAGGTGTCGCTATCGGTGCAGTCTTATGTAATAAAGATTTGAGACCGGTAGCCTATGCTAGTAGGCCATTAAATAAAGCCGAAAGAAACTACCCAACAATTCAAAAGGAACTTTTGGCTATTGTTTGGGCTGTGAAGTACTTTAGGCCTTATATTTACGGCAGAAACTTTATATTAATGACGGACCACAAGCCTTTAGTGTATCTTTTTGGTATTAAAGATCCTTCTAATAGACTACTTAAATTTAGACTTGCTTTAGAGGAGTATAAATACAAAATTGTTTACATTAAGGGAAAAGAGAATGCTGTAGCAGATGCTTTATCGAGAATTAGTATGACCTCAGATGAATTAAAGCAGATGCATGAACAAGTTATGAATGTGATGACTAGAGCACAGAAGAAAAGGATGAATGAAATGAATGACAAAGAATTTTCAATAGGGAACGTGGATCTTAATAAATCTAAAGACAATTGGCCTGATCAACCAAGAGTCGTGGATATATTAAGAAAACCGCGTTATACAATTGAGTTGATGTTTATGGATGGGAAAACATTAGATAAATTGAGAGCGAAAAATATCATTACCGCAGAAATGGAGTGTTTTGCTTTTAGATCAGATAGGAGACATTTATACATTAATCTTAATTTCAAGGCGCACTTCTCGCGAGTCGAATTTGTGCAGAAATTAAGTTTATTTTGTAGAAAGTTAGGCGTTGAAGAAGTTTGTATCGTTAAAGATGAACAAAATATAGAATTTATTAAAAATATTTGTAATGAAATTAAGTCATTGAATAATTGGACCGGTCCCCGTTTATGTATATTGCGAGGTGTTAAAAGAATAACGGATGATAAAGAGAAAACTCTTATTATGAATGATTTTCATTTGCTGCCATCTAGCGGACATGCTGGTATGCGCAGAATGATAAATACAATTAAGAAAAGATATTTCTGGCCTAGTATTGAAAGAGATGTACAAGAATTTGTACGTAAATGCACGATGTGTCAGAAGATGAAACATAGTCGTTATATTAAAGAGCCGAATGAGATTACCACTACGGCATCCTCAGCCTTTGAGAAAGTATACCTAGATTTAGTTGGGCCCTTAGATAAGGACATAGATAATAATTCTTATATTTTAACTATACAATGCGAATTGTCAAAATTCGTACAAGCAATTCCTTTAGTAAATAAAGAAACTACGTCCATTGCTGATGCATTCGTACGTAATTTTATTTTAATATTTGGCATTCCTAAGGTAATAGCTACAGATCGAGGGACGGAGTTTATTTCGTCGACAATGGAACAGGTTTGTAAGATCTTGAGTATAGAAAAACTATCATCGACTGCTTACCACCACGAGTCAATTGGTGCGTTAGAAAACACCCATAAAGTGTTAGGTTCCTTTCTAAGAATTCAATGTAGCAATCACCCGGATACTTGGAGTCATTGGTTATCTTTCTGGTGTTTCGGTTTTAATAATACAGTTCATTCGGAAACGAATTACACGCCACATGAATTAGTGTTTGGTAAAGTATGCAATATACCTTCTAATTTAACTAATCATGTAGATCCGCTTTATAATGCTGATAGTTACCCGTTGCAATTAAAATATAGACTACAGTTAGCACAAACTGAAGCCAAACATAATTTAATAACTAATAAACATAAGCGAAAATCTAAGTATGACATTTCGATTAATCCTGTTAAATATAATGTAGGAGATTTAATACTAATTAAGATAGAAACAGGTAAAAAACTAGATCCTCTTTATAAAGGACCGTATACAGTTGTAAAAGATTTAGGATGTAATATTAGGATTAAAAATAATTCAAATAAGGAAGAAATAGTTCATAAAAATAGGACCAAACCTTTTTATGAATAATATTTGACATAATTATATTGTTATTGCTGTTTTGTATTGTATAACTATCTTTTTCTATATTAATATTCTTTCTTTTGTTTTTTATTTTAAATTGGCGTTTAAAATTGTTTATTAGTCATATAAGAGTTTAAGTTAGTTTTTTTCTTGTTATGTTTGATAGTCGAATGTTACCTAAAAAAAAAAAAAAACAAAAAAAATGTTTCAATGTAACATTTTTTTTTTCTTCGCCCCCGGGAGGTGAAGTGTGTATAAATATGATGTTCGAAATTATGTATGCGACTGTACCCGCACTAAGCTATGTAAGCATTATTTTATTAGTATTATATTTTTATTCATATGAGTTAGTCTAATAAAAGCCACGATACCGTAAACAGTTGTTTCTTTTACTAGAGACTAAGGTTCCCACATCACACTATAAGAATTTTTCTAAGGTTTTCTCGCAGGATGTTTTTTTTTACACTTCTTACAAATTGTCAAAAATATTATTATGATAACAATCAGGTTTAATATATCGAACTAAATTATTATTTGTAAAGTGTAAATCTAGTTTATAAGAAAGAACACGTTAATTTATACATATCATATAAAAGACATAATTGCATGCCAGTAATTATTGTTACTTTACATATTTTCAAGTAAAATTTTTAAATAATTATTTATAAATATAAAAAAAAAGAATGTAGGTTATATTGTACACATAAGTAATCCTTATTTATTGTTCAAATGTGTTTCTTTTTTATATCAGAAAGTTAGAAAATATAAATTAGCATAGACCTTAAAAAATTACTTTATCTATAGATTGACCAAGAGACAGGAGTAATTATAAAAAGTCTATAGTCTTAATATTGGTCATTGGTATGTCAAATTTCCAAATATTGTGCGTAGTGCGTACCAGCTTATTTTACTCTTAGAATGTATGAAAAATAATATTTTAAAAATATAAGTGGAATAAATTATTATATTATACTTAATTAATTAATATATAATCCATAACTTGTCCACAAGTTATTTAATTTTTTTTTGTTATAGAATTATTTAAAAAATATTATTTATATTTAAGACTTATAGACTTAAATAAAATGTTATACACATACCTTCCATTTCTTCACTTCTGATAGACGATTTGCAAGAACACACCCAGCAGAACCAGCTCCAACTATAATAAAATCGTATTCTTCTGTCTGTCTACTCTTCCGCGATCTTCTTTCCCTTTTAGCTCTCTTCTTTTCAGTTGTAATCGGAACTTTCTTAGAATCAGCTGTATCAGAATCTCCAAAGGAATCTTTCAGGAAATCAAAATCAAAAATTGGTGTTTTCGGACCGAATTTAGAGAAACTACTTTTAAAAATATCGCTAGAAGTTGTCCCCTGGGTGAAAGGATTAGGAGACTTGAGATTATATAGGCTATTTCCGTGATATGAAACCGGGTGGATAGATTCGATATTATAACTGGACTTATAAACCTGTGGATAGTATGAAGTCCCAAAATACCCTGGACTTGTATAGTATTTCGGGTTATTGTATCTGGAATATGGGTTTTCTTCGAAATCCGGTACACTGTACGATACGCCACCAAATAATTGTGTAACGAGGGTCAAGAACATGAATCCTGTTGATGAACATTGCGTTAATGGGGCTTGTTGTTCATGACATACTGTGTTCACGTCCAAAGGTCGCCAGCTCTCCATCTTTTTCACAAATCACTTCACTTATTCATTGAACATTACTAATTGAATATTTTTTTTTAATAGTTATTATTTGTGTTCCTCGCGTGAATGCTGCGGTTAGAATGGTTGAGGTGTATTGTTTGTGAAAGAAGTGGATGTAAAGTGCTCTTGAATAGCTGTAAGGTTAATGCAATAGACTGAACTCGTTTGTAATTATCAAGAAAATTCATTATAGCCATTTTATCTGACTTTGTTCACAAAGTGTATATGTATATATGTACATATTAAAACAGTAGGTAACTCATCCATGTAATACATAACAGATATTTAGGAAAAATTAAATATAGCAGTTTTTTTTAGAGCAATACGAGTAGAAGCCAAAGACACTAGTTTAAGATTTTTTTTAAATGTCTCTGTCTGTTTGTTCTAACATCACACAAAATCTGCTGCACGAAATCGTATAAGGTTTTCGCAGTTATAATCCTAGAGGACTAGCTTAATCTTGATATTTAGAAGTTCTATAAATGAGTAATAATAATTATAGTGAATTTGTTATTTTAAAATTAAACATCTACGAAGTTGTGAGTAAAAGCTAGTCTATGATATAATAAAACTGTAAGACGTTCAATTATGTAAACTCAAGATATTTAGAAGGTTTTTTTGAGATCATTCTATAATAAATAAATAAATATTCTCTGTCTGTCTGTATTTTGGATGTGCATCATGCCAAAACTGAATACATTTAAATGAAACCGGGCATTATTTGGGTTACTATTACGAGCGCTGATCGTTTATTAGTAAAAATGTGTACTTAGTTATATTTTTTTTTTTTAAATATGTTTAACGTACATACACGGTCGTTTGTACCTAAGGGCAGCAACTCAATGCCTGGTTTTTTTTTTAACATGATAGCCAACTTATATAGATTGCAAATATTACTCGTACTAGACTCGAGCGGATCCAACCCACGACTATGGCACGGAAAGCAGGATCACTGCCAACTGCCCCAATGGGCAAGTCATTTAATTGATAAATAAATAAATATAAATAAATATTAACCAACAATCACACCACGTTAACCTAGCCCCGTGCTAAGTTCGTAAGAACTTGTGTTACAGGTACTAGGAACGGAAATAAATTTAAGATATAAATACATATATACATAAATACACATCCATGACCCGGTGCAGACATCTATATTCGTCATACAGATTATCTGCACCTGGCGGGATTCGAACCCGCGACCGCTGCGTAAAGTGTCCAATTGCCTGACCACTCGACCAGCCGGCCGTCAATTGAATGAATTGATCAACGCACAGTCTCATTTCATATATTATTTTTATAGAAAAGAGATAGTTAAGATATTGTCCGATAAATATTACAAGGTCTATATTTCAAGGTCAGGGTTTAATAGTTAAAAAATATAAAATAAGGACTGATGTCACTGTTGTCAGATCTCGCTCAATTTAAATGGGACCACGTGACAAGTATTGGCTTTCGAATATAAAAAGATTCATCAAAATCAGTACATCCAGTATAAAGTTATAATACACATTTAAAAAAAGTACAGTCGAATTGAGAACCACCTCCTTTTTTTGAAGTCGGTTAAAAATAACAGACGTCATCATCGGTATTAGGTCCAAATGACTTGAAACTCAGAATTATTTTTTATGTTTAATGAAATGAATGGCGATGGCTAATGAAGTCGCGGTGGCAGTTAGTGTTAAATGAAACTGTAGATTATCAAGTTCTGTAGTAAAAATTCATGTAATTATTAATGTATTTAGAGCGTCATTAACCTGAAAAAATGTCTTTCATGAAGATCATTATCGTATAAATAGTGAAAGCGGACATATTTATAGGGTTCTGTATAAAAATAAGAAATTTTCGACGACTAATTCCAAGAAATATATGTACTATTTAACTGAATAAGACTGTAAGCGTCTCACTGCTGGGCAAATGCCTCTTCTTCATGTAGGAGAAGGGTTGGAGCTTAGTCCACCACGCTGATTCACTACGGGTTGGTGGATAATTTCCCTACCATGAGTAACAATAGTTACCAGGTGTCTGTGATAATAACCGGAACCGATGGCTCTCCGAGGCACGGTGGGGAGACCCACAAGGACATACACCCAAACCGGAAACAAATATTTGCACAAATACAAATATCTGCCCCGAGCGAGAATTGAACCCGTGACAGGTTCAATTTCAAGTTAAAGCGGTCACTCGCACCAGTACGCCAGGGCCATCGTACGTTATACTTTTATTAATAAGAGTTAATAGATTTGACTAGTGCCAAGATAGCATTGATTATTTTACTAATGTCACGTAGAATGGAGAAGACATGAAGGAGATTGATTGGTGTGATCGAGATTACAAAATATATAGAATTTTAAAGGACGTAGAAAAAGTAGCCTTTTTTTGGTTACTCCTTAACCTAGAACCACACAAACATTTAAAATGTGATTGATTCAGCCTGCTGATGTAAATGTATTTAAATATTTGAAGGTAGAATGAAGAATCTACCACCACATCAACTGTTGAACATCCACCGCTGAAAACAGGCCTCCCTTCACCGGACGGACGGTGGACGGGGGGGGGGGGGGTAACAATACTCGCCAAGCTTTGCAGGCGGGTTAGCGAGCGCAGTGCGTTTTAGTAGGATATTGTGACGCTGCTGCCCATCACCATACTGGTTGGAGTACAGTTGCTCGCACTACAATGGTATTTGTCGCCTTTTACGACACCTCGGCATGAACGAGATCGGCGCTATTATTCTCTTCTGGTAAGCATACGGCAAGTTAAAATACAATATATATACATATTTTATAACTATATATGATTACTATAAGACTAAGCTGTCTGTCCATCCTTTTGTCACAGAACTACATCTTTGCAACTGTTACATAACATAATTCTTGAAATATTATTTACAGCTTTGAAATACTGTTATTATTTTTATAGTCTTTTTATTAGTATAACAGCTTGACTGGTTAATCATAATTTTTAATTAGTCAGTACCGCCATCACGCTTTCTTTTGCTAATCTTAGCCATAATTCATATGTTGCAGTTAGAACGAGTGAACAAATTAACGGTAAAAGTATGATTTCCTGGAATTCCCGGTTTCTCCCTATGGATTTAAAACACGTCTAGTTCTATATCTACAGTCTGAGATAGTTCTAATGTTCCTTAATTGGAATTCTCTCTGCTGAGTCTTACACGAAGTTCGATGGATTTGTAAGAACTATTATATTTATTCAAGAACATTCTATATTATTTTTTATTTTTCTATGATATTTATTTATTACGTATTAATAAATTAACATAATAAAAATGAAATAAAATAAAAAGAAGAGAGTTACTAGAGGCAGCCTTATCGCTAAAACAGTGATCAATATAGTTTTATAATAAACTCAAATATGACAATAATTTTTCGATATATTATTGAACTACAATTTTTTTCTTGTAATATGTTGAACTCTAGTAACAAAATTATTATTGTTATACCAGCTAGTGATAAATATATTCTATTTATATCTAAAAAATTTTACTTCGTCTCTTGTTTAAGACTCCAAGAAGAAAAATTCTATATCGGGGATCAGAAAAAATGCACAACATAATAAAAAATACATGTGTACAACTACAATAAATGGGTCATGTGTGTGACTTTTATTTAAAATTGTCGTGAGATCGGCGATCGTTAGTTCATCAGCCAGTTTTTGTGACTATTGCGTCAACTCATAGTCAAATTAAATAACTTAGCGTCCATAACATACATATTTTATTTGTCTCTTTTTATGTAACAAATGAATGCCACTTTTTTGCTGTTAATTGTTTGATTGACAGTAAACGTACAGCAACCGAATAACGCTTGAAATATCATTTAAAATAGATACTGATGATAGTTTACTTTTTTCGTTTATGTTATATATATGATGTCGGGATCGAGTCATAATTACAACTTATCGGAGCGCCGGTGCCATCTACTGGGGCTTGGCGGAGTTACCTTTTACAACACTTCCCGTATAACGCCCACTATATGAATCATAATAATACAATGGAAATCAATTGTGAAAATAATGATGCTACGACAATATATAATTTTGTTAATTTTAATTAATTAATATTGTTAATATTGTTAATTTTGTATAGTTAGTACCGTTAAAGTTGTTCTTAAATATTGTTAGTAATTAGTCGACCAACTGACTCATCTTATAAAACTAAAAGGACGGTAATGTGATATTTTGAAAAGAGACAGACGCAGTCACCACGACCATAGTCGTTGGCACGGAGCAATGGTAAAGATAAGTAGATTATATTAATTATTGTGTTATTGTTATAATGATTTAATATTGTATTGATCGTTTCTTGTTTAAAAGAGTAACTGTTGAGTTTCTTGCCGATTCTTTTCAGCAGAATCTACATTCCGAATCGATGGTAGCTTCGCATTAATTTTAATCAATTAGTTAGTATATACAAAATATATTCTTTGTAAAATGACTATTCAAAAGTACTTTCGAAGCTTACTTGAATTTATTAATATTTTGTTATAAAATATACGATGAGATTATATTATATCGCACACCTAGATCTAAAGAGGTATTAACTCAAAAAAACACTTTTTTCAGGAAAGGCGAAAAACTGATTATTCTGTCCCTGTGCACTGCAGGAATGTTTTGTATAAAATTATGATATTTATACGCAGCTAGAATAACTAAATTGTAGGAATCTCGTGTTTTAATCATGTTTTGGGACTGAAAATTGGAATTTTGGAGTTATTCCCCTATTGTTTAACAATGTATGTATATTTATTTTATTATTTTAAGTTGAGCCTATATTGATGGATTTAGATTTTAGTTGGCTCTCTTTTGTAGAAGTACCATAAATCTAAAACGCTATAGCATTTCGATTATTTATAATTAGTCCAATTGATAGTGTGATCTCTGACCAGCAAAAGGAGTATATAGGTGATGAATTAGCAAGAAAACACCAGTAGTTCTGAAATCAATCAATATTATTTATTAATAATACTGTATAAATAACTAATGACAGTATCTTATGTCCCTTTTACTCATAATTATAAAATATATACTAATAAATACCGGTACATTTACCGGTATTTATTAGTATATATTTTATAATTCAGCGCATCCCTCCCACCGGTACATTTACCGGTGGGAGGGATGCGCTGTGCCGCGCTCCCGGCTGCATGGGTACCACCATCTTGCTTATTTCTTCCGTGAAACAGCTTTGCTGTGTTTCGGAAAGAAGGGCAAGACAGGCAGTGTAATTACTGGCACCGAGACTTAACATCATATGTCTCAGGATAGGCAACACATAAATGAGTTGGCTGGGCTAGTTCCAGGTAAACTAGTTTATGTTCATGGGCGACGTCGACCGCTTACCATCAGGTGGCACGTCTGCCAGTTTGCCTATCCAACTATCATAAAAAAAAAAAAAAAAAAAAAAAAAAAAATATATTTTTCTTATAAATTTTTAACAAAACATAAAAAATAAAGGAAACTTCCGTTATATGAAAAACAATTTAAAATGCATATCAAAAAAACATTTGTCTTATATTTAAGTATAACTTTTCTTTGTTTATTCTTAATATCAGATTTTTAAACTAAAAAGCACCCAGAATTCTGAGAAAAGCCAATATAAAAAAATAATAAGCCAAATAGCAATAAAACAGTTTTTGTATTTATTTGAATAAATTTTGATTATGGGCATGAAAATAATCTACTAAGATAGTCTTGATTTTTAAATTTTATCAGATAAAACAAAAAGCTCACATGATTGAGAAATGATCAACTTTAAACTTATGAATATACTTTATATACTAGTAATGGTACCCTTATTTTATATGGAGAAGAGGCCTTCGCTCAGCAGTAGGTGGTTTACAGGCTAATACGGTACAGTAACTAGTAATAGCACTTTAACGATCTGTTTAATTTGTGGGTTCATAGTTGGACGATAGTCGTGTTTCCCCCTAAAATCGGTTGGAATATCTTTTAGTTCTGTTTTCTTGGAAAGTGCTGTTTTTATCGCTTTATTGCTTAAGTCAAGAGTGAATTTGAAAATGACTTGCATACTCTTATTTTTGGTCCATTAACCTCAAAATAAAAAGCGGTGTTAAGGGCTCTAAAACTTGTACTTGAGTACCGATATTTAGGTTTTATTTGTTGCGAATGCTGTACTACAAATTCTCTTTGCCTTTTTAGATTGTAGTCCTCAATATGCATCAAAGAACATTTCAGCCGACATTTTTCTCCACAGGGTACTCCAACTTTTCTCTCTGGTACTTGTTTCTTTGATTTGACAGAAACTGGTAGGCTTTGCTAAAATTCGTCACCTGTTTTGTGATTTTTGACTTCCACTTTGTTTGTTTGCGCCTTCTTTTTCTTTTTTCTTTTCTTTCCTCTTTTTTATTTTGGAATTTTGGGTACTAGTTTCAAGAACCACAGAATTTTGAGAGTCTACTTGCTTACTATCATATTCGGTATCCGACGAACAACTGGATTTCAACGAACCCCAGCTGCTACTGCTGGTGCTGGATGAAGTCGACGATGATGATGGATAGACGACCTTAGGTGGGATTTTACTTTTGTGAACTAATCGGGAATTGGGATCCTCATCGGAGTCGTCAGTATAACTTTCATCGCTCTGGATTGGTGAAATATATTAATTAACTTCGTCCACCAAAATTTTGTTGTTTAGATGTGCTTGAAAAATATGTATCAACCACTGATAAGATGGCACGAGTTTATTCAGATGAGACTTCACCATTTGATGACATCTTAAAGTCATCTTCCAGGGTTGCATTTGTGTAAAAATGATAGGAGTATTGTTTTCTTTAACCCTTTCTTCTTCCATATTTACTAAAAATCGTCCACATTTTATTGTTTGCCTATAGAAAATATTTATTTTACTTGTTTATAGGGTTGTGTGCGTCAAATCGACTTAAAAAGCCATCAATATTTTTTTTTTTTTTTTTTTTTTTTTTTTTTTTTTTTTTTTTTTTTTTTTTTTTATACCACGACGGTGGCAATCAAGCATACGGCCCGCCTGATGGTAAGCGGTTACCGTAGCCTATGGACGCCTGCAACACCAGGGGCATCACATGCGCGTTGCCGACCCTTTAAAAACCTATTTACTCCCCTCTTGAAGGACCCCATACTGTAGTCCTGCGGGAAAACCTCGGCAGGGAGTTCATTCCACAACCGAATGGTCCGTGGGAGGAAATTCCTCTGATACCGAACTGTACGGGACCATTGGGGCTGCAATGTGTGAGCATGAATTCCCTGTCGATGGCGAGCGGTGCGATGATAAAAAGTGGCCGTTGGCACCATTTCGAACAATTCTTCGGAACACAACCCATTATACAAGCGATAGAGCACGCATAGGGATGCAACATCTCTTCTTAGACTTAAGGGCTCGATATCGCTCGTCAGTATTGGATCGTCGACAATTCTCACAGCTCTTCTTTGAACCGAGTCAAGAGGGCCAAGTTGGTATGCCGGTGCTTCCGCCCAGAGATGAGAGCAGTACTCCATATGGGGGCGGACTTGCGATTTATACAGACGCAGTCTTTGCCCCGGCGTAAAGTACCGCTTCGCTCTGTTAAGCACACCGAGTTTTTTGGATGCCATCTTGACCTTGTCTTCCAGGTGACATCGGAACTGGACGTCGCTGGATATGTCGACACCAAGGATACCAATACTGTTAGAGATGGTAAGGGTTGTGTCCTGGAATTGAGGGGCCACAGTGAATGGGGTTTTCTTAGCGGTGAACGCACAAACTTGTGTCTTGGAGGGGTTGAATTGGACTAAATTGTCTCGACCCCAATCGGAGACTTTGGAAAGACTACTCTCGATTTCAGACACAAGTTGTTCGCGACTTTCTACCACAGCGGAACGAGGGATGTTTGCACGGCCTGTGTAGAAAGCGTCTCCAGTGCTATCGTCCGCATAGCAATGAATGCCATCAATAGACAGTAAGTCATTGATATGCAGGAGAAACAGTGTTGGAGACAGCACAGAACCTTGCGGGACGCCAGCGTTTATGTCTAGTTTTGCGGAGCAGCAGCCATCTACAACGGCTCGTATGCATCGACCAGACAAAAAACTGGCAACCCATTTGCACAAACCCTCGGGTAGTCCGTACGATGGCAACTTCGAGAGAAGACCCCGGTGCCAGACCCGATCGAACGCCTTCGCCATATCTAGGCTAACTGCCAATGCCTCACCTTGACTCTCGATGGCTGAAGCCCATCGGTGTGTCAGATACACTAGCAGGTCACCAGTCGAGCGACCGTGGCGAAAGCCGTATTGCCGGTCGCTGATCAAATCGTGTTCCTCTAGGTACCTGAGGAGCTTGGTGTTAATAACACGCTCCATAACCTTGGAGAGAAGGGAGGTAATAGCGATAGGCCTGTAATTCGATGGATCTGATCTATCGCCCTTTTTGGGTACCGGGTGCACATGGGCGGTCTTCCATGAAGACGGTACTTGCCTAGTGTGGTAAGAAAGTGCGAAAAGTCGCGTTAATACAGGGCACAACTCTGGAGCACACTGTTTCAGCACCATCGCTGGAATGCCGTCGGGCCCACTCGACTTATGAACATCGAGAGTAAGCAGCTCCCGCCGGACATCTCTTTGTGAGAAGTTTATTTCCGGCATGGAGTGTCCACACCGTGGGATGGTTGGCGGTACGGCGCTCTCATCGACATTCAAAGTCGAGTTTGAGGCAAAGAGTGTACCTAGAAGATCGGCTTTCTCCTTGGCGCTATGGGCCAGGTTGCCGTCGGCATTTTGCAATGGCGGTAAGGACGACAGACAAAAATTTCCCTCGGCAGCTTTGGCGAGCGACCAGAAGGCTCGACTCCCGGAAGGGTAGTTGGCAAGCCTTTCGCCAATTCTCCCGATGAACTCGAATTTAGCTCTGGCAATTGCTCTTTTACAGGCCCTTGAGACAGCATTTAGCTTGCGTTTCACGTCAGATACGTTTGGATCGCTGTTACTCCGAGCCGTGGTCCAAGCCCTGAACGTGGCTTGCTTAATCCGTTTCGCTTCCTTACAAGGCCGATTAAACCACGGTCGTTTCCTTGTCCCGGCAGCAACTAGCGAGTTCGGAATAAAATATTCCATACCCGCCAGTATCGTCTCAGAGACAGCAGCTGCGCAGGTGTCGGGATCTTCTGATGTGAAGCAAAGCTGCCTCCACGGGTACGATGCATAGTATTCTCGCAATCCATCCCAATCTGCTGACTTGTACTGCCATATGCGCCGCAAACTAGTTGGCCGAGGTGGATCTGTGCGCGTGCATGGTGCAAGAGTCCGGATGAGGCAGTGGTCGGACGAGCCGAGTGGTGCATCCACTGAGATGGAATATCCATCCGGACGTTGAGTCAGCAGAAGGTCCAGTATAGAGCTCGTATGGTCCTCAATATCTGGTTTTCTTGTTGGAGAATGTACCAGTTGTGAGTAACCATAGGCCAGAGCGAATTCGTGAGCACACCTCCCCGCGTAGTCAGTGGACCGAGAACTAAGCCATTCAGTGTGGTGGGCATTAAAGTCTCCTAAAATCACCAACTCCGCAGAGGGGTATAGCTCAAGAACTTTGTCCGTCGTCAATTGCAGGTGCTCGAAGAGCCGCTTTGTTTCCCTGTCACCGCTATGAGACCTGTATAGGCATGCGTAAACACGGGTGTGGCCACCGTAGTCCACGCGCACCCACAATATCGACAGGTCCCTGTCCTCTAAATGAAGGAGACGGCGACAGCAGATATCCTCCCGAACGAACATACATACACCGGCACGTCTCAGGAATTTATGTTCGAGTTTGTAGCCGGGATAGTGTAGGTATGAAGTGTCGGCCGGGCAAGATATCTGCGTCTCCGTTAGAAATAGTAAGGTCGGCTGCGCAGTCTCCAGATGTTGATGGACTGCGCTAAGGTTAGCATGGAGCCCCCTGATATTGCAGAAGTCCACTTGTGTGGAGAGGGGAGCCGCTGTGTATACCTTACTTTTCTTTTTGTTTTTCATTTTGTGGGGGAAGGTTATAGGTTTTTTGTGAAGATTTGTTGTGTTGATAGCTAAAGAGGCAAATTTGCAATGCAGACCAGCCACGGGTTAGCATAGGTAGTGCGAATTGTCGGCGCAGCGAACGAGAGGGCCCCCAGTCCCCCCCCACTGCAACAGCCGGGTCCACCCCGGTCTCCTTCTCCGGCACGACTGCTTCAGCAGGGATTTTTCGCGGGTTGGCAGTTCAGCCTCCCAGGGCGGAGATTAAGTGATCCCTGGGTTCGGGAACTCTACTGACCCGCGGGCGGCCAGCGACAAACCGTTTCACTGGGTCTCACTGACCGCTGCGCCCACACTCCGCGCCTACATCTGCCGATGACTGTATCGTTTGCATCACCGGCCTTCCGCTACCAACACAACGAATCCTCGGGAGCTCTGGATACCTTACTCACCGCAGGAACACAACACCGTCAGAGAACAATGTTATTTGGCTGCGATCTTCTGTAAGGCGGAGGTACTTCGCCAGTCGGGCTGCTCCGATTTGAGTAGGGTATATACCCCACTGTGCCCTACCTCTCTTATAACAATATAATAATATATAATATATATATATATAAATATAACACTTTCGATCTCATTAGCGATGTTATAAAACTATATTTGACGGAACCCATCTAAAGAGATCTAACTCATAAATTTAGCAGTAAAAAGGGAACAAACTCTGTAAATTCTAGTATGAAAATAAAGCTATACTAATATGAAAAAATTAAATTACCAATAGCAAAATGGTTCAATTTAAGTGGGTTTTTAAAGAAATATAAGAGTTTAAAATATGACTCAACAATACAGATACAACTAAAAATTCAAAAATGTTTCAACAATATGGTAACAACTTAAAATAAAAATAAAAACTTTACTCACCCTACCAACAGTATGTGTTCAACTCAAAATCTTGTATTCATTTCTCAGCAACTAACCATCTAAAAGTCGACAACTCAAAATAATACTTCTTACAATTTCAACAATCCAGGTATAACTCAAAATAACTCCAATTTGTTTATGACGGGCATATGCACTCCGCTTGTAATTCTGATTGCAACTAGAGAAATCCCTGTTTTGGTGGTAGGGAAGTGGAGTCACTCGTTTGACAAAAGGGACACTTGGCGCCTTCTAGCGTCAAGTATTAGACATATTTTTAAATCTGTTTTATTAGTCGATAGGTATTCGGATAAGGAATTTGATGGTGCTCCTAACTAAAAATATTAGATTTTTGATTTAGCTCCCTTTAGATCTAGGTGTGCGATATATCTTGACTTTATTCTTTTATTACACTTATTCCTTAACTGAAGGTATTAATAATTATTTTAAACAAAATAATAAAAGTTGTTAAATAATTTCGATTCCTCATTCGAGTAGTATGAAATAGATTATATTATTTTTCTATAACTATTTCAATAATTGATCATTCATAATTATAAAAAAGGTAAAAATTACTCTCTTCTGACACATACATATCATGTTAAAGCTGTTGGTCCCGCTTGTTATCATAGACACCTATTAGCAAACGTTACTCATAGTAGGGAAATTATCCGCCAAACCGCAATGGAGAAGCGTGGTATATAGCTATAATTATAATCATTTGTGTGATAAATTTTCCAGTTTCTAATCACAATATTGGGTATTATTTTATTTTAATATAAGCACGGACAAACAATTTTTTACACTCCAACTATTTTATTAACATAATAAGTTATAGTAGCTGTTGTATAAAAAATCAAAATACTAACGTAAAAGAAACACTTGTTTGAGAAGTATTATAATATATTATTAAACTATTATTTTATATTTGTTTTAATTTTAATAATTAATAATAATGACTTCACCTAAGGGTCTGGGTGTGTCTTTGTGAGTCTCCCCACAGTGCACGTAAAGCCGTCGGCCCCGGTTGTTATCATAGACACCTGATAACGATCGTTACCCATTATAAGGAAATTATCCGCCAACCCGAAGTGGAGCAGTGTGGTGGATTAAGCACAGCCCTTTTTCTATATGGAGAAGAGGCCTTCTGTCAGGAGTGGGTGGTTTACAGGCTGATACAGTACAGTTTCTTTAGAATAAAACACAACAGGATTTACATTACTTTACGATATATTTAATGTGCGTAAAATAAAATACATGAACGGTTTGACCAAGGTAATCAACATAACTTACTATTGTAAAAAAAAATCAGAATAAAAAAAAATTACAATTTTTTTTTTCATTTAATTAAAACAACTTAACGTTAAAAAAATCTATTTTTATTAATTCGTTTTAACCTTACAACGCATATAATGTATTATTTTAAAAATAATCAAACGTAATAATAATACTGTGACTGTTATAAATATAATTAAAGCCGTTAATAGTATCAATACTAAATCCAGTTCATAATACTCAGCCCAACTGATACCTCCACCTCTTGCGCGCATGTAAGAACCTCCACCATGTCGAAGAACATGTTCCGTCCACCACACGGCTCGTTCTAATGGCGGTTCTGGTTGATCATTCATTATGTTATGTAGCTTGACAATGTTATGACGATAGCTGGAAATAATAAAATAAATATTTTTAAAGTCTCGTGGTTATTTTCATTGCCTAATTTTATGGATTACGAAGTCTAGTGATTTCACACGAGTTGACGTTCTTGTTTATGTTTATATTTAATCACACAATAATCGGGTAGACCAAGAAGACCAAAGAGTGGGGTCTGAAAAAATCTTTCATAATAAATAAACTTATTCTGTGTTGGGTCCGGACGGACACATAAAAAGCAAACATACTACTACAAAAATTTGTGTGGCTTAAATTAACATTTATTTAGAGCGATGATTGAACTCGCCACAGCCAATACCTATGACCGTTGCGCTGTAATATTTCGTCAATGTCGGTGAGGTAAGATAGTGCGTCATAATTCGTTAAGAGACATGTATTGTACATACCTATGTGTAGCCATTATAATATTACAATTTTCAGGCTATTCTGATCTTTATTTAATGAAGGATGTGATATTTAAAAACTTGAGATTATTATATTATAGTTAACTAAGTTTATAACATAGAATTGAGGTATTATTAAAATAAATAAATAATAATATATATTTAGTACCTCTCATCGTTGATTATTGTTGTAATGGCGTCCATAAGTTGTTCTTCTGTTAATGTTTCCATTAGAAGTAGTTTTCCAATTTTAAAGTTTACATATTGTTCAACGTTAAACCATTGGTCACCAAGCATCGGTATACCAATAAGAGGAACACCTGCAGTTATTGCTTCATCTGTAGACTGTAAACCACCTTGTGTAATGAATAGCTTGACATTTGGGTGACCTGATTAGAAAAGACAGCCAAAACAAAAGATTTTCAGTTTATTGCTAAATTTTTTTTTAAATGTTATTTCGATAGGCAAACTGGCAGACGTTCCACCTGATGGTAAGTGGTTGACGTCGCCCATGAACATAAACTAGTCTACCTGGAACTAGCCCAGGCAACTCATTTTATGTGTTTCCTATCCAGAGACATAAGGTCTTAAAGTCTCGGTGCCAGTAATTACACTGTGTAAATGTAATTTTTGTTATGATACACATTTGAAGAAATGCCAAAACACGACGTTGGCAGTAAAAAAGATTAAAGCGAGACATGAAATTCTCGTATAGAAAAGGATTATAATATTCTAATAAAAACAATGCGATATCTTACGTAACAAGTCAGACTGAGGTAACCATTTTGAAGTCTTGATATTCTTTGAACGTCCCGGAAGCTCATCTCTATTCCATTTCCACAAAATATCGTAAGGGAGTTGAGAAAAGACACGAGTAAATATTTTTAATTTTTCTGATGAAAACATCGATTCCTTATAATTTGTACCAAAACTCATGTATATAACTCCATTTTTAGAAGAATCGAGGTAAGATTTTATATCCTAGAAATATAGTTTACGTGAGTGCGACGACTGAAATAAAGTGAAATTAGTTTATTCATTTATTTAAATTTATTAAACTACTTTATAATACATAATTACTTTTTTAAATAGGTTTATTACCTCTGGGAGCTCCCGTTGAGGGTTCTGATGGAGACCTCCTAAATAGACTACATTCGGTGGAACAGGTCGATTGAAATCCCAAATAGAACGTACATTTAAAAATAACATTTGAACTTTTCGCCTCAAGTCATTCAAATCAGGAGTATCTGGTCCAAACATTGTCTTTAGTAATTCATTTTCTGTATGAACGTGTGAATTAAAAATATTTTCTATTGAATAGTGAATATATAGTTTCTTTACTTTCTCCCATAATGTCAAATTGTAAATTCTTCTGTGCATTGGATTGGGATAGATTAAAGGATGCGTGGCAGCTCCTATCATTTCAAATGCCGAAACAAAACCACTTAAGGAACTGAATTCGATAACTGGTGCGTTATAGATGTGTGCAAATATAAGAGCTGGTCGTATGTAGGATTCGACGAATATCAAATCAAATTTCTTATTCTCTTGAAGGAGTTTTTGAACTTCAGCTGACTTTATTTGTTTTTCAACTAACCTTAAGAGCAAGTCGCATAACAATTTAGTGTACTCGATTAGACCTTTCTCGTATCTATTAACTTTGAGATAGTTATTCCAGTGATCGTAGGAAATATCGTGGACATCGATTTCGGTGAAGTTTTGAGGTGTTTGACCTTTTGGATATGCAGGATCCGTTGTTATCATAGTAACATTGTGTCGTTTAGCCAGTTCTAACATAAGAGGTCGAAACACCACTTGATGGCTTATAGAAGCCGTCGGAAATACACCCAATATATTTGCCGATTCACTTAGAACGAACAAAGAAATAAAACAAAATACTAATTTTAACATTTTCGATGTAATACGTCGTGATTGTTAAAGCGGTGATAATAGAATGAGTTGTAGTTTTTTTATACAGATACGAAGCGGTGCGATAATGTTTTATCTCTTTTTATCTTATGCAGGAATTCTATAAGTAAAACTGTATCGGTGTTTGTGTTTGGAGCATGACATTGAACTTATCTATATAGTACATTTATTATTTCTATATATATCGCTTGTTACGTGTATCCCACTTCGTGTGTGTTTTTTCTATATTTTAAGGAAAAACTAATAGTACTTACCACACGTGTTGTAATTCCATTTTATTTAAATTGAAAGAGGACTTTATTTATTTTACTTTTACGTAATAAAAATACTTTTATCTTTTAAAGATAAAAGGGATATTACGCTAATTCCGTATCATATATTATATTATATAATTGCAAAATTTGAAGAAATAGAATATATAGATACGTGTTATTGTATATGTTATTATCTTAATATTTAAACAATTTATTATCATTGTACAAATATATTTTTTTGATATATTTACTATAAATTGTGTGTAAAAAAAGTATTTCTTTCTTTAATACTTTTGTTGATAGTTTAGACAAAATGAGCATAAATATAATAAATATAAATTCATATTAATTTATGTGTCTGAAAATCTCGATAGCAAAAGAGTGTACTCACATATTATATGACATAAGGATATACATATCAATACATATAATAAAACTGTACAGGTCCAATTCTGTAGGGATTAAAGTCAAAACGTGTACAGTAAGATTTCAATCATTTTTTTTTTTAATAAGAAGGAGATATTTTAAAAATTGATCGGTTAATATCGCAGGATCTATGCTTTATTAGTTCAGATATAAGGCGAAAAATACATCAAAATATCGTAGTATTACGACACTATAATGGCGATGGCGTTGATGTCGCTTTCTGAATAAAATTTTCCGAACCGAACCAAATTTAATTATCCTGTAAAATTTAAATATTCCACTGCTGGGCAAAGGCCTCCTCTCCATATAAAAGAAGGGTTAGAACTTGACTCACCACGCTGTTCCAATGCGGATTGACAGATAATATCGCTACCATGAGTAACGAATGTTACCAGGTGTCTATGATAAAAACCAGGTCTGACGGCTTAAAGTGCTCTCCGAGGCACGGTGGGGAAAACCACAAGACCACACAGACATACACCCAGACCGGAAACAAATATTTGCACAAATACAAATATCTGCCCCGAGTGGAAATCGAACCCGCGACCGCTGGCGTTAAGGCGATTAATCGCAACACTACACCAGAACCGTTGTAGTAATAAGCTTTTAGGTGTAAATAAAAGTATTTTGACTCCAAAACCGTTGCTTAGAGGAAATATTATTCGTACTATAATTATCTGTCTCTAGGTTAAAAAAAATTCAAAAATAAACACCTCGTACTTGCCTCTTTAAATAGTATCTATTAAAATACGAGTGTTTGAATCTGTATAAACGTATATTTCTAATTTAAGCACTTCACTGACTCCGTAGTCTGGAGATTATATCTATGTATCTCTATATATAATCAAATAAAATCATCCAACTTTGAAATGTGTTCTACAAGTCTATTTATTAGGGAAAGTTAACAAAACCTAACACAAAGACTGGCTTATGCTAAGCTGTATTTACAAATGCGGTTGAAACCACGTAGTTTATTTAGTTAAATATAATATAAACACATACAAAATGATGATATATACATACAATATGAGATATGTGATGCTAGAAAATATTTTCTGTTAAAGTAAATATTTAAGCTTTCCGTTACTTGTTTAACGAAATCTAATCTCTTAAGTAAAGTTTACATTTTATTATAAATCTTGCTAAAATTTTATTAATTAGTTATAAAATACATAAAAACTTCTGGAAACGGCTTCAATTATGTAAGAGTTCGATTTAATTTATTTAAGATTTATATAGATTTAAAGTCGAGCGTCCTCTAGTCTGAATATGGATTCATTAAATAGTTAAGAATTATAAATAACGCTTTTATAAAAATAAAAAATAATAATAAAAAAGCAGTATTAATCGAACAATCTAGTTGTCGGAATGTCTTGTTTTATTTCATATTATTAAAAAAAATTAAATTAAATTTACTGTTGATTGTCATGAAGTTCTATTTTTCAGCTTACCTACATGATTATCGTTAAATATTACCTTTTGTAATATAAATAGGTTATATAAAGCTAAGGAGTTTATTTATTTGATAGCTGCGTTTTGACGTACCCAATTCAAAATATTTGTTAGCAAACGCTGTTTTAAAGTTTTTAGGCTATAAAACTTCACGCCTTCGCAAAGATGTAGAATTATAAATGTCTACATCTACATCTAAATTCTATATACCTATATAAAACATTAAATCTACATTCCGGGTTGGTATCTATATCAGCCTGTAAAAAACCCACTGCTCAGCGAAGGCCTCTTCTCCATATAGAAGAAAGGTTGGAGCTTAATCCACCACGCTGTTCCACTGCGGGTTGGCGGATAATTCTCCTATCACGAGTAACGATCGTTATCAGATGTCTATGATAACAACCAGGACGGAAAACAAATTCATTTTCTTAACTATTTGTATACGCAAATTCGTTAGCAATTGCTATGTCTTTAATCAAACATGTAAGATAAAGACTGAAACATGTTTAAGATAAACCATTCAAATTTGTGAAAAAAAAAGTATGAATTAAATTGGACTAGGCGTTAATGAATTCTAAGTATACGTTTTGACTTTAAGCCCTCCTTCAAAGGGAACCGTGCCAAATTTCGGGATATGGGATATTGTAAAAGTACTCAATACCTACCTGGTAGTATGAACTTAAGTCTTGCCTAGTTTCTTTTAGATTCATTCAGTATTTTTGTCAAAAATTAAAACTTACATTTTTGGCCTTAGAGAGTTAGAGAGATACTCCAATAAAATTTTATATGTACAGAATTAGTCTCGTTACAGTTTTATTATAAGTATTTAGGTACATACATTATTCTTTACGACGCGACGACTACAAAGATGAGCTTGATAAATTAAATCAGTTCGATGTAAATTTAAATTTAGGATTTGAATAACTTAGTACTTAGTCGTTTACGAGTCTGCAACCTTCATTAAGAACCGCGTTTTCTATTCAATAGACTTAACTTGAATATCAGAGAGCATTGTTACTCAACGTTTAGTTCCCAAGAACAAGAAATAATTTAACAATTGCTATTGGATATAATGTTTGTTTCGTAATAATTATTCAAAGAAAATTTTCTTTTTAGTTCTTTTGTTATGTCGTAAAATAATACTTCAGTTTGAGAAAGAATATTTCAAACAGTAATAATTAAATCCTTTTCATTTAATAGCGCATTACTTAAAAACATGGGCGTACTTACTACGCTATTTTGTTAATGTCAGTTGTTGTCTCAATGAAGTTTTTAAGATTAGAAAAATTGTTAAAGTTGATGGAAAATAACAAATTTCAGGGATACTTAAAATTGCTTTGTTTTCATTAAATTATATAATATTTTTAGATAAGGTATTGTATAATAAATAGAAATATAATAATATCATGTATTATTATGTACTTTCCAATGTTTTATTTCTGACAATCGATGTAAGCTGATGACAGTCGAAATGGAGTGTGTGAGTAAAAGGTGATCGATCCACCACCAATATCTACAAAATAATAATATTAATCAATTCTTTCTCCATCTGTGCTTTAGGATATAATAATTAGGCGATGAATAATCTTCAGTGTCCAAATTCTCCAATCCAAGTTTAGCAGTTAATGTTTGAGCATTGTTTTTTATTTGAGATATTGTTGATGAAATACTAATTTCAATGTTGTATTGTACTTACAGTATTAAAGTTACTGTTGTACGCATAGAAATATTAAGAACAGAGAAGTGTCATGGGGGCGTGTCCGCGTAGACGCAACTTGCCCAAAACGCTCACATATTTATTAAATGGCCGTCACTGCTAAGTGCTAATCAGTATTCAGTAAGATTTCAACTGCGGGCGAGAAAACAATTAACAATGTCGTTTTGTTGAGTAGTTTGTTGTAAAAATTGAAGTCAAATCAAACATTTAACAAGTCATGAAATCAGTTACCACATATAAATATTACTTTTTTACTATATTTTACTTAAAAATCGTAAAAAAACAAGTATACGAGAAATATTTCTTGCTTATACTACATCAAATACATTGCTTTCTAACCACTACCTCAGTATGTTGCGGAGTAACTGGACAAGCAATGTAAAAGTTACAAAACGATACTATTATAATGATAATAATGTTGCATATTTTACCGTTTTACTTAGAAAGAGACCGAGCGATTCGTATCTACGGTGCATGTTTCATGACCGCTGCGTTTAAACACATAAGGTTCATATTTGTATTGTTTAAAACGTTACGATTTATGATTTGTATATGTCTGCGCTGTTTTGCGAAAAGTGGTGGGAGAGAACTGGCGACATTGTGTTCTCGTATATTTTTAATGAAACAACATATCTTTTTCTTTCAAATATCTTTGGTTGTACGGCTTAGAAACGATATTGGTATAGACGCTGCAATGGGGCACAATACTGGTCATGTATAAAAAGTGATAGGTAGGTACACTGCCTACACGTGAAGTGTAGGTACACATGTTGAATTGGTTAGTTAAAATTATTGTATAGATATTTTACTAAACTAAAAGAAGCTAGATAACTTTGTAAATATTAGGTATATACCCGTACGGTAAATTTATAATGTACCGAATATAAAAAGTTTAGTTTGTTTTTAATTGGATGTTTATTCTGATATACTTGGTTAAGTACAATTTTAGGTATTTCATTTTTGACATTCGTTGAGCGTGTACCATACCGTATAGCAAAATAAATATTTTCATTTTATTTCATTTCATTATAATGTATCGAAGGTTCACAAGAAAAAAATCATATCGAATAATACGATTCTCATAAAAGATTAAAAAAAATATCTCTAAAGTATTTATGTATACAATAAATTAACTAGCCGCTCAACTGCCCGTATCAACTACTAGTTAACAACAGTTTACAAACTAACCGCAATAACCGCAAGCGCCCGTGTCAAGTAATGGTCGCCATGGCTATATTGCCCATGTCAACTGCTTTTCGACAGGGGCGTTAGTACGCAAAGTGCACCTGTCAACTACAGGTTGACTAACGTATATTACATTATCACGAATCACGATCACATTATCACGAAAGGGAAATTACGTAACAAAGCGTGAGAGGCCTTGGGTAGTTTTGTGCAAAAGGTCATCGCCCGGACACTCAAGCGGCTAGGCTCCCGAGCAGTGTTTGTAGTATTCTTTTTCAATTATCTTTATTTGAGTAAATAGTTAATGATTATATTTTAACAGAAAATTTAAGCTTCTTACTTTAAAATAACAATTTCTGACATTTGATTTCGTTCTTTGGACTCGTCGTTATGTTATTTACAGCAAAAAATGCACCAAATCATTATTCTTCATTAATACTTCGCTAAAGATATTTAAGTTTCAAAAAATCCTTTCCTCGCTAATTACTAAATAAACCAAGAATAATATTAGGCCGCTTGCAGTAATTTGATTTTTTTCCTTTATCCTCATTAGTACTAGCTTAATGTACTTGTCTATCTTAGGTTCTCCGTAGGAATAGTTCTTCGTCTGTCGAAAATCGTATTTTCTATTTAAGTGTTTAACCTAACACGAATATAATTGAATGTTTCCTTATATAAGATTAAGGCAATTATAATGTTGTAAATAGATATGTTGGTCACTTAAAAAAGGAACGTAAAACCAATCTACGTTTTACATGAGCTATGAATAAATTACCTCACAATTAAACGAGAATCGTGCGGAATTGATGGTAAATAGCTTTATATGTTATTTTATTTTATGCATTTAAGAAGCTTTTAATTTTATGGATAAACGAAAAATAAAAGTTTACTTAAAAAGGCGTAGAAAATTAACACTAAAGAAAAAGGCGGCAGCAAATGGACGTTCTTTAAAATTATCCAGTCTTAGTTTAAGTGAAAAATTCTCATTAAAAGTAACGAGTGCTTGAAACTGTAAAACTTATAGGCAGCTAATTGCAGTCTTTGAGACAAATTTCCTTGAAATAAAGATACATTTTTTTTTTTACTTTTAATAATTTACCAACGAGATTTTTTTTCAGAAGGAATATCTTGTTTTTTTTTTTAATATTAAAAACAAAATGCAACAATTGTTTTTGGTGAATAAATCCGGTTCCGTTTTATACGCTACGATTTAATTTTCTTTAAGCTTTATACAACATGGAATAAAACAACAATGTTAAAAAATAATTCCATTTTTATTCAGATTGAAAATATAGGGTAGAACAGATAATCATGAAGTAGGCCATTGGAATATATGTAAAGATAAATTTAGCTTATAAATTTAATTCTGCTGAAATATAATATATTGTTAGGAGAAACAAATTTATTTATTAAAAAAAAAAGACACAACGCAACACTAAACTTCTATTTATTAATAATTTTACAAATCGAACAATTATTAAGACTTAACAATCACTAAGAATTGCAATTTAAAATAAACAAACAATCAACCGTTAATTTGAATATAAAAATGGTCAACGTGCTCGTCATGAAACAACGACCTATCGTTCCGAAAGCCGAGAAGCGAAAGAGGCTCTGAGCGGGTAGCGAACTATTTTTATTAACGCTGTTGCATGACGTTACGAAGCGTATTAAAATAATAGAGGGTATGCTGACACGGCCTCTCCTGACCGTGCGCCGTCCCCGGTGCACATTTTCACCACGAGCGCTGACTAGTCTGTGGATGCTGATGAGGACTCGAGCTCGCCGTCTCCAGGTGGGACTCCTGGAGGAGCAATAGCGGGAGCCGTCGAAGGCCCAAGCTGAACATTTGACAGGTTCATCGTCAGTAGCAGACTCTGTTCATGAGAAATACATAACAAAATATGAGTTTTATAAACAGTTGGCTAAGTACTGCCTTTTCTTTCATACTTCTCGCTCTCAAGGCCCTCATTCACTTATTCACACATGTTAAAGTTTTAAGAAAACCTTTCGATCAGTTTACAACTTCACCAATCGTTCAGTCTTCTTCATTCATCTTCTATCAACTAATTTTATAAAAGCGAACGCGCGTTACATGCAACCCTACAGACACGCTATATTCAATAACGTGTCCGTCGGTCCAAGGTCTGCACGCATAACCACTTTGCGTCTGCCGGACATGTGCCGTGTACGTATAAAAATACGCTCTAATCAGACCAGGGACCGCGCACATAAATGTGCCAACCGGACATACTCCGTGAACGTTCAACAAGGCCTCGGGCCCAAAACCAGACAAGAGTCTGCACACATTATAAAATGTGACCGCTGAACCAAGGTCTGCACGCATAACCACTTTGCGTCTGCCGGACATTTGCCGTGTACGTATAAAAATACGCTCTAATCAGACCAGGGTCCACGCAAGGCCTCGGGCCCAAAACCAGACTAGAGTCTGCACACATAAAATGTAAACGCTGAACCAAGGTCTGCACGCATAACCACTTTGCGTCTGCCGGACATTTGCCGTGTACGTATAAAAATACGCTCTAATCAGACCAAGGTCCACGTCACACACTGGAGATCATACACTCCAGACACCAGACATACGTAAGGCAGCCATTGCCTGTAGTACATCTGAAACATAACAGAACATTAAAAATGTTTAACAGCTTGCCATCGAAAAATGCTGCACAAGACTCGGGACATCATTCCCTTTTCCACGGCAACAAGTTCTGTGATGCGGCTTGAGTGGTTCTACCAAGTGACCTTCTTAACAGTTGCAGTTCATAGCGCTCGTGAGACAAGATTTTCACAGCGCGATAAGGACCACGCATTCCAGAGTCTAATTTGCCACGTGTCTGTGTAGATTTAGAAAAGAATACGAAATCATTAGTTTTAAAAATTTAAGCATCTTGTTTTTCTTTATTGCGCTCCATCAGTTCAGATGCTCTTTGACAGTGTAATTCTCGCATTGCCTCACGATTCGGATTAGGAGTATTCAGAGCAACACCGCGTATGAGAGACCTTGTCACGGGTGTGATACTGGCGCTAGGCGCAGTTTTAAAAGCGAAATCGGCTATATAACGATGGAAGTATCCAGCTAAACCTAATAACTAACTTGCTTTACGTTTGTGGGTCTAAGCGAATTAACTATAAACCTAAACTAACCTAACCTAACCTGTACCTTCCTACCGCTTGGCCTAACCTGACCTTGACTAATTATGCGACCTAAGTATTCTACTTCCGTAGTCACAAATGTACTTTTCTTTAAATTAACTGAAAAACAAAACTGCCAGCTCTAAAGCTATCAGAGCGTAATAGTGTCTATGCTCATGCGGTCTCACCCGTCTTTTTTCCTAATGAAAATAATAGGACTCGCATACTGGGATTTTGATTCACGGATAATATTCTTTTCTAGTTAGTGTTGAATTATAATACTTCGCACCCTAATCTTCTCGTCAAGAGAAAGTGTTTACGGCTTGTAACAAACCGGTGTGTAACTATTCGACTGTATACGTATGATACCAGTACTAACGGTTGCCACTGCTATGCCTCTTATTGAATTATTCTTAAAGTCGACAAAAACCGACAGTAATTCATCGGGATCATATCCCTCAAGTGTTGTATTAACGAACGATTCCTCACTGAAATTAATGTGAAATACACTGTTCATACACGTGACTTTGTCGACACGCGTCAAACGCTGTTGTTTATTAACCCGTATATACGCAAAGCTCTTTCGGTTTAATACATCCGTACCTATAATTATGGGTACATTGATGCAAACGCGGGTACAACAAAAAAATCAGCTTCTAAAGATATATCATTGAATTCGAAAATTAATGTGACGTAACTAGTTGATTCGACATTACCAACGCCCCATAATAATTGCTACGTAGGTACTCTATCTGCCTGTAAACCACCTACTGCTGAGGAAAGGCCTCTTCTCCATATAGAAGAAGGGTTAGAGCTTAATCCACCACGTTGCTCCACTGCGGGTTGACGGATAATTTCTCTATCATGGGTAAAGATCGTTATTAGGTGTCTATGATAACAACCGGGACCGACGGCTTTACGTGCTCTCCGAGACACATACACCCAGTCCGGAAACAAATATTTGTACAAATACAAATATCCTCCACGAGTGGGAATCGAACCCGTGACCGCCAGTGCTCGGCGTTGAGTAGGTATTTGTCAGCAGTTAAAATGTTTAAGTAGTGTCGAGGAAATAAGAAAAACACGCGATCTACTACTATCTATAAGTACGTCGGTAGAAACGTTCTATATCACCGCGGTCACTACATAGTTATCGATCGATCTACCCTCCAATTTAGAATAAAAAAATTACTTTTTGTTTACGCATTTCTAAAACTTCTTTAAAAAAGAAACACTCACTCGCGTCTTGTTCCTTCTTTTTTTTAAAAATAGAACACGATATTTTGACAGTCTCCCTTGTACTATTATTAATGAAATTATCGTATGTACGCTTATTATTTATTACAATGTTTGAATGCTTTAAGCATGATTTTTGAGTATGACCTACCTCTCTACACGAAAAACATTTTATGGCTTTAGAATTGTGACTGTTATACGAACGTTTTCGTAAGTTTCGTTCAATAATATTTCGTACGCTACGCACAGGCATTGGAACGCTTCGGCTTTAAATAAACAGAAAAGAAACCTACCAAATCTTTAGGGGATAGTTTAGAATTTAGCTCCGCCGCACGAATCTAAGGATCGTGTTATACCTCGTATGATGATCGCAACTTTTAACTCGTCACTTAGATCTTTAACAATGTTTAAGCGCAATAATGATCGCCTTGCCTAATCTGGTAAAACGTGGTATAATAGTCGAAATCTGAGCAAATTACGTTAAATGAAATGTCAGCGACATCGATTCTTCGTGCACATAAGGGCTTAAATTTTATTTTAAAATTTGTCCAACTGCGATCTTTGGTAAACCAGTATTGGAGCCAAGACTTGGCATCACTCCTGACACAATTACTAATTCTAGACAAACATTAATTGTCATCGCAAATACTCTATCTTGGTTGACAAGAAAGAACATTTCTTTAAATTGATAGAAAACCCAGCACGGTCTACTTTCTCGCACAAAGTCTCTATATCATTGACATTCGAAGCAAAACTGTAGGTATAATAAGATTGGTTAGATCTCACCGGTATATTTATGAATCGTATCGCATCAACGATGCGATCAGCATCCCTGAAGTGGTCCATCGAGGCACTCACGGGACGCTCCGGTGAGGACGAGGTCACTGAAGCCGGTACCCTTGCACGCTCTTGACACAGGCGCTGCCTCAGCTACCATCGCCGTAGGAGCACAGCCGCTCGGCTCTCTTTGTTGAGATGAAGCCGTGTAGTGTTGTTCTTCCAGTGACACCAATCTGTTAAAAATTTGTTGCATTGTTTCGGTTAAAGCATTGTTAGAAGGAATACGTTGTCTGTGACGCGAGTCACGTTGGCTAGAATGTGAACTGCGATTACGCGAGAGGCTACTGCCTTTTCGCTTTTTTTTTTTTTTTAAATCATATTTTTCATTAGTTACTTTAATTTAGGCGTATTTCAAATCCAAGTATCAAAAAGTTACACAAAATAGCTGTTTTGGAAATAAAGCAGGGATATTACCTACGTGGAAATAAACCTTCTGTTCACTCTTTTGTTAAAAAGGAGAACTGGAACGTACTCACCAAAACTGTGGTTATACTTAACCACATTTTTTTTAATGAGGGTAGGAGGAAACGTAAAAAAGTTCTATTTTAACAGCCAACAAAAAGCATCTCAAATAACGATGTATGGACTAGAACACGCAAGTTCACCTCGGTCTACTTCCAAACAACGAAATCGGGAATACTAAGACCAAAATATGAAATGTAATAGCCACTAGATTTAGCTTGTATTATCGACGTTAACGCGCTCACTATCTTCGTTGTTTCGCAAACCGACTCTACCGACGTAGTGGCTTTATAAGTCGCTACCAGTGAAGGTGGAGTATAGCATTCACGGGCTGGACGTAACGGTTCAGATATGGAATCCGAGGTAGATAGTCTACTCTCAATCGTATTCAATTTAACAAGAATAGTATCGAGTACTTGGTTACGGGATCTATCGCGGTGATTACGCGAGTCGTCGCAACGTCGCCGCCTAAAAGAACTACGATATCGGTCCTTGCGTGACCTACTATGATACGTACGTGACCTATCAATTTCTTTCTTCAACCGCGAAGAACGTACCGACATTGTAAACTCAAAGACGACCTACAGTTACCGACCTACAGAAGGGTACCTCTTAGCGACATATACACTTAAACAAAACAATCCAAGATTCGAACGAAATTGCAGCTAAAATTAAAAATTTGAATAACAAATTTACAAAATAATTAAACACTTTAAAATAATTAACTTAAAAACAGGAAGCGACAGCACTGTGCGAACGAGATAACCTTTCATCATCAGATTCACTTCGCGATCTATGACGACGGCGATTTACCCGTGACGGCCTTTTGCACGTTTGTTCGATCCCTTATCGATTTACCGCGGGACTGCCTATCTACACGGCTAGGAGTCCTACATGATCGACTACGTGAACGGGAACTGCACGATCGCGAACGCGGCATGACGATTTCAAATTAACGGCTGTTTGCTTATGAAGTGGTGTCGTAAGGATCTATCCAACTTCTGATGTTAGGAGAAACAAATTTATTTATTTAAAAAAAAAGACACAACGCAACACTAAACTTCTATTTATTAATAATTTTACAAATCGAACAATTATTAAGACTTAACAATCACTAAGAATTGCAATTTAAAATAAACAAACAATCAACCGTTAATTTGAATATAAAAATGGTCAACGTGCTCGTCATGAAACAACGACCTATCGTTCCGAAAGCCGAGAAGCGAAAGAGGCTCTGAGCGGGTAGCGAACTATTTTTATTAACGCTGTTGCATGACGTTACGAAGCGTATTAAAATAATAGAGGGTATGCTGACAATATATATTAAATCTACATTCAGGATTGGTATCTGTATCAGCCTGTAAACAACCCACTGCTGAGCGAAGGCCTCTTTTCCATATAGGAGAAGGGTTGGAGCTTCATCCTACACTCTGCTCCATGTTTGGGTTGGTTGGCGGGTAATTTTGATATATACATATATATATATATATAAAATCAAAACTATTATGTATATATTTAGATCAATATGAATATTACCGAACTGTAAATAGCAAATCTGTATGAATATAATAAGATTAGCGTTAATTTTAACGGGCTAATCTAGAGCTCTTTTGAACTGATCTTTTAGTAGTTTCGCATTTGAAAGTCAGCTTATGGAGAAAGGTAAAAAGGGTAAAGAGAAAGGAAAGGATATATATGGCAGCATAAACATAGTACCATGATTTACGGGGAAGCGTAACTGGATTCACAAATATTAACTAAATTCAATATAGTATGATTCAAACTGTGGGGAATCTTATAAATACATCCAATTACTGGCGTGTACGGAAATCTAATACGTTATTCTGGCCAAAGCTGAAATTATATTGATTGAACGAATGTTAAATTATATTAATATGCCTGAGACTATAAGCCTACTTACTTGCCTGCAAAACCTAGACCATCACAAGCGTGTTGCCGATTCCAATAATACATTACCGACCTAGTGAATTATCTCTATATTATGGAATAACGCTTTTTTAATTCGATTATTTTGCAAGGTACTCACTCGCTTTGCTCACTCGCTTAGCCTATCGTAGTCTACTGCTGGACAGGCGTCCCCAAGTTTGCAACAAATATCCCGGTTTTCTGCAATACTCATCCTTCGCCGTCGACCTTGTGTAAGTCAGTCATCAGTTAAGCGGACCTGAAAACGCTTCACACTGCGTTTGTCGATACGCAGTCTCAACTCCAGGTCCTGCAACATACTTGACTAGCCCACTGCCACTTCAACTTGATGATTCTACGGGTTATGTCGGTTACTTTGGTTCTCTTGCAGATAATCTCATTTCTGATTTTATTCTTGAGAGAGACTCTAAAAATAGCCCGTTCCATAGCACTTTGAGGGGCTTTAAATTTGTGTACTAATCCCGTCGTCATTGTCTACATCTCGGCGCCACATGTCAACACAAGTAAGATGCACTGCTCGAAGACTTTTGTCTTTAAGTATTGCGAAGCCTACCAAATACCACCCAGCCCAATTGAATCCTCCTATCAACTTCCTTCTTGAAGTTGTTTTGGCCAAGTTGGATTGTGTGGCCTAGGTAGACATAATCTTGTGTAACTTCGAGAAGGGTACCACCGACAGATATCGGTCTCGGCATGACATGTTTATTGAACACAACTTTCGTCTTGGCCAAATTCATACCGAGACCGAACAGTCGGGAGGACTCATTCGGGTCGTTCAGCATCCGGCCTAGCCACTCTAGTGTCTTCGCAAAAATGACGATATCGTCGGCGAAACGAACGTGTGAGATGTATTCGCCATTCACATTTATTCTTCACCCACTCCAGTCCCAAGTCTTAAAGATATCCTCTATCGCATTGGTAAACAGTTTTGGGGACATTACATGCCCCAGTTTTACCCCGCGACGAAGATGAATGGGTCTTGTTCGTTGGTCCTGGACTTAGACGGTCATCGTCGCCGCGTCATACATACACCTCAGTACCCCGATATCGCCAGTCGCCAGTCGATATGACATCGCTGCAAAGAATCCAGGACAGTCCAGGACTCGATCGAGTCAAAGGTTTAGTCCACATGCCATATACAGCGGCTGATTATACTCTTCGGTTGTCTGTATAATCTGCCGAGCAGTATGGATGTGGTCCATTGTATTATAGCCATTTAGAAACCTAGGCTGCTTAGGTGGTTGGAATTCGTCGAGTCTTGTGGCGAGACAATTCGTCACGACCCTCGAAAGGAGCTTATTGTTGCGACTTAGAAGTGAGATTGGTCTATAATTCCTCAAAAGATATTTATCACCTCTTTAGAAGAACAACACAACTACACTCCTGGACCACGCTTCCACTGTGGTACCCCGTTTCGGAAGTTTGTCTTTCTTTTTGATACTATGTCTCTTTGTTCAAATTAATAGTTCTAATAATAGTAATTCAGAATTTTAATCATAATTGATCGTATTTACTTGTCACATATGTATATATTTTTGCTGGTTATATTATTATTTTTTTATTATTTTATTGGCTGGATTTCAAATCATGCTTTATGAAGTTCTTCAATTTTATATATTATAATAAATACTTCAATACGTTTTTTAAAAGGTAGAATCTACTTTTCAATGGTAGATGCTTTTAATTTGTTCATTATTAGAACTGCAAAGGAATGGAATTCTCTTCCTGCGTCAATGTTTCCCGATACGTATAATTTAGGGATTTTTAAGGCAAGAGTGAACAGGCATTATTTTAATTTGCGTGCTCTACCTTAGACTTTATCGTTGTTAACATCAGACAAGATAGAGGTCAAACGCACTCAAATTTTTGATTAAAAAAAATCAAGTATAGTAAATTAAAGAGGTTTATTTTATTTACTATATCCCAAAGTTATAAAAAATAAAAATTTATTAAAATTCGGTCTAGCAAACCATGTATAAAAATGGTTATTTCGAAATTTGGCGTAAGTATAGGAAGGTTCAAATACCAACGTTAGACATAGTATAGTTTTTTTGTATTCTTTTACTTAAGTATAGTATACCTATTAATATTTTAAGCATTTTATAAATCCAGCCGAAAGTGCTGTTTACGTTTACATGTTATTCTGTATGTGCAATTAGTCTACAGAGCTACAAGCTGAAACTTTTTAAATTAAAACTTTCGATTTAAAAAAATTGTGGTTTTATCCGTACTAATACGGATAATAAAAATGACATTGTCATATGTATGTTACGTCCGATGACCGTAGCAACCGTAACAAAATAACCGGACCGCGGACATAATATTATTATCGTTGTTATCGTTCCCGTAACAATTTAATTACATTCACAACGCTTTAAATTCAAGGCAAATGTTATTACTGGTATATTTTATAGTCTTATTTTAATTTTTTTGTTTAAAATATTAAAAAATATAGATATAAAAAATTTACTTCTCTCCCGCTGAAACGGTAAAGTTTTGTCCTAGTAAGACATAACCCTGTGGTGACTATTAATCATACGTATTAATTGGGTCTTCTACTAATTTATACTATCTATATACTAAGTTAAATTGCAAACGATCTTCGACCAATGTGTGTTACCAGTCATGACATACGGATCTGAGACGTTATTTCTGCCTATGGGCCTTTTAAAAAGGCTCTAAGTCGCACAGCGTAAAATGGAGCGGGCTGTGCTTGGTATTTCTTTACGAGATCGAATCGAAAATGATGAGATCCGCAGACGAACGAAGGTTGCAACCATAGCCCGCCGGATTTGCAAGATGAAGTGGCATTGGGCAAGGCACATAGCTCGTAGAACTGACGGCCGATGGAGCAAAAAGGTTTTCGAGTAGAGACCACGTACCGGCAAGCGTAGCGTTGCACGGCCGTCTACGAGATGGACAGACGACTTGAAGAGAGTCGCCGGAAGTATCATCCAATGTCTGATATGATGATGATGAATTAATCGACGTAAACGTTTTCGCTTATATAATTGACACGGATTATTAGGTAGATAAATAAATATAATTGGTTAGAGAAATAAACGACTCAAAAGCACCTAATAGAATAAAACCCTATGACGGGTATCCAGATAAAAAAAAACAAAGAATACAAACTCATTCATCCAGATCATGAAAAACATCAGTACTCTCACTGCACCTTTTTTTTTTTTTTTTTTTTTTTTTTTTTTTTTTTTTTTTATCGCAGGGGAATCCATTTACGGATGATATCCAGGACGCCCGGGTCGGCAGTATTAGACCTATGTCGGACTCGGCACTTTGGGAGTGCAATACCGTACTAAACCCCTGCGGGAGCCTTCAGCCGCTTTAATTGGAGGGTCCCGGATCTGCAGGCAACAGGATCCCTCCAGCGACAGGCTGGCCTCGGCGAAAAGGCCAGACTTCTCCTCCATGGGGACTGTCCGGCTCACCTCTGAACAGTCCCGACGACGCCGTATCTAGCAGGACCGGGTTCCCATCCCGGCCCGACACGGGCACAGGGGCGTTACTGGAGGCGCATTAAGTAGCGCCTCCTACGCACCCCCATTCGTCGCCCGCGGATGGAGGCCACGTCGGCGGCCTCCTCTCTCCTCCGCTCGTCGGCCTCCTTCTGGGACATTACTGTCTCGCAGAAGGAGACCATCGCCTTCCAGGACTCGTCGTCGCCGAGCATCGCGGTGATGATGCTCGGGAGCGACAAGTCCCCTCCGAGGACCGACGTCAGACCTTGACGCAGCGCCGCCCATCTCGGGCACACCTCGAGGGTGTGCTGGGCAAAGTCCACCGCCGCGCCACAATCGTGACATTCAGTCGTCGGCTCCCTCTGGGCCGTCCGGCACAGGTAGTCACCAAAGCAACCGTGCCTGGTGAGAACCTGCGTCAGACGGAAGGTGAGGGGCTTGCGTTTTCGACGCATCCACCGCTCAAGGACCGGGCGAATGGCAGCCGTTACGCGTGTGCCATACGGCTGCTCCACCAGGTCCTCCCCCCACCTTCGCATTAGCGCTTCCTGCCCTATCCAACGCACACGTAGGATCCCGTCCAACGTGGGGTTCTCACCAAGAGCCCTCCTACCCGAGACATATGAGTAGGTCTCGGCAAGAACCTCCGCCACGAGCTCCCACGGGGGGTCGCCGGCTAGAGCAGTAGCTGCAGCCCACGATATCGTACGGTACCCCCGAATCACCCTCACCGCGATTGTTCGCTGCGCAGCGCGCAGCGCCGCCTTATTTTTCGCGGTGAGGCGATCCGCCCAAACCGGGGCACCGTACGTCGCCATACTCCGGCAGACTCCGGAGTACAGCTGCCTGCAGGCGGCGCTGGGTCCTCCGAGGTTCGGGAGGAGTCTGCCCAGCGCACTCGCCGCCTTCACGACCTTCGGTCCCACCATAGCGAAATGTGGGCCGAAGGTCCACCCTCCGTCCAGGATGAGTCCGAGATATTTCATTTGGGGGCTCATCCTGACTCTCCCCTCTCCGATCTGAAGGGTAGCCCCCGGTGGAGGTCCCTTGCGGCCGGTCCCGCGGAAAAGCAGGGCTTCGGTCTTGTCAATCCTGACACGAAGCCCTATACTCTCTATGCGGCTGATCACGAGGTCGAGTCCGACCTCGGCCAGCCGCGCCGCCTCCTTGTAGTTTCGTCCCCGGGAATAAACGAGGGTGTCATCCGCGTAGCAGATAACACCCATCCCGGGGAGAAGACGGCCTCGCAGGACCCAGTCGTACCCGATGTCCCACAGGATCGGACCCAGAACGGATCCCTGCGGGACACCGCAGCCGACTCGCCGCCACTCCACGGACCCCGACCGGTTCTCGAGGCCTACCCTCCGATCGGAGAGGTACGCCTTCAATAGCCTCCTTAGATACGGGGGCACTCCGAAGTATTTTAGTGCCTCCCGTATCACCGCGTGTGGGAGGCTATTGAAGGCGTTCGCGATGTCCAACGACACCGCGACCACCACTTCCCTTCTGTGTTCCGCCTCACCCGTCACCGCCCGCAGGCGTTTGAGGGCGTCGACGGTCGACCGACCTGCTCGGAACCCGAACTGGGATTCTGAAAGTCCGGGTCCCGAGCCCTCCTCCAGGTGCTGAACGAGCCGGGAGGCCACTATCTTCTCCAAGGCCTTCCCGGCTTCGTTCAGCAGCACCACCGGTCGCACCGCCGAAGCCGAGTCCGGGGTCCGCCCTGCCTTAGGTAGTAGGCATAGCCTACCCTCCTTCCAGGCCCCCGGGAACTGGCCAGACCGCAGGCAGCGGTCAAACAGCTCCCGGAGGCTGTCGCCGAGGTGCCCGAGAGCAATCGCGAGGACTCTCCCGTGCACCCCGTCTGGACCCGGCGCCCTCTTCTTACCCTGGAGGCGGGCAATCACCACCTCTATTTCAGCTTCTGTGACGGGTGGCGGAACACCATCCTCCTCATCCGGCGTCTGCCGAGCCATTCTGGGAGGCACGAAGCCCTCGGGTTCGTCGGGAAAGAGTTCCCCGACGATCCTCCCCAGTTGGTCCGGCTGGAGCGTTTCGCTGATGGGGGCCGACTGGGCGCGTAGCTTGTTCCGCGCCCAATTATACGGTCGGCCCCAGGGGTCTCTCTCCAGACCCCCCACTAACTCCAACCAGGCCTCCTCCTTGGCTCGGCATATGGCCTGCCGCAAAATCTTCGTTTTCTCCACGTAGATCCTGCGCAGCCTGTCGTCCCTGTCCACGTCCTGGGGGCGTTTCCACCTGCTCCGTGTATATTGTCTCCTGGCCCCGTTGCAGGCGGCCCGGAGACCGGCTATCTCAGCCGACCACCAGTAGAGTGCCCGCCGCGGGGGTGGACGCTTCGCGGGTGGCATAGCCGCTCTGCAGACAGCAGTTAATGCGTCGCAGAGCCGGCTAGCCGCCTCCTCCAACCCCAAATCTGACAGTGGCGGGAGGCTCCAGCGGCCGACGATAGCGGCCTCCTTTGCCAGTTCCCGGTCAAGCTTGGACAGTGCCCAACGTGGAAACTGGCTTCGCCCCCTGGACAGCATTGACGACGACGCCGGACGGACGGGAGCTGAAGACACCTCGAACCTTATGTACCGATGGTCCGAGAGAGTCTCCACTCCCGTCTCCACCCTCCATCCCTCCACTCTGCGCGCGATGGTCGGCGTGGCGAAGGTGACGTCCACCACGGAACCTCCCGACCAGCGCACGCACGTCTGGACCGCCCCCACATTGAGTAATAATAATAATAATAATATATTCTTTATTGTACACCAATAAAAGACAGAACAAAAGAAGTACAATTAGAGAAGATGTACAAAGGCGGTCTTATCGCTAAAAGAGCGATCTCTTCCAGACAACCTTTGGGTATAGGACAAGGCAGAGAATAGCGGTTTAGAAGTGTACAAGTAGTTGTGAAGTAAATATAAATATAAAATAATAATCTAATAAATATAAGTATAATATAATATATAAGTAAATATAATAATATAATAGAATATACATACACATTCACATACATACACACATACACACACATACACACACATACATGTAACATATAATATGTACGAGTTTATACAGAGTAACATACGCATACATATAATCCATACTCATTTATATCATCCAAAGATGATAACCACAATCACGGCGGATTTAGTGACAAATAGTGAGCCTTAAGATACTTTTTGAAGCAGAAGAGTGATTGGGCTTGTCTTATAGAGAGAGGCAGAGAATTCCAGAGCTTAACAGATTTAACAGAGAAGGAGTTAGCATAGAAGGAAGAACTATGATGTGGAGTCTCAAGAATCAGACTTGAGTTAGATCTTAGAGAAAGATTATGGGTGTCACAAAGAAACTTAAAGCGTTCTTTGAGGTAGTGAGGTGTGTCAGGATGAAACAGTACACAGTATAGTAATGAGAGGATGTGAGTATTCCTGCGAAGACGGATTGGGAGCCACTTGAGATGTTTACGAAAGTTAGAGACATGGTCATATTTGCGAAGACCAAATATAAACCGTATGCAAAGATTCTGGAGGCGCTCAAGCTTGTTTAATTGCTCCTCATTGAGGTCAAGGTAACAAGTATCAGCATAGTCAAGGATTGGTAGAAGGAGTGATTGTGCTAACGCAATCTTAGTGGGCAGTGGAAGGAAATATTGAAGCCTTCGAAGTGATCCGACAGCTGCGAATAACTTTCGACTCAGCTCACTCAGTTGAGGTGTCCAAGAGAGATGGCTATCGAAAATTATTCCAAGATTCTTTACTTTATCGCTGTAACTAATAGCGGTGTTGTTGAAAATGACAGGTGGTATGTGTGACCAATCTATTCGGCTCACTAGTTTTGGACTACCAATAAACAGTAAGTTGACACTTTGAAGGATTGATGTTTAAACCGTAAGAGCTGCACCAGTCGAGAATGTTGTTTAATTCGCTATTTAACCTCTGTATGCACGTTGGTAAATCGGTCAGTTTTGCGTGCGAGTAAATCTGGAGATCGTCTGCGTATAGGTGGTAAGAAGAAGATATGTAAGGACAGATTGTATTAATAAAAATTGAAAAAAGAAGAGGAGATAAGACGCCTCCTTGTGGGACGCCAGCTTTTACGTCCGACCAGTCTGAAAAATCATCCTGGAGACGCAATCTTTGCCGACGCCCAAACAAGTAGCTACGAAGCCACTCAATTACCGATGGAGATATGTTAAGGCAACCCATCACCGCGAGCAATATATCAAAATCTACAGTACTGAACGCGTTGCTAAAGTCTAGCAAGACCAGCACCGTGAGACTCTGATTGTCCATGGCAAGTCTGATATCGTCGGAGATCTTGACGAGAGCCGTAGCCGTACTATGGCCTTTGCGGAAACCGGACTGGTAAGGACTTAGAAGGTTGTTAGAGGTAAGGAATACTGTGAGTTGTTGATGAACAAGACGCTCCAAAACTTTGGACAAAAAAGGAAGGATGGCTATTGGACGAAAATCAGAAAATGCGGATGGATTAGGCTTTTTGGCGAGAGGAATAAGTTGAGCGTCTTTCCAGCAGGTGGGAAAAGTATTGGAAATTAAGGAATCGTTAAAAATATGAGTTAGGACAGGTAGGACAGTATCTATAATTGGGATGATCATATTACGGCTGATGCTGTCGGAACCTATCGCGCTTGAACTAATAGCTAAAATGCTTGCCTTGACATCACATACGGATACTTGAGAGAAGGTGAAATTTGAAGAAGATAGAGGAGTTCTACTGGCAGAAAGATGATTAAGCGTGTTCGCTTTTGTCGTATCGTCTAAAGTGACAGAAGATGAAAAGTATTTATTGAGATTATTAATATCTAATGAATTTGAAGCTATGTGTTGCTTGATTTTGCCGACTCCAAGTGTCTTTAGGAATCTCCATACCTTCGCAGGGTCAGATTCATCTAACACAGACTTGTGAATGTGGCGGCGCTGTGCATCCCTACAAGCCTTGTTGCAGCGATTTCGATATTTTTTGTATTTCTCCCTATTCGTCGTGCTTGGGTCCGATTTGTAACGAGTTTTAGCACTATTTTTTAACTGCTGTAGTGTTCTAATTTCAGTTGTCAACCAAGGAGCAGGGAGATGTTTCATACGCACAGGTCGAATTGGAGCGTGTTTGTCGAATAACTGGATCAGATAAGAATTAAAAATAAGTAATTTATCATCCACCCCAGGCGCATTAAATACCCCTGACCAGTCTAATTTAGCTGCATCTTCACGTAAGAGATTCAAATCCATGCCACCAAAATTGCGCTGCAGAAGAATCCTTGACTTAGCTTTAGGGGGTCTAACTTTATAGGAAAGAAATATGAGATCATGGTAAGAAAACTCTACGGCTGTGCACTGACCATGCTTTTCGACATGGTCAGGGGAGGAGACAAGTATTAAATCAAGGAGAGTGGGAGAACAGTTTGGAAAAGAGTGAGTGGCTTTCAGGGGGAGGATGTGCATGTTAGCAGAATTAGCAAGAGAGCGAAGTCGTGAAGCTCTGTGATCTTGCTTTAAGAGGCAGGTGTTAAAATCACCCATCAGTACCGTGTGACTATATTGAGGAGTGTATACTTCTAAAAGATTCTCAAAGGATCCGAAATAGTCCACAGTAGATGATGGGCTGTAATATACTCCTAAAAGGATTTTTGTGCTAGAAGCAGTTATTTCTAGAAAAAGATGATCTGGGCCATGCCCGTCTAGGGACGTCGATTTGCTGATGATGGTAAAAGGAATGTACGGGCGAAGGTAGATGGCGACGCCACCCCCAGTACGCCCAATACGGTCGCTACGTATAAGATGGAAGCCAGGTAGGGAATAAGAGGATGAGGGTAGACAAGGCTTAAGCCAGGATTCGCTTACCAAGATCGCATGAATATGGTTATTCTGAAAAGATGACAATATATCGGGAAAGTGGGCAGGAATACTCTGCGCATTAATATGAATAATGTTTAGGTTCCTCGGAACATCAATAAATTTATGTTCAAGAGTATCGTAAAGTGAAGGTATACTGGCAAAACTAAGGTCATCACTATTCGCTTCAGAGGAAAAAGTAAGCGAGTGAAATGTGTCGTCATTGTCGCTGGCCATAAAACTATTTATAATAGTAATAGATAAATAAAAGGTAAATAATAATAAATAAATAAATAAATATTGACAGCAATATAATACGATTAATACGTTTAAAATAATGTCCATACACCCGCCAGCTGTAGAAAAAAAAAAATACAGAAGATATTTAAACTTTACACAGAAAATCTGAACAAATTAAAAAAAAAAAAAAAAACAAAGCTTTATAACAGAAAAAAAAAGAAAAAAATAATAATAATAAGACAAAAACAAACTAGGTATAACAATAATAATGAAGTTTTAAACATTACATTACGTTTTTACATTACAATATTAAGAAAACATATAAATTAGAAATATGGATTCAGTATAGCTTACTTTTATAATAATACAGATCATAATTAAAACGAAACTTACAAATAAAAACAATTAAAGGAGAAAAACCAAAAAAAAGAAAGAAAAAAAATCATATGAATAAAATGAGGCAATAATTACTGACGTTAGAAAAATAAAAGAAAAATAGTATCCGAACCAGAGACATGATACTTACAACTAGACTGTGCACTGTGGCGCAAAAACCAGGCCGAGCGAGAGGGGCCCCCGCGGTAGTGTGTCCCTTTCTAATGAGGTGACCATGACTAAACAAAAAATGGGACTAACTATACAAACGATTGTGTAAGTATTCTGATAATTTATACTGATGCTACATAACTACATTTAGAAAGAACAGGTATGTTTGTACCTAATTTATTTAAAAGTAAAAAAACACCAAAACAACGTGTATATATTTTATGGAATCTACATCACTTACTATAGGAATACGATAGCTGGACAGAAAAAAAAAAAAACTGAAATTGTAATATTTTCTTTATTATTTGTTTTTTGGAGGTTGAGAGAGGCTGCCGTTGGAAATGGAAGGATCCTTCGACCAGACGGTGTTGCGTCTGGTGGGCTACGCACCACTTAATGTTTGTTGTCGGGTTCTTGTATATATATTCAATCCCTTTGAAAACTTCGAAAGCGTGATGTAGGATACGTCTGTTTCTTCTAGTTCGTATATGGCGAGATAGATGTCGCTACAGTTTTTATACATTGCTGAACAATACAGTTTTATGTAATTTTTGCCGTAATGTAGCCTTGTCTCCCATGTGCTTGAGGGTCAAGGACTTCCCATAGCTCTTAAGTCTTAAACTTAAGTATTTTTGACCAATACATTTGATCAATTCCAATTCGTGACTTTCATCAGAGCTTGGATGAACATGTGAAATACGCTTTATTTTCTGAGAGAATTGATGTAATGTCATATTCAGCATCTTTTTCATATTCAAGCTGTGTAAACTAGGAGACATTACCAAAAAAAGTTTTTCCATATATCTTACTACATCGAACACAAATGTTGAAGCATATTTTAGGCCTCCTCTGTCTACAAAGGCTGTAAAGGAAGAAAATTCACAGACATCAATCAAGTAGTCGTGATCTCTATGTGTACGATGCGATATGAGCAATGCTCGGCAATGTTCACATGTTAGTTTGTCTAATATTTTCATAGCAATGTAGCCAGATATGTAGTACAAAATGTTGTTTTTGTAGTTTGATAAATTGGTTCTGTCCATCAAGTGCATAAGAACATCACTCTTATCTGTTTCATTTTCTTTAGTGTTATTATCCTCTACGATGGATCTTTTGGCACTTCGAAACTCTAGTATTGCAGAATTTTCATAATCCAGATTTGTACAATTTGCATTTACGCTTGGTCTGACGCTGTTACGAAATAACAATTTTCGCATGATGAACATAAACTCAAGAGCAGTAGGGTTATCATTTGTCCCTCCTCTTGCTCTCACACACGAAAAAAACATCTCTATGTGATCTTGGGAGGCCTTGTATGGTAATAAGTAGGTCATACCGGCATCAAACATTTCACTTGCTAATTCAGCAAAACTATATGTGTCTATTATCAAACCCAAAACCGGCGTCTTCCTTCTATGGGTCATTACATTTTTACCGTCGACTTTAAGTTTTGTCAAATATTGTCTTGTTTCTTCGAAGACCTGTGTCCAGACATGTTTATTTTGAAGATGCAAAGGGGATTTGAAACCCACCCCAACGGGATTTTTAGCGTTAAGAATATCAAACAATCTGTCCAAGTACCGTAGGTATTCAACTGTGGCTTCACTTCCAGCAAAGCTAGGATGACCGATAGACCTCAAATAGTCTATTGCATCCGCCACAGAGGAGCTAAGTACTTGGGCAGCTAGTTTGACGTTCATTTTCTTGCCAAAAAAATCGACATGTACCCTGGTCAATTTATTTTTCAATTTTAGCCCCTCTTCTTCTTGCAAATCGTGCAATTTCTGTATAAATTCGAACTTAATATCCCCCTTTTCCGATGATAAACAAGTTTCGGCGAACAAATTTCGGGCTAATTTGATCATATGGGCGGGGTCAAGTATGCAGTATACTTTTGAAGATTTAATTTGGTGATCAAAATAAGTTTTTATATTTGCAAGGGTAAAATTGCATCCCAAAATTTCAAATGTTTTTATGTTTACCTGTGTCCCATCCGCAGTCAAAGACCTCACCACTATATTAATGTCACTCAGCATACGAATTGCTGTCAGGATAAGCTGAGATTGTACGTGCGCAGAAATCTTATCAATAAAGAAATAAGCGATGGGGCAGGCGAATTTTTCTTTTAATGAGACTATTTGAAACACCAAGGCTTCTGTAGCAAATTTTTCAGAATCGCTTGTCAATATTCCACCCAAATTGACGCCACCCCAATATTTGTCTGACCCTTTATCATATTGTTTGCTAGCTTTGATGGCCATTGCATCAAAAATTAAAGCAACGTTTATTTCACCATTTTCAGCCTTAGCTTTCAGGAATTCCATCACTTCTGTCATAAAACCCACGTTGCATTTATGCGTCGACAATATCCTTCGCAGTGTTGCAGGGTGAGGTAAAGGGATACGATTCCTCAAAAATAAATAGGCTTTACCGGAATAATAATACAAAGATAAAGCGAACGATTTCATTTCATCTGTATATTTATTAGACTTTTTGGATTTTGTCGTATTTAAATTTGTGTGAATGTTTTCGAAATTATGTTGAACCATCTGTTCGACTTCAGAATAGTTATCACATTTTTTTTTAATTATTTTTAACAAACATTTTAGATTATCGATAGTTGTATTACGTCTTTTCAGGCGTTGTTGTAAGACTTTGACTTCTCGACGTAATTTCTTTTTACGTGGTGTAGCACTAGTTGCAGCAGATACTGTTTGCGTACTAATACTTTCCGCAATGCTAAGCTCCTTCGTGACACTTTCTTGCAGTTTAATTGTTTTCAGTGCCGGACCTTCCTGTATACGTATCTTGCTTAAAACATGTATTCTTTTTTCGCTGGACACGACCTGTAAAGATATTTGAAGTTAATGGATCACGGTAGACAAATATTAGACTGATGCAAAATGATGCAAATTACAAGCTTCTACCAGCATCTGTGAATGAACAACAAATCACTTCTATTTTCACATCCTAATGAATTTATTTCCTTTAAAAAGCACCTTAACAAAGAATCATCAAAATCGGACAACTACATAAACAGTTACGCGAGATTATAAATTAAAATCAGTGATTGAACAATCAGTAATACACACAATATACAATATTGTACACAACACAATGTTCTAGTTTTAAGTCACTTGTAAGTTAAGTTTTTTTCTAAATTTATATTGGACCACCCTCAGCATACCCCTTCAAATAAAACAATAATTATCAAAATCGGACTATTCTGTCAAAAATTATGCGTAGTCATACATAATAACGTCATAAGAAAACATATGTAGATGTAGAATTGTATACTTTTATGAATCGAATTGAATTATTATCACATATATATGATAGTGTGTATTACTTTATGTGTGTGTATATATATATATATATATCTATATATATAAATATCGATAAAACGATTCGATAATCATCGATGGTAAAATTATCGATATTTTTTATCGATGAACATCCCTACTTCTACCAAACAATTGACAAATCACAAAACAGTAGGGGTGTGCGATAATTATCGATAATTCGTAAATACTCGATAATTTTCCATTCGATAATTATCGATAATTATCGATGTGTTATTCGATAATTTTGATCCGATAATTATCGATGTGTTATTCGATAATTTTGATCCGATAATTATCGATAAGTGTTATTCGATAGTTTTGATCCGATAATTATCGATAATTTTTCATTTGATAAATATCGATATCTATCGACCAATAATTATCGATAACTTTCGTCAACTATCGATAATTTTTATCCGATAATTATCGATAACTGTCGCCAACTATCGATAACTTTACCTTCGATAATTATCGATAACTGTTCATAAGATAATTATCGATAACTATCGATAAAACGATTCGATAATCATCAATAGTAAAATTATCGATATTTTTTATCGATGAACATCCCTACTTCTACCAAACAATTGACAAATCACAAAACAGTAGGGGTGTGCGATAATTATCGATAATTCGTAACTACTCGATAATTTTCCATTCGATAATTATCGATAAGTGTTATTCGATAATTTTGATCCGATAATTATCGATAATTTTTAATTCGATAATTATCGATAAATATCGACCGATAATTATCGATAACTTTCGTCAACTATCGACAATTTTTATCCGATAATTATCGATAACTGTCGCCAACTATCGATAACTTTTCCTCCGATAATTATCGATAACTATTCATTCCATAATTATCGATAACTATCTATAAAACGATTCGATAATTATCGATAGTAAAATTATCGATATTTTTTTCCGATGAACATCCCTACAAAACAGTTCGCGTGTAGATTGCATGGCGCCACTGTCTCTTTTAAACGCTTAGGCTAATCGTGCCTCTCTATCGCTTGTTCTGCGCTCTCGCTCACTAATTGTGACAATGATGACGTCATCTTCTTCGAACGGGCACCCTGTCATCAATTTACTAGACGTTATCACGTCAAAAAAAAAATATGTATGAATCGAATTGAGAACCACCTCCGTTTCTTTTTCTTCGGTTGAAAACGGCGTCGTAAGATTTGTATCTTCTATGTTATTAAATAATTACTGGGAAAATGTAATAAAGTAATCCATAATTTACCTTAGGAAATATTGACGGAACAGCATCAGGTTTCAACATTCTCCTAATATAACCAGATACAAAGTCGTCGCATTTGAAATGCGCACTGCAAACAACAGACGACTTTGAGATTTTCCCAGGCACTACATTTTGCCACTTCAATTTCTGGTTTTCATTCTTCGGAAATCTAAGATACAAGAAATAATATAATTAATGATAAACATCATCGGTGCAAAGCAGAATGACTAGATAACTTCAACGAAACAATTTAAGTGTTTTATAAAAAAATTAAGTTTGCTTATATGGTATTGCTTTTTTATATACTCTAGTCATTGACCGGTACATCTCCAATTCAAATTCATGGTTACCCTACAGATTAAGATTGTTGTTTTTACTTACCCGTGGAAAGAAAAGTGACTACCGGGATAAGATTCATTATTGCAGCCTCTCACACAACAAGAATTCACCATTTTTAATGGAAAAACAATCAACTTTAGTCAGAAAATTGACACAGTCGCAAATCGGAACACGAAAATCAATCAAACAAACAAATAAGCAAACCACCATCTTACATTTAGTATGACCAGTCTCAAACATCTAAGTACCACCTTTACTCAGTATTTAATTATTTTTTAAATTCAACCAATTGATTTATTCATTATTGAAACTGTAGAAATACGTTTAAATACGTTTCTAACTTTACCAACCGTTCGTATTGGTAAATCATTAAAAAGAAAAGTATTTAATTTTCTACAATTTCCATCAAACGAAATGATTATGTGAGCTGGCAAGACGTTAGACAAGGACACACTACCAACAGGAGCGCTCTCGCTCGGACCGCTTTTAGCTAGCTACCGCTTACAGGGAAATACCTACCGTAACAGTCAAAGAATAGATCTCATTTTAGCAAAACAATTTTTTTTGTACACAGTCTAGTTGTAAGTATCATGTCTCTGATCCGAACGTATGACTTCAAAGAACTGTCACGTCAATGTCAACAGGTAAAGGTTATTTGAAGTTTGACACAGAAATTAATGAAATTATACAAAAGTAAATAAACAGCATTAACCCGGCGAGAGTGTGGTGAAAAAATGTAACAAGGAGTATGTGGCAGGGTATGACATACCCGTTTACAAAATTGGCTATAAAACTTGTTTTTGAAAAAAAATTATATTTTTTATTTTTTATTATATTAAGACTATATTATAACATACTGGAAATAAAACACTTGCGCCATTTTATCAATTTTTATTTTTTCACTTAGCTAAAAACAAGTCACTATTAATTTAAAACGAAAATTTTCAGTCTCTCCAAAAGTAACTACTAAGGGACTAAAGAAAACAAGTTTTATGGACAAAAAACTTAAGAATGTGATATAATATGAAATAAGTAACTTTATAAACTAAAACAAAATAACTAAAAATATTAGGAACATCTTAGGAACTGGAGCACAAATCAGTGCAATTTTTGCAAAAAAAAAAGTTACATGCTCCAAACTGATAGTCTCTCAACAGTTTGCACATGAGTATTTTGTCTTCCGTTCTTCTTGTTTAAGCTATCTCTGCATCTAATATAACGACCAGGAACATTTTGACTCGATGAAAGTGGTTCGTTAATCTGAGAAGAGATTCTTTGACGTATTATATGTCAGAGAACGTATATGTATATATAGGAATATTTTTTTGGTCTTTTCGTAACTTCAGGTGTTTGTAAACTAAAGCCAAGCCTAAATTGCGGGTTAAATTTTCATGGAAAATTATGTTTGCATTAACAGCAGCTATATTAGAAAATATTTAAACTATTTTTGGCCATCTTTGACTTGTAATGTGGTGCATGGACTTCAAATGTTGAACGACGACGTATTCTCGACAGCAGGATATTGTCTTCAGAATCATTGGAATTAGCACCATTTGCATTCATATCAGCTTTGTCGTGATGGGAAACATCTTGCTCATTATCAAATTACATATTATGTTCAGAACAATAGCCAGATTCTTCCCACAGCTCGCCTCATCGGAACTATTTTCTAGTACTTCTTCCAGCATGAACCGAAGTAGATTTTCAGCTTTTCAATGTCGATTTTCTATGAAAATATATAATTAAATAAAGAAAATATGTTAAAATATCAGAAAAAGAAATGTTAGTTTTGTCACCAAATATATACACAAACTATGTGGTAGGGTATCATATACCCGAACGCAGTTTGCAAGCATGTAGCTGGAGCGCAGGCTGCCGTAACACTACGATCACACCACTATCTTCTCCTGCAACCCTGTAACTCCAGCTACACAAAGGAACAACAAGTTTGAAGGTCACAAAACAAATATATACGCAAATAATTAACATGGTGGGTATGACATACCCCGCCACACTCTCGCCGGGTTAATATTACAAAGGGGTTGGATTTAGAGAGGGACAGTGTTATAATTTAGTGAAGTTGACTCTAAATATCAGTTTGAGAAGGAAAACAAGTTACAGTAAAGAATCAATCAGTAATTGGCAAATGGAAAAAATTAAAATAAATAAAATGTAATGGCAACGAAAAACGCAAGCTAAGTTATTTTTTTTACCACTCTCTTCGCCCGTGGCACTGTCACTTTTCCTACGGTGGGTCTGGATGTCATAATATTCTCTTCCTTAGCTGGAGATATTTGTGAAGCGGGACTAGGAATGTTTTCCAGGTCCGACATACATTCCGCTTTATGCTGCCCATCCGCTGATAAAATATGGATGCAACCGTCCCGTGTCCAGCAGTTATTGATGCCAAAACGACGCCTTGCTTCAAGAAATACCTGGTGCCGAGCTTTAGTTAAAAATTCAGACTGTGTAAGCCCGGTGCCCTTGAGCTTTGTTTCGGCGAACCACACCTTGTCACGTACACTAGCATCAGCAAATTTTATAACTATCGGCCTAGGTTTCTTGCCTATTGAGCGACCTAGGCGATATGACTTCTTTATGCAGTTGCTGGAAAAATTCGTTAAATTTAGATGCTCAGCCACGAGGGAAGTGACTCTGGCAGAGGTGTCCTCGGACTTTTCTTCGGGCAGACCATGGACTAATAACATTTTACGTCTTCTTACCATCTCTAAACGGTCAACATCTCTCATGAGAAAATCTACTTGACGTTGAAGCAAATTCAGTGCCGAGACAATAAATGTCTTGAAATTGCTAAACTCAGTGGATAGCGATGCAGGTGAGCCTCCCTTTTGAAATTCGCTCAATTTCGTGTGAAAAACTTCGGAGAGATTAGCAATCGATTCCTTAATGGATTCCATAATGTAGAAAGATTTAAACTTTACCAAATTTGTGTAAATTGCTAGGATAACGTTTGCTGGTGGGTGATGCTTTATGTTCTTAATAAATATGCATGAAGATAGCCAAATAAGGTATAAAATTGATTTTTTCGATAATAAGTAATAGCACTGTCAGAAAAATACGTATGATCACTTTCACTCCTACCCGCAAAAAAAAAAAGAGTAGGGAGAGTTTGAGAGAAAAAAAAGAGTAGGGAGAGGTTGAGTAGGGACAGTCCGGCAGCTAGCGCCCACTCCTCCACCTCCCTCCCTTTTGGGTTCGTAGCCGGATTACCCCAAGCCGTGGACTTGGCGTTGAGGTCGCCGGCCACGAACACCTGGAGGGGGGCTAGCTGCCCCACCAGCGGTCCCAGAACGTCGAGAAACCGTTCCAGGGCCGCCAGGTCACGGTTCGGGGAGAAGTAGACTCCGACGAAAGCCACCTCTCCCCGAACCGCCGCCACGTACCCGCGGCCCCTCGCCTTGACGACGAGGGGGGGGGCCGGCTCCAGGCCTCACCACGATCACCACCGAGTCCTCGGTGTCTCCCGCCCAGAGTGGGCTAGGGGGCACGGCGTATGGCTCGGCGACGATCGCGACGTCAATACTCCACTCCGCCATGGACTGCAGGAGAAGGTCCTGGGCCCCGGCGCAGTGGTTGACGTTCGCCTGGAGAACGCTGAGATGCCCAGACATCACTCGGCCATCTCAGCGTCTGCTGCCTCCACTCGGTTCCCCCCTTGGGACGATTGCGGGGGGAACTTCCCGCGGGTTGATGGGGGCTTGCATGCCATGCCCCCCATCACGTGGCCCGCCGGCCTACCGGCGTCCGCGCACACCGCGCAATTAGCGGCGGCCGAACACCCGGCTGCTTTGTGGCCTTCCTGACCGCAGCGGTAGCACAGAGTGCTGCGGTCAGTACCACCTGGGCACGCGCCGACGACGTGCCCTAGTCCCAGGCATCGGAAGCAATGCCTGGGACGCGCCTGTAGGAGGTGGACCGTTGCTTTGGTCCACCCCACTGCTATGCTCCCGGCCTGCAGGAGCTTTTTCGCAGCCGCCGCCGGGAGCTCAATGTGGGCCGACCCTGGCCCCCTTTGCCCCGTGCGGATGTTCCGCACGAGGACCTGCTCTGCGGAACAGCCCCCCTCCTTCGCCACCGCGGTGGTCAACCGTTCCGCAGAGACCGCGTCGCTCAGGCCCGAGATTCTCAGTTCGGCCTTCTTCTCAGGCCTGAGCACCTCCACCTCCTCCGCCAGGGTCTCCCTCAGGCGAGCGGCTAGGGCGTCCGCCTTTTCGCCACTCGTAGAGCCGGGAATCTCGATCAGGCGCGCCCCGGTCGCCGACTGGCGGATCCGGAGCGGGCCGATTCCCAGCTCCTTCAGGTCGACGCTCGTCTCGGCCTTAAGGAGCGCCGACCCGTACGTTGCCCCCCTAGCCGCTGCCTCCGGCCGTAACTTTATTATTACGGCCGATGAGCGGGGGAGCGCTAATTTTGGCTTTGTGGCCCCCTTCTTCTCCGGCTGCGCTGGAGCAGCCGGTTTATTTGGCGCCGCCGTCTTCGCCGGCGGCGCTGAGGTAGTCTTCTTCTTCTTTTGGGCCGTCTTGCGGCGGACGACCTCAGTCCAGCTAGCCGCCGACTCCGCTTGTGATTCGGCCAGTTGTGGGGCCGCTTCCTTCGAGGTGGAGGGGCCAAATGCGGTCCACTCCACCTCCTTCGCCTTTCCCTTGCCCTTCCCCTTCCCTTTTCTCGATGCTTGGGGAAGAGCAGGGTACTCCTCCCGGCCCGTCTGCGCCACCACTTCCTTACTAGGGCCCGCCGAACCCCTGCCCTTTTCCTCCAGCGCGGCCCTTGTGGCCCGCGCCAGCGGTGCGCTGTCTCCAGCGAGAGGAGGGCGGCAAGGAGGGGCCGCCGAGCGCTGAAGCTTCGACAGGTGGCCGTCCACAATATTGCCGACCATATGCGCGAGATCGCGCATAAAATCGGCATTTTCCTTCGTGTTCGAGGATTCAGCCGCCTTTTTACGGCTGTCCTCGAACTCCCTCCTATAGGAGCGGACCTCCTGTTGGACCAACTCCAGCTCCCGCGAGAGCCGATTGTTGTCGGCCCTCAGTCGACGGACCTCATCCGACTCGTTGCGGGCCACCAGGGACTCCAGCACCTCCTTGATGGACCCAGCGGCCCTCCTAATTTTGGCGGTGTAGCCACTCCTTAAGTTTGTGGACTTTGTGGTCAGGCTAAGAATTAGGTTGAGGTTGGCCTCCGACGCCACCATCAGCTCTTCGGCCCCCCTCCTATCCACATCATCCAGCTCAACCGGTGTCTGCTCCGACCCCACCTCCTTCTGTTTAGAGAAGGCCCTCCTGAAAAGGGCCGCCTCGAGGCCGTCCTCTCGGTCGCGCTCCACGCGCTCCCGCAAAGCCGCCCTGGCACTGGTCAAGGTTGGTGCCCTTCCTCTTTTTGCTACTGAGCGGGATTTTCCCGCCGCAGCCGCTCCCGCCACCGTCTCCGTGGCGGAGCCCTCCGAACCACCAGAGTAGAGGCGCTTCCTGCCTATGTCCGATTCGGACAGCGAGGTTATCGCTATGTCCTCGAGAACCTCTATCCCTCCTTCCGGTTGGCCCTGAGAAGGGCCGTAGGGGTGGCCCTGAAAAGGGCCTTTGGGTTGGCTCTGAGAAGAGCCGTTGGGGTGGCCCTGAGAAGGGCCGTTGGGTTGGCCCTGAGAAGGGCCGTTGGGTTGGCCCTGAGAAGGGCCGTTGGGTTGGCCCTGAGAAGGGCCGTTGGGTTGGCCCTGAGAAGGGCCGTTGGGTTGGCCCTGAGAAGGGCCCTTGGGTTGGCCCTGAGAAGGGCCGTTGGGTTGGCCCTGAGAAGGGCCTTTGGTAGCTCCACTTTTGCTCCGCGTAAGCATCGCAAAAACCACTTCGTAGTCACAAAGACAAATCACTCTAATTCACTCAAGTACCGTTTACTGCGTTCGGTCACCTGCCTGCCACCTGCGTTACCGGGGTCAGGTCAGGGTCCAGGGGAGACGACGTGGACGTAACAATAAACACTTGGGGACTCCCCCTACTCTCACTGCACCTGCGTTTTATGTCAGTTTTAAAAAGGTAATTAACATGTTTGTATAAAATACTTTTTTACAACATTAATAAGTCTGTTATAATTTGAATATATTGTATTGAACCGTTATATAATTTAATTCAGGGAATCGTTTAGATGTTTTTTAATAAGTAAATAACTCTAAAAATCTTAGGATCTTAGAATCTAAAGAAAAACAAACAACAATAGTTGAGAGTGGGAACCTTATTATTGAATTTTTGTTTTAAATATGCCACCAAATTTTTTGCAAGCAATGGAGGAATTCGGACTTAAAAAAAACTCCAAAAATGCTAAAAAAGTATTTACAAATATATATGTTTTTAACAATTGTAGTTACTTATTTAACTAAAAACATGATATAAATTCTGAAAGAAAATTATTACTTCAATAACAATATCGAATAATTATTTTACCTTCAGCGGTTTTTCAAGCAAAAAATCAATGTACTGATATTATAACGATACATTTCACCACTATAACAAGACTTAGATAATCTAAAAAATATAATTTGCGGTAACTAGTGTACTTAGTGTTTCATAGTTTCATACTTGGATAACCTTGAATATATCGATTTCGTTTGTTGCAAAAACATTCAAATTTCATATTACATATGACATACTTTTTAAAAACTATTTCATTAGTAGTAGTAGTTGTCACTCAAAATAGTTACCTGTAATTTTGGAACTAAGTATTATACTGGACAAAACATAAATTAATAAAATTTAAGTGTGTATTTGTGCAAAAAAAAAAATTATTATAATTTTTTCAATACATATAGTTATGCTACTTCTCCCAAAATAACAATTTTTACAATGTTTATCTCTATATCTATAAAAATGGCTGTGTTCATGTTGAATTTTCATTTACACTGTTTATACCTACTAATTTTAGAAAATGAAATGAAATTTCACTATAATGACTTCGCGGGTGTTCGAGGCGGACTTGTTTATTTTCAGTAGAAAATATTTGTTTATTTCGTTATAATCTTGTAACTCGTCAATAAACAAAACTGTCGTATCTGGGGCTCAGAAATTTCACACGTTATCGTGGAAAAACCAATGCATCCACAACGAATGACGGTCTGGTGCGGATTTTGGTCTGGCGGCATTATTGGGCCATTTTTCTTCGAAAATGAGCAAGGAAACGCCATTACAGTGAATGGCGATCGCTACTGCTGTGTGTTTTTGTTTTCCGAAATTTAAGAGGATGACATAGAGACACTTGTTTTCAATAGGATGGTGCAACGTGCCACACAGCCGACATAGCAATCGATCTTTTGCACACTGTTTTAGAAAGTCGCATAATTAGCCATAATGCTGATGTCAGTTGGCCACCTCGAAGCTGCGATTTGACTCTGTTGACAAGTATTGCGTTAATCACCCAGAGACGGTTGACGACTTGAAATATGAAATCTAAGATGCTATTGACAAAATAGAGTCCCAAACAATAAAAAAAGTAAATTAGTATGTAAGTTTATTATATAACTGCACAACCTACCCGTTTCTTTTTTTTTTGTTGAATTCTCTTTATCCATTTGGGTTGTCTGGAAAAAATGGATAATTAGCCATAAGACCGCCTGTTGTACTTACTGTAAGATTGTGTATCTTGACTTAACAAATTTGTAACTATACTCTGTATTGTATTAGTGGTGTGCAATAAAGAATAAATAAATAATAAATAAAGGTACTAAAAAATTTGACTGATCGAATGGGGTATTGTAAGGCTAGCCGTGGCAGTCATTTGAATTATGTTATCTATCATTCCTAAATTTTCAATTTTTCTAAAAAATCCATAACTTTGAAAAAATATTCATTCGTTTTTTTTTAATAGCCGATTAAAATTTCAAATCTTAAATGGCCCACCCTTATTAAGATATATAATCTGTGATTACAAAATTACGTGGGTAGTTTTATAAAATTTTTTTAAGACTACCGTTACTTGGAAATAATAATAAAAACTAAGAGCTTGAATCATCAAAAATCATTTATAAAATTAAATTGTGTCACAAAAATTGTACAGAGTTTCCTCCTTTAAAATAAATGCTGCTGTTTGCTAGCGCTCACTCAAAGGATTCTGCCGATCCAAACTCATCCATGTCGACTATTCCCCGCCAATCCGTATTGCATTTCGATACTATCTAATTTTACTCCTATTGGTGGAACGAAAATGCACATATTTGGAAGATTACAGAATCAAATCAAATTATTAAATAAATAAACCAACGTAAAAATACACAGAAATAACTCTTAAAATGATGACAGTATTTTAACATAAGTTCTTCAGTAGTAGTAGAAGTAGCAAAATAATTACATAAAAATAAGTAAAAACTAAACAGGTACTTCAACAATTTTAAATAACAAATCACCGATTTCGCAAATTACTTTAAAAAAATCAGGTTTAATCTTAGCCTAGTAAAATACAAATGAAATTTTATAATAAAATTGTAATCAAAGTTGATAATTTGATTTCCGCTTAGCCTTCGCCTTGACATATTTTTATACCTACCTATTTTCTACAATAACAGTTCTGATGAATTTAAAACCAGACAATTTTCATTGTACCAAATAAGGTTTAATGAGACCTGTCTAGTATTCTAGATTTACCCTATTGACAAAAAATATTTTAGTCAAAATATTTCTCGTATTTATCGAAAATCAAAATAATAAAACATTCTCATAGTTTTAAGATCGAATTATTCAATAAATGCTTGTTAATATCCTGCAATACAGCATCGCTGCCTGTTTACGATTCGATATTTGTTTTTGAGAAATTGTGCAAATGATATACAAACACACGCCCAAGTATGTAGCAGTACGTACGAGTATGTACTGTATGGTAATTCTTTAGCAAAAATATGTTATGTTTAGCAAAGATATGTTATTATTGGTATAGATTTATAACTAAAAATCCTTGCTAATGTTATGAAACTAAAAGTGAGTTTGTTTGTTGTATTTATTGCACTTTCACAGATCAACCACTTTACAGATCGCCGTGAAATTTAGCTTTTACCCCGAAAAATGTGTCGTACCTAAGGGATTGTGAAAAAATGCTACAGGCGTAACCATCACTCGATCAAATTTTCAATGAATGCAGACTAAAAGGTCTCATGACTTCAAAAAATATATATATTAGCGAGAGAATAATCAAAAAATCTCAAATATTCTGTGAGCTTCTGACACCATATTGGAAAATCATACTTTTAATATTGATTCTAAGTGTTTTATATATATCTATATATATATGCGATATCGGTACATTCAAGGTGTAGAAAAGATGTACAGTACTCCAAAACTAAAAAATTGCTGCATGAGTCCATAGTTGACAGTGTAAAAGAAGGAAATGTAAAAAAAAAAAAAACTTTGAATGCTTGTTTTTACGTTTGTGGTTACACAAAATCTGAGTGTGAGATACAAAGAAGTATGTGAAGCTCTACGTCTATTGAAAACTGAAAACCATTAGGTTAAAACAATGGAAGAAGAAGTTTATATTTTCATCAGCTAAACTAAGATATCTTTTTGCTATTTTAATATCGACTTGCAGCGTTTTTAATTCCCAGTAGTTGAGGGAAAAATATAAAGTTTTGGTGGAAGATATTTTATATGGGCTACGACAGACACACTTAGACATACCATAAAACTATTTCATATGTAACGAGGTACTTACTACAATAGAAGATAAAACAGACATTGTTAAAACATTATAGATATTTTTGAAAATTTAATAAGGGTGACCATTCTTTTTGGGTGTTCTCGCTGGAACTAGCAAGATATTCTTATTAAATCTTCTTCTCGATAAAGTGAGACAAAATAGAAAGATTGCTGTAGCCGTTGTTTGTTCTGGTATAGCAGTTACATTGGCGGTAGGTAATGTAATCCATATTGCACATTTTGAGTTAAAACTGCCTTTGAATATTGCACATAAAGAAATTCCGATTTATAACTTCTGTAGGTAACAGTTGTGCTCAATAAACTATACTTTATAATTTAACATGCCATCCAAAAATTTTTGAAGCATTTAACCACACTCTACAAGATATCAACGACAATTATAATATTATAGGGGGAATACTCGTTTTATTGGCTGGCGACTTCAGGTGAATTTTGCCAGTAATTCTTAAAGACAGACCAGCGATTAAAATAAAACCTCTTTGAAATCATAAATTGTATGGATACATACGTGAAGTAAAACTGACGTTAACCAGGAATATAAGAGTAAATATTTATTGTAACGTTCGGACAGAAACCTAATCTGAAACTCTTCTTAAAATTGGCAGAAGTTTGAGGAAGACTGAGGCAGAAGAATACATATAATTCACAGCGAAACTTGGAGAACTGTGAACAATAAAAATAAAGTAATAACTAGTATTTATGCACAGTTCTCGTGATGATCAGTGGTTGTGTAAAAACATCTTAGTGACACCAACTAATGATATCATATTGCAAATAAATAATCGTATAGTAAATCTAATAACTGGTAAAACCGTCGATAGTCAGTAGACACCGTTATGAATATAGATCTAAGTACGTTTTATTTCATCGAATTTGTTACAATTTTCTGATGTTTCTTCATACAAACTTATTCTTAAAGTCGTTCTCTTATTTTCCTTATTAACAAAGCATCCCATGTTAAAATTATTTTTTCTGATAATTTTACAGTGCAACTGTCTATAATTGAACATGGCCAGCAGTCTTCTCCACTACCGTTTAAATTGTTAGTCGTTGTAAAATGTCGTCTTAACCAACTCGCAATTACTTCTTCCGCGAGATGAATATAAATTGACGTTACTCAAAGTATTTTAAATAAAGTAGATATTTTTTGATGCAATTTACTTTAATTGGCACTAGAATGTAAAAAAATTTACGTTAAAAGTTACGAAAACGAGAAAAAAAAAGATCATTTAGATTAAATTTAAAAGTTATGTCATTAGACCTTAGCCAGATCATGCAATGTATATAAATAATCCGATCATTCTGGTGAAGTGGTGCGAGTAGCCGCTTCAACGCCGGCGGTCGCGGTTTCGTTTCCTGCTCCGGGCAGATATTTGTGCCAATATTTGTTTCCGGTCTGGCTGTATGTTCTTATGGGTTTCCCCACCGTGCCACGGAGAGCACGTGTGCCGTCGGTCCGGGTTATTATGATGGACACCTAGTAATGATCGTTATTCGTGGTAGGGATATTTTTCGCCAACCCGCAGTGGAGCAGCGTGATCGATTAAGCTCCAACCCTTCTTCTATATGGAGAAAAGGCCTTCGCCCAGCCGTGGGTTATTGACAGGCTGATACAGTACAGTACAGTATACACTACTGAATGAGACCTTGTGTTTGGGACCCAAAAATCCACAAACAGTCACTCAAAGCATAATAAATATATTTATGAGAGTTACAAGCATTTTTCATTCAGAGTAAATATTAAATCTCTGTTCATAATCTAACAGCCAGTTGCTACTAAATACTACTTCAACCCATCATCAAATGTGTAACTTATTAATGTGTATTAACTTCTGAATGCGAATTACCTAAGTAATCCAGTTGATGTTTGCTTGGAATTTATCAAAGATACTAGTAAACAACTTTTCGTTCATATATTTTATTTATTGATTTGAGGCAAGGGGCCTACACTCCTTTGTTGCCAGAGGCCTCCAGGCCTCTAAATCCGGCCCTGAATATATAGACAGTTTTTATCCCGAAATTTAGTACGGTTCCCTTGGGAGAGGGGATAAAAGCAAAAAAGTTTAATCACGAACGAAGTCGCTGGTACAGCTTATACCTAAGTACATAATGTACATCATCATTTACACTCTTCAGCACGTACTGGTCGCTTTATGAAGTATTCCGCGGTAACTTTCTTTATTATATCGAGATGATCTATAAGTATCATTCTTCGGATAAGTTTCCTATTTAACTCCTTCGAACTTCTACATTGTGTTATGAAAGTTACTGCTTCCCTTGCAAATTTATTGGTAAAATATCTTCGACCATAATGTTAAATCTTATATAACTTTTTTATACTTAAAAACTAAGGTTCTTTAAATAATTTAAATTATTAAAGGTTTAAAATCAATGACTGATATTCTCCTGAGCTGAAAGGAGGAATGTTATATACATATTTATAATATACTAGTGGTCGCCCAGTGATCGAAATTCGACCTAATCTATAATCTATAATTGAAGCATTTTCAACATCATAAAAGTATGATTACGCATAACATAGTGAGCATATGCAGCAGTCATTGGACCTAATCTGTGATAGTAAAATTCGATAAAAAATTCGTTACAAGACTTGTATTTATGACCGTGTTGACAACAGACTTTGACAATAAACAAAATTTGTGTATATACTCGTATGTCATTGTACATACATATGTGTGTACTGTAGTGTGTGTGTAGTGTTTTTTTTTAATGAATTAATTGTATTTTTTGAGCATTATTATAAAAAAATAATTAACATTCTGCAATTCTTCTCCATATAAACTTAACTGTGCTAAATGTTATACTTCTCCGTCCGCGTAATTTTCGTAAAAAGGGTTAAATAGTTTTTGCTTCACGTATTAATATATAGATTCTTGTTCAAATTTTTAATCGTTAAAAAATAATTTTTATTAATTCACTCAAGTTTAATTAATTTTTTTAAGCCTGTAGTCACTGACACTTGATCTTAATACAGTTGTTAATACTAATTAATTAATTATTTTTAGTTTTAAACGAGAAAAAAATAAATATATCAAGAATAATAAATTAAAATCGAATTGTCTAAAAACACTTTATCATCATCATTTTACATTATATTATTATTACCAAGAAGCTATATCAAATTTGTAAGTGCTCAGAAGAAAAATGTTTCAATTATAATTGCAAGAATTTAAAACTTTCATTTCTATAATTACATACTCGTTTAATAAGTTTTATTTAAAAATATAAACTTTAAATTATTTACTGGTTACTGGAATGGAAGTGATATTAAGTGATATATTTATTATTCTTATTAAATCAATTCTTATTCTCTATATTAAATTTTCTCTTCTTATAAAAATAGGAATTTTTATGTTGCATTGTAAAATCATAATTTTAATTAATTTATTTATGAAAATAATGTAAGGTTCAAGTAAGATTCCGATACAGTAAAATAGAAGATATTTGTGTTTATATGACTTATTTATTTATTTATTGAAATTCTTTATTGTACAATACACTTACAAAATGCGGACTTAACGCTGCTGCATTTTCTTCGAGCCAACCTTGGTATATGCATGTGATATATGATACATATGACGCATGTCTTTAAAAATTGTTCACAACCATTATACACGGTGATTTTGAAAGCGTTTTGGAAACGAAAATTTTGGATTATTTATCAATAATAGAGCCTATATATAATGTTAATTTAATAAAAAAAAAAATTTTTTTTTCATCAAAGTCGATATTCATATCGTTTACAGAGAAAAAGTGAGAATCGGTAGTAGCGGTATTAGACCGTTTATACTACATATAGGTACTATTTATAATATCGAGACACACAAAATCGTATTCGCCAATCAAAACAAACTTGCGCCGGAGTCGTCCAACCAATGACGGCATTGCGCTTGTCGCTTACTACAATCGTTAGGCGTCCTTGGATTTCAGTCGGTCACTAGGTCAGTAATATTATAACATCGCGACGGCACGTTAAGGACATTTTAATTATTATTCGCCGGAGTTTGAAGATGTTCTTGAGTGTTATGTTAAGTTGAGAGTTAATTGTTTAGGACAGTAATATCTGAGTCAGTAGACGATGTGCCGTTAGGTTACTCGAGGGGTATGTAGGTACCTACTACCAACACGACGGCTGACCCTCTCATTACGCGAGTGTAGTGCATACCTGGTGCATACCTGGACAATAAGATTAGTGATCGGTGGATAGGTCGATGAGGGCCTGTGCCTTGGCCACCTAGAAGCCCGGACTTAACGCCGCTGGATTTTTTCTTATGGTCGGAAATAAAAAGACTTGTTTATACGCGTGAATATGAAAGCCGTGATGATTTACGCATTGCGATAGTGGACGCTTTTGATAAAGTGAAAAGTGATAAAAAAACACATTAAGAAAATAAAAGACAATTGTTTTAAACGTGGACGTTTGTGTATTGAACGCAGCGGACTCCATTTTGAGCAGTTGCTTCGATACAAAGAAGTGTAAATAAACTGTAAATAGGTCTGTAAGTTAATTATTTTGTAGATAGCTCCGATTTTAATTTTATTAAATACGCCTGAAACACAGTCCGTTGATAAATTGATTTGTTATGAAAAGAACAATCGTGGTTAATAATCGAAAAAAAGTTTAAATAAAATAGGTATTTCTTTAGGTCCTAAGCCCGTGTAAAGTATGAAGAACAACTTAGAGTCTATCTACGCAAGTTCTCGCTAGCTCGCGCCTATTTATCACGTCAGCCGTGTTTCATTGATGTAACATAATGAATGAATGATCAGTGCCTTACTACTTTCCAAGTCGATCGAGTAAAAATTAATATTAAAACAGAAACTTTTTTTTAGTCAACATTACAATTGATTTATCAATTTTTATTGGTACTATAGATGATTACAAATTGAAATATTTCGTTTCCAAAACGGCTATAAAATCACCGTGTATATTGTATTTATAAAATAAAAAAGATAATTATGGACCCCGCAGGGACATGAAATATTTAGGTAGATATAAGACATTATATTATATTTCATTGCTCTATTTATTATCTTTGAAATAAAAAAAAGCTAATTAACAATTAAAACTATGTGCTTTAAGGGTATTTTGAGGTATACACATTTTTTTTTTATCACGCTAAAACTAGTCTTCGAAATATTATAATATTTTTGAATGTCCCTTATAATATTCTGTGTTCATAATATATAAACCTAATTCACTGTGATATTAGATTTTGTATTAAGCTAAAAAAACAAAGAGCATCAAATTATAACTTATGACGTTGTCAATATGGAAATCTTGCAAATGACGCAGATAGCGTTAGGTTTAACTTTGACATATAGATTCAGAGGCTTGTGTTGTTTTAGTTTAAGATTTAACAATGAAAGTATAAATATTTCGACCATTTTCAAAATTAAATTGACAATGTTATCTTAATCGCACTAATCAAACTCCCTCGTGTCTTCTCCATCACACGTGACATAACGGGAATCAACCGGGTCTTACTGGCACGACTGAAAGCCATAAAACCAATCAATCAATTAATAATTTCAGGGGCTGATTTAACTTATGAGATAATTTTACCAAAAAATCCGACAAACGTTCCATTTTTAGAAAACGATATCCTCTTCATATTAGTGGAGGCTCGAATCTTAATCCGATGCGCTATTCTAATATAGGTTAGCGAATAAAGCATGAAATTAATATAGAACCTTTTATGCAAATCGTAACAACAGCGAACGACAAAGGCGATAATAACGTATCGTACGTAGTAATAAAAGTCTTTTATATGTACGAGATCAACAAAGAGGAGATGAATTCAAACAAGTTTGTCAGATCGGAGTTTATGACTTTGAATTCAATATTTCCAATATCAGTCCGTATGATGTATCGCTTTAAATGGAACTTTGTGTTTTATTGTTTTTCTTGTGTCGAGACTTTGTTAACAACTATGAATGTTACAAAGTTAATCCGTTTAAAGTAAATAAGTTTTTAATAAATAAATAATAAATAAATAGTTTACAGGTTCGAAACACGTTACGGAAACGTTACACGGATGTTACAAAATTGGATATTTTAAAAGTATGTTAATTATAATAATATCATAACAATTTGTTTTTAATAGTTACAATTTGAAATTATTAAGTTGGTTAATGTTTTTATTTTCATAAGGAATGAGTTATATTTTCTAGCTGTTACTGAACCGAAATAGATGCTCTACTGATGGTTGCTGGATAATTTCTTTACCGAAAATAACGACCGTTATCAGGTGTCAATGGTAACAAAGGTGACCGACGACTTAGACCCTACGTCTTGTCCATAATGTGACTAGGAGTCCCACAAAGACAAACATTCAGACCATAACCAAATATTTGTTTAAATAGAAATGTCTGCTCCGAGCGGGGATTGAAACCCTGACTGTCGGCGTTAGTAAAATTTTTTAATTATCAAAACGGTTGTCAACTAAAAGTAACACAGGGTACAAATATTAACTTTACGGGTCATAGTGGTAGAACGTGGTTAAAGGCACGTAGTTGTATGTCCAGTAAAGAACATACAATAAAGAACATATAAAGTTCTGTTTGACTATATTAGCTGACTAGTTTACACCGGTGACTTGTGCGTGTGTAAATGAATTAAAGATTATTATGCTTTATTTTTATGTAAAAGAATTTGATCTAAACACACAAAAACATGTCTGATAATTGGTACACTTTAATTCTAAACGGTGTCGAAATCAACAACCAAAATTAGGTATAATTCAAAGTTTAAATCAGACCTCCGAAAATAAGAATGAAAAATATATGTTAATCTATAATTTGTGAAGCAGTTTTCGAGTGATGCGGAATAAATGTTCTGAATGTTTTTTTTCTTTGTGGTTTATTTATCTCATACAAACACTTAATATTCGATTTAATCAATATCTCTTATCTATAACATCCAATAAGGAATAGCAAATTACCCAATAATTGAGAATTTCATTGCATGAATATATTTGCAGGTATACACAGAATAAGAATTTTATTGGAAGTGTTACCGAATTTGATTTTTAGCATAAACATAATATGAAAATGCAATCTCTTTAATAGGTCATTATGCGCCTGCTATATAATAGCTATGTTAGGACCAGCTTAGACAAAAATAGTTTTGGCCAGTATATATAATTTTTTATTTTATTTTTATACATATTTTGAAAACTTTTCCGTTTTAGTGGTCAAGAATTAACTTTAACGCCGACGGTCAAAGCTTCGATTCTCAGTCGAGGCAGATACGTATATTTGTATTTGTACAAATATTTGTTTTTTTTCCTATCTCCGACAAAAGTTCGATTTTCGTCCCTGTGAAGCGAGACAAAAGTGACACTTTTTCCCCCGCTTCACAGGAACAAAACCCGAAATTTCGGCCTAGGTAGGAAAAAAAAGTATATGTAACACGGGACGAAAGTACTACATTCTTTCTTGCGGTTCGGGCGGCAATTTCACACACGGGACAGAAAATAGTACTTTTGTCCCTTGTGACACATAATACTATTCTGATCTGGTATATCCTTGTGGGTCTGCTCACCATGCCTAAGATAACACGTAAGGCAATGTTCTAGTTGTTATGATAGAAACCTATTAGATACAATTAGTTATAGTAGTTTGGGGGACTGAGGAACAGGGTGTAAAGTTCCTCATCCACCATTGAAAAGGGAGGATCCTCCGACCAGACGGGTGTTGAGTCTGGTGGGCTACTACCTGACGGTTGTTGTCGGGTTCTTGTATATATGTTCGATCGCTCGGATAAGTTTGATAGCGAGATATAGGATACGTCAGTTTTTTTAGTTCGTATGATGCGAGATAGATGTCGCTACAGTAGAAATTATCCGCCAACCCGCAATGAAGTAGCGTGGGGAATTAAGTTCCAAGCTTTCTCTTAAATGAAGAGGTGGTCTTCTTTCAGCTTTGGGGTGTCTACAGGCTGTTCTAGTTTTAGTATAGTATATAGTTATTTTTAGTTCCGCCAGGTAATTCATTAAGATAATTAAACTTTAGCTCAAAATGCTTACGAGGTGTTGTCGTAACTTTATTAACGTGCAGTTTTTTTACTATCCCTGAAGAGCTTAAATTCGCGCGCTTAAAAGTATTTACAATGTTGACTTATGTTCTTTTAAAAAAATTACATAGTCGTGCCGTATACAAGATTTTCTCAATTATAATAAATCTAATTTTTTTTTTGTGTGCAATACAGTAAAAATAATAAGGTGCAGAAATATTCGTGATGACTTGTTAAAATTATTTTATAATTTATTACTACTTATGCTCAGCAATTTCAACCTTGAAGTTCGATTTAATTAGCTCTAACTAATCCCCGGCTTAGTAGCTTAATGTATATGTAGCTAAATCTGAGTAAAAAAAAAATTGTGTGTGTCAGCTCCGACGCACGACTGGAGTTTACTCCTTAAGTACGATTGTCTAAACATACGCAAAAAGAGTTTATCCAACTGAAAATAAGATTAATACCATATGAAAGGGTAAATTAACAAATTAATGAAAATAATATACATATATAAATATATATTTATTCATTTTATATACATTTATTATAACTAATCGGCGAAATATTTTACATTAAACTTTTCACAATAGTCAATTTCAGATGTGCACAAATATTTCATTAGGAATGTTGATAAATTATGTAATTATTATTATCTGACAATTATCATTTATTTTTTAAATATTATTTTTCAATATTAATTAGAGCAACATTACTTTCGCACCGCACCGTAGGTGCGCGCGCACCGAAAAAGTAACGAGGTCATTCATCAGTAGATTTTACCTCTCATATTTTTCTCATACCGGGCGCCTTATATATGAAAATCGATTCTTAAGGAGTAAACTCCAAAAAAAAAACACTTCTGTTACAATATTAGCTGAAATTACGATTCCCTATCTCAATAGTTAATAGCCTTAGCATCTATTATTTGATCATACCCATTTACATATTCGACCATGCGCTACTCAGTAAAAAGTCTGGTTACAGCACTGACAGGTTACGAGAACCATTGGTTCTTCGAGCTATACTCCTAATACCTACATATAACTAGTACTGGACTAGTAACAGCACAGTTTGATACTTGAAATATAATGTTACAATTTTCAAACTTTTGTTTCTTCAAAGAACCACTATTATTACATGAGCTTGATGATAATTTTGTTTACGAAAACTTGACAAAAAAAAAAAAAAACATTCTAACGCAACGTAAACATAAACGCCCAGATCATGACAAGTGTCAGTGTGACCTATACAAACATTTATCATGTTTGGAGATCAAATCTAAGACCGTAAGCGTCACTATTAGTCAATATGACAACTGTGTTGTTTTAATGGTTAAGTGTCAAACTTCAATGAGCGCTCTAACATATAGTTCAACCAAGGAATTGATAACTAGAACGCTCACTTAATAAAATTGCATATTCAAATATGCACTTTGAAACAACTAGTATAAGGTTAAAATTTGTTTCCAACATGTAAAGTGAAAAAATCGTTCCGAACATTTCGTTGACCACTGGTATTATGTCTCTTTCTAACGAGTTGCCTTGAATCCATGGTAGAAAGAGACGCAATCCCTCTCTTAGGAATGTTTTTTGAGTGCACGTGCGCATTCCAGTGTGTATATCAATTCCTTGGGTTCAACGAACTCTGTGACAATGTTTCAATGTTGCTATGTAAAAGTTTCGTAATTAACTCAGATCATGCTTTCGTGTGTCAGTCCATAAATGTGAGTTTATGTGTTTGTGTATCAACGTAAATGTGCTTAATGTTTTCATCTCATGTTTTTACTTTTTACAGCCACACAATATATTAAAAATTTCAATGTTGAAATTACATGACCTTATAAGGATATTGTTTTAAACGTTGTCTGATATTTTTATTTTCTTTTTGGCTCATAATTGAAGGGGTGAGTGTGAAAAGGATTCAACTGACAATTTTTGAGTTTACACTTTTTTGGTATATTTGAAATCGTTGTTGAATTCTCTACTCTTTATCCTTCTTGAAAAATCAAAAAAATTGTAAGAGTTCCAAAATTTTGAATTTGAGAAGGATTTAAGTACGCCCAATTGAGAAAAGACTAGTATAATAAAGAGTTTAGGGTTAATAGTTCATATAAACTTGATATGAAAAATGCATTTATGTGAAAATTGTTATTCAATAAGGATTTAATTTATTTTACATCTTTTTACATTTTATAGCATTGCTTAAATTAAATAATTAAATAAAAGTATTAATACAACTTAAACCCTTTTTACACTCAAATATTAAACGTTTTTTCTTGACGCACTTTGAAAAAAAAAAATAAAGAAATGGTTTAAAGTTGTTTAACTGATAATAATATTAACATGGTCCAACTCATTGAAGTAAAAATGATTTATACGCTATTAAATCCTTTTTGCTTAAATGAAATCAATATCGCATTAAATTTCAAAACACTTAAGTACATATTTCCAGTTATCAAAGAAAGTACTATTATTTTATTCATGTACTTTCTAGGGATGGTGCATAACGATTCAATACAACTTATTAAAAAAAAAATTCACAAGTTTTGGCACCAATTACAGACAAAATATCAAATGGATGTTTAAAGCTACTTTACTCGAAATTTTAAATTTGCGAGTTGAATCCTTTATCCACTCACCCCTTCAATTCAAAATTATCTTTTGCATTGATATTTGAATATCGTACCGCGAATAAATTGCATATTAACCATCAAATCCCTTAGAAAATGTTAATTTTAAATCCAATTAAAACAATAATACGTAGTAAGGAAAACACACAAAAATAATAAGTTATAATGTCAAAAAGGCTTCCTTAAAGTTGCCGACATTTTACTGTCCCGCGGTTACACACACGTTAGAAGTATGTACAAACCGACTTACTTTGGTATGTAGGGGTGTAAGTGACTGAAGGAACTATAAGTATAAATTATTGTGAATATTAATCTCAACCCGACATTTTGACGCATTTTTCCATTTTTTCTCGTTTACTGAGCTTTGATTATGAATTATAAAATTATCTATATATTAATACGCGAGGCAAAAACTTTTTACCCCTTTTTACGCAAATTACGCGGACGGAGAAGTATGAAATTTGGCACAGTTAAGGTTTATATGGAGAAGAAGTGCAGAATGATAATATTTTTTATAATAATGCTCAAAAAATACATTAAAATAAAATAAAAAAAACTACACACTCTACGGCACGCACACACACACACACACACACACACACACACACACACACACACACACACACACACACACATGTAGCTATGTGCCCTGTCCAATGCTACTTTAGCTTGCAAATCCGTTGGGATATGTCGGCAACCTTCGTTCGTCTGCGGATTTGATCATTTCTGATTCGATCTCGCAGAGAAATACCAAGCATAGCCTCTTATGTGATCACTTTTAACACACATTGTTTGAAGACTTTCGACTTCAGGCAATGAGGAATGACGGATGAAGAGACATTTTTAACTAATCCTAACTGAATTAGATGATTGACTTCTCTCTTGAAACTAGACCTACTAAGTTGGACCATTTTTCCTAGGTAGATGTACTCGACAACAACTTCGAGTGTAAAATTTCCAGCCGATATTAAGATGGGCACGATATTTGCAATCGACATGATTTTTGTCTTGTCCGTGTTCATTTTAAGGGCCACCCGTTGGTCAAACCTCATTGAGGTCACTGATTATAGTTCTGAGGTTTTCCGGGGATTCTGCCATAAGCACGATGTCGTCGGCAAATCGAAGGTGAGTGATGTACTCGCCTTTTAATTTTTATATTGATACCGAAGCCTTTCAATTCCAGAAGATTGAAAGTGTTTTCCAATGCTGCGGAAAACAGTTTCGAAGAGATAATATTTCCCTGTCTTATACGGTCATACCTCGCTGCATTGGAATCGCTCTCGTGCTATGCTCCTGTACTCGAACCTAATAGCGTTTTTGTAAAAGCACTGCAAAACTTCGATATACTGGTAGTCAATGTGGCATCGCTGGAGAGATTGCAAAACCGCCCAAGTTTCGGTCGAATCGAAAGCTTTTTCATAGTCTACAAACGCCAAAAACAATGGCTGATTATACTCTTCGGTCTTTTGTATAATTCATAGCTTTGTCATTGTTGTTTTTTAAGATACGATCCTTTGGGAAACTACATCACCTTACAACAAGTGTATTCGTCTAGAACACATTGCAATTACTACGGCGGACGTGTTCTATGTAAATTTCCTTTTCACTTATATAATAGACAAAGACCAGATAGTTTTATATATTTTCCAAGACACACAAACACCCTAGACCAGAACTAAAACGAGAATTCAGGAATTGAACCCACCACTGGATCAGTAACTCGTAAGTACACACAAATAAACGAAATTTTATGTCCAAAATATTTGTGTTTGTGTTTGCAAACGTAGTTCTATATGGAACCAAATAGTTTTTTACATTTAGATTAGTCATTATATTATCTGTTATAAGTAATCTTCTTATATGTTTATATGTGAATAAAATAATTTATCAATTGCCCCATTATAACACACAGTGCACAGTCCAGGAAAAATCTGAAATCGATTTCGAATTCTACCCTACAAAAATTTCTTAATTAATATTACTAAGCTTTTTAATAATTGCCAATGATCTCATGAATCGATGACACACTTTACTGGTATATGTCATAATTATGTCAATCACTTCAAACATTGTGACATCATTAGTATGTCGGTGGACTATATTTATGTGTGCTTGTTGCTATTATGGATCACTTTAGTGCTCACATTACGCTACGAGTTATGCCTTTTTTATTCATATGAGGTATTAAAATAATGGCAAGTAATAAAATTGATACAAATGTAAAATGGCTTAAAAAAGAATTTATAACAAAATTATATAACAAAATAAACCCATCAACTGGAAAATTTTATGTACAAAAATACTTCATAAGCTTCAAATTATTTTGTTTTCACAACACAAACAAAAACGGATATGTTTTTGAATAGTAGCCATCATACATTTCAAATGGGCACAACTCGGACACGTTTCAGGAAAAAAAAAATGGAACTAAAAGTATACCTTTTACTCGCATTTTTCTTGCGTTGTAGATTCGTGATTTTTAAGGTTGGTCGATTAATTAAGTCGATTACTTTACATTTTCTGATATAATCTATTTAGAAAGTTATCAATAAGTACACACACGTCTATTTAATATCTAACACAAAAAAATGTAAATTATAAAACCACATGTTTTCTTTATATCTTGAAAACCTTACCAATAATAAATTACCTTATTCGAAGAAAAACACCATATAATATAATGCTTCTAAGAATTATATAATAATCTATTATTGAATAATACATGATTTGTGATCTCTCAAATAAATACCTACTCATTACTATTTCTGATTGTCTGGAAGAAATGGCTAACTAGCCATAAGACCGCCTCTTGTACTACACAATTTGTAATTATTGTAAGTAGTTTGTATTACTATATTACATTTTTATGTTGTGGTGTACAATAAAGCATAAATAAATAAATAAAAATGATTTGATAACTTATTTTTATTAAGATTAAGTTATAAACATTGATATTTTAGATTTCTTAGTGATTTGTTTTTTATTAATTAAACAAATTTGAAAATAATTGAAAAAAAAAAGTAAACAAGTATGTGTTTAATGTAATGTATGTGTTTCGGTTAAATTAGATGGAACCTACACATTATTTAACTTATGTGCTGTATGTTATTAAATTATACTTATTCAGTATACTTAAAAACAAAATTTTAAATACCTTGAATCATCTAACAAGAACCTCAGATCATCTAACAACCTTATTTTATAGATGGTGGACTACGCCTCGAGTGGGAGATTAAGCGGCTGAAGGTTAGGGCTGTGGGCTGAGAAAGCAGCGCACAGATCTAGACATTTTCGTTTTTTAGATTATCTTCATGCCAGGTGGTAGTATCCACTACAACACTTTCGAATATGTCCGATCTATTACCATGATATCAGCTTTGTTTGCTAGCATCGTCCTGTCTGTGGTCAAATTATTTTGATCAAACTATTTCTGTCACTTTTGGATAATTTATTTTAATGACTGTCTTAAGTGATATCAAATTAAACGCTATCATAATTATGGCATCGTATGATGATTCAAGATGTCAGTGAAAACTTAATTTCAGATTCATTTTTAAGTCAGAGTTAGCTGATGTAATGTTAAATATGTAATGTTAATGATAGGAAATCTTACGGTTTTCTGAAACGCGAATGATTTTTTCTATAATCTGATTTCCGAACTCGTATATTGTCTATGATAATATTGTTTCGTTTCCGTTTATTATATTCAAATCACATTTAATATTTCTTATCTACATTTAGTTGTTTTTATTTTTTAATAACTTTCATATTAACTTTATTTTTACCACGCAATAATTTAGATATAAATCTAAATGTAAAAATAAGCGCAACAATTAAGAATACGAAAGCAATAACTAATGTTGATAGTATAATTAAAATCAATTCCAATTCAAAATATTCAGTCAAAGATATGTTAGGTGTCGGTGCACGAAGTTGTTTTGCTCCACCGTGTCTTATAGTGTATTCGATCCACCACATCGCTCGCTCTAATGGTGTCTCCGGCTGATCACGCATTTTGTCCCGAAGCTTGATAACATAACATAAACACTCCTAGAATTTTAGCTGCTTGCGTAGTCATTAACGAAAACGCCAAAAATGATATTAATATTTTATGAAACATTTTTGTTGCGACCGGTATTTTACAATTGAATGATTACGTGGAATTAACTTCGATGCGATATTAAAATAATGTATTTGAATTCCCATAATAATTTAAAAAAAAATAATCTGTATGATATAATAAAGTATATGGCAATTGAATCTCATCAATGATAACGTAATAAAGTAACGAAGGTCTGTGTAACTCAAAAATGACATGAACATTTATACGTATATAATACCTAAGTAAAAAAGCATGTGTCACATTGATGACTGTTTAGTCATTGTGTGATACAATGTTTTTTTAAAAATATAATTAAGTAAAAAAATAGTAAGTATAAAATTATAGAAAAATATGAATGTTAAAGATGAAAAATAAATAATTTAGTTATCCCAAAAATTTTATGGTTAGGTCTTAAAACAACACAAACATTTAAAATAGGATAAACATACGTTAAGAATATGAATAAGGTTAGAACAACCATAAGATATATTTACAATTCAATTTTATTTTGTTTCATATTTTTATAAATAAGGAATGACAAAAGGGACTAAATATTAGAACCAATAAACATACAATACTTACAGGACGGGGAATTGTGAAAAAGGACATTGTATTGAAATTTAGCACAATCGAAAATGATATGGGATGCAGAACCTTCGTAGCGGCCACATTAGCACAAAGAGTAGTCGGGCACCCTAATCTTATCCTCCTACGCGAATGCCCAAAATGTAAACGACAATTTGTAGACATAGTCCAATGGTCTGCATGCTTATAACGGTAAAACCGAGGATGTCTTGGCAGAATAGCATTGTAATGTCTGCCCTGGACCGATTTTAACTCCTTCCAGAGAAATTTTCAAGACATGTCCAAATGAGGGCTCGTTAAAGCACGCAAATTTTGACTAGAATTATAAAAGTGTTTTTAAGTACCAGTTTGTTTAGCTAATTTAGCAGAAAGAATAAGAAAGTGACTTGTACGCCTTTTTGATAGCGTCAGAGTAAAGCCTCTCTAAATCTATAAAATTATGGGGATTTCAATTACAAACATTTACAATCACAGATAGTTAATAAATTAGGCAGAATCAAGGCCCTTTTAATAAATTTGAAATGGTAAAGATGATAGATAAAATATCAAAGTTTCAAAAATGAGTTTATGTATATATATTTAACATTTGATTGGTATTTTGGATAATATTCGTTAGGATTGCGTGATATTTAATTTTCCCAAAAAAAGTAAAATATCGAAATATTGTATAGTTGTATATTTTTGATTTATACTGCTGATCTTTTCGGTAATTTTTCTTAAAATCGTAAGATCTTCGAGTCTGCATTCTTAAAAAAGCCACTTACGGTACGGTTGCGCCTATACCATTTTAACAATGCATTTATCTAGGATTAAAGGTAGCCTATGTTTTTTTCCAGGGTTTTAAGCTACATACATGGTGAAACATACATGGCGAAAAGACCACACATTGAATGTGCCGTACGGACTTGATAACAATAAGATTTCGTAACATAATTCAACAATAGCTTTGTTGCGTAAGAAAAAATCAATTCTTACGGGTATATGCCTTTAAATTGTTATAAACTGTTGTGTGTAGTTATAAACTGTTGTTGTGACTAGTTAAAATAAAAATAAATTACTTATGAGTTGAGATAGTGATGATGCTGAAAAGCTATGCAAGTTTAAGTCTGTGATGGTATTCTCGAGTTTCAATTGGTGTTTGGGGAATGAAAGTATCGTAAGGTTTCATCTCTTGTTAGTGGAAATAATGAGTAAAGTATAGTAATATTTTAGAGTTATTTTTATTTATAAATAATAATTTATATTTATACTGTACATTTGTGCTTATAGATAGATTATGTTAAAAAAAAAGTAAAAAAAATCATTCACAGTCATAATTTAATTCAATTTAATTAGCCTATAAGCATCCCACTGCTTGAGAAATGACTCCCACAGGACATGACTCCATCACGCTGCTCCACTGCAATTTGGTGTATAATTTTCTCTATCCTGAGTAACGATCGCTGTTAGGTGTATAATAACAAACGGGATCGACAGCTTTACGAGCTCTTCGAGGCATGGTAGGGACCCCACAAGGGCATACACCCAGATCAGAAACAAATATTTGTATCAGTATAAATATCTGCTCCCGTGTTAAGGAACTTTGTGGAATAAACTTCCGAAAGCGATTCAAGAAAGCACTTCAATATATGCTTTCAAAGACAAATTAAAAATTCATTTTCTCTCCGAAGTGACTAACAATTTATGAGACGTCGAAAGTACATTTGTATGTATGTTTATGTCTCTATATATGTATGTATCTATGCATGTATGTATGTATGTATGTATTTGTATGTACCTACCTATATAGTATACGTAGTGTATGTATCTTAATTTATATATGATGAGCGTATGTTTTAAACTTTAGTTTAATGTCTTTTCTTTTCTCTTTTCTTCTCTTGCACAACAAACCCCGCGGTAACATTAATCTCTTACCATCATGGGTTGACTGGTAGAGATCTCTTCTAGAGATAAGTTCGCCCTTGCCAAATCTCATTGTACATTACTAAATATTGTAAACAGTTATTTTTTACTCTGCAATAAAGAATATAATAAGGTAACTACTCGCACTATTACAACAAAACGGTTGTCGTTACAGTCATAATTATTTTTATGTAAAAATCTTTAAGCCTTTAATACTCTTACTTTTGCTAATGAAAATAAAGTATTTTTACTGAGATAGCAAACATTTGTCAATGATTTACGTCAATGAGTTTCAAGATATTCTACGAATAATATAAAGTTTTCTAACTTCCTCTAACAGTTTCACATGCTTTCTATGTAATTCCTTAAAGTATTGTTCAAAAGCCATTTAGATATTTCCAATAGCCACGTATATTCTTGGCCAGGGAACTCAATTGCATACAAAAGTGACACAAAATAAGCTTTGGTGAAAACTATGCTGGGTCTGCTTGGAATAGGATTGTCCCTACTATAGGCTATAAGTTTCCTAAATATTTTCGTTGATCAACGATCTAACTCTTTGATTAGTGTTAGATCGGTAATAAATATGAAGGATAAAAAAAGTAAAACAGATTGACATTGACAGATAGAGAGAAAAATTGGTTTGAAGCAGGAATAAAATATCTACGATTACTATCAAGTAATTTGTATTATTTTCCTCAAAACATTACAATGAGGTTACAAATTTAATTAGTTCGATTGAATATTTTACCTTAAGGTGAAAGGAAAACAATTTATACCACTCTTAATATATTTAGTATACAGACAAAGCTTGAAGTTTACATTGAAAATAATTTTGTAGTCATAGTAATAATATTATTTAATACAAAACAATTTTAATGAGAGAGGACTAAGCTTAACAATAACATCTAATGGCTGATATGATTACTGATGATGAATATAAATGATAAATATGTGTGAGTTTGTTAATGTTGGCTTACATGCATTACTTAATTTGTGACTTAAAATGATGTATCTACTATTTTTAAAATATTAACTGTTGACTATTCTTGTTAGCTCTTCTCAGCATAATCTCTATAACGAATCAGGAGATATCTTCATATTTATTACAATATATTATCATACAATGATAATAAAAAAAGAATCGGAATTGCGATTCAACGGGGAAATGCTGCTAGTATTCTTGGCACCATTCCACGCGGACATGATTTATTCCAAAACTGCTTGTAAATAATTATTTTAAGTTTTGAATTGTAAATATGTATAATATTGTAAAATTTCTGTAATAAATATATGTATAAAAAATTAAAAAAAAAAGATGTTTCTAAATTCTATTTAAATAAAGACAATTTTGTTTTGATTTATTTTCTTAATATTTCATTATAAATTCAGTACAATACGCACGTAATACATTTAGTTGAAGTGTTGTTGCATGTTTTCGTAACTAAAATAGATACTAAAGTTTTTTTTCATCGTGAATAAATAGTACGGCACGCAGTAGGTGAAGTTGGCGGAATGTCGTGAAACCGTTTTGTCAACGCTATTCCGTAAACGTTATTCAGAAACTTAACGGAATAGATATTGAAACTAGTTTTCCAACTTTTGAATTTCAAGTAACGTTACGAAATCTTAGCATAGTACATTGAACAGGAATAAAGTTTACAAATTTCCTCGAAATTAAATCTATAAAGAAATTTTACCTACCCATTCGGGTATTGTAATATTTAAGAGGTAAAACATGAGTAACGCAACATAACGATGAAGTGGTCAGCTGACCTCTCATGCGGACAGATGACTAAAGAGAAGTTGCAGGGAGTCTTGCTTCTAAAGGTTCTAAGCCTTAAATATAAAGCGTTAGCCGGTGGTCGTTTACTTCAGCAGTGAACGAACATTAGTTGACATGAGTTGAAGAATAACGTTTAGCTAGGGAGCTGGTGGCAATTTTGGTATATGATTTCATCGTCGTTGATACCAAGATGTGTTGTAGTCTGGACCTAGGGTAGCTAGAAAAAATTAGTGGCGAATTCAGGTAGGTCTGATTTGTTTTAATAAATAATTTCGAAAATTTAAAAGAAAAAAATCTGTCAAAAATTATATTATCGTTTCTGCCATCGATTATACCTTATTAAATACATTTCATAGATAGTGAAATTAAAGCTGGCAGAAGTCAAGATGGTGGGAGTTTTTATAAAAATAACAATCCACCAGCTCCCTAGCTAGTTGACGATATACTTACTGCTGCTGAATAATTATATGTATAGCATCAAAATACTTTTGTAATTTCATTGACGTATCCTGTGATCGACATTTTTAGACAAATCAACGAATAAACGTTAACGATCACGAAAATAGAACTAATATAATATAGCAATTGTTGAATAAAACTAATACATCGAATCTCTTTTGTGAATCACGATATTGTAAGTCACATGAGGAGTAATGACTTTGATATATTTATTTCTGTTGAAATCTGATTTTACCTCGGCAACAATACATCCTTTCCTGCAAGGAAATAAAAATAAATATTGCGAACGATTTCACGTTTTTATCTGCACCATAAATTGTCGTATTCAACATTTCATCTGGCAGATTTCCTATTATGCCACGTGCTTTCATTTTCATATATTAACAAAAAACTTAAATAACGTGTCACATCCGACGCGAGTGTGAAAGATGCATATGAGCATTCTCAGCTACGGAACAATTTTGTTTTAAATTTTAATGTGCAATACAGTAGGCGAAAATTGCGACATTTATTTTACTTATTTCATATAAGAAATTAAAGTTTTCATTTCCGTAGCAAGATTGTGGAATTCTTTATGAAACGAATTTTGTTACAATTTCAATTTAGGTATAATAATGTTTTTAACTTGAATTTATTTACAATTTGTATACTTACGAAAGGTAATTGTAAATTATTAATAAAAGCAATTATCACAGTTGAAGTATTAAAAATAATATCACATTTTTTCCTCATTGCTTAAGTACAAGGCAATTAGAAACATGTAATTGTCTAAGGAAAGAGCATTTAAAAAAAAAGTAATTACCTTTTTCCTTACCTTAAATAATCATATCTTTAACCAGATGTCCCGCGCGGTTTCAACTGCGTTGACTTGTGATGTCATTAAGTCTATAACCTTCTTCTGACAGTCTATCTATACATATAATAAAATGGTAGGAAAGTCAAAACTGTACACTGAATATTTTTTTAAAAAGAATACTTGGGGTGTGATCTACAATCGATACCGAAGCCAAAAATATAGTTTTTAGAATTTTTGTCTTTTTGTCTGTTTGTCTGTTTGTATGTCTGGGATAAACTCAAAAAGTACTGCATGGATTTACTTTAAATTTCGCACGAATATTATTAAGAAGTCTGGCCAACATATAGGCTACATATTATCACGCTATCGCCTACGGGGAACGAGCAGTGAACCTTTATTTCTTCAACGCATTCTGTAACAACGTGTAATCTAATAGCGTTTACGCAGACGACATCGCGGGCAGCAGCTACTAAGACAAATATAATTATTAAAATCAAAGCGCGTATTAAAACAAACAACTTTTAAATTTTATGATTTTAATACAGTTTTTAAATATAAAATTTAACATTAGGTTTTAAAACTAACTATAATAAAGTAAAAAGCTTTGTTACAAGCCCTAAAGATACCACAATATTGTGTACTATACAAGTACGTTTCTAATATTAAAACTGGCTATACGCGAATCGAATTTTTTGTATTGGTTCTGAAGCTTGTTTAGGTGATAATGATTGTGTTTTTAACAATTTAAAATTACTTTTATCAATACCGGCTATTAGTTAGGGTTTGACTGAGATTACTACTAGTTTTACTTTTGTGAACTTCAATTTTTTTTTACCTTCAAAAGATAGAAGAAAAATTCGTGTTAACACTTGAGATAATCTGGAAGCACAATTTCTCAGGACTAGTTCTATTAGCCTATCAAGGTCACAGTGGATTCCTATGACCTTTTATTGATGTATGCAGAATCTACTGTTTGTTGGTGTTGCGGGGAGTAAGGGTATAATGCAGCATAAAATCAGTCTAGAAATGCTTTCTATAAATAGAGAGGCTAGAAGATTAACTTATTCTCGTAAACAGTGACAAAGTTTTTGCAATCTTGGTCTCTTTAACAAGCTGAGAGGGCAACCATATCTAGCGATACGGGCAATTTGCGTGGCTTTTTCTTAGTATAAACGATTTTATAAATAGATTTTTCGGACTTTTTTTTGACAAGCACCATGGTTATATTTAAAATTTCGGAAAAGCTGACAGCGCGAAGTTTGAATATATTTTGTTGTAAGTACAAGATCTTCGTTACGCGCTCAACGCCTTTCTTTGAGTTCGGCTTCGAAACACGATACAAGATATATATATATAACTTATCCGATAAATGTCGAAGCTCAATATTCTTTACAATAATATCACCTTAATTAAATAATAAGCATTGATAAGAAAAAAATAGTTGGAAAAGAAAATCTTACCAAAAAGGTTTTTTACATGAGATAACGAAACCCAAAAAATAGGACATACTGAGTATGAAATTTAAATCGTCTACAAGAGGTCATAACAGTTTTGGCCCGACGCTGTTCATAGTCCATAATATTGTGGTCGTTCGGTCGTTGTGGTTTCATGCTGTTATTACAAGTTCAAATGTTGGGAAAAATGAAACTACTCGGTTAATTTCGGTGGAATTGCAGTGGATTTCGTTGAAACGAGCTAAAGGTCTCAATTACCGGTTGTTTCTGCTTTGTATTATATTTAATTTCCTGATTCATTAATAAGATTTATACTTTGCTTACTCTGTTTTGGTATTTGTGGACGATAATAATGTTTTTAATTTACATTAATACAAGTTTAAATATAATAGACGACATGCGCTGCGATATACGCTTATACTTTTAATATAACTTTTTTTCATGCAGCGGTTTTACTCATTTTCTGGGTTTCTCCAAAAACATAAATTATTTAATTGCGTAATTTAAACAAGATGATAATGTTTCAAATCTTAAAGTCTATTAGTTACTAATTATTTATGAAGAATTTAATGTAGATAATTGTACATATGTTAGACAAAAAGTTAGTTGGTACTAGAATTTTTTTTATATATATAGTTCCAAGCAATAGTTGGAAATTCTCTCTCAGTTCAAGTCTCGAAAGTTAATGCTAACCAAGAGTCGAATAAATATCAAAGTTCTTCACAAAAAAAAAAATGTTATTAAGTCAGTCAAAGCTGTTGCTGCTATAATTGTTGTAAAAGCCTATAAAGGTTCTACTGCTGGGCAAAGGATTCTTCTATAAAAGAAAGGGGTTAGATCTTAATTCACCGTACTGCTATTTGCAAGGTGGTGGATATACATGTCTCAAGATTTATCTTAAATGCAGCTCGTCTACATAAGATATCTGATGGTTATTCATGTAATCTATCCACTAGTCTATTTTGTCTCATTGTTCGTATATGACATTTAAAAAATATTAAAAATAAACAAAAAGATGTTTAAATATCTAAAATAGGTAACAAGAAGCGCCAAAGCGGAAGAAGTCAAAAACATCAGCTCTATAAAATACCTACTAAGTTCACTTTACAAGTATCCTTAATTCAAGTTAGATGCACTTAAAACTTCCGAGTATCAAACTGAGACTTTTTGTTCCATCATCACTATTACAAGATGCTGAGGACGTGAGTAAATTTAAGAGCAAGTTTTGGAAAGGTCTTTAAAGTTTATGTCGGGAACATCGAAAAACATTTTCTTGAAAACTGAAGACATTAGATTTAGTAGGTATGATGACGCACCGGCGTAGGTAGTGGCCAATAGAGTGCCATTAGCTCATGTTTGAATAGGACATCCAAATATAATTTTCCTTGAGCGGTGGATGCGGCGAAAACGCAAGCCCCTCACCTTCCGTCTGACACAGGTTCTCACCGGGCACGGTTGCTTTGGTGACCTCGGGTTTTGTCCGGGATAAACTCAAAAAGTACTGCATGGATTTACTTCAAATTTGGCACGAATATCATTAAAAAGTTGGGTCAACATAAAGGCTACATATTATCACGCCATCACCTATGTGGAGCGAGCAGTAAACCTTTATTTCTTCAACGCATTCTCTAACAACGTGTAATCTAATAGCGTTCACGCAGACGACTTCGCGGGCAGCAGCTAATGCATTTATAGAATTACATTTATAATTTCCATGTTTAAATGATATTAAACAGTTATTGGTACGATTTGTGCTATCTCATATAATAGTTAATTAATTCAATTACGACTGTAATTCGTGTATTTATAGCAACATACAAAAATCATTTAATTAATTTGTTGAATTAATTAAATGAATGAATTATATTTTATTAATTCGTATACGAATTTTAATCGAGTATAAAGTTTGAATAAAACTGTAGGTTGTTAATGTAAATATAAATAATAAATATTTAAAAAAATACATGTATATGTTGTAATTGTTTTTGTATTTTTTTTAATTATTTGATAACAATATGCATCTAAATATTTTTCTGGATGATTTCATCATCGTCAATTAAGTAAAAATACCATTTTAATGATGTTTCTTTATTTACTTTACAAATGCTTTTCAAGGTTTCAATCGTATTTGTAATCACTACCATTACTATTGTAACCTTCTTTAATTAACACGTTTTCCTTAAAAATAATCAAGTTTAAACGAATTAACGAAGTCTTGTATTTTATAATATATTTAATATAATATACATCGATACTAATATTATACACCTAAAAGTGAGTTTGTTTGTTTATGTGTTTGTTTTTCCACTTTCACGGCTCAACCGTTTGACCAATCGCCATTAAATTGGCATGCACGTAGCTTAGGAACCCGAAAAGGACATAAGCTATATTTTGGTCATTGTATAGTTGAATAAGATTATTAATAATGTCAAAAGATTATATCAGCCTTTTTTTTTTTCTTTAACGATCAAACTTATATTTATTTTTAGAGTTCAGTGGTCCGCCTACAAGGAGATCCCACAATGTAAACCTCTGGTGTTATCGATAGATAGTGCTTTATCTGTCACGTTGTTAGAATTTTATTATGTAATTATATTAGGAGTTACTCCAAGGTGTCACGCGCGTAAAATTTTACACGTTGATATTTACGATCGCCGCTTGCACGTTATCTTTATTATAGCCTGTGTGACACTGTGACATTTATTAGTAAACGAAATAAATAATGCAAAAAAAAATAAAAAATAGTTTTAGTAATGAGTATATAAAAAGAAACTCTTATACATGTAAAATAAATTTGAATTAAATATATGCATTTATTTTTACATTAATCTTCCACTGCACAATATGCTTAAAGAATTGAGAGAACTAACGAGCAAAAGTGCAAGCAGCAAGCATATATATATATATATATATATATATATATATATATATATATATATATATATATGTTCATGTAGTAAAATAAATATAAATTTAATATGCAAAAACAAAAAAAAAAACAAAAAACAAAAGGTAGTAATATAATAAATACATTATACAGAAACAAAAAATACCCATTCATAAAATATACATGATCATAGATAGATGAATATATCACTACTATAGTCTTATTTGTGTATCTCGACAGAGTTTCGGAGTATTTACGTCAGATTTGAAGCAAATATACTTTATTTTGTGTGTCATACACTACAAAGATGTGTAAAAACAACTACACAAATATAAATGAGTACAATAAATATTCCGACGTATCTAAACGAGGTATGACGTAACACTGTTAATTCTACAGATACGCTAATACCGGCAAGTGGCATCGTAAAAATGATATATTAACGCGCATTACGACTCCGTGCCACATGTGCTGCAGTGGTTTGTTTACGTGTTTACACTCGTGTGGCGCTGGCTTTACAGGTATCATTTGAAATATACACTCCGATATTATTATTTATTCTAAAAGTAATTTGAAAAGTTAAATCACATAAACGGTCTATACTAATACTAAAAGATCGGTATTTTTGTTCGTAATCAATAAATTTTGTAGCTACTGAAGGAATTAAAGTTTTAAAATCCAGAAGATATACAGGCTACTTTTACTTTACTGTTACTGTATCAGCCTGTAAACAACAAACTGCTCAGCGAAGGCCTGAAAGAAGAACAGTTCGAGCTTAATCCACCACGCTGCTCCACTGCGGATTGGCGGATAATTTCCCGACCACGAGTAACGATCGTTATCAGGCGCATATGATAAGAACCGGGATCGACGGCTTTACGTTCTCCACCATAGACCCAGACCGGAAACAAAAAATTGTGTAAAAATACCTGTCCCGAGCGAGAATCTAACCAGCGAGCGTCGGCGCGCGGCGTATAGGCGACTCACACCACTACACCAAAACGGTCGTCAATCGTCAAGGCTATATTTATGAATATACCATATACGAGTAAAGCATTGCCTGCCAGTCAATCTTAGGATTTACGGCAGAAAATATATATTTAAAATGTAAAAACAATTAACAACAGGTAGCAAACATTATAATAAATACGCATACATTATACATACATAAGAAATACTCATCGTGCCTCGGAGGGCACGTAAAGCCGTCGATCCCGGCTGTTATCATACACGCCTGATAACGATCGAAAAACGACATAAGTGAAACTGCAAGCAGAATCTTGTTTATATATATATAAAAAAAGTATTGTCGTTTAATACATATAATTGAACCAAGTATATATTTTTTAACTTTATCAGCGTCCTCATAGCATAAACTTTTAATGGTCTTTACCGATTTTTACCAACTTTTTATCAACTTGAACAAACTTTTTTATACGCATATATTTCGAATATCAAACAATATTTATGACTATCAAAAAAATCATATCAGGTGTCAAAATTTATTCAATAATTTTGTAGTAACGAACGAATATACATCTATACAATATAATCACATAATAAAATACTGTACGTTATTTTATAATGTTTATAGACTGGCCAGTTCAGTCAGTTCCAGAAAACCACAATACCTGTTTATAATTGATTATCAAAAAAAGTATTTACATACATAAAAAATCATCTATGGTGAAATTAGTCTTTATGGAACTGTTCGTTAGGGAAGTTACCGCAACTGAACTTGAATCGCTCATATGCACGGTGCATTCTATGTAATATTCCATAATTGAGCACGCTGTACGAATATACTAACGGATAAGTACAGTCAGAGTGAAAATTTACATACACATACGTATTCAATTATATAAGACGTAAGATGTGTTAAGTTGGCAACGACCCTGTTTTCTGCTGTCAGGGTGTAATATGTATTGCCCACCGTCCGCTGAACAGCCTACCGCGAAGATGCGATGCCCAAGTGCGCGGGGCGTCGTACAGGAGAGAGTGCCCGATGGGTCTGCCGAGTGCCGTCTGCGGGCCACGGAGCAACGTACGCGGTACCGTGGTCCGCCTTGTAAGGGCGGGTGAGGGCGCACGGCGGCGGCAACGACGCTGCTTTCTGATCCAGTGTTGTAGGCTCAATTCCCGCCTCGATTCAGGGTGTACTCGTAATATATATTTATTAATATATTAAAAAATAAAAACTTAGAAAATTTGTTCTTCCGGTCCTTATCTAAAATAATATATATTGTGATATCTTTAATAAGTATAAAGTTATCAAAGTTTTAGGAAACAAAGGTTTTTATAAGAACTACACGTTTAATGATGTGAGTGAAAATAACAGTGCTTACAAGACGATCGATCGTTCAAATATTTTTGTCTGCACATAAAATAAATCGTGAAGATAATACGCAGCACGTACGAAATCACGGATATCAGTTAAGACACAATAAGATATATATGTCGCAATCGAGTCATAATCACAACTAATCGCAACGCCAGCACCATCTACTGGTGCTTAACATAGTCTACGTCATGGCAGTCGATCAGACTCAGCGGAGAGACTGCTTGGTCGGTCGCACGGTATACTACTAGGAGCTGTCTTGTGTTTCGTATGAACTGCACACAGTTTTTGTAAAGTGCCGTGCCATAACATTATGTAATAAAGTACTGAGTAATTATTGTTAATTTGAAATTTAATCTTGATTGCAAATTTCACTTTTCTTTTTAATCTTGATTGCAAATTTCACTTTATTTAAACCAACACTTCCCGTATAACGCCTACTATATGAATCAGAATAACGCAATGAAAATGAATAGAGAAAATAATTATGCTACGACATATAGTATAAAAGAAATATAAGAACATACTTCTAATTTCATCGATTAAAAAATATTATTTAAAATTTATTCCTAGAATAATTGTTCTAAAAGTAAAGTACAGTCTTATTAAATATAAGCATCTTTTTGTATAATATACTGGTATTGTTAGAAGTTTATTGATAAAAGTTACTGGTATTTTTTTTTTAAATTATTCACACTTTTTGTAAATCACAAATATGTAAACAAGATAAGTTTATGACAATTACAAAATATGAAGTACAAGGGGCGATCTTATGGCTAGTTAGTCACTTCTTCCAGACAACCCAAAATACGTTGGAGTAATTTATTTAAGAGAGATCGGGTAGGTGGTGTACTCCACTTTTATTCGCAACCAGCGAAACCAAAACTTATAGTTATTAATTGAGGTAAACTAGTCATAAAGGCTACTTTAGTAATTTATGAGTGGGAGAAACTTCAGCATTTTAATTTTGTAAACAATTTACATACTAATTTTTATTGTAGTTACGTGTGTCTATATTTTGCCTCCGACTGTACAAGCACGGAACGGTCTTAGAATTTGAATTTACTATCGACCCGGTTCCAGAACTATTACAATTTGTCTTCACTAATATTGTAAATATTAAAGATTCGTTTACAGATATAATCGGAAAGTACTAAACTGAATTTTAATCGATATTTATTTTTAACTTTAAATATAATAGATTTAAGTAGGTAGGCTATAAAAAAATGCCTTACCTTGCACATCATTAGTCAACAATTCTTCATTTATAGCATAAAATACGAGTATATTCAATTTTTTTTCTTTGCATAAGTTGGTTATTTTTGTATTGTTATAATAATAGTCTTCAGACTTAATTTTAAGTAATTTTCAGTTAAGCAACTTAAAAAGTAATAGAAATGCTTAAAATATTTTACTTTAGTTTTAGACAAGAACCGACGAATTAGTTTTTGTCTACAAAATTAATTACGGACCCGTTGATTTACAACCATTTCGTACTAATCTTTTGACGAATTCATACGCTATTTGTTACCGCTCTTTTGAGGGATTATTGTGACAGAGGACTAGAGCTACTATTGAATTAGTTCGCAAGACGATAAAAAAAAAAACACATAAGATCCATATTTTGTAACCGTTCTATTTAAAAAAAATTGAAATAAATGTGTTTTAGAATCAAGATAAGTACATGACATGCAATTCAAAATCAACTATCATGGTGTCAAATGTGTACTTTAATACAATTTTGTTAAACGTCAGGTGTAGGTGCGAGAAAACATCGAAAGAAAAACTTGCAATACAAATCACGAGACATGAATACACCTGCAGCGGAGTATATAAAAAAAAATATCACTTTATGCAAATACTCGTATGCTTTAAAGGTATTTATAATATAAAAAATATGTATATTGTACCTACAGTTCTGGGAGCTGGGACCTTTTTTAGGAAATTTCCTTTTTTAATCTTTTTTTTAAATTGAAAAATTTTAATTAGTTTTTGAGATATTTGTAAAAAACTAAACCTATTTTTTTGGTTATTTGTTAATAAATGTTGTAATTTTTGCAAGCTGAACTTCATTTTTTTTTTAAAAATCATCTAGATGCCGTTTCAAATCGAATGACACCTCGATCATAATTTTCGGAGACTGCTGAAAAAAGTTGACCAAAATGCAATTATTGTTGACTAGACTACACCACTGGTTTCAGAATGAAAATTTTGTTGAAATGAACCGCAAGAAAATCAAGAATTACTATTTTCAATTTTCATTTTACTTCGCAATACAAGAGCTCTATTTCCTAGCAGTGGGGTTGTTATACATTACTACAGTACAATAAAATACAATATTTAAAAAATAATATTTTGGTGTCTTTTAAAAAGTGACTTTTTTTCATAATTATTGAAGCACAGTGATGATTCTGGGAAAAGGCCCGTAGTGGAATTTTTAGAGACTATAATAGTAAAATACTAATGATAATATTGGTAACTATATATGTCAAAATCTTTATCACATTCCTCAAGACATGATTAGGTATAATCATGTAATTTGAATATTCATAAACTCACATAATTGCCAATCTCATGTATAAAGAACCGTTAGAAGCAAAAAGTTACAAAATAATTGTAAAACGAGATCATTGGCTTTACATTCTGCAATTTAGTGTTAGTGGTGAAAAATTTCCAGTTTTAGTATTGCAATGAACCAAAGTACAACATAAGTACAGTTGAACCCTCTTTCATTTCATAGGAAGCCATTGAAACGTGTAATTCCGTCTCACTACTGTAATCTCTGCGTAATTCTAAACTGGGGAATTTGTAGGTCACACGCTATGTTCCTAGGATCGTTTTACATTAACAGTATATTTTGAATCATGTATTAAGCTTTCTATATTTATTTCAACAAAGAAGAGGATTTTGATCAGCAACGAAATAAAATAAAAATAAAAATAAAATAAAAATAAACTTTTCGTTTAAAGTTTTTATGTAAAAGATTCAAAATTTAAAGAAAAACTCCATACGATTTGTGTCAAAAGTAGTGGGTGAAATACAAACAGATAGATGTAAACCGACTGTAGATGTCCCATGCATTTTCTTTATTTCTCAGGCCACTGCCACTCATACTAGTCGTAGCATGATAGTCATAATATTTCTCAATAAACTGACAGACAAAAAAAAAAGCAAAAAAAAAAAAAAAACTTTAATTTTATAATATAAGTAGATAATTATTAAACTAAGTTAAACACAGCTGTTACTTAAATAAAACATAATTTTGTAAGTCAATTTCTAGCAACGTACCTTTCGAGAGTTATTATTGTTTCTACTCTACCTATTATTACCGAGTACGTAATCCATAGGTTTTGTATGACTCTCAATGATGGTGTACAACATTGTAGAACTCGCGCCGTTCATGGAATATAAATTCTTTAAGGTAATAGAACCATGTGTAACCAATGTAGGTGTATTTAAACATCCTAGTATAAAGAGATCTCTATCAAAAATTATATTAAGTATTTTACTACTGAAACATAAACATAGCTTTGTTTTTAAATCAATAAAACGTAGCAAATGCAAATCAAATTAATTTATTATTTATTTATTTCAATAATATTTTTTTTTTTTCAAGTTCGTATCTTAGCATAATTTTTTTATGAAAACTTCGACTGATACGAACATGTAAATTAACTTAAGCTTAAATAAATTAATTTGTAAATGAGTAAATAAATAAACATCGACATTCTTAATTAGAGTCAAAGACATAAAAGAGTGTTATAAGCGTATACATTAATAACATTACTATGAATGTTCAACACGAGTAATGTCGGAATGAATAATTTATGACATAACTCCAAGTAATCAACCCCTCATCCACCCCTTTGATAATAGGAACATCCGCTTAAGATTTGACTAATCAGCACGTTTAGGTAGAATAAATATTTAGTTTTGTTATATATACCTAAATAATAATACAAAATTAAAATATTTTATTAATAGAGTCTCAGTGTAGGTATGCTCTTATTTCGCGTTGTACTAGACATGCGTGACACAAGGCAGATCATTGGCCTGATAACTGTTTCAAATCGCTTTATTGACTTGACATTCTACTGAGTATTGAAACGTCAGGTCAGTATCATCTTCATGTAGATGAAGTACTGAAGTATTTTACTCGTTTTAAATATCCTGAATGTCATTAGTAAGCGTTTTTATGTGAAGAATAACGAAGTTATCAATAAAAAAAAATAATAATAATCAAGCCTATCTACATTGTACAACCATTCTGGTGAAGTGAAGTAAATAGTCGCCATAATGCTCGGGGCAGATATCTGTATTTGTACAAATATATATTTTCGGATTATATATGTCTTTTTGGGCTTCCCCGCCGTGCCTTGAAGAGTATGTAAAGCCGTCGGTCCCGGTTGTTATGATGAACATCTGATAGCGATCGTTACGCAGTGTAGTAGCGTGGTGGATTAAGCAACTATTCGCCAATATAGAGAAGAGGCCTTTGCCCAGCAGTGGGACGCTTATAGGCTGATTCAGCTCAGATATGATTTTTTTTTGTTAAGCAAAAGTAATTGTAGACTCAGTTTTCTAAAAATTACTATATTTATTACCATAGCTACTTAGTTAAAATAGTCGTACGAAGACTACGACTCCATCATCCATCTCGGATATGGCTTCAAATGATATAAATACCGCAATATTCTTGTTGCACTCGATGCACTTATTCTACTTCAAGGCTACAACTATATATAAAAATTGAAAGCACACTCCAAATTGCCAAATTAATTCATAGAGTCAATTTAAAGAAGGTTCATTGATGAATGATTAAAACCTACAGTTTGTGGCTTGGTGATACGAATTTACTCCTTTGACGTTTTAATTTGTAAAATGACGATTCGAAGGTGCTCGTGGGGCCTATTTGAATAAAGTTGTTTTTGATTTTGATTTTGATTTTTGAATATATTGATACTAGATGATTCGATACTATCGAATTGATACAATATATCGAATGCATTTATCGAGTATTTGATATATTGATATAATTATATCGCACACTCATATGTCACATAAGATGAAGATTACACGAAGGAGATTGATCGGAGCGGTCGAGATAACAAACTTTAAGTTTTGACTAGCATCATTAGTAAACTACGTTGACATATTCATTTAGAACAACATTATGATATCAGAATCATAGCAGATATTCCATAATTTATTCTAATCCGACCAATACACTACCCAACCGATAGATTTACGTGACGGGTCCGACATGGGTGGATGAATATTCAACTCAAATTATAGTTACAAGCTGTTTGTATCGTGGACTTATTTACATGTTATATATACGCTACATGTAACCGCATTGGCTGTGTTTATAACACTATTAATTTGTGAGAAATTATTTAGGCTTAAGATATAACCCAATAATAGGATCTTGATTCTTCAAATTTGTGTTCAAAATTATCTTTTGTCGTTTCTTGTCCGTCTAACAACGGTAAAGGTTTTTTTATTCCTATATTATTATTCTTTTTCATTACTACGTTTGATAAACTAATAATAATTTAATGATAATTGTAAGTGCAGATATTCTTAATAGCTTCACAACTCACATTTTATACACATTACTACTATGTATTCAAAAATCAAATCAATGTAAAAAAAAAAAAAAAAAACTTTATTTAAGTAGATTTCATAAGCACTATAGAATCGTCATTATACACAATATACAATATTTTAAATTAATTGATTCTGATTGTTGATTCTGTTGAAAAGAATCAGCGAGAAACTTAACAGTTATTCTTTCTTTAAAAAAATGTCGTTAGTACATAACTCATATTTTATAAATTTAGTCATAGACCTGTATGAAGGCAGCGACACTAAGCCCACACATCCTTGTCATTTACATAATCATACAGAAAGTATGCCTTGGCTAGTTTGTATATAAATTCCTTGCTTGGCTATTAAATACTTTTTAATATATGCTGTAAATTAATTAATTGTCAATTTTTATTTATTTAATGAATATATATTTCAAAATTCAATGCAAAACTTAAACTAGTTATAAAGAATGCTGGCAGCATTTGCTCGTTGAATCGCAATTCTGGTTTTCTGTGCAAAAAATGCACCAGCCTTCCTGTTACCAGTGGAGGCTATGAGACGCCGGGTTAATTGTTTAATCGTTATTATTAATAAGATTTGACATAAAGGAAATATATTCGTAATGAGTAAAAATATGTCTTCTTTTACCAACATACGTTAACATTTCATCTATACCTATTTAACCTCGATATATAATATAATTTTCTAAAGTATGGTGCGGTTGTTTAATTTTCTTCTTCTTGAAGTGCCTGTTCGACTAGCGAAGGTTGGCAATTATTTTTTAAGGTATTAGCTACGTAGTCAATTAATTTAGGTCAAAAGTCTTGTTTTGGTTTATTCTAACCACAGCGTCACGAATTAACAGTATATTAATTTTATGATTCTTTTGGACTCGTTCCTCAAGAGACTAAGGCAATAACCTTTCCTAAAAGAAGGTGTCTCTCTGGATAAACTGTGTCATTTAATGAAATCTCGAAAGGTTCTGAATCATCCAAGTGAACAAAGCCAGGAAGTAGTTGTTAGTGAAACATAAAATAGGTCAGTATGAACTGGGAATCTGAATAGGAGGCTATTGTACAATTTTATCACTCGTTCACTCGGAACGAATGGACCGGACCGTATTCACATATCCCAGCACATTTTCCTTCGGTGATTAATTATCGTTTTTTCATACTGCTTTCAATGAGAGATGTTTCATGCAAACTGGTTATTGAACGAACAATAGCGTATTCAACAAATGGATGTTGGCTGTTGTGGTGGACCACACCGACGTAAGTTATAAGCTTCTTTATTCGAATACTTGTGGTAGCGTTAAAAATTGTATCAAAATTATATACTAAAGCAAACTTTATAAACGAAATAAAAACACCTGTGATATAAAAAGTCTGCTTTTGAATTGTTTATTGGTTGAAAATAATTAATATAATTTAAAAACATTAGATCGTATTTTAAAATTATCGTCTTAACATTTTTTTTAGTATAAAAGGATATTGACATATTGTAAAACATGTAACCCAAAATACAGCTGAATTTCAAGCATAATGTTGTTGTAATGTTATGTTTAAAAACCAAATATTAATCATTTTTAACAATGTAAAAAAGAATGGTAATAGTGTTACATGAATACAATTATTTAAGACAGAATAACGTTTAACAATAAATAATTTAAGCCGATATTGAAATAGTTCGCAACTAAGAGGACCGAAGTACGACACAGTTGGAATCAGAACGTGAACTCAGTAGTTTGAGTTTACATTCTAGAAATTTAGATTAACGAGTTATTTAGTAATTTAAATTTTCGTTACTTCTTACAAATTATTTCCACTTCAATCGACAGTATGTTCACTGGTGTAATGTGTGTGATATTTGAGAGCAAATTTTTCTTAATAATTCGACTAAAACGATTGGTTTTGACTTGTTTAGAAGATTGCACGCCATTTTAGTAAGAAGTTTACTGTGGGAGGAACTAGTACGGAAACGTAAATTTATATGACTTAATTACTTACTAATTTACTTGACTAATTTACTACTCGCTATTCGACTAAATCAATAATAAAATTGGATTCGCAACTTGGAATTGGACCTAGTACTACGTTTATAACGTCCGATGGTTCACTAGGTGTATTGTGATTTGTTTGATGATAGTTAATCATATTTTTATGGTTTAAGGTACCATTTCCATTGACACGTTCACGTTTATTGGTAATTGGTCTATGGTATCAATTTAATGATAATTATTTCTCAAAGATTGTTGAAGCGACTTATATATAATATTACAATCTTGTTTTACTTTAACGGGATTTCCGATGAAATATTTAAATTTCCTTGTGCGTCTGACTATATGTACTTTTGGATTTCCTCACCGTGCCTCGGAAAGGAGTAAAGCCATTGATACCTGTTGTGGATTATGTAACTAAGATAGCATGTAAGCTTTCCAATACTGAGTAAAAACCTCTATACAGGAGAAGTGTTATAGGTTAATCTAACACGCTGTTCTGCTACAAGTTGGCGAATTATTTCTTCTACCAAGAGTAATGATTGTTATATGATGTCTTTGATACCAAACAGCAACGACGCCTTTACATGCTCCGCGAGGCACGGTGTGAACTCATAAAGTTAAACACCCAGATTCGGAACAATTATTTGTATAAATACAAAAATTAGCTTCGAACGTGAATCGAATCCGCGACCATCGGCGTAAATGGATCTTTTCGCATCACTACACCTGACCAGTTGTCAATTATTATCATACATAATAAATCAAGTGCCTGGATGACCGAGCCTTGCTCGGTTAAATTATATTTAGATACATTACATACTGATGAAACATAAATAATATTTTCGATCTTACTGACATAATAGTAAAATAATAGGAACTGCTTATTTAAATAAAAAAAGAGCTCTCAATAATAGTTTTTCTCACAAAAGAAGAAACTTGAAAAAAAAATTTAAAAAATTGGTCTGTAGACACCTGGATTCGAACCCAGGTTTTCTGATTTCAAATCCACCCGATTTCCATCCGAGCTATTATAAGATTATCAATGACAGCGAAATTTACCTTCGTATTCTAACGATATTTTTTAATTGCGTAAAAAAGGGATAAAACGACATTTTCTAAAAATAAATCCTAGCTAGATCGATTTATCGCCCCCGAAACCCCCTGCATAATAAATTTCATGAGAATCGTTGGAGCCGTTTCCGAGATTCAGATTATATATTTATATATATACAAGAATTGCTCGTTTAAAAATATAAGATAATACAATTATAAGAAATGAAAAACTTCATTCTACGTTAAGCTAATCCGCGGAATTAAAAGTATAGCAAAAAACGTGCTTAAGTCTGCAATCTACAAGTACCTAATCTCAAATTTTCCTTGTAATACACTTAAACAAATTGTTACACCGTCTTCCTTCTTACGTCTTCCGTCTCCTTCTTACATTTTTTGCGAATTATCCATTGAGTAAATTTAAATTAAAAGGCATTTTTTTTTCTAAAATATACCACTTTCTTTAGTACAAGCAGATACACGCCACTTCGTCTACGTTATCTATTATATAACTAATATATATTACGTGCAAAGGAAGATATATCAAATATACTTCACGGCAAGAAAAGTAACATCGTTGAACATTTAGTGCTTATAAAAATCGTTGTTTCCAAAAACATTTATTGTTTATTGTCAAAGTCTGTTGTCAACGCGGTTTTAAATAGAGGTCTTGCAACGAAATTTTTATCGAACACGGTTTTAAATACAGGTCTTGCAACGAACTTTTTATCATTTTTTTTTTTTATTATCACAGATCAGGTTCAATAATGCTGCTCACCATGTTATGCCCAATCATATTTTTATAATGTTGACTTTCGACCACAGGGCGACCACCAGTATTCATTAGGTATTGCGTGTCGGTCAACACTGTTTTTGTATAAGCGTCATCTGTCTCAAAGGTATGAAAGAAAGGCACGTACGTTCGTTTTTACACACTTTTATTTACTCTTATGATTCGGATGCAAACATCGCACAGTGAGAACTAAAGTGACCGAATTTTAAATTTCTGAAGGATGTTTTATAAATAAAAATTTAAAAAAAATCTTTAAATTAGTAACATTTTTTAAAATGCTGTTTAGGTTATACCGGTTGAAAATAGTTTAAAAATATACTCCATATAAACAGAAGACGTACTTTATTTGGAACTCCATAAAATACGAATACAATTTTGTTATTTCCCACAAAATGTAAATTTTGTATTAGGTCCCTTCTATTCTCACAACACGATATAATAAAAAATTATAAAATTAATGTACCTCTTTAAAAAATTGAATACCGTCTTTTTATTATGATAAATTTTCTAAAAGCATATTTAAAATATATATTTAAATTGGAAAAAAAATATAAACCAGTAAATAAATGTATAAAAAATTATAGAAAATGTATTTTTCTACAGCAATATCGATAGTCGATATCTAATATGATTCACTACGTATTCCTATTCTTACCGCGGTTTGAGAGGATAAGTCATATAGCATGTGCAGGAAGGAGAAAGAAGTACTTCAATCTACAGTAAATAAGAGAGAGATTAATGAAATTAAAATGTAAAATATTGGTGACAACTTTGACACCGTAACCGTAATAACGGACGTAATAACCCGTAATAGGGGTCTTCTTAAGGGTGAATAGAAACATATTGAGAAAGATTTATTTCATTTAATTCCGTATATTATCTTTAACCAACTTCAAAAAAGGAGGAGGTCCTCAATTCGAATGTATTTTTTAATGTGTGTTACCTCATAACTTTTACGGGATGTACCGATTTTGATGATTATTTTTATATTGAGCTTGTCATGTAGTCTCGTTTAAATTTGAACAAGATCTGACGAGTAACTTTTGAGTTATCCCTAATAATACGTATTTAATTGCCTTCGCCTACGTTGATGATGTTCTCATTTTATTACTTGTCGATGTAAAAAGAAAAATAAAAGCTCTATAGCTTAGAAGATCATCCTGTGGTCCTAGTTTGGTAAGGTTCTGATGAAGATCTTCGGAGATATGCAACGGAACTCTTTAATACAATATATGCATTGTTTACACCGAAATATAACATCACGTCTGTTGAAGTCGGTTTTTGTTTTGTGAATATTTTGTAATTATTCTTAAACGTGAAGATTTACACGTGCACAGACTAAGTGACTGACATAGTCATAATTTTTCAACTACTTTTTTTTTATAAATAAAACTGAAGAAATGAAAAAAAAAATACACTAACTTTATAATTTAATATATCTAGTTTTCACAACATCCCCTTTTTCATCGATTTAGTGTCTAAATTGAGACAGACTAAAAATAATATATTGTAAAATCGTCACGTAGCGGCATGTCGAGAATAGAGAACTCCCACACACTCGCGCGTTGTTAGGCGTGCAAAATACTCGTATGCCTTAAAAAGTAAAAAAAAATATATCTGTAATTTCGCATACATTAAAAATAAACATAATTACACTAAACGGCGTCATGACCGGTTTTAGTTTAGATTTGAAATTGCGCCCGTCAGCTATAATGCTCTATCCACTAATCTATCTTTGATTTTCATACCGTGCTAATTATATTTCTAATATTAGTACATATCTAGAAATTATAAATAAACTTTATTGTAATACATTCGGTTCAACGCAGCATTCTAAATGGGAGTTGTACTAGTTTATTTGGTTGATTCAAAGCAATAAGCGTCGGAACTAAGCGTCGCAAATCCTCAGACTACGATCCCGTTTTCACGGTATAAATATGTTGAACACTGCAGGGATAAAGGCGTCGGGGGATAATGTGGGATAAGCGACATTTTGACTTTTTTTTTAACATTCTGCTAGAATGCGTCCAAGAGATTATTTTGTTTTATAAGTATTTTGTAATTATATTACTTAATTGAGAAAAATTATGTATTAGTCTAAGATCCATTCGTTACAATCTACATGTATCCATATTTACTTTTTAAGGGTATTTATTAAGATGTGCACACAGAGAAAAATAGTCCCGACCTCTTTATTGCGGAGGTATTGTAAATGACGACTAAGGCCATAGTGGTGTGAACAACTGTACACTGACTAGGATGGTGATGGGTAGCAGCGTCGCCATATCCTGCTACAATACATTGTGCTTGCCAACTCGCCTGCCAAGGGTGTGGAGTAATAAAACTGTAAGGTCTAAAACTGTATGGTCGAACTATGTATACTGAGGATGTTTTATTTATTTATTATAAACATTTTTGGAAGCATTCTGTAATCGATAGATACTAATGATAAAAACGTAAAAAATTTAATTTTTGTCTGTATGTATGTCTGTCTTGGTCTCACAAGAGGCCAAAACTACTGAATGTAGTTTCATGAAACTGAATATGATTTGATTTCATACTTCGAATACTGGACACAGTTTACTGCTTATTCCTAAAAGTACGATTCACTTGGGAGAATGGAGATGGGTGATAGTCGAAATGTGTATTAAATATATTTTCATTTCAGGTTTGTGGGTTCGATAGGCGTGATATGTCTCTGACTTTTAATATATAAGTATTTAAATTAAGCGGAAGTACTCAATATTTTAGTAAAGCATAATAATATAAGTGTAACCTAAAATATTTTAGATTAATATTTTTAAATTATTTTAGTAATAAATGTACATAAATAAGTGTTTTAGGCAACGGTCGACTAATACTATATAGTTTCTACGTATGTACGACTGTTCGATATATAAAAATAAAAACATAAATTAATTATTCAGTTTATCTACTAAGTGACTACGACTACAATAGCTACATATTGTATACAATAAAGATCTCTCACGGTTTCCACGTTATAAAATGGCTTCCAATAAATCTATTGTTAGAAACACAATGTATGTGTTGTAGTTATGTAATATTTTCGCTAAGTACATAACCGATATAGACTATTTTACGAGTATTTCGTAGTGCAGCCGCTCCACTGCCCGTGTCAACTACTTGTTGACAAGAGTTTACAAACTAGCCGCAATAACCGCAAGCGCCCTGTGTCAAGTAATGGTCGCCATGGTTATATTACCGATGTCAACGTTTTTTTTCGACACGGGCATTAGTACGCGAAGTACACCTGTCAACTACAGGTTGATTAACGTACCTATATTACATTATCACCGGTGGGAAATTACGTAACAAAACGTGAGAGCCCTTGGGCAGTTTTGTGCAGTTGGCAAACTAAAAGGTCATTGTCCGGACACTCGAGCGGGTAGCCGTGCGATATGTTTCGCGGGGTTCGATTCGCGGTGAAAATTGTATTAATACTTTTGTGGTTGTATCTCCTTGTGGATTTCCCCGCTGTACCAGAAATCACGTAAAACCGTCAGTCCTGCTTGTTATCAAAGACACCCTAATATTTATCGTTACTCATGCCAAACAAATTATCTGCAAACCCGTGGAGCAGCGTGGTGGATTAAACTCCCAACGCTTTTCCTATATATGATTGCTATCATAGACACCACAGAAGATAGTTGATGCAGTTGTGAGTGACCCTGCTTTCGGATCCAGGGTTGTGGGTTCGGTTCCCAGCCCGAGTCTGGGTGTAATATATATTTATTTATATATGTATTATTTATATATACAAAGATTTCAAAAAAAAATATGTACATCAGTCAACTGTCCTTAGGAACATACGATCGTGTGTGTATATTACCTAAAACAAAAAAAAAAAAAAAATTACTTATATATTTTCGTATGTCACTGTTAAAGAAAAGTATTGAAGCTTAATCCATTACACTGCTCCTGTGGGGGTTGTCAGTTATATATCTCCGAATGTCTTCCGAGATACGAACATAGGGAATCTGAATGGATTTCCTTTATCGTAGGTAAAAATTCAGCAGTTTTAGACCGGATTTAACTTGCGATTTTACGATTAATATCCATATATAACGAGTTGTATTAAAAACCTTGTGTACACATTATCACTAAAATAGTCCGTAGAATATAAATTGCAAGTTTGTTAAGTTTAATTAGATAATGTATTGAAATTATTTTAAAAGAGTAACTGTTGAGTTTCTTGCCTATTCTTCTCGGCAGAATATACATTTAGAATCAGTTGTAGTTTCGTATTACGGTGGAATCTCTATAACTTGAATGTCAAGGGAAATGGAAAAAAAAAATTCGAATTAACGAGTTTTCGACTCAACAAGAACTTCAAGATACATATGATTTAACTGCTGAAATTTCGACTTACAAAGACTCGATTTCTAAGTACCTATATTTTTCGATTTTTGCGATAAATTTGAATAAAAATTCAACTTCAGTTTTATAGTATTTATTTATTTTTATATTAAAACAAATCACATATTAGTGAAGTAAACTGTACACAAAAAATAAAAAATAGAAAAACAGTTACCTTTTTTTGATTTAAACAATTTGCAGATTTTTTATCAATTTAACGAATGTAGGTAATTCATTCATTGCTTGTGTTAAAGACAAAAATAATGTATGTATTAGAAGCCCTGAACCCAAACATTCATTCTGGATTTTATTGCTATTATGTCGGGGTATTCCAAGTAAGATGTCATTGTATTTTTACTAACTACTAATTACAGAGTCTCCTTTTTGAAATTCGAGTTATAGAGTAAAAATATGTATTATCAATACTTCGTAGGAAAATAACATTTTTTTCGTGTTACTAAAACTAAATAATTTGAGATACCGCGTATTTAGTTATTTAGCGGAAGGGAATGGAATTTTTTCGACTTACTGAGATATTCGACTTAACGAGGTTCGAGTTATAGAGGTTCCACTGTAATTACAATTTATTACAAATAAATGTATCGTTAGATGACGATTCAAATGTGTTTTGAATCCTATTTGAATAAAGTGAATTTTTTATTTATTTAGATTTTTTTACTATTTTCTATTCTACTATTATAAAAAAAAAAACGAATTTCTTGAATGCTAATATTGATATTCAAAATTAATAAGTTAAAAATTCTCCTTAGTAAGGAACATTGTAGATGTAGACCATAATGCATTATTCTGTGGCAGTAAATATTGGTGCTTCACAAACATATGAGACCATGCCAGTAGTCTACTATTAACGTAATATCATTAAAATAAATACGAATAAATTTCCTACCGGTACTAACACGAAAGGAATCCCAAGTTACCAACTTATAAACTCTTAAGTTCAACTTATAAGTTCGGTAACATATGCCGATGATATTTCATTGAATATGAAGCACAGAGCTCGTAATATTTTAGATAGATCTAGATTAACATTAAAATTATATATTAAATCCTATCCTACGAATATTATAAATGCGATTTTTTTTTAAATGAATGTTTATTACTCTTTCTAACAAAAACTACTGAACTGATTTAGATGAAAGTTTACAGTAATATAACTTATACATCAGAGTAACACATGGGCTACAATTTATAAAGATTTTATGTAATTTGGCCATTGAATAACATAGTTTAAAATTATGATACAAAAACGCGTAAGATACGCCTATACCACAGTATAGTAATATATACAGTATTGTAACTCGGCCGTATATTTGAAATAAATGCCAACAGTGACAGCCGCGCACTACGTAAACGTGCGATAGGGCTGCCCGCCTCCAGCATTTTAATTACATTTGCCTACTTTGTGTTTCCATTTAGTTTTGTTATTGTAAATATACTCTTTTTATATAAACAAATAAAATACTTTGTGAATTGAATAGGAAGTGTTCAATAAAAATGCGTGTTTTTTTGATTGTTAGATTTAATTAAAAAACCATGTTTATGTTTGAATAACGAATCGGTCTTATAAATTTGCACCCGAAAAATATTTGATCCTCAACTGAGACGTACCAAATGCTTTATTATTAAAGTTTAAATTATAAAAAATGCGTATTCTAATATAATGTTTAATTAAAAATACTTATCCATTAACAAATATGCTTAATTAAATAAAATCAAAAAACCCGACAGCGTAAAATACTCTTATTATAAACTAAAAAGAATAAAACAATTTACTAGCTTTCATTTGATACCCATATTGCTACAATAAGAAAAAAATTCAACTCCCCCCCTCATTCCGCCATTTGCGGGCGCCATTTTGAATATTTATATAGCCTATGTCACTACTACAATTTAGACAAATCTAACGACATCTCATATGTCAAAAACCGTCCAGCCGTTTGGGCTGTAGGGCGTGCCAAAGAAATGGACATACATACATACATACATACATTCATACATACATACATACATACATACATACATACATACATACATACATTCATACATACATTCATACATACATACATACATTCATACATACATTCATACATACATACATACATACATACATACATACATACATATATACATACACACTTACATACATACATACATACATACATACATACATACATACATACATACATACATACATACATACATACGTACATACATACATACATACATACATACATACATACACTCGAAAAACATAACCCTCCTTCTGTCGCAGTCGGGTAAAAAGACACACATTATGTACCTACCTATTAGTACGTACAATTATTTTATAGTCTTACATTTCAGAGTTTCTAGGTAATCTAAAAAAAGTTATCTCTGGATGCGTTATTGGCGAATTCATGCAACCAAAACAGCACAAATAAATCCTACTCGTCATATTAAATTCGAATTGGAATTATTTTCAGTGTAAAAATCGTGTGGTTATTGTTAAAAAAAAATAACACACGGTCCGTTTGTCACTGCGGCACAGTCGCGACTGTTTGCGTTCCGAGTGCATCCCGAGATCGAGGCCGTTTGTATGAAGTTGGAGTACTGTATATATTACTATACTGTGCCTATACCACGGCGCTTACGATCTTCTTTTCGCGAGAATTTACTAAAGTGTCGACTCGGAGTATTAATTATTGTGCACTCTGCGAGCGTGAGAGAACGTATTTTGTATGACAGTCGTTTTTACCGAGCTGTTGTAAGAATTTTATACGGATAGTCTAAAGCCTGCGAAAGGACATAGGCTACTTTTGTCAATAAGACCACACGGGCGAATCTGCGGTTACGGAAGCTCATTCTCAAAGAAGCTCAATTCATTTATATATATGCTTTTAATTTTTATACATTATAATTTATAGGTAATGTATAAAAATAAATACACTCCGCTGTGCTGTACGCTGTTTAATTAATTAGCCTCACTACTGCACTGTTCTGATTAAGACAACTAAGTCAATCCAATTGATTTGACACGATTTGGGAGATTAAAATAACGATTTACGGCCAGTTTATTTTGTTTATATTTACCATTCGTCCTCTCCATACTTTGGAAAGCACGTAAAACCTGGGTTGTTTTAATAAACACTTGATAGCGATCGTTAATCTTGTAAAGCAAATAATTTGCCAACCCACTGTGAAGTAGTGTGACGAATTAAGCTTCAACACGTCTATTTGGAGAGGATGGCCTTGAGCAGCAGAAGGACGTGTGTAGGATGTTTCATTTCACTTCAGAAACGTAATATTTGATTTTGAGGTATGTTTTTTATGTGTGTGAGTTTAGAATGTATGATAATGAGTGGTAACATGAAATATATGCATGTGTGTGTGGTAATCGTGTGAATATACGAGTAAGTATTATTCACTAATGTTGTGTAACAATCAATCTTTAACCTGTTTTATTCAAGTGTGCTACTAAGAAAATGTGACTTTAAGTGTTACGAGGTTATGCTGCTATTCTTTTAGAATAATTTGTTTTAGTAAATTTTAATTAGATTTATGTATATATTAGTTATCCTGTTTGTAAGTTGAGTTTTCTCGACAAAATTTCAGTAAAATATCGTATTTTTTTTTAGAAATAAACTTCAATTATAATAATTAAATAATAAGAATTAATTAGTTGTAATAATTAATTAATTATTTTCCAAGCATTTAAATAATTAATATTTTAATATTAAGATTTTAATTTGTTACCTCGTCAGCGTGAAATATATTTTTTAGCGAATCTTTTTTTCATAAAGAAAATCTTAAGCTACTCTTTAAGTCATCAGTTATCCAGTGTCCCGTGAAAATCTGTCGGTGACTTAATTTTAAAAATTGATTTATCTATCCGTATTACAGAAGCTATTATGTATGTTAAAAAAAACTGTTACGTTAATTTAAGAATATCCAATTTAATTTACTTGTATAAATAATCGTTAAGAAAACAAACAAATTAATGAATAAAACGACTAACTTGTAATTGCTAAGTCTATAGGTCGAGACTTCGGGTAAGTCGATCAACGAGCGAGTGCGACTTCTCCTAAATATGTCAAAACTTACCCGATCTCATTCATACCTCGATTTATCGTATTTTGCCTCCTCGCGGAAACTTTCGAACTTTCCGAACACATAAATTATATTTTAATATCAATGATATTTTCAATTAATTCGTTTGTTATTGAAATATTATGAATAATCTTAAAATTGAAACGACTCTCTTTTCAATTTCGAAACAGTTTTTTGATTGTAAATCTATATTAAATTAATAAAATAATTACGAGTCCCTGAGACAAACAATAATTATAATTGCCAACTTTACATAAATGACAATTGCTCATTAAAAATGTGATAGCAAATTGTTCAAAAATAAATAAATAAACGCTTTACACTCAAAGGGCTGTATAGGATGAAATTTTGTCGGTGCCCAGAAACACACACAGAACAAACATAAACGCCCAGTTCACAACAAGTGTCTGTATGGCTTATACAATTTGTCATGAAGATGGAAGTCGCGACCGTTAGTGCGCAGTCAGTAGTTATGATAATTGCGCCGATCCGTCCTTAAAACGTTGAGCACGGTTAAAGGCGTCAATCGACCGTTCATGTAAAGTTACTGAGAGATTGTTAATAATGAAACAATGAATTGAATTGAAATTAAGTCTTTTTGTTGTCTCTTTAGAAACTTAAAACAAAATGTAACGCAATTGCCGCTTATAATAAATTCTCTTTCTCTTTAATATTTTTAGTTAAAACAATCGTTACTTAATTAATTAATACGAATTCAATAAATTATATCTGACCAGCATTTATGTAGAGCCAAGGAGCACAGCTAAGTTACTTCACTTAAGTCCTTTTTTGTTGTTCTCTTATATTTACGCGAATTTTACTCATTTAATTAAAAGTCTCGACAGGATTTTATCGCGTTTATTTGGTTAAAAAACTATACAGTTTAACGATATTTCAATTAAATTATTTCCCGACATTTTGGACCCTTTACAGCGTCCATGATCTCGATTGTTTACACACAATTAATTCATTATTCGAACACCCACCACCTCAGTCCCCTGAGATCATGGACGCTGTAAAGGGTCGAAAACGTCGGGAAATAATTTAATTGAAAAATCGTTAAACTGTAAAGTTTTGTAAACAAATAAACGCGATAAAATCCGATCTAGACTTTTAATCAAATCATTTTTTGTTGTTTCTCCAAAACTAGTTTTTAATTTTATTAAAAGAGTAATAGTATTAAATATTACCAGATAATATTGACTCAATATCACATATTTGGAAGTAAATTGGAAAATGAACTAGAACAGCCTAACATCCCATTACAATATTAATTCAAATTCAATTTCAGAAGTGTTCTATTCTGATCCACTCAAATCCAGCTTCAAACTTCAGTCCTTATTGAATTCGCTTAATAGATACTAAATGAAACCGCGGTTTCGACCACATTATATTCGAATTCTTGTCAGTTTGTTTCATATTTATAATTTATTATTGCGCATTATTTCATGGCAAAATATTATCTTTACCAATCTACGTGACATTTGCGAAATAATCTCTTCTATCTTGACATTAGTGAAAGCCATGAATACTAATAATGAGCAAATAAATAAACATTGTGACAGATGACGATTAAGTTTAAAAGAGATAAGTCATATTAAAATTTAAAAAAGTAATAAAAAGATAATACACAGTAATATATACAGTTATTTATATCGAGTATTATACATTAATTTAATTATTTTTATATTTTAAATATTTAAAAATCAATTTCTATATAAGCGCGTCATCGCCGTAACGCATTCCCGTTGCATTGTCATCGTTCAAAGCATTCTGTAACCCCTTAGTCGTGCCTAAATAAGTTTTACTTCAATAAATAAAGGACATCATACTCAACACGTTGCTGAGGGAAACAACTTCAAATAAGGCTTAATAATATGATATTGTACAGCACAGCAATTGGCTGAAGCGCTAAAGGTCGTTTTCGAGTTTCGAGTTAAATGTCAAGCATTTATATATTTTAATAAATACTGATACAAAATATCTATCTATCTATCCCCTGCTTAATAATAATACTTGAAATTTCACAACCAATCTGAATGAAACAGATTTAGGCTAATCTACTCATTCTAATGTGTCATTATAGGTTTTGATGCTAACGGAATTGTAGTTTGATGGAGGATTAGGGGCTTAACGAGGTTTGTCATGTTGTAAATAAACATTATTATTGTTTTATCACTTTTTAAGTGCTGTTTTAAATATAGTAGTTGAGGTTGTCATCGTAATTTCACATTTGATATACAAAAAATATCAATGGCTTAAAATCATCTATTTAAATTAGAAAAAAAATTGATTGTCTGTAAAGTCGGCTTATGGACGATAATTTTGCGTGATAATGTCATAAGAAAACATTGATGAAAAAAGTGTGTGTACTTATGTACGCACGTAAGAAGTTATAATAAAACGATGCGCTGAGTTAATGGCGCGCGCCATCTGTAATTTTAACTTACAAGCTTGTAGCGTAACTTAATTGTTATTGAAGTTATCAGCAACTAGCGACAGATGGTGGTTATAGAAATCAATTATTTTAATATCTTACAATTTTATCTTAAATTTTTAACTTTATTTTATCAAAAAATCGTTCAACTGATACTAACTACAAAGTAATTTAATAAAACTAACACATTATAAAAAGAAACCAAATTATGTATATAAATTTTAAAGTTAAGTTATCTATATTTTGTAACTAATATGATTCATAATAAGACGACAAACAAAAATGGCTACTTGCAATGCATTATTATTTCTAATAATTAATAGGTAATAGATGAAATAATAAAAACTGAGAAAAAAATGCAATACCAATATTATATATAATAATCATCTTTTATTAGTAAAAACTTCTTAATTTTTTTTTTTAAATATTATATATACATTACTGATATTAAAAAATGAAATACATATTTGTTTGCCTTTGCACCACTGTTCAAGTAATTTAAAACGAAAAAAATTGCATAATTTTATGAATTGAATTGAATTACTATCACTGAATTATAATTGTTTTGTTTTTTGTTTTTTGATAAATTAATATTTATTTGCACTCGTTAATTCAAACATTTTTTCTCTTCTACTCGGACGCATCTGCCGATAGAGTGGAAGAGAGATAGATGCATCACAAGCCGAACGCTTAGGCCGATCGTGCCTCTCTATCGCTTGTGGCACGCTTACGCTCGCGGACCGTGACAATAAGTCATGCTTTTTCGTGCGTGCAGCCGCCTTTCATCGATTTACTAGACGTTGTCACGTCAAAAAAAAAAAACATTTTTCGCATAGTCTTATTCTTTTACTATAATATATTTAATAAGAAGGTACCGGATCTCAATAATAATAACCTATCGTATTGTGAATTATAAATATACGAGTATATAGTATAGTGTGCTGCATGACAGACAGTCAGTTAATATATCTGTCAACGATACGTATTATTAAGGATTAAACATTTTTTTATATAATCGCTTAAAAAATAAAGCTACGTTAACAATCTTCTCAAATGGAGAGTATAAACATGTAACCAGCATCGTCGGTCTCGTTAAAACTTCGAGTTTAATGTTTTAAGTTCAAATGAAGTATTTTATATTTAAATATATCCTAATATAAAATAGGCGAAAAGTTTGTTTATTTATTTTTAAACAATCCTTTTGCGTAAGTTCGTTTATTGAGGAATGTTAAAGGCTGTAAAATAACGTGTTACCATGATGAAACACAAAGGAGGTGAAATTTTATTTATGAAATTTATGAAAAAATTCGAAAATATTACCAAGTATGGAAGTTTCATTTATTCCTTATTCGTTAGAAGAGAAATATTTAAAAAATTTTCCGTAAATATGAGAAGGTATTTGGTTTTTTACTTCAGAAATTACACACATTAATGGTTATTCATTAATATATACCAATATGTATATAAGATCCAAATAATTTTAAGCTCGGAACTATTAAGCGTAATGTTCACCTTAAGCTGGTTTATACTTAATCTTCAAGGCCTGTTGAAAGGGGTAGCGTTCGTGAACAAAGTGGCGGCTATGGTTTTCATGTAAATTTTTTATCGCCATATCAATATCAACTGTCATTACTATCCCAGTAGGCGTTTTCAACACAATTCGATTTAGACACCATTGATCGACTACTTTTTATTTGGTTACCTGTTAACTTTTTTAAATATAAGTGATTGGATTGTATATTGTAATTTATAGAATCCACCGAAAATATACCAAATGTTATATTAAACATATCTTTAACAGTGATTTTATTATATTATACATATGAACAGGGTCGGATTTAGGGTAGGGCAAGCGGGGCAACTACCCCGGCCCCCACATAAGAGAAGCCCCAACATCCACAAAAGAGGGGCCCCCACATCCACAAAAGAGGGCCTTCCATAATAGAGGCAACTGATTTGGAGCGACCCGGAGTTGGGATGCCTTTTTTTTGGAATAGGAATAGGTGATGATCTTTTTTTTATCGGTGACGAACTTTTTTTTTAGGAATCAACTACCCCGATGGAATAAGAATTATCGGTTCAGAGGTGGGACGACCTTTTTTTTAGAAGTATGTCCACCCGGCAATGATAATACATTGGCGTGAGATCGCGACGACCTTTTTTTTCTGCAATAATTGGCAAGAAATAAAAAATGGTTGTCTGTAAAGTCGGTTTACAGACGATAATTTTTACGTGATAACGTCATAAGAAAACGTAGATGTAGAATTGTATACTTTTATGAATCGAATTGAATTATTATCACATATATAATATGATAGTGTGTATTACTTTACATATATATGATAGTGTGATATTCAAGATTTTCCAATCTGAGTTATTTTGTTAAAGATAGGAAGATGATAGGAAAAGTAGGAAATCAAGGGGAGTGTTTCAAGTGGTACTCTCTACCAAACAATTGACAAATCACAAAACGGTAGGGGTGTGCGATAATTATCGATAATTCGTAAATAGTCGATAATTTTCCATTCGATAATTATCGATAATTATCGATAAGTGTTATTCGATAATTTTGATCCGATAATTATCGATAATTTTTCATTCGATAAATATCGATAACTATCGACAGATAATTATCGATAACTTTCGTCAACTATCGATACTTTTATCCGATAATTATCGATAACTGTCGCCAACTATCGATAACTTTTCCTTCGATAATTATCGATAACTGTTCATACGATAATTATCGATAACTATCGATAAAACGATTCGATAATCATCGATAGTAAAATTATCGATATTTTTTATCGATGAACATCCCTACTTCTACCAAACAATTGAAAAATTACAAAACAGTAGGGGTGTGCGATAATTATCGAAAATTCGTAACTACTCGATAATTTTTCATTCGATAATTTTCGATAATTATCGATAAATGTTATTCGTTAATTTTGATCCGATAATTATCGATAATTTTTAATTAGATAATTATCGATAACTATCGACCGATAATTATCGATAACTTTTGATAGTTGACATCAACAATTTTTATCCGATAATTATCGATAACTGTCGCCAACTATCGATAACTTTTTCTCCGATAATTATCGATAACTATTCATTCCATAATTATCGATAACTATCGATAAAACGATTCGATAATTATCGATAGTAAAATTATCGATATTTTTTTCTGATGAACATCCCTACAAAACAGTTCGCGTGTAGATTGCGTGGCACCACTGTCTCTTTTACTTGAACGCGGTCCGATGGAGTGTAAGACAGAACGCTTAGGCTAATCGTGCCTCTCTATCGCTTGTTCTGCGCTCTCGCTCACTAATTGTGACAATGATGACGTCATCTTCTTCGAACGGGCACCCCTTCATCAATTTACTAGACGTTATCACGTCAAAAAAAATACAATTCGATTTCAGATCAAGTGGCCTCCACCTCCTCCGTTGCCCCGGACCTCCACAACTCTAAATCCGGCCCTACATATGAACCCATATGAATTCTCCTGCGTGATGTATCATACCTTTCCTAGCACGTTTACACACACATGTTATATAAAAAAGAAAATATTTTTTCGTTATATCCAAATATTTATTAGTTTAAAATTAATATACCACAAATTTAAAATACTCACGACTTAAAATAGTTATTACCCGACTGCGACAGAAGGAGGGTTATGTTTTTCGAGTGTATGTATGTATGTATGTATATATGTATGTATGTATGTATGTATGTATGTATGTATGTATGTATGTATGTATGTATGTATGTCCATTTCTTTGGCACGCCCTACAGCCCAAACGGCTGGACGGCTTTTGACATATGAGGTGTCGTTGGATTTGTCTAAATTGTAGTAGTGACATAGGCTATATAAATTTTCAAAATGGCGCCCGCAAATGGCGGAATGAGGGGGGGGGGGGGGAGTTGATTTTTTTCTTACTGTAGCAATATGGGTATCAAATGAAAGCTAGTAAATTGTTTTATTCTTTTTAGTTTATAATAAGAGTATTTTACGCAGTCGGGTTTTTTGATTTTTTTAATTATCAATCTTGTTTTATCAATAAAAATAATTTTTCTAATGTATATTTGTGATTCAGGAGACTATTTTGTATATAATAGGACTAACATTTATAGAAAGCGAATTTCAACAATATTGTACGTAGGTGAATATTGACCTACAGGCGTGATTGATCCATTATTCGTACTTTCAAACACGTTTTAGATGTTGTTCTGGTATAAGTACGTACGTTCAGGAGACCACGATTTTGAATCACTTACATTTCTTATATAGAAACATTGAAAGTGAGTTCAGATGTACGAGTATATAAAATTCTTCTTACTTTTAAATACGAAATATAAAACAATTGATGATGAATAAATATTATGCACCTCACTTTCAACTACCCTCATTACGAACAATATTCTATGTCGAGGGTCCGGAGACACACACAACACAATCACAAACGCCTAGTCCACACATATCTGTATTTCATGAAAAATGTATCATAAGCAGGTATTAAACCCGTTACTACTGTTCTGTTAGCCACTAGGTCTGTTAGCGCGACGACTGTTCTAGTGTAGTGGTGTGAGTAGTCGCTCCAACGCCGCGCGCCGGCGGCGGTCGCGGTTTCGATTACTGCTCGGGAATGATATTTGTATTTGTACAAATATTTGTTTTCGGTCTGGGTGTATGTCCTTATGGGTCTCCCAACTGTGTCTCGAAGAGCACGTAAAGTCGTCGGTCCCGGTTGTTATCATAGACACCTGATAACGATCATTACTTATGGTAGGGAAATTATCCACCAATCCGCAGTGGAGCAGCGTGGTGGATTAAGATCCAACCCTTGTTCTGTGTGAAGAAGAGGCCTTCGCTCAGCACTGGGCGGCTTACAGGCTGATAAATTACAGTACAGACCTCTAGCGCAACCAGTTGCTGTGACCATCGCATAAAGAACGTATTAAAACTATTTTAAAATATTTTTCCGAAGTGAAAAAAGTCACGTGTGTTTAATAAGTAAGTGTACGTAACCAAGTTTTCCATTGAATTTAAATCGAGTATTTACCGATCATATAATACCCGCGTTTTTGTTATTTAAAATAAAAATTCGATTTTTATTTCAGCGTACGAAGTCTGCATTGGCGTCGGATATAAGTGAATTGAACTATTCGAAATACGGAGTATGGTGCATTGCAAATTAGTTTTTATTTTTTATTCTTAGTAATAGAGTAACTGCAGCATATTTGGAATACTAGTTTGTTTTTTGAGAATATATTCAATGAGAAACGGGATGGCTCAATAAAAAATACACTAAATTATTGTCAAATTATTAAACTTTAATAATAAGAAAAATCAAACATAACAAAAACCAAAAACCTTGTCAAAATGCCTATAAAACTAAAAAACTCCAAAAACAGGATTTGACTTTAGGTGCAGGTAATTTGGAATATAGTATTTATTCCAAATAGCTAATTAGCTAAATAGCTAAATAATCTTTTTAAATAAATTAAAAAATAGCCTTATTTTGTTTAAAATTCTATCGGATAGTCTTTATTATTTAAATATCGAAAAAGTATTGACCTAGGAACATTGAACTGTTTAGCTGCCTTTAAGTGTCCCATTTCTCTTTTCTGTAATAGCGCCAAGAGCAGCGGCCACTTCTTCCTTTTCTCACCTCTTTCTCTTTTTATATTTGTGAAATGTTGTCGTTTTCAAAAAAATAAAAAAACCAGAATGGAACTCACTCACTTTCGGTACCTATTCCAAATTAACAACATATCATCGTAACCTAAAATTCTATGTCACATTTTTAATTCTAGAAATATTCACAGAATCATAGTAACATCGTAGACTAACAAGGTCACTTAACATTTTAAATAATTATAATAAAGATTTAAAGTATTACAGTAAATGATTATCACTGATTGCATTCTTGCCAAATAAGTTTTCAAATCAGGCGTCTCGTTCTTTTGGGGTTTGTAGCCGGAATGTCAAGATTGCATCCTGCCTTTAATACTCAATAGCTTCATGTCTCGTATGACGTTATGTTTACGACAAAAATATACAAATGGTATTTATATTGATTTAGATATCGAAGTATTCCAAGTTACCTGCAGTATCTCAAATATGCTGCAGTTCCTCTACTATAAGTTTTGACAATAGTTCTGGTGTAATGTTTCGATTACTTGCTCGGAGTAGATATTTGTATTTGTACAAATATTTATTTTAGTCTGGGAGAATATTCTACCTACATAGCGAAATGATTTCCATTCTATTCATTCCTAATGAAAAATATCCAAAATTAGATTATCTCCTTAGATACATTATCTTCATCATTACAATATCTTGAAAAATTGTTTTTATAAGACCTCCAACCCTCCAATTTGTTGGAGTAATTAATAGGTTAATATATATATATATATATATATATATATATATATATATATATATATATATATATATATATATATATGCAATAAAATAAAAGTGGATAATATTGTATTGTATGTGATTAATATTTTTATAGGTAATGTTTATCGGTTGAGTCCGTAGTGACTGCCGCATTCGATTTGCTCCATTTCAGTTCCAGCTACTATATATATATACCTATACATAATCATGTGTAAATATACTTATATGTGTGTAATATACATAGACTCAGTAATTGAGTCAATCTAATTTTGACTCTGTATCCATACTAAATGCTTCTCATAATGGACTGGCATCACATTGGGGATCCAGTGAATGAAATGAAAAGTGATTATTAAAGTATCACAGAACCACAGAAGTTCAGATGGGACTGTTTCAAACTACATATTTTAAATTCAAATACACATTTAAAAATTTATTTAAAAGTAAATAAACAAGTTTTTTTTTGTAACGTATAAAATACGAATATGCGTCACACAAAAATTTAATAAATATATGAAATATTCGAAGCACACCGTTTAATAGTGGCTAGAAACGCGCTAGTTTATGAGCTAGCTCTTAACCTCGTACTGAAGTAACAGTCAAGTTTCCCGATAAAAGCGAACTAGCGTAAAAACTATAAAACAAAGAGAAATAATTTATTGTATATTTTCAGCAATTATTTTTAACGATTTCATGAAATAAATAATTTTTAAGTTTTTTTCTAGTTATTTACTACTGCGGGGTCAAAGAATGAATATTTTAATGTTACAAGTGCTCTTGTCTTGATGAACTCAAACACATGTATGAAAGTGTATATGTATGTATTTGTGTATATATGTATATATGTGTATGTATTATTTTTGTTCATGGTTCTTACAAATATAAAATTGATTGGAATATAAGGGTTAACAATTTAAAGCCCGTCTTTTGTTTTATTTATTTGCTTCAAGTAAATAAATAAGGATGATTTTAGTTATAAGTAAAATTTATTTACTAAATGCCCCACGCTATTTCATCCCTGTTTATGTTTACTGCTTCGTTTATATTCGTAGTGTGATGTATTTATTCTATTAATCCTCGTGATAATCTCCCTAAAACTGAATTATGCTATCGATTAAGATAGCATAATTCAGTTATAGGGTTACGGAATAAAAAGCAGCCGATCTGTTAATCTGTGTCTGTCTGTAATAATTATACGAAGTAACATGCATCCATCTGTACATGCATTTATCCTCTATAACTTATCATTTTTAATATCCCTATCCCTATAAACTTCGCATTTTTAATATTTTTGGAGTAATCGTTATCAATAAATAAATTCTAAAGCAAACGAATGTTTCGCCTATGACTATTAAAAATGTTGGATATGAAAAAAAAAAAACAACTTTACAGGAGAGAGATGCAAAGTGTAAATTGCATGCGTCTTTTTACATATTTTTTTAAATACCAACATTTATAAATTAAGTGATTAAAAAACTATGCATAAAATAATATTTTTCTTTTCAGCTGATGATAGACTTAAAAATAAATCAAGAAAATCGATTTTGCAGTTCCGACGATGTTAATAGTCACTGGCGGTTTGTATTCAAACTAGTAAATCTAGTGTGGAACAAACAAAGTATTTTGTACTAATTGTTCATGTGTGTCATGTTCATGTCTCTTTTTTAATATCAAAAAATTCGATTGAATAAATTTCGTAATACAAGTTTAAATTATATTACAGACAGATGGTCTATTTGAACACATTGGCTATTGGCCAGTCATAGCTACAAACACTGATTTACCACACACGGTCAACAACTCGCCACACCATGGGTGGCATACCGTACAACGATAAGACACCGCGCCGCCGTCGTGTGGATAAGTCAGTATGGGCTCAAATCCTTTTATTTTTAATACAGAATTATTTTAATTTATTCTTGCTTAAAATTTAGTATTAAAATGTTTGTCAAAAGCGTCGTGACAAACACTGAGAACCACAAGTGTGGTTACTGTTAAATAAAATATTAATAGGTAGTACTGAGAAAAAGTGGGTATAGCTTAGTAGTTAAGTAGTAAATTATCTGTTTCAATAGAATTTATTTATATATTTTATCAATCAAATTTGTTATCAAAAATATTATATATTCATCTGAATCAAATATATCAATAATTTCGCCCAAATAACGATAATAATAATTGAATGACTCCCACTCAACTAAATGCCTCATTAATTTGGGATTTCAGAACCATAGCACAAATATATTATTACGTAACATTATACAAATATCCTAATATACATGAAATACTAGTTAATCACTCTTACTTCGCACGCATTCAATAATATAATATAGTAGATAAAATGAATACTACTATTAGTTTATTAAATTTAACAAGTTGTGTAATAAAATATGTTTTATGAGTTGTGAAACTGCCTGGCCATGTCGTCATCGTCAGCCACTAGTTGTCACATCGGTCATCACAGCACCCTGAGTTTTCATGAACCATCTGTTTTTCGAGGTACGAGCCTCGCTCATTATTATTTTACCTTTGCGATGCGTAGAACTGTATCTGTCTTAGATTCCTCATAGAATTTTCAACACTTCTTATTGTTCGATTTTTTAAGCATTGCATTTTGCGATTGGTAGTGTTAAAGCTATGTGTCAAAACTATAGGCTTCATAAGGAAGCTTAGAATCTTTTATCGCGTACTTTAGGCTATGGAATATGGAACTCACTACGTACGTAACGTCTTAGAATTTTTATATTTTCGTGTTTCATATTTTATCAAAACATATTTTCATGTTGTATTTTCTGTTTCTTGAGGTAATATATATACATATATACTAGAAAGCCTGTTCATTGAAGAATGAGGGTAAAAACATTATGTACAATATATAGGAGCCGAGCATTTATCGTAAATTTCTATTATTATCTGTACAGAAATACGTGCTTCTTATTATTATTTTTTTGTATATTGTTCAACAAACAAGTAATTTGTTAATATAATATATATTATTTTATAATACTATTAATACAATAATACACCTAATTACAACCGACATGCTAATTGTCAACCGTACGGGATCGCACCCGTGTTCAATTAATAGCGATCTTGATTGCGATAGCACCAAACAATGGAATTAAGTAGGATTTGTTTAATTTTAAGCCGATTTAATTCTATTTTACTGAGTCCTAAGCTGACTTTAAGCATTAGATAGGATTGTTTGTTTCATATTTCAAATTACAATTTCAGAGTCCTCAGCTGTGACGAATTTTAACAAATTATACAAAAATCTTGCTCCTTAGTATAATTTAATTGATTAGTTTTCTCAGTATAATTTAATTAATTCTCAGAATTTTATAAAAAATGTAAATAAAAAATTAATTGGAGGTACAAATGACAATTTGTCTTACATACAATAATATCTTTAACTATAAAATGAATTTAGACCGTCTATTTTAAGACGGGATTAAAAACTGTAATGGTCTAAGACTGAAATTATTTTTAACTTTAAAAGTTAGTATTTTAATAGGTCGTATTTTTCTACATTTTTCTAAAAACCACTGCACTCGCCATAACCTCTCCTTATGTTTCAAATTTAATACTCTGGAGATATTATTCTATCAATATTAACTTAATACAGTGATTGTAGGCCATAAAGAATACGATTAAATCATAAATAATAATTATTATAAAGCCTCTTATAAAACATCGTCTAGTAGCATGAAATCTTGTGTTAGGATCCGAACACACACGCAACATAACACAAACGCCCAGAACACAACAAACATCTATATGACCAATACAAAAATTCGTCAAGTGTGATCGAATTCATGACTTCTATAACTCTAGGTTGCTGTAACCATTGTGCCCGTCAAACTGTGATAAAACCACACGGGACAATAAGCATTAATATCAAAAAATCTGAAGCTCCACGCGTGTGTAACAGGTAGACGTTTAGTTCTTACATTATGCAGAACCATTAAATACGTCCTATACAAAAAAGACAATTACATAAAAAACGAGTATTCACTGCTTTAAACTGAAAATATAGAAATTAAAATTTAACTGTTCATTTGCTATTTTAACGTTCATGTTTATCGTTCTGTTATAAACCAACAATAAAAGGAAGGTGGTTCTCAATTCGACTGTATTTTGGGTGATTGTTATGCATTATTTTTATCAAGTTTCTAGGTTACATCACATATATATGTGATCTCTTTTGTCATCTACTTCTGTCATAAAGGATAAAGAACGGGCATTAGTGATGTCAGTTTGATTTTTAATCGTCATCCATGTCCATCCATTGTGTGGTCTGCCGGTTCTGTACTTCACACCCTGTTTTCGATTCCTTCTTGTCTCAACTGCCATAGTTTCTTCGAGCATTGTGACGTGTTTAGCTATGTTGATTACTGTGGTTTTTTAGCGATCATGTTTCGGAAACGTAAGGCGAACCTTCAGTGAATGCCATTCGGTAATTCAAAATATACGGTAAGGTTACCCTGTTCACACTTGCCAGTAAGAACTATGCACTACATGTACATAGGTGAGGATGATATTTGAGAAGCTAATTCTTAGTTATGCCTCCTTATCCAGTTTTCCACCCATTTATTTTTTAATTCAGTAGTCAAAAAATATACAAATACACTTTAGTATCATAGTTTTATCGGCTTTAAATTTAAAAATTAACATACAAAACCTAATTGTACATAATAAACCTAATTGTACATAGATATAAAGTTCACGCTTATTGTAAAAAGTTACGTTACATCTCCTTATAGCTGTAGTCGTCTTAATATTTTCCATCCCCAACTTTTAAAACAGCACACAATCTTAGGTAATCCAATAATGAATTTAGCGGATTATTAAGAAGGTAAATTGCTGAGTTCCCTCGCTCAAAACAAGGTGAAGTTTAAATTATTTAAATTGATCCCTTAAAACTTGAAAGTGCCGCCTCCGGTCGCCTCCAGTATTGTTATGATGAAAACATTTTAACACTTGTGATATTTCGTTTCGAAATCAACACCATTTTTCTATTTATCTCTAAATATATGACTTCATAAAAACAAATGTGAGAATTCAATATTTTAACCAAACAGAAAACTTGATAAATTTAAAACTGTTTTCTTGAATAAGCGTTTATGATTAACGCTATCCTCGATTACATCCGTGAAAACTGTTTAGAGTTACTTTCCCTTTTAGTGTTTTTAATAAGTGCATGTTATATATTATGTTAATTCTATGTACATTGAAATAATACATCGGCGTCAATCTTTTATTTGACAAATTACTTTTTATTTTATATAAGTTATTACAAAAATCAATTCATATTTCCTTTAAAACATAAAAGGATTTGTAGTCTTGAATCATTTACTAAATATTTTTCTGACCACAAAATATAATGTAAATGCAGAAGCGGTGTCTTTATAGATGAGATGTGACAGGATGATTATCGAGGAGTACAGTTTACTATCGAATAGTGAATCATTTTCTAAAGAATAGAATGTAAGTCATACTGTTAAGGTTCCCGTTCACAAATATGGGTAGATATATTACATCACATACTCTTACAATTATACACTTAAGTGTTGCGTTGTCAATACGATATTCTTTGTAAGGACAACTCTTATATAACATAATTAATTAAAAGAACTTTAGATATTTACTAAAACTCTAATTCTTATTAAAATTTTGCAAATTAATAGATAATAATTAACTAAAATGGATCTAATTGCGAGAGGTATTGAAATTAATATTTGCTTCTGCCTGAATTTTTACAAATCAGCATCTGTGTCTCACTCACTTTTATGAATTTGAATTGTTTTAAAAAGATCTATAAACAAAGAAAATAGTATCAAAGAAATATTATTACACATACTTGTAACGATCATATCTTCGTTTTTATTTCGAATGAAAAATATTTCGTATTCTACAAGCGTTAAGAGGCGAAGTTTTGGTTTGTGTCCAAAACTGTTTCCATTCGTTGGTTACAGTTGATAGGTCAACGCGGTGTAAACGCGGACGTGCGAACGAGGTACGTACTGCACAATGTATGTGTTTTGTGTATTTCCTTTTTAAAAGTCGCTATTTTGTCAGTAGAAGTTTGTTTTTGAACGAAATTTTGATCCGATATATCCAATATCGATTTTTGTTTTTTTTTTCTTTGTCTTATGTAGTTCGGTTTTATGGAAGATTTTATTATTAAAGATGTACAAACAATCTTCGGTACCTGTATAAATAAAAATGTGTACTTGGATATTCATATCTAAAGTTTAATTAAAATGCTGATTCCAAAGTTTATTACAGAAACGAAGTATATTTATTAATGCATTTGTGCTTAAATTAACTTGATTTTTGACGACCGACGACCGTTCTGGTGTGACGATCGTTCTGGTGTAGTGGTGCAAGTAGCTGCCTCAAAGCTGCGCGCCGGCGGTCGCGTTTTCGATTCCTGCTCGGGGCAGATATTGGTATTTGTAAAAATATTTGTTTCCGGTCTGGGTGTATGTCCTTGTGTATGGTGTATCCCCACTGTGCCTCAGAGAGCACGTAAAGCCGTCGGTCCCAGTTGTTTTCATAGACATCTGATAACGATCGTTACTCATGGTAAGGAAATTATCCGCCAACCCGCAGTGAAACAGCGTGATGGATTAAGCTCCAACCCTTAATCTATATAGAGAAGACACCTTCGCTCAGCAGTGGGTGGTTTACAGGCTGATACAGTACAGTGCGTTTGAGAGATTCAATTACATATACCTAACTAAAATATCTCCCGTTAAATTCAAGAAGGTGTTTAATATATTTCATAGTAGGATAAGGATTTAAGCCTTAATTTTTTAACTTTATATATTAATTTCGAAATTTTACAATATTATACATATTTACAATGCAAACTTGAAACTAATTATTTACAAACAGACTTGGTATAAATCATGTGCGTGGAATGGTGCCAAGAATACTGGCAGCATTTACCCGTTGAATCGTAATTCCGATTCTCTGACCAAAAATTGCACCAGTTTTTTTAATTTAATTTAAAGTTAATTTTCTAGCCTTGCTTCAATATAAATTGTAAAGTAAGAGAAGAAGGAAAAATAAATCATAAGATCATCTTTAGCTTCTGATACTACATAGTATGGATTAAATGACATAAAACACTATTTACAGTTATCACAAAGTTGAAGTGAACAGGATGATAAAGATCTATGTAATATTGATTAAAATAAACAAATGTTCTAAAGTTAGAGTTTACCTTTTTGTGAAATAGTGCACAATACTAGATCCTCTAACCTTGATAACTTAAATAATAAATCAACGTATCACGATGATTCAGCAGAATAGTAGTTCTCAATGTTTAGTCTATTAATGCTTAAAACTTAAACAAATTCAAAATAAAATTGTTTTTGGAACAAATAAAATTTGAATATACAAAAATTCTCATCCTATATTTACACACTTAGTTGGTACTTTTTTTTTCAAATTTAATTGGGACTAGAGCTGAAGTTTACTGTTCGAATAGAAATCTAAATAAAAACATTGAAATATCGATTATAAATGATGGAGTTCTGAGGTAAAAAATATAAAAAGAAACCAAGCAAATTGAGAGCCTTTTTTTTTCATTTTTTTGAAGTCGGTTAAAAATAAGGTCACAGTGTCATTAATACAATGTCTTATAGTGGTCTAAAAGACTGACAAAACTATTAATATAACTTAGATATATGAAATAAAGTTTTCTCTCCTATCAAAGAAAACTGCCGACGACATAACCTGAATGTAAAGAGCTCGACACACTGAATAATTATGATTAGATGCGGTGCCGTTAAATAGGTTCAATAAATTTCTATGAATTTGACACATAAAAAAACTTTAGCGTTGATTGCTGTTTTCAATGTATAAATATGCGAATGTCATTAACTGATTATGATAATTTACTTTTAATAACTGAATTATTTGTTAATATATTTAAAATTGACAGCAGACGAATATTTTTTCACATCAGAAAAATAAAAAATAAAAATCTGTAACTTAATATAGAATATGTTAACGATACAATCTTAGGAGCAAGCGTATTATCCGCCTGATAATCGTAACACAAGCGCAAGCGCTTTGCCAACCCTATGTTAGAGATCAATAAATGACTGGGTTAGGGACTCTACAAAAGTTGATAGCCGTTTTCGACCTAACGCATCGCATTCGGTCTGAAGAGTGTTTTTTAGGGAAGAAGTAACTCTATTACCAAACGATATCTTGATGCTGTCTTCAATATGCCACAGCCTTAATATATTCTTTTGTTGTGACTTTGGTAAAATAATTTTATGGATCGATCGAGATAAAAACATTTCTGCTAGTTTTATACGATCATTGTTTGAACGTTTTTATTTTCTTGTCTTTATAAGTAGAATCCGTGAAGTAAATAATTTACGTATATACGCAAACATAAAGCGAGCCCATATTTAAAATAACGGAGCTGGCCGACTATTTCATTATTTTACAACTAAAACTTCACATGAAATTCGGATAGTTGTTTCTTATTGTGAGAGACTCACTAATCACATTGACGTGATAACGTCTTGTATTGCTAGCTGCACACACAAAAAAGCATAACTCATTGTCACGTTCCGCGAGCTAGAACGCAAAACAAGCGATTGAGAGGCGCGATCGGTCTAAGCGTTCGACTTGTGAATGAAACAGAATAACGCAGATTGGAGGATCTTAAATATCACACATGTATATAAGTTGTAAATAAATTGTTAATAGCACATTGTTACTTGTAATTGATCTGTATAATTTAAATAAAAAAAAATACTTTAATTAACGAGTGCAAATAAATGTTAATTTATCGAAAAAAAAAATTAATTCATTGAATTAACTCTTTCTTTGTATTATACAAAATAATGATAATTCAGTGATAATAATAATTATTCAATTCATAAAATATACAATTTTTTTATCAATGTTTTTTTTTATGACGTTGTCACGTAAAATTATCGTCCGTAAACCGACTTTACAGACAACCATTTTTTTAATTATTATTTAATCCTAAAAGTGTAAAAGGGGATAAAATGATTACATGAATGATAGGATTGTGTGGGGAAGAACAGAAATATGCTTACGTAATAAATATACTTGAGCCAAATTCGATGTGGAATTTATGTAAACAAACCAAAATATTATGTCATCGTGTATAGGGTTGTCACACTTTTAGTAATGAAAAATTGTAATTTATCACCAATTCCTAGTTATACATTAATAATTTTACTTTAACATTGTTTCCTAAAACTTAACCCTAAAATACGTTATATATAAGAAAATTTGCTTATAACAAAAATTTACAAATTTGTAATTACTAATATATATCTAACAACCCTAAATTTTTGCACTGACAGGAAAATTTCGCAGATAAGAAACATTTGGTCTTTTTTTGATCATTCGTTATATTGTTAAAGTTAAATTGTTATTGATTTTTATACACAATTTTAAATATTATAATTATTATGTTTATTCAACGTAAGTAAAGTAAAATAAATAATAAAAGAGAATGAGTGTCTGAACATAGATTTTTAATCATATTAAATCCGTTTTAAAACAAATGTTGTTTTATTTTGAATGCTATTCAGGGATAGTGGAGCTATTTTTAATAGAGGCATATACATATTTATTAAAATATTTAGAAATCATTTAGTGGGAAATTAGTATGCCCACGTCAACAAGTAAATTTTACACATAATAATAGATAATATATAAATATATCTAATTTCTGACTTATTTATTTCAAGTTTTATGTAGCTTGTACTACTATGTATAAATATTAAAAAAATATAATTATTATAATTATTTTCTGTTTATATATAATAGGCTGTAAACATCTGCCTATGGTTGGTTGCTAAGCAACGGTTTGTTGGTAAACATACCATATCGAATTTGGCTGAAGTATAGTATCGTGCAATGACTGGCAGAGAAGAATAGCCCCAACCTCCTTTTTTGCCCAGCTGTTGTTGCCATGTGGTCACGGTGGCATGCGCCAGCGATGCCCTAGTATGACGATGAGGGCACCGCTGTGTTTTAGTGGGTAGTCTGACATCGCAGTCAGCGAGTCCCACATACCCGTTGCCTTCGGAGGCGGGATGCGTAAAGGCATTTCACAGCGTCAATAAAAAAGGTGTTGCCATGTGACCACTATGGCCTTAGTCCTCATAGTTATCATGTGTAGCCATTATGGCCTTAGTCACTTTTACAGACGACTAAAGCCATAGTGGTGTGAACTGCATACTAACCAGGATGGTCATGGGCAGCAGCGTCACCATATACTGCTACAACACATTGCACTCGCCAACCCGCCTGCCAATCATGACGAGTATTGGCAAACCCCTCCAGATATGAAGGGGAAACGGCTGATGTAGTAGTAGTAGTAGTAATAACTGGAAATTTTATATAAAGTTTTTCAATAAAAATTAATATGTATTATAAAGCAAACATTTGACGAAGACGTTCAGTTAGATGTTGCTTGAATCAAGGCAAGATCTAGATTAAAAAAATTGTGTGTGTCAGCTCCGACGCACGACTGGAGTCTACTCCTTAAGTACGATTGTCTAAACATACGCAAAAAGAGTTTATCCAACTGAAAATAAGATTAATACCATATGAAAGGATAAATTAACAAATTAATGAAAATAATATACATATATAAATATATTTTTATTTATTTTATATACATTTATTATAACTAATCGGCGAAATATTTTACATTAAACTTTTCACAATAGTCAATTTCAGATGTGCACAAATATTTCATTAGGAATGTTGATAAATTATGTAATTATTACTATCTGACAATTATCATTTATTTTTTAAATATTATTTTTCAATATTAATTAGAGCAACATTACTTTCGCACCGCACCATAGGTGCGCGCGCACCGAAAAAGTAACGAGGTCATTCATCAGTAGATTTTACCTCTCATATTTTTCTCATACCGGGCGCCTTATATATGAAAATCGATTCTTAAGGATTAAACTCCAAAAATCATACATCAGAGCATATAGTTTAACTACTTGTTAGCACAGATGCCAAAATTTATATTAGAATATACGTTTTATATTATGAGACTAATGTAAGGAATAGTATGCTCTACTAATTATGAGTATAGAGCAAAATAAACATCCATTTTACGAAAAAAAAACGACGACTGGCTACTATGGCGTAAAATCAAAGAAATTGAAACGGTGTTGTAGGAATTTCGAATTTCAACAGATCATTTTCTATAATGTGCGATTACAGCGATTTATTTATTTATTTTTATACTTATTTAGTCACGATCACGTTTTTAATTATTTTTAATTGAGTTTTTCTAATATTTCCTATTTACATAATAATAGAATATTAATTTCTATTGGCATAACAAATTCATATATTTCATATCAGATGACATTTACAAAAATTACACTCATTTGTATGCAGATTTTAATTGATTTCACATAGAAGTTTCGGTGATCAAACTCGAACATAAATAACTTCAATATAGATGTTATCAACGGCCGTCCGACGCAGCAGTCAAAGGCTCTTATAATGAAGTTATTACGTACAGTCAATAAGTAGTATAAATAAAAATGTGTAGTACAGTAATAAATTCCTTACAACTAGACCTCTTATGCCTTAATGCTGAAAGAGAAACCTTTAAAAAAATGGGAGCTTTATTATTTTTATTAAAATAAATAATAATAATAATTCTAATTAGCTTTAAAAGTAACTACATAGATAGTAAATCTATAAAAATTACACGTTTATATACACAAATTACACACACACACACACACAAACATATATATACTAGCGGCCCACCGCTGCTGCGCCTGGGGTTTGTATATGTACCTAAATCTTTTGACGAAAAGTGCATGAAAATCCGTATAGTAGTCTTTGAGTTTATCGCGAACAGACAGACAGACAGACGCTTCAGAGGTCTTTGTTTTATAATATGTAATGACAAGCCCAATAAGTGCAAGCACGATAATAAATATTAATAACCTGACCAGTGTACCAAGTCCGTACGGAGTGTGCTTATGAAAAACGAATTGTAGCGGTCTTTATGAGAGTGTAGTGTTTTATCTTGATACACTCTCATCTATTAAGAATGTCTCGGTTCGTTTAACTTCGTTATCTTCATGGTATCCGTTGTATACTAGAAAGTTCTAAAAGGCCCTAGGTGTTCCTAGGTGGTCCTGTGGTCGCGAGGTGAGGGGGGCGTGAGAGGAGGACTGCTAGCGACTGACCGCTTAAGCGAGGGTCTTTCTTTTCGCATTCAGACACGGTGCAGATCACACATAATACATTAATTGGCGTTAGCTGTCGCGGCCGGTGCCGTTATAACCTGGGCTATACCACGTGGCTAAAGTAAGCAGACGGCGGCAGCAAAATTCTGCTGGGACTCTAATTACTGGCACTCATCTTATTGCTCTCTGAAAGCTTCCATCTAGTAGATCTTTAAAGTAACGATCGCTATTAGTTGTTTATAATAACAACCGAGACTGACGGCTTTACTTATCCTCCGAGACACGAAGGGTCATATACCCAGACCAGAATATTTGTATAAATACAAATATCTACTCCAAGCTGGAATCCAAACCCCGACCGCCAGTGTTGATGTAACTACTCGCTCTACTACACTGGAATGGTTGTCAGATATGTTTAATTGCTAATATACAATTCTTTAGTACGTTATTTATATTACTATTTCTTATCGTCCAGCCTGTGTAAGAAATGTAAGCTCTCAAAAACTTATTTTTCTCAAAAATATTGTCTATGACACGGCTTGAAATATAACCAATACAATGATCGTACCTCTTACTATTCTTTTCTTATTACAACGAGAAGTAATAAATATTTTATACCTTATAAAGAAAGCTTAACTGACAACAAGCAACAGCTCACAAATGTCTCACCATGCTCAAATGCCTAAGCCTCTCATGTGTCATCTGGCTACTCCACTGTGTGTTGAATAATAATTTCCTTACCAAAAGTAATCGTTTTCAGGTATTTTATGATAACAACTGGAATCGACTTGTTAACGTGTTTTCGAAGGCACGGTGAGAAGACGACACTCGGGGACGACTATGTAACAAAAATGTAAACATGCATACAAATATAAATCCGCTCAAAAAGGGAATCGAACCCAAGCACGTTGTTTTTTTTTTGGAACTTTCGATACTGTTACACAAGGATGGTCTTAATAGTATAGTGTAGGTAAAATGGTACAAAAACTAAATTAATTATTACAAAATTAACATTTATTTCAAAATTTTTTTTGAATTTTTAGTTTGTGTGTATAAAATAGGCTTCATTAAATTCAATTTGGGCGGACAAAGCAATGTGACTCGATATAATTTAGCTAATTTGTCACCCGAGGCTTTTCTTTGAGGATTTATTGTTTTAACAATGATAACTAGTCAAGATTTGTCTTTTATTAGATTTACTTTTAATTAATGTTTAAGAGAACTCTACCGCTTTAGGGATTTTATAAACAATTATACGTTTAATATTTCGTTGATGAATTAGAAAACTAATTATTTCTTAATTTTATTTCAATCTCTATTATTATATAATAAAACAAAAAAGTTTCTTTGTTTGTTTATTTTAACGTTAATCCAATGTGATGATCGATTTGAATAATTCTACGTCAATCGTTCATTATGGAAGGCTATATATCATGCTATGACGTAAAACCGAGAGCAATCTTTCTTTTCTAACGTGTGGTACTCGCAGCGAGTATGCGCTTTAACGCCGGCGGACGCGGATTCGATTCAAAGTCGGGGTAGGTATTTGTATTTGTATAAATATTAGTTTCCAGTCTGGGTGTGTCTTTTTGGGTATCCACACCATACCTCAGAAGGTACGTAAAGCCTTCGGTCCCGGTTGTTATCATGGACACCTGATAGCGATGGTTAGTCATGATAGAGAAATTATTCACCAAACCCCTAGTGGAGCAGCGTGGTGGATTAAGCTCCAAGCCTTCTCATATATAGAGAAGAGGCCTTCGCCCATCGGTGGGACATTTACAGGCTCATTGATTTTAGTTCAATCTGATAACGGAATGTAGATTTAAGATTTTAAACTAAAATGGTTATTTTTATAACTAAAATTATTCGAATCGGGATATTTACCATGATTTTTGTTTTAATTTGTGGAGCTCTATATTTCGACATTATCTACGAATGTCGAACTACAAACGTACGAGAAAGGAGGCAGTCCGATATGGATTATTTCTAATGCCGTCAACATCTACCCGCAAACTTATAAAATACAAATATCGAGCTCTACCAAATGAAAACAAAAAACATGGTAAATATCCCGATTCGAATAATTTTAGGAATGTAGATTTATTTCAATAATATTTAGTAGTTTTTAATAACCTTAGTAATATTTTTACGTACATGTTTTAATATGTTTATGGTAATACTATTTAATATGTTAAAAATATACGTATTGTACGAGACAACCGAGAAGGACAGCAACAGACGGTCTCCTTCGCACGTGTGTAAGCGAGATAGCATAATGTTATCGTCCATATCGCGCGTACTTATAGTAATCACTCGTATAGTTAGGATCTTAAAGAGGTATTTTGTATCGTTTCGTAGAATTATTTCATTAGAACATGTGTAATAGACAATCGAAAGAGATAGAGATAGACGGTCTCCCTCGCACGTGTGTGAGCGAGACAACATAATGATGTCGAAAAATATCGATCATATTTATAGAAATCATTCGCGTAGTTAGGTACTTAGAGAGGTACTTATATCATTTCGTAACATTATTTTATTAACTTGTAAATTTAATAAAGTTTAAATATTTTCGTATAAAGAGAGATAGATATAGAATTTTATATAGAAAAATAGAGAAAGCAATAGGATTAAGGATAATTTCATTATTTAATGTTTACAGTTATAAATTCGTAGATTAAGGATAATTTGTCATTTAATATCAATTTATTAATGTTATTATAGATATTTTATAGGTTATTATAGTCTAAAAGTGATAATTCATATGTAAAAATAGGATTATAGGATTAAGGACATTTCATTGTGTTAATATTAGCTTAAGAATATTTTCAGATATAGTTTGCATAGATTTAAGGATATTTTGTCAATTTATAGTTAATTTATAGATATTTTATATGTAAAAAATAGCAATTTACATGTAAAAATAGATTTTGACGATATAGCATTCGATAATTCATAGATGGATTAGCGACGCGCGCACGTGGCAGACTAACGCGGATTAAGGATCCGCGGGGGGCTTTTATATTAAGCGGTGGGGGACGAGGTAGATTTAAATACCGCGGCGAGGACCCGACCCCGTTTATTGATAATTAGCGCGCGCGCCGCATTAATTGTATGTTAAAATAATAGAGGATGAATAATTAAAATAGAGTAAGTATAGAAATAAGCTCGAATATTGTTAAAAGTATGTTTTTTAAATAAAGTAAATTTCCGGGGGTGAGGTAAGGGATCACTGGCCAGCCAATCAGAGAAGTATAAATTGCGGTGCCATTTCGGGTACCACATGCCAGTCTTCGATTGACAAGCGAATAGAAAAGATAACGAATAGTATATGCCAGTCCTCGATCGACCAGCGAATAGTAAAGATAAAGAATAGCAAGAGACCATAGTATAGAAGAGATCGCTTATAGAAGCTAGCCAGCAATTCTGCTCCTCACAAGCGGGAAAATCTTCAACAATTAATTGGCGTTTCACTGACGTACACCCTCACTGAACACACGGCGAACTAGAACCAGCTCACCCTTCGCATTCGTTTGATACCGGCCCTAGAAACAGACGTCTCATCGTCACATCGCATATTATACAGTCCACTTCGTATTTCTATCGACTAGGGTCCGGTACATTTGGTCCTTCGAGCCGGATCTACCCTTCGTGTCTCGTCGTGGTACATTTGGTCCTTCGAGCGCCGGATCTGCCTTTCGTCGTGTCTCATCGTGGTCATCGTGTACGTCGTGTTCGTCATATAGATATAGCGAAGTTGAAGACATCGTTTATAATGCCGCTTACAAGATCGCAAGCCGAGAAGACCAGAAGAGAGAGAAGAAGATTGACCGGTGGGAGGGATGCGCTGTGCCGCGCTCCCGGCTGCATGGGTACCACCATCTTGCTTATTTCTTCCGTGAAACAGCTTTGCTGTGTTTCGGAAAGAAGGGCAAGACAGGCAGTGTAATTACTGGCACCGAGACTTAACATCATATGTCTCAGGATAGGCAACACATAAATGAGTCGGCTGGGCTAGTTCCAGGTGAACTAGTTTATGTTCATGGGTGACGTCGACCACTTACCATCAGGTGGCACGTCTGCCAGTTTGCCTATTCAACTAACATATTAAGATGGAACAAGAAATAGAAGCGATCCAAGAAAGGTCTCCAGAAGACACCTCGAACATCGCGACACAGTCGAAGCCTTCGAATGTACCTGTTCGACATGAAGAACCGCCTAGGTCTCCGTCGGCGGATCCAGGTCAAAGAAAGCTTTCGAAACCGTCCTCGAAGAAGGCATCAAAACAGAAGAAGCTTCTCAAGCTACGAGAAGAGATAGCTCAACGCAAGCTGGAACTCGCCATTGCAAAAGCTGAAGCCGCCGCGCTCGAATCCGACGACGACGATAGCGAGGATTCATCGCACGACGGCGACGACCGAGTCATAGAGTGGTTGGACAGAAACCCGGAGGTCACCACGAAACCGATAGCTCAAGACCCCGAAGAACCTATAGCGAAGCCCACCACACATACAGAAAAGAACAACTCGGTCATCATAGAAAAAGAAGCCCCAGAGATAGCGACTGTGGCATCGAATAGCATAGACCTGACGCAATTAGCGGCAGCCATCACCACAGCGGCAAGATCTGCGGGCACATCTAGATACATAGGGGAGTTACCGTACTTCAACGGGTCACACACAGAGTGGCTCGCCTTCCGCGCTGCTTACTACGAATCATCGACTCAACTCAGCGCGGCGGAGAACTCAGCAATAATACGAAGAGCCCTGAAAGGAAAAGCGAAGGAAGCGGTCGCCAGCCTTCTCATCGCAAACGCGCCGGCAATAGATATTATGAAGACACTAGAAACTCGCTTCGGAAGACCGGACGCCATCGCCATCACCGAGCTAGAGAAGCTGCGCAACCTGCCTCGCCTTACCGACTCTCCGAGGGACATCTGTGCCTACGCTAACAAAATTAAGAACTGTGTCGCCACTCTACGACTGCTAGCTAAAGACCAGTACCTGTATAGCCCAGAAATAATAAAACAGCTGATCGAGAAGCTAACACCAACGACACGATTCAGATGGTTCGACTACGCAACAAATAGCAGCGATATAGAAAAAACGAAGACTGAACCGGAGTTAGTACTGTTCTGTGACTTCATAGAACGAGAAGCAGACAGGTGTGCGAAGTACGCACCTCCGGAACAGATCAACAATGAAGAGACCACGACACCTGTACGAAGACACCGCGCGCTCGTAACGAACAATAGGAAATTCCCTTGTCCTATATGCAAGGAGAAGGAACACGAGCCGTCGGACTGTTCGAAACTAAAGACAGCGGAGCAACATAGGCGTTGGGAAATAGCTAAGGACGCGAACCTCTGCTATAGATGTCTTCGCTACAGAAGTCAAACACACAAGTGTAAGACACGTGTCTGCGGTAAGAACGGTTGCGAACGAACACATCATCCGCTGCTTCACTTCACGCCGACCAACAAAGAAGATAGAAGAGAAGAAACAGAGAAGGTCACCACTACACATAGCCACAAGGAGTTGCACGCCTACCTGAAATACATTCCGGTCAGGATCAGCGGCCCTAAGAAAACCATAGACATGTACGCGCTGCTGGACGACGGCTCCACCGTGACCTTGATAGAAGAGAGTATCGCTTCGAAGATCGGCGCGAAGGGACATAAGGATCCGTTGAACATCGAAACAATCAACACGAAGTTAGCTACGCACTCATCTCGTCGTGTCACATTCAATATAAAGGGGCAAGAAAAAGAGTTCAAACTACAGGCGAGAACTATAAAGAAAATGAAAATATCGCCGCAATCGATAAACAAAGAACAAGTACGGGCCTGCGAACACCTTAAAGACATCGCTAACGACATTTCGTATAAGGACGCTCGCCCTACTATACTCATCGGTCAGGACAACTGGCACCTCCTAATAGCATCTGAAACAAAGAAGGGCAACAGAAGTCAACTAGTCGCATCGAAGACGCCCTTAGGATGGGTCCTCCACGGGTCTGGCTCTCGCACCGTCGGTCAGCGGGTTCACTTCGTATACAATCTCGCTGACATAGATATAGAAAGCGACGAAAGCCGCATGGATGAGAAGCTACGACACCACTTCGCTCTGGACTCCATCGATATAGCTAAAAAGAAGCCGCGTTCCGATCCGGAACAACAAGTAATAGACACACTGGAAGCGAACACCGTACGAACAGAAGGCGGACAGTGTGAAACGGCTTTACAGTGTATAGAGAACGATTCGAATACATCGAATAACTACGCTCATCGCATCGCCGCAATAGAAGAGACCACCAGCAACAGCGAGTGGAGATGGATGCCTACGAAACTTAACAACGCCGACGACGCCACCAGGGACGTGCCTTGTGAGTTCGGCAAGGCACATAGATGGTTCACGGGGCCACCATTTTTACGAAAGCATCCATCGGAGTGGCCATCCGAAGTCCCGTTGAAAGTCGAAGTCACCGGTGAAGAGCGTACGCACCACATAGTCACAAAAACATCGATATCCGTCAGCCAGTCCGTACCCGATAGCGCACGATTCTCTAAGTGGGAACGGCTAGTACGAGCTACCGCGCGGGTATTACAATTTATACAACTGTGCAGAGGTCAACGAACCGAGCGTGTTAATTATAGAAAGAAAAAACAGTACGCGGACACCGACTGGAACAATAAAGATAATAAGTGACACATAGGTACGAAATCGAAACAGTCGAGGCATTATAAAGAAGAAAATAAATACCTGCCAATAGAAGCCGCACTACTAAGACAGGCGGAATCCTTAATAGTGAAATCGATACAGCAGGATTCCTTCTCTGACGAAGTATACGCCCTAAGGAGCGGCAAATCGCTATCGAATAATAGTAGACTACGATTATTATCGACAACGTTCGTAGACGGAATTATTCGTGTCAAGAGCCGGGTCAACGCAGCGGCGGGAGTCACGGAGTCACAAAAGTCACCAGCCGTGATAGATGGTGACCATCGAGATCTATGTGTATATAGAATATACACATAGGAGCCTGCAGCATGCCGGCGTCGAAACAGTCGTCAACGAGTGCAGACAGCACTATTGGGTGCTCCGACTCCGCCCTGTGACCAGAGTCATCGTTCGCAGCTGCCTACCATGTCGCATTCGAAGAGCAGCACCACCGTCGCCACCAACGGGCGACTTACCACCGACTCGACTCGCTCATCATCAAAGGCCGTTTACGTACACCGGCATCGATTACTTCGGACCGTTCACAGTCACCATAGGAAGACGCCATGAAAAGCGCTACGTGGCCCTCTTCACGTGTCTCACCACTCGAGCTGTGCATTTAGAAGTCGCCGCATCACTATCGACCGACTCAGCTATACTGGCACTTCGTCGAATGATAGCGCGCCGTGGTTGTCCCACCAAAATCTGGTCGGACAACGGAACGAACTTCCACGGCGCGGACGCCGAGCTGAAGAAGGCGGCGCTGCAGGCCACGAGTGAGGAGGCCAACATCAGATCGATCACATGGAGGTACATACCACCGGGCGCACCGTTCATGGGCGGAGCATGGGAGCGGCTAGTGAGGTCTGTGAAGACCGCTCTCACAGCAGTACTGCAAGAACGAAGTCCACAGGAAGAGGTCCTCGCTACACTACTCGCAGAGGCCGAATACACAGTAAATAGTCGGCCCCTTACACACGTCTCAGTCGACATCGAAGATCCCGAAGCGCTGACTCCGAATCACATACTGCTCGGAGGGTCAGCCCGAGTACCGTTGCCCGGCAGATTCGACGATAGGGATCTGATAGGACGCCCGTACTGGAGAGCAGCACAGCGCCTAGCAGATCAGTTCTGGGCCCGATGGGTTCGTGAGTACCTTCCCGAGCTTCAACACCGGCGGGAGCCCCGAGGGTCCGGACCAGCAATAGCAGTCGGCGACGTGGTACTCATAGTCGACGGGAATCTACCTCGCAACACCTGGCCACGAGGCGTCGTGATAGCTACGTATCCCGGTCAAGACGGAACGGTACGAGTAGTGGACGTGAAAACATCCGGAGGCATCCTGAGAAGACCTACGAAGCGGTTGGTGCAACTGACATCGGCATCGGTCGTCTCTCCCAGCACGGAAGAGTGCAGCATCGTGTCGAGCCCCGAGACTGCACGGCGGGAGAATGTACGAGACATTCGAGAAGGACAGCAACAGACGGTCTCCTTCGCACGTGTGTAAGCGAGATAGCATAATGTTATCGTCCATATCGCGCGTACTTATAGTAATCACTCGTATAGTTAGGACCTTAAAGAGGTATTTTGTATCGTTTCGTAGAATTATTTCATTAGAACATGTGTAATAGACAATCGAAAGAGATAGAGATAGACGGTCTCCCTCGCACGTGTGTGAGCGAGACAACATAATGATGTCGAAAAATATCGATCATATTTATAGAAATCATTCGCGTAGTTAGGTACTTAGAGAGGTACTTATATCATTTCGTAACATTATTTTATTAACTTGTAAATTTAATAAAGTTTAAATATTTTCGTATAAAGAGAGATAGATATAGAATTTTATATAGAAAAATAGAGAAAGCAATAGGATTAAGGATAATTTCATTATTTAATGTTTACAGTTATAAATTCGTAGATTAAGGATAATTTGTCATTTAATATCAATTTATTAATGTTATTATAGATATTTTATAGGTTATTATAGTCTAAAAGTGATAATTCATATGTAAAAATAGGATTATAGGATTAAGGACATTTCATTGTGTTAATATTAGCTTAAGAATATTTTCAGATATAGTTTGCATAGATTTAAGGATATTTTGTCAATTTATAGTTAATTTATAGATATTTTATATGTAAAAAATAGCAATTTACATGTAAAAATAGATTTTGACGATATAGCATTCGATAATTCATAGATGGATTAGCGACGCGCGCACGTGGCAGACTAACGCGGATTAAGGATCCGCGGGGGGGCTTTTATATCAAGCGGTGGGGGACGAGGTAGATTTAAATACCGCGGCGAGGACCCGACCCCGTTTATTGATAATTAGCGCGCGCGCCGCATTAATTGTATGTTAAAATAATAGAGGATGAATAATTAAAATAGAGTAAGTATAGAAATAAGCTCGAATATTGTTAAAAGTATGTTTTTTAAATAAAGTAAATTTCCGGGGGTGAGGTAAGGGATCGCTGGCCAGCCAATCAGAGAAGTATAAATTGCGGTGCCATTTCGGGTACCACATGCCAGTCTTCGATTGACAAGCGAATAGAAAAGATAACGAATAGTATATGCCAGTCCTCGATCGACCAGCGAATAGTAAAGATAAAGAATAGCAAGAGACCATAGTATAGAAGAGATCGCTTATAGAAGCTAGCCAGCAATTCTGCTCCTCACAAGCGGGAAAATCTTCAACAATTAATTGGCGTTTCACTGACGTACACCCTCACTGAACACACGGCGAACTAGAACCAGCTCACCCTTCGCATTCGTTTGATACCGGCCCTAGAAACAGACGTCTCATCGTCACATCGCATATTATACAGTCCACTTCGTATTTCTATCGACTAGGGTCCGGTACATGTATTATGTAATAGTTTTCTTAATTTATGAATGGAAGCCATATATATACTTTTCTTTTAATTTTTACACGAAGCTGAAGAAGAATTACTCATTTAAATTATTTTTTTTTTTTACAAAAACAGTCATTGTTAAGATGTTTTTTATTTATTTCGTTTGTAAAATTATTTTATTGTTAACTTTAAAATAATATTCATCTTGCTTTCAATTTTCAAAATTGCGTTGGACTGAACTTCATTTCTGGGAGTTTGCCAAAAATAAAACAATGTATTCCACATATCAACATTCATGACACCTTCCACAAAGATCCGTTCAGGGCCGGATTAAGCTAGGATTAGGAGGATAAGCTAGGATTATCAGGGACCCCTACACATTAGAAGAAATATTTAACAACACACCTTTTTCAATTACGCCATTAAATAAAGTATGTTTTTATTATTTAATTCTCATTGTATTTAGCGGTGAACAAAAACACGATGTCACAAACAAAACAAACGTGATTAGACTCATGTGTTTCGGTAGAAATTCCGAAATATGTTCATCCGTAAACCCGCAGTAGAGCAGCGTGGCGGATTAAGCTTAAGTCCTCCGCTTTAATAGGAGAAAAGTTATTTTCTCAGCAATGAGACGCTTAAGAACTGGTACAGTCATAATATAACTTTTATTTTTATTTCATTTTGTATTTTTATTATTTTATTTTATTATTAAAAAAATTATAAAATTGTTCTTAATATATAAATAAATTTATATATTTATAATTAATATTTGAAATAAAACTAAATATTTATATTAAGGGGGAATTCTGGCAAATTCTGAGCAGTTTATGGCAGCTTTTTACCTTAGCCATATATACCTAATCCAGCCCTGTATCCATTTCACAATTTATCACCGAAGCCGACCAATTCGTATGCACATCAAACGCAACGCCTTAACGAAAATCGTAAAAAGAACTTTTCTTTACTGAAATGTCTACTTTATATGTCATACATATTCATGAAGATATATTTTATGCTCGGTTAGTTTTTTTTTCCTTTTAAAGAAACCATTTATTTAATTTTAGTCATATTTATGAAAAAGTTTTAAAATATTTTAAAAGATTTTTATTCGACGAATAATTATTATGAAAATATCTAATTTTTTATATAAAAAACGATTATATTTAAAAATAAAACTTAAATAATAGCTAAATACATTAAAGTTTCATTTACATTTTAATCTTGCGTCTGTTTATTTATGCTAATATTATGAAGATGAGACTTTATTTATTTGCTTTTCAGTATTAAGAAACTAGTGTAGTAATCAAAACTAGGTTTAAATTAAGAAATCCCTGATTCAAAAATATCTCTAATAAATAAAAAATCTGAAAAAGTGATCATAGTCGTATCATTTTAAGAAGAAGTTGAAGAACCATTTAGAAGTTAGTAGCAGTTACAACTATTCTAGTGTAGCTCACATGCGCCTGATGCCGCCCTAGTCGAGGCTGCGGACGGTAGGGTCGGGGATTGCCCGCCGTCCGCCGAAACAGCCTACCGCGAAGGTGCGATGCCCGAGTGCGCGGGGTGTCGCACAGAAGAAAGTGCCCGATGGGGCTGCCGCCTGCGGGCCACGGAGCAACGTAGGCGGTACCCGTGGTCTGCCTTGTAAGGGCGGGTGAGGGCGCACGGCGGGCTATTCTAGTGTAGTGATGCAAGAAGTCGCCTAAGCACCGGGGTCCGCGGATTCGATTATTATATGTAAATAAATATATAATTCATTCAGACTCGGGGTGGGAATCAAACCCACAATCCTCGAGCAGAAAGTTAGTTCACTGCCAACTGCGCCAACGGACCACTCAAACAATTTAAAACACAGCATAAAACAGCTGAAACTTCCACATTCTAATGACTTGAAATATCCCAACAGACCAAAGCTTTATAACACGTCTACCAGCTGTCTATTTAACTTAAATTATGATGTATTAATCATAGCAAAGTTCTTTACGTCCCTCGCGGGTTTGAACACGTTGATTCCTTAATACCCGAGAGATTGGTTACTTATTTACGGTCACTGCTCCGCTTGATCAGTCACAGCGTGATAATTTATGTTCTGTAATCTGATATATAGGCTATCTTAAATCATACAAGTACAATAAAACTCCTTAGATTTGGATAGATAGATAAAATATTCCTTATTGTACATCACATTTAAAAAGAACTTACATTAATAAGTAATTTAAACACAGAAATACTAATGTACAAGGGCGGTCTTATCGCTAAGTAGCGACCTCTTCCACATAACCTAAAGATTATGGAGAATATCTTAGAAAAGGTAGGTAGGTGGTGCATCGTTATTACTTTAAATATATACTGTTGGTAAAAGACTTATTCTTATTTATATATTTTGTGTATTAATATTATATTCCCTAGCATAATTCAGTATAAGCCATCCGTCAATATTACCAAACAAGTCAGTGTATATCACAGAAACGGAACCATACAAAAAGAAATACAGGCTATCTAAATGGAGCACTTTCCTCATACATTATACTTCCAATAAATTGGGTGACATATCTCATACATAAACATATATGTTAACACGAGTATATTTGACCTTATCGACGTACTTAGCTGAATTAACTTGAGGCTGTCCTTTCTTCATTTTGCACGGTATTGGCTTAATAGGGTTGTCGATATTATATTGAAAATAAAATATTTCGTCTTTTTTATTTTAATATTAAGAAACATATTTTGTATGTTTCATATCTATAGATATTATTTTAAATTTAAGTAGATTACTTATATTAATTGTTCTATTAATGAACTAATGAATTAATTAGCCTGTAAACGTCCCACTACTAGTCAAGGCTACCCCACTGTGGGTTGGCGGATAATTTTAAAGTTTTTTTGGCTCCTCTGATGGTTCAAGTGCTTTACTGAACAAGTTCGTAAAAGTTTGTTTCTAATCAAGTAAATAAATAAAAGTTTTCTGGGATGAATGGATGTACATAAAATCCAAAATTGAGTAAATAAAATATGGTATAAATAGTATAATTTATATAATATTTTATTTTAGCTATATTATTAGCTAATAGAGATTGATATTTTCAGCCAAAATGAAAAAAATTATAACGTGCAATCTGTGCAATCCCTTGTTGACTAGTTTAAAACAGAAATATGAAAAATCACAAATACACTGGGTATCCAGAATTTGTACTGTACACAAATATAATTTATTTTATTAAGAACGTCTCGTAAATACAGAATCACCTTTTCTTCTTTAATTTCAATAATGTGTAATTATAGTTTGAATAAGTACGCATTAAAGATATTCGTAATAATAATATTCTAAAAATATTAATAAAAAAGGCATGGGCAAGTAAAGCCTGTGGATATATAGAAAAAAAAAAAATAGTGTGTAATTACCATACTTTCGACTTTCCCACAAACTATGCCTACTGGAGTTATCGAAACAGAATAACGCGTTTTAACGCAACCCTAAGCTCTAACGAGGCGTTCAATAAAATAGAGAAAACGGAGGGAGTGAAAAAAGTAATCAACTCACTCATCTCTATACAAACAGCCGGCCGTTTTCTATATTTACGAGCTCGCTACAGATTTCCGAAGACCCGATTTTCACGAGTCGGAACCTACGCACACTGTACTTCAATGTATTTGCGGTTTTTAAACGAAATATACCGCATAAAATCGACATCTCACATACTCAAGTAAACTTTAATAAATCCTTTGTATTTTCTCAATACAATAGAGTTTAATTTTGTATAAAATCTACCATTAGATCGAAGTAGATTATACTTAGAAAGATTATCATATAGTAGACAGTAGTACAGTAGAGATATATAATAAGAGCTAAAATACCCTTTTAGAAATGTATCAAATCTATCTTTATAGTTGACATAATCTTCTTTATATATTCCATATTAATATTTTTTTTATTATTTTTCATAATAACTTTAAATGTATCCGTTCATCACATAGATTTTGAAAATAAGTATTTGTAAAGTAGTATATTACACTATAATGGAATAATATGTAATGATTCCACTGCTGGGCAAAGATTCTTTCTCCTATATACTCGTCAGTGGGTTTGTAGATGTAACAATCTCTTTAATAAAGAGTAAAATATTTATAGAATTATTCGCTCTCTAGTTGTTTATGTTAACAACTATTTGGTATTTGTGTTGACAACCAGGACCGACGTCTTTACGTGCTGTTCGAGGCACGGCAGAGAGATTACAAGGATAAAAAGAGAGGCCAAAAACGAGTATTTGTAGAAATCCAAATCCACGTTGAACGATAATGAAATCAGCATGTATCACAATAGACGTCAATTCACTAAAAAAACGCACGATTTTTCAACGAAGTGTGTGCTAGGTGTACTCTGAGATTGAGACAGATCGTGATGATTGAGTATTGGGATATACGACGTGCTTTTACAGATTCTATTGTCGAAATATTCTGTAACACGAAGAGAATTTTTCTGAGAAATATATGATCTGTTTTAAAAGTAAGAAGTTAACTCAACAATTTTTAAAAAGTGTATTTTTGATGTTTTATTTAAAAGACGAACGACGAAGTTTTATTGGTGGAAACTGGATAGGTTTATGTTGTATATTTTTATTCTTTATTATTTTTGTGCTATTGTACTGTTTGTTTCACAAATATAAATAAATAAAAAATAGAATAAAAAATACAAATAACAGATAAAAAGCGTTCGTTTTCGACTCAACTAGTTTTCTCAAAAACAAGAAATGCTTTCTTTAAAACCGGATTTTGAAAATTCATAGTATAGAAACCACGACCTTTCGATTCGGTCGGTGAAAAACGGTATTTTCGCTACACTAAACTCTCTCGATACAGTTTAATAGCTGTGATAATTTACAGAGTCGGTCACAGAGCTGTATTTGTGAAACTATCATGACGTATATTAAATAATAAAAATAAAATTATTTTAAAATTTAAAGACGTCTTAAAGTTATGTTGCATATTCTTCAAGGGTACGGAACTTTTTGCTGGTATGAACAACAGTTAAATTTGACTGTGTTAATATCTAAGTCAATCGAAAAATTCATTGTTAAATATGATGAAGATGCTGATTAAGCCTTTTATTTTGGGCTTTACACACATTTTTTTTTTTTCACATTATATCTCTGAGCTCAGTGTGCCTGTTGGCAAAGGCCTCCTCTAACATTATCCATTGATTTCTATCTCTAGCGACTCTTCTCCAATAGGGACCCGCTGTTAATTTTAGCTCATCTTCCCATCTTCTGTGTTGTCTTCCTCTTCTCCTTGTGCCGCCTCTAGAATACCAATCTGTTACAATTTTACGCCATTTTTCATGATTACTTCTCAGTGTATGCCCGGTCCATCTCAACTTAAATTGATCTATCTTTGTAAGTGCATTCTGTTACTTTAGTCTTAGATCTTATAGTTGTATTTCTTACTCTATCTTGTTTTCTGATAATTATCAAACTTCTCTCCATATCTATATATACATATACAAAATTTGAGCATATCTCTGTGATGTCTTGTAAAGGACCAGGTTTCACATCCATAAGTAGTAAGCAAGGTAGAATGCAGATATTAAACACTTCCCGCTTGATTTTTATACTAAATTCACTTTTTTCAGCGACCAGTATTTTCTCCAGCCATTGGCTATGCGTTTTTTTAAATTATTTTGTAGTTTAAATAATGTCAACGAATCATCATTAAAATAATGTCATCGGCAAATCTCAGGTGATTAAGTTTTCTCCCATCGGTGCGTAATCTATAACCGTTCCAATATAGTTTTTGAAATACATTTTCCAATACAGCACAGAACAGTTTGGGAGATAATGGGTCTCCATATCGAACTCCTCTTTCGATTTTAAATGCCTCGCCTAGAGCCTTCAGTTTTATTGTTACTTTGCTGTTTGTGTGAATGCTTTTGATGATATTTATGTAAAATGTAGAGATTCCCTGACTACCAAGACTGTCCTATATTGCTTCATGGCTAATGCTGTCAAAAGCCTTGGTGTATTCTATGAAGGCCATATACAAAGGCTTGTTATATTCATTATATTTCTCCGCTATCTGTTTAACGGTGTGTATGTGGTCTATCGTGGCAAAGTTATTATATACAAGGTATTTGTTAAATAAACTGTGATATTCATTTTATATAAAATATGATAAAAAGTATCAAGTGTCTATCTTGTTGTATTAATTAAAATCGTAACAAATTTTATTCAAATACATTACTACTTTTGGCATGATACGAGGCCAAGATAAAGACATGGAAACAGAAAAAAATCAGTTTTGTCTTTACTATTGATTATAGAATAGACTCCAAAATTATTTTTCAAAATATCTTCAATGTAAAGAACTGGTGTGTCGTTGTGTTGTTAGTTTTATTAAATTATTATATTCATTGAATTAATTTATTGTATCAATATTTTTTTTTTGTTTCATTTCGTCATTATTATATCAAACTGTACTTAACGGCAACAGTGCAAAAAATCTATACAAATAATAAATCTGTTAAAACCTCCGTTTTATTAATACACTATATATCATCAAGAATAAATTTTAATAGCGCGTTTTTTTTGTATCAGCGCCATCTCTTATCGTTTTTAGTCGTGCACGTATCACGTAAAAAGTACAAAACCAATTTAAATAACTTTAATACATAAAAATTATGCATAACTCACAGTATAATTTAGTTTTTGTTTCATTGTAATTAAATTTAAAAATAAATATTTAAGAAAAATAGAAATAGGTATCTACGCCGCCAACGCCATCTGGTCTAAGGAATCTTAAAAACTCACAAAACTTACTTTTGAGTTATTATTTTGTTAAACTTAAAAGTTTACTAAATATGTCGGATAGGAATAGAAATCGTTTTAATATTTTAGATAAATATCATTTTCAATTAATATAAGTACTAATATGTTAAATGTCACTAAAAATAAAAACGATATGCTTCCATTATACGATAGATGGCGCATGTAGGTGATAAAAAATATAAATTTATAATTTTTGAAATTTTAGTTAAATACCCGTGCGAAGCCGGGGCGGGCCTCTAGTTGTTAATAAAATCTAAAAGTAGTAGGTTTTGCAAATATTATAATGTGAATTTTTTTTTTACGAGTGTGCAGCGAAGTTATTAATAAAATTCACATTTAATTTTTCCCACGTTTGTACTCGGCATTAATTATGTCAAACAAGTCGTCCAAAAGGAGGTTACGCGAACATTTTCCGTTTAAAAACCCCACATCCTGGTTCGTATGAAATCTCTAACGGCAATGTTTTTCGACCTTAGAAAAAAAATACGAATAGAAATGTCATAATAGAAATTTTAACGTTTTACTAAACATTTAACATCAAGTAACTATAAATGTAATATATGCCTGTGTTGTAGGTACCTAACAGTCGACTGATATATGTATTAATTATATTTTTAGTAAATATACATAGATATACATAATTTAAAAATATTTCAACCAGATTTGGTTCGGGGAACGACCTCACAAAAACCCTGGAGCAGAAAGCAGGCAAGTCAGGCAAAGTCTCTGCTAACTGCGCCACCGCCCAGTAGTAACATTATACTATTAATTGTTAATGATTTAGTTTTTATTAATTAATATATGAGTACGTAAACGTACAGCTAAATTTTTGAGGACGTGTTAAATTTATATGTTATGTATGTTCAAAGGAACTTATAATAGAAAAAACAATTTTGTATTCTTACGTTTAAACACGTACCAACTCACACATTTAAACATAAATATCGTAAACTGCACAGTTATCTCTTGCTAACTGTATAAATAACACACGAACAAAAAAGTTCAAAGACAGCCGAGTAGAAAAGTATTTAACTTTAAATTGAACTTGATGTTATCTGTCCGGAACGGTTCACCTCCGTACAGTCGTGAACAAAATAAACGAGCTGTATCGACAACGAAGAAAATGAATCCGCAAATGTATCAAAACAAAATCAAAGTTTCCTTAGTTTTTCCATTACGAGCCGGGCACGCAACACGAGGATTACACTGCAATATTCCGTTTTCATTACTGAGTACAGATTATGTGGGAATTCGGATTAGGGCTGCCACAAAGTATTGACTTTTGTTTAACCGGTAGTGTTGTTCCGATCTTTAAAACATAAAAAGAAGAAACCATAAAATTTGACTTATTATCGTCCAGTTTTGTACGTTGTATTTGTTATTTTGACCATCAGGGGTAATGAGATTACTATTATGGGAGTGAAATAAAAATTAATTATGTTTTACTTATTTTCTTTAATTGATGTACGGCTCCATGAACTATCAGGTCTTTGCTATTGTTTGAAAATAAACCATTTGAATTTTTATGAGATTTAGGAATAATATTTTTTTCTTTGTTAAAGCCATTATTGGTTTCATATAACATTATTGGTGCCATTAGACGTAGCTTTCCCTTTCACCAGCATCTACAAGAGTGACTATCTTACATTAAATATTTTCTCAGTTTGACAACAGAGAGTTTTGATCGTTATTTGTATGTCATTTGATCAAAGTTATCTACAGAAATAATTAAATTTAATAAATAATTACATTGATAACTGGATTTATTTGAATTTAAAAAAGTTCCGTTTTTCATATAGAATCTTCATGAAAAAAATTGTCTTATCAAGTGTTGTAATATTTTTTGTTCATTACGATAAAAATTATTAAGAACATGTTAGATTATTTTTAATCGTGTTCATAGAGTTTTGTAATAAAAGCCAAGGTGACACAAATAACACGCAGACATTAAGACTTTTTTGACTGAGCACGTAGAAACGAGTATTCGTTTCTACTGAGCATAAACTTATAACATGCGTGAGCTACGCAGTATGATTTCGTATTACGAAAAAAAGGTTCAAAGAGCTCTACGATTTAGCCAGGTAACTTTAAACGGATTACATCATTATAAAATGTCTAATCGTTTAATCAAATGACGATATAATCTGCTCTGGACCGACATTATATAGTCTGCGGTACTTCTGAAGGAAGCAAACTGATTAAAAAAATATATTATATAATGTATATAAAAAAATTACTAATAGTCCGCAAAATTCTTATATTACTTTGTATTTGGATTCCAAGGATGAGTCAATGTAACCAAACGCAAAAATACTTCGTGGATTTAGACAACTCTTTGGGATAGTGGTTACTGCAATTAGCTTTAAAACTAAAGAGCTGATTACTAAGCTAATTATGTGTTACAATTGTTAAAACTATAGATGTGTGTATTCAATTGAAATATTTTGTGTCCTATTTAGGAATATTTAAAGTGTATGTTAATATTTCTTTAATCTATTTTGATACGAGTATATGAGGCGCGTCGCGATATCTATTCCCGCTCAGGGCAAATATTTGTATATGTACAAATATTTGTTTCTGGTCTGGCTAGGTCCTCGTGAGTTTCTTAACAGTGTCTCGGAGATCGCGTTAAGCTGTCGGACCCGGTAGTTGCCATTGACACTTGTCTGCGATTTTTACTCATGCTAGATAAATTATTCAACAACTCGCAGTGGTGCAGCGTGACGGATTAAGCTCAAACCCTTCACTTATATGGAGGAGAGTCCTGAGATATTATAAACTCATTTGCAAAAAAAAAACGGGCGGTTTCGATTTTCTTCCTGGCTGAAAAAAATAAAATACCAAAAAGGTTTTAATCATTTGAACATGTTACTGGCCAGTTATAAAAGTGCCATAATGTTTATAAGAGTACATTCCAAATTCAAATTTTTGACTGAGCCTGGTTTTCAAAGAAAATAACTTTTAACTTCATTTTGTGGCGCGAATTCCCTATAGTTAATATCGACTCTAATTAACTTTTTGTCAATTTTTATTAAATTATCTGGTGTCCTTGACATTTAAAAGTATTGTTATTGCTGTTTAGCAATTTCGAAAATGGTAAATAAAGTGATAAAAGCGAGCAAAATTATTGCGCTGCTTGAAGAAGGTTGCAGTCAATGCTTCGTGGCTCAGAGGCTAAATGTGAGTCGGTCGACAGTTCAAAGGACCTGGCAGCGCTATCAAGAGACCGGTTCCGTCAAGAGAAGGCCTGGTTCTTACAGAAAGACATGTACCGAATCACGGGATGATCATTTTCTAGTTAGTCAGGCGTTGAGAAATCGCAAATCTTCTTATGTGGACCTCAAGAACACCCTCGAAGAAGTAAGAAATGTGCAAATTAGTCTATGGACGGTCAGGAGGAGGCTTCTCGCTGCTAATATACACAGTCATCGCCCGGCACGCGGCCCTAAATTACTCCGTGGACATCGAGTTGCCTGGCTTAGTTTCGCTCGAAATTGTGTGTCATGGACTCATGAAGACTGGGATAGGGTATTGTTCTCCGATGAAGCCAGGATATCTCTGCATGGTGAAGACCGACGTCGGCGAGTGCTACGTAGACGAGGAGAACGCTTTGCAGAGGCATGTTTTGAAGAAATCACACCTTATGGAGGGGGCTCTGTTATGTTTTGGGCAGGAATAAATTCTATGGATCGTACGGAGTTAGTCTTCATCGAAAACGGTACACTGACTGGACACCGATACATAACGGAAGTTCTAATTCCTTATGCACAACCCGCTTTAACCGCTCTTGGCGAAAACTCAATTTTTATGGACGACAACGCTCGCGCCCACCGGTCTGGCGGTGTGGATGCGTATATGCTAGAAGTCGGAATTCGTCGTTTGGACTGGCCAGCTAGAAGTCCGGACCTCAATCCCATAGAGCATGTCTGGGACGTTCTGAAGCGACGAGTGAGATCAGTGCAGAAGGCTCCGCAGACCATCAGAGAGCTAAAGAATGTGATTACCGCGGAGTGGGAACGTATTCCCCAAGAAACCATAAAAGATATACTCACTAGCATGCCCAGACGAATGCAAGCTGTGATTTCAGCAAGAAGGGGTCACACTCAATACTAAATTTTTATCTGCTTTTAATGTATTCAAGAAAAACAAAGAAATTAACGCGTTTCATTTTTATTTAGCGAGCAGGTACAATCATAGTGTTTTGAGCTTAAACATTATTTCTTAATAATTTAATTAAAATGTTATGATAAAACTGATGAAAACTATTCCTTCCTAATTAATTTAATCCTTTGTATCCCAACTATCTACGCGAGCGTTTTAAATTTTTACATCCTCCTGGTTCCTCATGTCGATCCAATGTTCAACTCCTCCTGCAAATTCCATCACACTCTTCCAAGTTTTACTCCTACTCGTATACCGTCCATGCAGCTAGGTTGTGGAATTCGTTACCATCATCGATTCGCACCAGTAAATCTATGAATATCTTTAAAAAAAAGTTAAAAGAGCATTTTTTGTCCTTGACATGATATTTTATAGTATATAAATATGTATTTATATATTTAATTTTGTATTTAAGTAATAAATTATGTAATGTATATGTATGTTATATATTATGTCTAGTGTATACATATTAGATATGAATAAGTATAGTATGTTCTACATTTTCTTCGCCCATAATTTTGTTTGTTAATGTAGTTCTGTTTTCATTTAGTTTACTTTGTTTTTTTTTTGTGTGTAATTGTACGTCTACCTTATCTGATTTATGTCTAAGATGATTCCTTTTCGGGTGTGCTGGAAGAAATCTCTTATATGGATAAGCAAACCCTTTATACATTCATTTCAAGGACTTGTATTTTTTTTTTGTAATTTTCTGTACGTATAATAAAGAGTTAAATAAATAAAAATAATTTATAAAATTTTGAGGATAACAATACCTAAAATTGTCAAATAAACTAATAGTAACTATAAAATAGTTCTTTGCTTAAGTGCCCGTTTTTTTTGCAAAAGAGTTTATTAACGTTAAATATATATATATATATATATATATATTTAACGTTAATATATATATATATATATATATATATATTGAGTAGTTCTTATCCTGAAATTTAGTATTCAATTCGATCTCTTGTTAGAGGAAATGAAAACCAAAGTGTGCTATCGCGGTCTCTTAATCGCGGCTACAAATAGTAATTAACAAACCATTCCTAGTTATGTTCGTAATTTATTAAATTTCATTGATAACTTTACTCATAAGAAAACGTTGATCTTTATTATATTTTTATTATTAATAATCAAGGACTGATGAATATATTCTGGAGTAGAGAACGAAGTTACATTTAGTCGCTAAGTATGTATCATAATAATAATTAATGTGATCGTAGTCAATCTGCCGTTAAGTAAGACCAATCAGACTTTTGGTCCTTATTGGTTAACTGTTAATTGTTATTAGTTTTGATAGCATAAAAAATATTGTTTTAAACTAACGCGATCACTATTCATATTTAAATTTATATTGAAATATGTCTGGGAGTCTCCCCGTGATCATGGCGATTGAAACATTTCTGAAGTATAGGGACCTCAATAAAATTATAAACGCGGTAAGCACCCGAACAAATATAAATTTAAACATAAAAAATCTGTTATATTCAAAATATACTGACCAAAACTATTTAATATTGATACGAAAATTTATCGTCAAATAGGCTGACACATTTTATAAGTGACCTCATATATCAAATGTCAACAAGTAGAGCAATAACGAATTAATTGATAGGCGTCTGTTAAACATTTGACGGACTTAATATCTTTACGATGCTAATAGACAGGCCGTATTTTATGTTAACGCCGAAATTAAATTATGTATTTACGCTTAGGCTAGTATGACAATGTTTTGTTTAATTTTTTTCGGTTTTACGGAGTTTTTAATAATTATTATCGCACAAAATATTCAAAAATCGATTTTTAAGAAAATATCTTTATAATTAGCTACGAAGAACCTGCTGTTAGGACTATCTTTGATTAAAATTATGAAGATAAATGACCTCATTAAAACTTATTTCAAACTTGAAAACAGGCTTTTTTATATTTTAGTTCCTCCTTCTAAATCTATATATAATGTTTTAGAATATAATGTCTTTGTTTAAGAGTAACTAGCATATAATGAATGGAGTAAAATAATTTGAAGGAGCAGTGAAAATAGTTTTAATAATTGATTCTTACATTATACATTTTAAGTATAAATATATATGTATATAATTATATATGTGTGTATATGTTTGTGTATGTGTATATATTTAATTTAGTATTCTTATCCGATTTTTTATACATATATTTATTGGTATTTTTGTACATATACATTTCTTGCACAGTTTGCTCGCTAAATGAAAGACTTACTCACGACCATGGGTTGACTGGAAGAAATCTCTTTCAGAGATAAGTCCACCTTTGCCATAAACCTTAGTATTGTTATGTTTCTGTACATATTTTTATGTGCAATAAAGTATATAATATTTCTCATACCTTAGTTTCACGTTTAATCAATCACATTTTTCTTTATGTAATTTAGAGTATGAGTACTATTTGTAGCTAAATATTATTAATTAGTGATAGCAACTTCACTATCGCCGGCTTAGCATTATTAGCATAGCAGCTTATCGCAAACTTCGTAATATGTACCTTGAAGAATTTTTTGGCGTAGGTCCATCTTAATAGAAATAAGTGTGTGCGATGACATTGAAGATTTTTAATATCACTTTTTTACAAGTTGTTTTTAAATACAATTAAAAATCTTAAGTTAAAATGTAACAATAAATAAAATAAGTAGTTATTTAAAAAAAAAACCACCGGTTCGTATTTCAAGGCTCAGTTTTTATGTGCTTAGCTTGTTACGATGATCATCTTATAGTTGATAATTAAGAAATATATAGAACATGCATATCTTGGTTTAAATTTTAAGACATGTATATTGACTAACTGCTCCAACGCGAGAGCAACGGGACTGATTAAGTTTCAATCTTCTTCTCCTTAGTAGAAAACCAGACGGTTCCGTAAAAGTGGGGTATGTATTCACCATTACAAAAATATTGCAGTACTGTTGTAAAATTTATCGTCAAATATCAAAAATATTTTTTACAAAAAGCTGCTTAACGAAGTTTCATAGTCATAAAAAAGCAGACATAAAAAAAACATAAAAAAGTCAATTTTACCCATTAAATATCTTCGATTGGCTACCCCAGTGTGTTTTACTTGCGAGCCTGATTGAAAAGCCCTAATTGGAAACACCGCAGTTTGCAATCAAAGTCACTCACACCGAATTCTGTGAAAGCGTTGACAAGGTGAATACGGATTAAGCGATAATTACTGTATATTTTACACGGTTTAGGCATTTTAATATTTAATTAAACTGCTTAAATGACGTCACATATGAATATTTATAAACGGTTTTAATAAAACAAAAAATAATATTTTATAGTATAAAAAACAGAAAAAAAACTGAAACTCAATTTTTTATAACATTTTTTATATAATATTGAAAGTTATTTCTTCTCTTCTATATGACGGGTTTGTGTAGTTTTCACAGCAACTTGTTATTAAAATAATAATGTTTGATTATGTTTCCGCCCGTAGTAAATATGTATGCACCATACAAACGATTTAAGTTACCAGAATTAAAAAGAAAAAATAAAAAAAAGAAAGAAAAAGAAAAAACTGATTATAATTTTGATTTTGAATGTTTGTCGTGGTTCATCCTATTGCGGACTGTTGAGTATATTCTGATCCCTTGTGACAATAAGAGCCAAAACACATAACGGCGTTGCGGCGACGCAACGCTAAAATCGGAAGTTTGCGTTGCGGCGTTGCGGCGCCGCAAAAAGAGCGTTGTTGTAGGGTAACCAGTTCTTCGTGATTTTTTATTGTGGATATTAATTTAATTATTTTAAATATTATAGTTCACGTGAAATTTGTTAATTATTGTTTGTGAAGTTGTTATTTAGTAGAATGCATAAAAAGTAATCCTTTGTACCGGAAATAATTTTGTGAATCAAGTTTGTATGCTGGTAGAATTTTAAACAACTTTTGTCTCATAAAGCCTAAACAAAATTGAAACAAAGTGATACATAAATTAATATCTTACATTTATATTTGTTCTATAGATGAAATATAAATAAATACCTTACGCCCGCGGCTCCGCTTGCGTGGTACAGCTACCAGCTAGTAGTCGGTACGTAAAGTAGGTACTCTATGTCCTTTTCTGTACCCCAGACAACTGGTATGCAGAATTTCATGATGATCGTAATTCAGGTGAATAGTTAAAGCGTGAAAGCGTAACAAACAAAGAAACTCACTTTAGCGTTTATCATATGCATGAAATTAGCATTCCCCTATAATTGTGTAAGATAGAAAAAATATCACTATAATAACTTTTCGAAACGCTGCTTTATTACATATTTATAATTTAGGTACATCATACATGTCATTTTTTGAACCGAGTCATAAATTAGGTGTAAATCTAATAGTTAAAAGTGGTTAAAAGTAACAATACCTATAACAACAATTGAGCTGAACTGTGAGCCGTTTCACAGCTCCGGTTCAAGCATGTGGCTCATGAGCTTATCTGCAGTTCATAAAAATTCATTGAGATACCCATGTCTAATAAAGACACAAAAAATAAAATATAAAAATAGACACAAAATGTCAATAAATCATGGTCAACAAGTATGACGTCACAACGCCGGAATTGGCGGTGCCGCGCCGCTAAAATTGGCGGTGACGCCACCGCCGATTTTAGCGTTGCGGCGCCGCAACGCCGTTATGTGTTTTGGCCCTTATAATGATACGCAGAGATATGAACACGTCAATTGACAGATGTTCATAACGACAGGATTTTTAAAAAGAATTTCAAACACAGATACTTCCGTCTTTAGCGTGACATGAAATCGATCTCGTAACGAATAAAGGTCGTTATATTTTAAAATATATGTTACAATGATGTATTTATGTAAAATATATAACATAAATATGGCGTAGTATACGTGTATATTTCTCTGTATTTTTGAAGCTCTATTACAATTACGTCAATGTATTTTATAAAATTCAGAGTTTTAGCAAAATACTTGACTACGCGATTACGCGGTTTTATCCGTCTTTATACTTATGATTGCGGATCCGCTCCTATAAATTGCGAGTAATATAAATAGGGTTTTAACCGAAAAATCAGACTGATACAACAAAGTCTAAACAAAAATCTTTCGATTTATTTTATTCGAATAGGTATTTCTTTTTATAATATTATAATTTAAGTTAAAATTATGTAAATTTTTCTTTTTTATTTCCTTTTTTTTAAATATCTAATATACTGATATATTTAAAACAATTATTGTCACCCCATTTATAATAACAATTGTATATTAATTGAATATGGACATTATTAATTATTATTATTTTACGAGATTACGTCACTTAGTGAATTTAATTAATTTGAAATGTACTGCATTTATTATACTTCTGCAACATGTCATATTTTCAATTTTTACTTTTAACATTGCGTTTCGTAGTTTATTTGTTTCATTTTATCAAAATGCTGAAACTTTTATATTTTTCTAACTTTATGATTTACACTGATATAATGACAAACTATGGTTTACTTATTTATATAACACGTCATACTGTCTGTCTGTACCTGTCTTTTTTCAAATTTCCTTTTAATATCTGTTTAAATTTGTTTCTCATGAATAAGATCTCCTTTATATGCTTTTTATAAATCTTTATTCAAAAAGAGGCTTTGGTCGCTTGGTGACTATGTTAGCCCCATCGTTCTGCATTACAAAGTCACTGCTCTCTTCATTTAAATAATTTTGTATACATGTGATAAATCTTTATCGCTAATTTAGATGTAATCTCCTTTATATGCTATTGACTTAATTGTAGTGCTCGTATTTTGCTTAGATTAAAGTAAAATATACCCTACTGTCATTATTGTATTATAACTAACTTTATTCATTAGTTATTTATGAGATCATAAAAAGGACTAAAATCACTAAATTGTTTTAAATAATAAAAAATTGATCGTAGTTGTAAATTAATTGTGATTAACAAGCACTTTCGTCTTTTTCTATAGCGTCTAATGTTATTTGCTAGAAAATAAGTATTATATTTACTGTACAATGTATTATATTTACTGTTCAATTTTATTCAAATTCAGTACTTTATTGTACTAACTAATCAATAAAGTACAATAAAGTACTGAATTTGAATAAAATTGAACGAGCAGATAAACCAATACTGGCAGGAATGATTATTTATTTCAGAAGTAGTTGTAAGTAAAAAAAAAAATAAATAAAGAATTAGGTATGTTTAAAAAAAGAATGCTTAATATTTAATTTTTTGTAATCTCTAAAGGTTTAACTATAAACATAATATAAGTGTACACTACACTGTTAATAAATTCAATTATTGTAAATATTTTTAACATTTCCAAGAAATAAATGGTAAAAAAATAAAAAATGAAACAAAACAGTCAGTTTAATTAATAGCTAACACAATTTGTAATACTAAAGAGCTAACACTATCTAATAAAAGCATCTCTTCCTACATTATTTCAAAATAATTCTCTTTTAAAATTAGACCTTCAACTAGACATTTAATTGCTTTCGAAACATCATAACTCACAAAACATTTAAATGAAAATGCACCTTTTCATCCTTGATAAAGAGTTGAAAATAAACGAAGTGGTACATGTATATACGAAGATTCTTGATGAATGAGAGCTCAGTAGGTAATGAAAGACGGACCGCATGCGGCGAGGCAAATTACTTTCAGACGACACATTGCATTAGGATGGTATACGCTTTGTTACTTTATCCGACACAATTACATAGTAAAATGAAAAATAGTTGTGGAACGTTGAAAAATTATACATTGAAATACATATTCATAATAACAATAAAATTGGCAAATTAAAATCGATTGAATTTGTATTTTAATTGAAATTCGATAAAGAGATTTATTGTTTTCTTATATTTACGCGAATTTTACTCATTTAATTAAAAAGATCTATAACGGATTTTATCGCGTTCATTTAAAACTTTATAGTTTAACAATATTTAAAATTATTTCCCGACGTTTCGGACCCTTTACAGCGTCCATGGTCTCGGGGGACTGAGGTGGTGGGTGTTCGAATAACCGGCAGAGAAAAATAGTCCCGACCTCTTTCTTGCCAAGGTGTCATAAAAGGCGACTAAGGTCATAGTGGTGCGGACAACTGTACACTAACTACAATAGTGATGGACGGCAGCGTCACCACATCCTTTTTTTTTGGCGAGAAAAAATGTACCTTACCGCACACCCCATCGTCTGGCGAGACCACGGGGTAGTGTGGGGCCCTCACGCACTAAAATAACCCGCCGTGCGCATTCACCCGCCCTTACAAGGCGGACCACGGGTACCGTGTACGTTGCTCCGTGACCCGCAGGCGGCAGCCCCATCAGGCACTCTCTCCTGTGCGACGCCCCGCGCACTTAGGCATCGCACCTTCGCGGTAGGCTGTTTCGGCGGACGGTGGGCAATCCCCGACCCTACTTGCCTTGCCTTGAGCCTTGACTAGGGCGGCATCAGGCGCATGTGAGCGCGTCTGCGCCGCCCCGCGCGCCGGCGTCGAATTAGGTCCTAGATGAGTGAGTCCTCCCGGGCCCTCTCCGCCGCCTCCTTCTACGAGATTACGTCTTCGCAGAAGGTGGCGACCGCGGCGGTATGACTGCAGCGAGATCCCGACGCTGCTCAGCCCAGGCCGGACATTACTCGAGCGTGTAGCGTCACCACATCCTACCACAACACACGGCACACGCCAACCCACCTACTAAGCGTGGCGAGTATTAGCAACCCAAAAGAGATTACGAGTGCCGACTACGTTCAGCAGTTGACATCCAACGGCTGATGCGGTGGTGGTGGAAAGTGATTTAAACTCCATTTCAACGAATATCTTGCGTGGAAATCCCAAAGAAATCAACAAGAACCAGACAAATATGTATATAGATATCTATAATATGAACATGATTGGCGATCCGTTAATATTTATCTCATTACATAATTCGATATTTGACATGACCTAAAGAAAAATTTTTAGGCTCATTCACCTAAAAATTCAGACACACAGATACACAAATAAAACATGAAAAAAAAGATACATTTTAGCTTTAGAAAAGTGCTTTCTCAAGAAAAAAAAATAAGTTTTCAAAATATCTTCAATGTACAGAATTAGACCTGCTATACTTCTACCATAGGAATAGATATAAAACGTTATGAACAGGTGAAAAGGTTCAATTATAAATTAATTTATGTAAATTCAATCGATGTATCGACGATGGGACGTGTTAGAATGATGTGAGGAGATGGTACGAGATACAGTACCAGGACGGAATGAATGAATGACACATGAATGTAAGACTGGCAAATGCTTGTGGAGCTGTGTACGAGGTCTAGTAATTATATAAAAATATACTTGACATATGGAATGAGAAAAAAAAAATCCAGTATTATATGTTTATAATATTTTTTCTATTAAATATGATTAAAGGTATATATTATACAATGTTTACGAACAATTCATATGTTGGTTTTGTTTACAATGTGTCTTTTTCAAAATTATCAGATATGAATCCATATAAGATAAATTTGAGACGATAATGTAATAAAAAAAAAAAAAAACGATAAAATGGAAAATAAAAATCTCATTATGAGAAAAATTGCGAGATTATGAGTTAAATAGAGAGTTTAGCAATTGATAACTCACAATACAGTTGAAATTTACATAAGCCAATAAATTGCACGATAATTGCTCGAATAAAATAAAAATACTCGCTTGAGTAAAATAATAATAAAAAAAAAACAAAAAAAAAACAATATAAAACGCATATAGGTATATAATGTGACAGATGTGTCGTTTCGTCAAGTTACTTTAGTTTTTATTTACCACATTACTTCTTCTTTATAAATATGATTGAGACCCAAACTAAAGTTTAAACGCAAATAAGCATAAACAGTGTTAAACAATATTAAAATAATATTGACAAACCGAGTTAGAAGACAGGTAAAATCATTTCAGTAAATATAATTAAAGAGTCCTTCTGTTGCAAAACTTTTAATCGGCTTTTCGACTGCCTTTTGTAAACGTTGAAACTTAAGTCAAACTTAAAGTATAAGTAAAATAGAAAGCAAACTGGCCTATCACAAGTTTCAATACTTACTTCAAACTGCGGCTGATGTTATTTTAAATACTTTACACAAGGCTAAAACTCTTATGTCTTCAATTTTTTTTCTCGATAAAGACTTTACTATTTTTTTTCTCTCTTCTCCATTAAACAAGATTACTGGCAACGCGTTTGTATTTGTGTCAATTGTCTAAAAATATAACTATATGTCATAACTTTTAGGACTGTATCGGGCTTTTCAAAAAGAACTTTGTTTGATAATCAAAATAAAATAGTAAATTTAGGTGACAATGATTCAAGTTTTTATTTGATTAAAAAAGTAAGGTTTGGCAATTATGAGTGAAAAGTGACATCTTATAAATGTCCACCATGACCAAGATAAGATGCCGATTCTTTCATCGAAGTTTTTAATCTCCTTTTAACAAAATGGTGGGTCTATTTATTTAATCACTTTTTCATTTTGAGTTTGAAGGCTGCAATCGGTTCAAATGGCATATAGACTCTGTTTTTAACACAACCTAATAAAAAATAATCCAGCGGTGTTAAATCATATGATCGAGCTTGGCCACTTAACAGCTGAAATTATGCGATCGGGAATTGGATTTGTTATGCAATAAATTGATTGTTTCGTTGGCTGTGTGACTTATGGCATCATCTTGTTGAAACCACATATTAGTGATATACATGTGGGAATGATTGCTCAGAGTGAAACAAATATACTTTTAAATAATTTATTTTAAAAACCACAACGTCTTTACCACTCGTACGACTCACTCTCATCTGCCATATTACTTTTCTTATATCTCGCTCGCTTACACTTGTCATACTATCTCTTTCACTCACACTTACGTTCCGTTTCCCACATACATCTTATCAATAATAGATCAAAATTGAGTTGTTAATATCTCTCGATAGCGTAATCCATTGACCGTAACCGAATTTCCAGCCAAATTTTCGAAAAAAATAACCTATCACGCCTCCAGACCACATAGTGCGCCGATGACCACAAATGAAAAACAAAGATCTTGTTGAAAATCTCTATACATATAATACGTTGGAGAATAAGCATGTTGATAAGGATGGGGTAATTACGAAACATGTTTGGATACGACCGTGGAGAAGAGTGAAGCATTCCTGAGTCGCGTCTGGCACTGAGCGCACGAATCTGTTTGAATATACTCAGTCAAGTTACATCTGTCCTGATTATTGCCTAAGATTACTCACCTTTTCTGAACCCGAAGAAAGAACATAGTTCACCCTACTGAGACCCGTTTTTTTTTTCATTTACGACGACATATTTATTTGTACATATGACTATTTTATTTTTTAATTGACTATATTGAATTTTTTAAATGGATTTGTATTGTTTTTGTTAAAATGGAATGTTATTATAGTTATCTTTATTATTTTAAGTACAAAAATACTGTGGGATTATTATAATAATGTTTTTGGTAATCAACTTAAGTAACTAATTGGATTCCTTGTAATGTTAGATATTAATTTTATGCCTTAAATAAATAAATAAATAAAATAAAATAAATAAAAATAAAACATATCGATATAAAAATTATTGTACATCCTGCTATTCCAGTTCAATTAATATAAACGTAATGATTTATTAAAAGTCATAAATGATGGAATGAACGCAATTTAAATCAAGAATTATATTAATTGAATACTTTGGTTGTCTAATAAATTTATTATGTAAATTTCATTAAATTGCTCATTTTGCATAATCACATTAATCAATGTATCCAAATTATTCATATTATAATGATGCAAATCTAATGTAGCACTACAGTGCAAGAGACGATATTATTATGACATTTAAACGCGTTGGCATAGCTACAAAAATATATAGGTATGTATCCTTAGTAAAATTATAATACTGAATATCATTTCTTTTCTTTGTGGGGAAGCTTATGTCCTGCAGTGGACTGCAATAGGATGAAGTGACATCATTACTTAACTACATCGTTTTAAGAATCACTTTTAGAATTCAATAAAGTTTTATTGTAAATTTTGTTGAATTTCGGCCGCTGGGCGACAACTAGTATTTAATAAATATAATAAGACTTAGTTTCACCACTTTCTATTAAGTTCCGGCTAACCTAACTGGCACTTTTTTGACTGTTAATATGTATGGGTTATATGTCAAACTAAGTGCCAGTTAGGTTATCCAGAAATTAATAGCAAGTGGTGAAATTGTCCCTAAGTGTCACATTCACTGACATGTATATCAATGACAAGTGTACATAGCGTTGACTTCAAATCATGCAAACACAATTCGGATTTACGCTAAATATGATCTTTACTACACAATTTACAACTATATACTAATAAGACTATAAAGAACATATACGTAGTTACGTTAGTTTAAATTATAAAATATCATAGCGCGCAAATGTTCGCGGTCAAGCTCCATCGTTGCAAAGAAAAACGCCGGAACCGTCGTAGTTTAATGACTGGAACATCATATTTTTTAAGTCAGTAACCTGGCTACTTGCTTTCTATTTTTAAATAAATATGCTTATTTTAAAATATGTAATACAGATGCGTTCCATTTTTAAATTACGAGGATCTCAAAACTTATCGAGTGATCTACGCTTTACGAGTCTATCTATGTGATGATGTGATGTAATGTTTTATAACGTACGTATTAGCCTGACTATTAAACAAGTTATCTAAAGAGAATAGTTTCTTTTTTGTTAATGACAAGCTGTACTTGCAACTTTGTTCGCGATTTCACATTTTAACCGATTTTAAAAACAGGAGGAGGTTCTCAATTCGACGGGTATTTTTTTTGTTTGTTTGTTTGTTGCGCGGTTATTCCGTCATTTATGAATCGATTTTGATGATTCGTTTTTTCATTGGCAGGTCTTACTTTAGAAGTAGTCCTATAGAAATTTTATCGTAATCGATTTAGAGCTTTTTAAGAAAAACTCAAAAATAAGTTTTCGGCATATAATATAAATACACTTACCACAAAAAAATTGAAAAATATACTTATTTTTTATTTAAAAAAAACCGACTTCAGGATTATACCTATACTCATGTATAAACTTGAATTTTAAGTAGAAAATAATATTTTATTTACTTCAAAAAAGAGCATTAGCAAGCAAAGGACAATCAACGGCCACTTTGACGGCCGGCTGGTCGAGTGGTCAGGCAACTGGACACTCTACGCAGCGGTCGCGGGTTCGAATCCCGCCAGGTGCAGATAATTTGTATGACGAATATAGATGTCTGCACCGGGTCATGGATGTGTATTTATGTATATATGTATTTATATCTTAAATTTATTTCCGTTCCTAGTACCCGTAACACAAGTTCTTACGAACTTTGCACGGGGCTAGGTTAACATGGTGTGATTGTTGGTTAATATTTATTTATTTATTTATTTATTTATTTATTTATTTATTTATTTATTTATTTATTTATTTATTTATTTATTTATTTATTTATTTATTTATTTATTTATTTATTTATTTATTTATTTATTTATTTATTTATTTATTTATTTATTTATTTATTTATTTATTTATTTATTTATTTATTTATTTATTTATTTATTTATTTATTTATTTATTTATTTATTTATTTATTTATTTATTTATTTATTTATTTATTTATTTATTTATTTATCAACGACATTATCAATACTTATACATGACCTATTCACAAATTCACAAAAAAATGGGATCAGTTATTTTTAATGTAGTGCTTAGTGCCTAGTGCCGGTGCCTTAGTGCTTCCGAATGAGCAGAATTTTCACCTTGTTGTAACAAAACAAATATCCGTGTTAACTTTTGTCGCTTTAACTAAGTTTCTGCGGTTCGCACATTGACATTGGTTTGCGCTTTGTACATTGACATTGGCATTAACACTTACTAACCAAGTTTTCTCAATTTTTGTTTTGTGACCTTTTCTGTTGATCAATTCCAGCCGTATTTTCTTGGTTGACTCACATTAGGTGTTGGTAGTAGAGATGCAAATCCATGGTTTTGCTCGGCGGTAAAAGCACATAATGAACGATGCCCTTCCAATGCCATCAAACACACAGCATCACCTTATTGAGTATTAATCTGGGTAACAGTTTATGGAGCTTGACTACCTTTTGACCATGATTGACCATGACGATTTTAATATAGAAACGCAAATGAGTACACGATTCCTTAGGTTTCTTACGTACGAGGGTGACTATAGTGAGCTGCATCTTTCATATCAATTTTTCCAGACTGAAAACGCTTGAACCAACTTTGTGCTACTCTTACTGACATCGCATTAGGTTCATAAACGTAACAATTTTTTCGCAGCTTTTGTCGCAATTTTACCTTTTTGTAATAAAGCTTTAGAATGTTTTCGACTTCCTTCGTTAGATTCACTTATTTTGATGAACAAAAAAATAATTGCAAAATGGCGGCAAAGTGTATTTTATTTATTATTTTTCTTTTTCTTAATCTTCTATATATATTAATACTTAAACCAGACAGATACAAACAGTACAACCAAAGAGATATTTCTTCAATTTTATAATACAGAAAATACGAAAAGACTTTTGCCCTGACCTATTATTTTATTAATTTATACTGTTTTCTTTTCACCTCACTAAGTAGTCAGCCAGGTCTATTTTTTTATTACTTTACTTTGACTGTGTTATCACCATAATATTATTTGTAGTCTTGTATTTACGAAGAACACGTAAGGAATGAAAAGGAAAAATAGTATGCAAAGCAAATGTAATGGGTTGTAAAATTAACTATCAAACGTCCCGGTATTTTTAATCGAGAAAACATTTATAACATTTTTATTCGATATAAGTTACTCATAAAATTGAACAGTGAAGATAAGCGAGTAATAAAAGCAGCACTTAACAGTTTTTCGATACAAATTTTATTCGCTTACACTAGTAAATCTCAGAATATTCCTATAAATTATTATAATGCATGTATTGTCCGATATATTTTCATCAATTTTAAAATATTTTATAATTACATTAACAAACAAAAATTTACTCGTTACTTTTTGCTTGTGTAATCTGAAGAAATGTATCATTTTCTTCTACAACCGTTCTGGTCTAAATATGCGAGTAGTAGCCTCAACGCCCGCGCCGGCAGTCTCGGATTCAATTCTCACTCCTTAGATTCTCGTTCCAGTGGGTCTCCCTACCGTGCTGCGAAGAGCACGTAAAGCCATCGATCCCAGTTGTTGTCACAGACACGTAATAACTATAATTACTCAGTAGAAATATTACCCACCTATCCGTAAAAAATTAAATTAAACTCAAAGGATGTAACTTTGTTATTTTTTCACGAATTAGTATGTAGAAAATAACTAGTAGTAGTAATGAAAATAAATAAATAAATGCCCACACTAAAAGGCCACTAACATAATATAATCCTGTGTTAGGGGTCTGGAAAAACACAGACACAACAAAAAACATACACACAAACTCACTGACCAAGGCACACATGTGTATGGCTTATAGAAAGACAAGTTAAGGAATTCCATTCAAACAAAACTTGACTTAGTATTATTAGTAAAAATTACTGAATTTTTGTGTTTTGATCATTTTTGTCAGCATGTGAAGTGTTAAGTATGTATGTAGACCTGTATATTTGTAATTATGTATGTATGTATGTATCCATATTTATGTTTGTATATGTATTCTGTTTGTATATGCATGTATAGCTAGTGTATTTATTATGAAGTTTGCTACTAATTTTACTTTATCTTTTTTATTGCCTTTTAAAAATTAGTATTTTTTTCCTCTTCTGCACATCTACAAAATTCCTTTCTTCTACGTCCTAAGGTTGGCTGGTACGTAATGTTTTTAGCTAGAAGCCCGCCTAAGTATTTGTGTGTGCAATATAATTTTATTGTGCAATAAAGTATTATAAATAAAAATAAAATAAATAAACATTTATCATGCCAACAGTACAACTGCCAGTTGCTGACCACTACGCCAGACCGCGGTCAAAATTGTATCTAACCTTTAAATTTATAAAAGTTGTCGATCTAACCTCAAACGTCTCCATTCATATACGAACGAGCCATCTTTCAAAATGGATAATCGTTTAATCGTTTGGCTTCGACTCAAATTTTCTATCAAAAGTAAGTGTATAAAGAAAAAAGTATAAAACATAAGTGCAAAACATGCATAAAGTGCCAAATGTTATCCGTATATTGTACAAACTTAGAATCATCTAACTTCATGAAAATATAAACACGTCCGAAATACAGAAAAATTTCACCGACCTAACGTTTGAGTAAAAGCCTAAAATCTTATACCAATCTTACAGAGTACGCGAAGATTTTACGCGAGTATTCGTACACACGATCTTGCTACTTACTGCTTAGTAACTTTAGTGTCTATAATTGCGTGTTGAATTCATCAGAAAATGTATATCTGTTGAGTGTACACTATAAGCATGATATATGACCGAAGAGAACTAACGTAAACTGTGCAGTGCAGTTTTCCAACTGTCAAAGTTTATACCTCAGAATTTATATTGGAAAATTGTGAATCATGTAGTGGTCGATACTTTATCTACGAAAATGGAAAATGCATTTCCTTTAATGTTTTGGTATAGTTTTGTCATCCATTTGTATATTGTATCGCTCAACAATATTTACTATGTACTGTGACACTCTACAAAGATCCCACTGTTGGGCATAGGGTTATTATCTTGTGTCGCTAGTCTGTAGTAGAGCAGTCCACTATAGATCGACAGATGCCACAATCTGAGTGATGATCATATTTAAAAAAATATAATTATATTGAATAATTATATTGATTTGAAGGACAAGTTTGAATTCATTGGAGATCACAGTAAAGTGCTACGTTCGTCCGAAAACCTGACTCTCAGAATTCCTGTACATAAGACCAAATATTATCATCGCTCATTTGTTGTTCAGGCTATTCTTTTGTGGAATGCTCTACCCATACATATTCGTAAGGCTCAGAGTATTATAATATTTAAAAAACTTGTAAAAGATTATTATCTATCTCTAAATATGACATAATTGTATTTATATATTTATTTATTAGTACTTATTGTATGTATTTTTATTATTTATGTATGTATATATATATATATATATATATATATATATATATATATATATATTAGTCTAGGATTTATTGTATATTTTTATTGTATGTTTATTATACACCACCTACTTATTTCTTCTTCTCAAATTCCTACCCTAAGGTTGCCTGGAAGAAATCGCTATTGAGCGATAAGGCCGCCTTTTTGTGCATTTTTGATACTCTCATACATTTTTTTTGTACTGTTTTATTTTATGTGTGGTGTACAATAAAGAATATATAATAATAATAATATATTGCTTTTATACTCGGTTCACTCCTATTAGGACTACATTTTAGGAAAAATTAGGCGAAAGCTGGATTTTGATATGTGGTTTTTTAAGTTCTTAAGAAACTGTCTAAAGTCCGCGTCGATATAAAAATATATCAATAATATATATATATATATATATATATATATATATATATATATATATATATATATATATATATATATATATATATATATATATATATATATATATATATATAACCATACGGCAAAACCATTTTGAATATAAACATAAAACTAAAGTCCTCAAGAAAATTTATTCATCGAGATATCTCCAAGATGTCCTAAGCTCTAAATATTTCACACTATTTTTCTTCTAAAGTAAAGGATAAAGAGTGATTGACTAAAAACTATTTTTCAAGACCTTCGTCCCCGAGTAAAAAGTTTAGCAACACTCAGATCTACACGGAATTTCAATACTTTCGTTACAACACTAAACGGAACTCGTACACCAAAATTCAGTTTTCTCGTATCATTATGTAAGCTGAATTAATTTATACGTGTATGTATAGTCAGGATTACGATAAATGTGAGAAGTGTTTTTATTTTTACACAATTTAAGTATCTTCTTATATTTATAAATTTATTGTGTCCCTTAGTTAAATTAATCTTATCATTGGTTACTTCATCAAATGTGGGTGCTTCAATAGTATGTAGCATTTTAGTATATCGATAATAAATAAGATAATTGTTGAAAAAAAATCATGTCAATCTCGACGATTCTTAAAGAAAATTCTGAGACATCTATGTGTAGGTATTTTTTCATTAGTACAGCAGAGTGGCAGCTTAAGCTCCAACTTTACTCTTCAATACGAAAGTAAGCTTTAACCCAGTAGTGTGAACATTATAACACATAAAAGTATAAAATAATCTTAATTAACGAATATAAATTAGTGTAAGCAAAACAGAATAATATGGAAAATTATCGTTCTAATTAAACCTTCAGAGTCAAAATGAATTTTGTAAATCTAATATCGTTTTATTAATAAATTATGTTACACTCAGCCCTTGCCAATATTGTATTCAAAATTTTAACGAATTATATTATTTTGTGTCATTTGAAATTTCACTCTATGCTTACAGTAAATAAGTTTATTTGACGTTGTTTTCAAAATTAAGTAATTCATATTGTATTTGTATTATTATACAAAGAAATATATTTTATTTTAATTACAGTGCTTTAAGCAATATTCTTCTTAAATAAAAATAAAGCTTTAAATAAAATCTAAATAATACTTAACCTAATTAAATGTGTAAATAAAATTGATGTTTAACATCAACGATGATAATTTACATTTTATATTACACAATATTAAAGACACAACTATCATTATGCGGGTAGCCTTGAAACTGTTAAGACGCGTCTTTTACTGCTCCATATAAATTGTTATGTTTTAAAAGTAATTATAGTTCATTTATGCTACAATCCGTATACCTTGCCTTAGTTGACTATCGTTTAACTTTCTCACACACTATAAGCGTTATGGACACCCTAGTTGAGCAGCTTTTGAAGAGCATTGAAGAGCTCTCTTCTATGTTCAGTAGCAGGATGGGAGATTTCGAAAAGAACCTCCCTGCAGCTGGGACATCCACCACATCACCAAACACCACTATGAAGGCCTTGGCTGCGGAAGTCTACACATTTAAATACTTCGTGTGGAAGTCTCTTAGCATGCTAAAACCCCAGGTGGAGCTTGTGGTCCTCGGAGTGGATTGAATGGAGGATACACTTTCGCAGAAAGTTACTTTTATTACGTTGCGTTTTTTTTCGTTCTTTTTCCTATTATCCTTGCTATTTATGCTCTTACTCCGCCTTCGCCTTGATATGCACATCATTTTTTTCTTTATGCTATACTCCATAATCATAATTAAGCTCCTTATCTTCGATCCCGTATCAAACTATTTCCCAACACGCTCTAGGTGACTAGCACCAGAAAGCGATTACTTATTTTATAAAAAACGAAATTTCTTTAATACTTTTATGTACTTAAATAAAAACCAACCAGCAAAATAAATAAAATAATCAAGAAAATATATATAAAGAATAGCATTTTTTTTTTTGCAAATTGTGTTGTTTCTATATTATTATTTTTTGTTTCATTTATTTTATTTTACATTATTTGTTATTTTCTAAAATACCAAATTTCCTAAATACTTTTATGTACATAAATAAAAACCAATTAGCAAAATTAAAAAAAAAAAAATAAAAAAATCAAGAAAATATATATAAAGATAAGCAATTTTTTTTTTGCAAATTGTGTTACTTCTATTATTATGTTTTTGTTTCATTTATTTTATTTTACATTTTTTGCTATTTTCATCTGTTCAGGGGCTCATTTGAAAGGGGAAGACACCAGGAATTACCCCCACCAAGGGGGTATTGGTACACTACCCCCTACCCTATACCCCCTCTCTAAATCGATCCCTCAACTTAGTCTACTTTACCCCCCATATCTCGGGAACCAGAAGAACTAGATACCCCAAGTTTAGTGTCAATCAACTCAGGAGAATGAGGAGAACAACTTGGTTCCAACAAAATCCCTAATTTAAGCTTTTAGGTTAAAAAATGCTTTAAAAAATCAAGAAAATATATATAAAGATAAGCAATATTTTTTTTGCAAATTGTGTTGCTTCTGTATTATCCGAATGAACTTTTTCTACCTTGTGTCCTATGACACCATTAATTCTTATTATATTTGTTCATTTATTTGTTTACCTACTATGTATGGCTTAGATAAATCTTAGAATATATATAACTCATGTAACTTGTAAGCGGTATAATAAACGTTCAAGGAAATGCAAGTAAAATCACGTGTGTCAGCTAGTTTATTAAAAGATATAATAACTAAATTTTAACGAGCTGACAACCGTTCTGATGTAGTGGTGCATGTAGTCGCCTTAACGCCAGCGATCGCGGGTCCTATTCTCGCTCGGTGCAGATATTCGTGTCGATAAAAATACTATTTCACGTAAAAGGTAGCAAAACAATAAAAATATTGTACTGTATTGTATCAGCCTGTAAACCACCCACTGTTGAGCGAAGGCCTCTCCATATAGAAGAAGACTTGGAGCTTAATATACCACGCTGCTTCGCTGCGGGTTGGCGGATAATTTCTCTACCATGAGTAACGATCGTTATTAGGTGTCTATGATAACAACCGGGATCAACAGCTTTCCGTGGCACGGTGGGGAGACCTACAAGGACATACACTCAGACCGAAAAAAATATTTGAACAAATATAAATATCTGCCACCGGACCTCACCGCCGGCGCCGCGCCGGTGCGCGGCATTGAGGCCACTACTCGCACCATTACACCAGAACGGTCGTCAATAAAATAATACATTACAATTTATATTTACAATAAAAATAATATATTATATAATTTAAAAGTAATATTACTCTGTCTTTCAGTTATCTTTTCAAAACATTTACCTACCACCTATATCTTTTATATGCTGTGCAAACGCAGATATAGATGTATCTTTAATACTAGTATAGACAGAGTTAGGATAGATAAATCGTTTCTTCGGTCCAGAGGCCAATTATTGAGATGGATCACACCTACGGGATACAGAGCCACTTGTAATAAATACGGATTTCGAACATTGAGTCATGAATTATATATAACCTTTGTAAAGATTTAAAGTTTACTATGATATGTGTATGTGTGTGTGTGTGTGTGTGTGTGTGTGTGTGTGTGTGTGTGTGTGTGTGTGTGTGTATGTGTATGTGTGTGTGAGTGTGTGTTTGTGTGTGTGTGTGTGTGTGTGTGTGTGTGTGTGTGTGTGTGTGTATGTGTGTGTGTCGCCCGTTATAATTATATGTCCCAGCATCTCTTTCAAAACTTACAGGTTTTTTTTTCACGATTTTTTTTTAAATATATTTACTTATTAGGGAAACAAAGTTTAGTTTTATATAAAAAATAAGGTATTTAAATTATACATAATATATTAATCTAGTTTCCACATTTTACTATCACATCAGGCGCAAGCAATTCTAAGATATAAAAAAAAATTAAAAAAAAATATAACAAAAAAAATACAAAGGAATATTAATAATTTTCATATTAATTACATTTAAAAATAAATTCAAAGAAAAAATACGTCACATTTAGTAGTGACATAAACTAATATTATATCACAGTATTTTAATATAGGTATGCTCTTTTTCAATGTTAAAATAGTACAAAGACACAAGTTTTCTTATTATAATTATTACATGCGCGGTAAATGAATAAATCTTGACCGTTTTTTTAAATACACCTTTAATATATCGTTCTATAGTTATGAGATTTGAATATATATAACACACATTAGATAGTTTATTTGTGAGTTGTACGAAATAAGTTATCTTTTATGTCCATAAATTATACGAATGATATTGGAGGTTAGGTCATTAATCGTATATTTCAGAAACCAATAATATTATATACTTTTACTAACTTAAGCCCGCGACTTCGTATGCGTGGAATTTGAACTAAATATATTAAATGAAGTTCCTCTAAATAAAATAACATACGGTCTGATAATTATATACAAAATGAATCCATCGTTAATTACAAAATAATTTTATTACTTAAGCAATTTCACTTCTAAACATTGGATCAAAAATAAACATACTATAAAATTTTAGTTAGAATGTGAGGATACAATTGTAGAAACTGTATCTAATTTTATGCAGTAGCTTAAGCCTGATGCTGGAACAAAAATACACACAAATAAAATAAAAAAAGAAAATAAAAAAACTTCAATTAACTTCTCGGACAGTTACTATTTATTAGACTCCCAACAAATATAATATACAAATGTTAAATAAAACAGGTACCATCCTAAAACTTGATAAAAAATCATAATTACACCACATGATACATGATGTGTGTAAAAATAATTAAAATAAAAGAGAAAACTTTTTAAATAATATTTAATATATGAAAATACCGAAAAGATAAAACTATAAAACATTTCAATGACCGCTCAATAAACAAGTGGAATGAACACCATTTTTATAGGTAATAGAAAAATTCTTTGAGAAATTGCATTCTCAAATTCAATCGCATTCGGAAGGGGCGTTACGGTTAAAATACATTTGGGACAAAGAATAAAAGGAACAGACACGATATAAAAAAGTAACATCTTTTTATATATATCAATACCGTCGTTATAGTACGTCGCTGATTAATAAAAATACTGATTAGATCTTTATACCTAACACACTAGCACCAGTTAAATATACAATAGCAAAAATATTAAATACTTCATACAAATAACTTTAACCAATCAGGAGTGTGATGGGCAATAGCGTCACCATATCCTGCCACAACACACTGCGCTACCAAACCCACCTGCCTAGCGTGGTGAGTATTGGCAAACCCTCACCACATATAATGGGGGAGGCCTACGTTGAGCAGTGGACATACAACTGCTGATATGGTGGTGGATTTTCTATTCTACCTTCAAAGGTAGAAAAACATTAACATCAGCAGGCTGAGTCAATCAATCATGTTAATCAAATTAATAATAATCTTTGATCAAAAATTAATCTTTAAAAAAATTGAGAACATACATACCTAACGAGAACAATTTTTTTTTTATTCGATCGGGATATTAAACTTTATATTTACTTGGTACCATCGTGTGTGATCTTTGCATTGGCAAGCGACTTCCATAATAAAACTATGAAATATTTATATAAAAAACTTTATTGAATGTTGACCTGTAAAAAATTCAAAGTAATGTTTTTTCTTGTGCTCGTGGAAGTACTATTTTGAAATCTGAATTAATAATAATTTCCCTTAATAATGATCATAGTAAAAAGAGTTAATAAATAATATGAGTTTGGCACGCGTTTTTTGAACGATTTCTCCGTTGCGAATTGTCTAATATACAATAACTAGATCTTTTATTTGTTTTGTGGAGCATGTGAACACATGTGTCCGTGCAGCGCTCTCTCTGTTTCCGGCTATGTTAAGGGCACAAGTTTATATTAATGTGCTAGAACAGTGTATCTGTTTTGATACCTCGATTCATTTTATTTAAATACAGCATGTCACTCTAAGCTTTGTTCGACATATATTAATTATTTGAGATCTATCCTGTTTTCGTAAGAGGATAATTTAATAATCATAAAAAATTAACAAGTGTTCATAGTAAAACCTCAAACTGAAATTAAGGTTAACACACTATTACAGAATTTCAAAATTGTAAATATTCTCTTGACAATTACGCTCACTACAAAGAAGTCGTTTAATTGATCTGTCATTCTCTACTAGTTTTAAAGATATGCGGCATTTTTATTTTTATATGTATAAAAAAAGATAGACGATAGACATTCTCGTGACCACTCGAACGTAATAAAAAATGTATTTTGTCTTATTCTTAGTAAAAATGATGACATAACAGAATAATGTCAATACAAGTTGCTCATCTCTGAATTGCAAACTATTCTTTGCTGGCAATAACAGTAGTGGAACATAGAAATGGTGTATTGAGGTTTTTGAATGCAGTGAAATTGCATTCTTCACGGTTCAATGGCGTGTTATGAAAAATGATTTGTCTTTCAAACAATTTAAGCATTTCTTATTGAATTATTTGATGTTAAGTAGCTACTACGACAATTTTCTTGCAAAATTAATGTTTTATTTTTGACGTTCATAAAGAATATGTTTTTAACTCCTATTTTAATATATTATTAATACAAGTAAACTTTTAATTTAATTTTTTGTCAATTTCTTAATTGGTAGGTATTCGTAACATTATTTTATATAATCATTTGTAAAATTATAGCATATGATACTAACTAATTTAATCGTCTGTACTGTATTGTACTGTATCAGCCTGTAAACAATCCACTGTTGAGCGAAGGCCTCTTCTTCATATATAAGAAGGATTGGAGCTTAATCCACCACTCTGCTCCACTGCGTGTTGGCGGATAATTTCCCTACCATGAATAACGATCGTTATCAGGTGTCTATGATAACAGCCGGGAATGACGGCTTTACGTACTCTCCGAGGCACGGTGGGGAGACCCACAAAGACATACAGCCAGACCGGAAACAAATATTTGTACAAATACAAATATCTGCCCGAGCGGGAATTGAACCCGCGACTGTCGGTGCGCAGCATTGAGGCGACTACTCGCACCACTACACCAGATGGGTCGTCATCATCATCGAGCATCGTCTAAGCTTGTAATGTGGTAAAAAAAAAGAAAAATAAATTGTATCAATATGATGCTCACTTAACTAAATGTTCGGAAAAAATCTTTTATTTTTATTAATCGAACATTTACTTAGGTATAAGCTTAGATAAGTTATCATGCGAGTTAATTTCTAGTCAGGTAACACAGACCATAGTTCATTCAGGTTCAAATCTCCCAGGTAACGCTTACTTAGTTCTGAATACACGACACGACGGGCAATTGGATACGCAGCTTAAAGGATCGAATACAGTGCAATTATTTGTAACGATGTGGCTTCACATGTTATGCCATGCTATAGATAAATATTCGCTATCTATATTAACTAGTGGTGGCCCAGTGGTCGAAATTCAACCTAATCTATAATTGACAGCATTGTCAACATCATAAAAATATGATTACGCATAACATAGTGAGCATAATATGCTTTATGCAGCAGTCATTGGACCTGACCTGTATTTAAGACCGTGTCAAAGTTTGTTGGCAAACTTTGACACGGTCTTAACAGTAAACAAATATATATATATATATATATATATATATATATATATATATGTATATTCTGTGCCCGCTGTTACGCTTTCATGGCAAATTTGAAAAAACGGTTTTAATGAAAATTAGTGTGGAGATAATTCAAATTCGCTGATCATGATTATCAACGTTTGCTTACTTAACGTAAAGACGTAACGTGTGTGTGTATGTTTTAAGCATATAATCTTCTTTAGAAAGCATATTAGGGGTGTCCACTTAGAAAATACATCGATGTTTTTTTTCGATACAATACATCGCGACTGTGCATCGATGTTTTTCGATGCATCGGTTGGAAACATCGATGTTTTCTCAAAATCGAGTACTTTTTCTAATCAGCTTCATCAGCTGTAGTAGTTCCCCTTGACACTCCATACAAACAAACAAATCACAATTTGTTATTATCTATTATTTTTACAAAAGCACTTTACATGTCTGCATTTTGTGTGTGTGTGTTAAAGGATATTCAAGGAATATAATTATGTTACAAAGAAAAAAAAAACGACTTTTCATGCAATCTTCGCTGATTTAGCTCACCGGTGTCGTTTATTAAAAAAATAAATAATAAATGAATAAATAAATATTAAGACACATTTATTTATTTATTAAAAAAAAATGAAAGCAACATGTGACAATATCTTTGTTATTATTACAAAAACGAGAACTCTCCACTCGAACTTATAAGGAAACGATGAAATTATACTGTAATAATATATTTAATTCAAATCCAGTCCTACTTCGTGTTGTAAAAGATACACATTCACAAACAAATAAAAACTATAAATGAAATTTAACGTTTTTATTCAAAGTTCACAGAGACCCGAAACAAAAAAAAAACGAACTTGTTTATTCTGTGACACCAGACGTAGTGTTGCCAATGTCAATATCAGTCAACTAGAGCCGACAAAAAAAAAAGTTTAATATTCAATTTTAACTTCTAAATTTTTCTAAATCAGAGATACTGAAACAGAAATACTATGGTTATCATTGATTCGATGTTTTATGAAATTACATCGATACATCGAGTAAATCAATAGCTTTTCAAAACATCGGATCGTTTCGATGTATCGTATTATAAACATCGAGTGAATTCGATGCATCGATGTATATCGAATATCCCTAAAGCATATCTTCTAACTTATCTATAATTTCCTATAATCAATTGGTAGATAATCTTCCTTACACAAAAACAATTTTTAATATCTCTGTTTTTTCAAATGCATCAACCCTAGGACCTACGAGACTGCCTTTATTTTTTTCGTATTGATCTATTTGTTTAGGAAAAATATATACTTTACTTAAAAATGCTACAAACTACCAGAGATAAGCACAACATTATAAAAACAACGTTAGAAGTAAACGCAACTGTTCAGGTTGCTTAGTTACAGAAACTAGTGATCGCCCAGTGGTCAAAATTTGACCTAATCTATAATTAACAGTATTGTCAATTTAATTTTTGTGTATTATTATAAAAAATATCAGCATTCTGCACTTCTTCTCTGTATAAACTTGGACTATGCCAAATTTTATACTTCTCCATCCGCGTAATTTTCGTAAAAAGGGGTACAAAGATTTTGCTTCGCGTATTAATATATAGATGATATTTCTTTTTGTCACTTTTAACGATTTAATTATAATATACTAAAAATTTATAATTAATCGAAAATCATAAATAATATTTTCATAGTAAGCTATTTCACATTTTATTATAGGTATCACAGGTGTAACTACATATAAAAAATTAAATGCACCAATTATATGATTCAATTATAATGATACAGCAACAGTAAATGAAAAGCGAGTACCAAGTATATTACGTTTAAAATCGTCCTTAGTTCATATGTTAACATTAAAGTTAATTTGGAAATAAAACAACTCGCCTAGTGAACGTAATAATTCGGTTGAGCTCTCAAAGTATTATATACCGTTACCTGCTCCAAAGCTTCGAAACTATGTATTTGGATGAATGAAATTTTCAGGTATGTTTAACAGGGTGGAACAGCGGCTAAGTGGTGAGCCCACATTTTATTTACGGATCGCGATCTTACGTGAGTTGAATTACATTTAAGTTTCTGTACTGTCTAACGCCATTACGTGATCGCGTGACGTTGAAAATAATTTCATATGAGTAAATATATTTAGAATAAAATTTGCTACGTAATTCTTAAGCTCTAGGCATTTCTCTATAATTTAATCATGTTTTTATCCATTCTCTCTTTTTTTTTTTAAGATATTGTTTGTGAATGGAAATGAATGATTTTGTGTATTATTATAAAAAAATATCAGCATTCTGCACTTCTTCTCTGTATAAACTTGAACTGTGCCAAATTTTATACTTCTCCGTCCGCGTAATTTTCGTAAAAAGGGATAAGGTTTTTCTTTTGTGTTTGAGATATAACAATTGATAATATTACGTGTATATAAACACTATTAGTAGAGGGAAACATATTATTAATTTGTCGCGACTATTCGCTTTGTTTTACCCAGTTGTTTATTACATATATTAATACAGATTGACAAATGGCTTTAACACGAAAACAATGTCAGAACATATTTGATATCCTAGTAACACAATCTTAGATTACATAACTAAGATGCTTAAGCTCTTGTATCTGCAATTAGTTGTAAACTTACCTTTACACTTTAAGACATACGATATTGTAGTTAGTTAATATTGAAATAATCGTATTTACGGAAAAGTAAATCCGAAATAAAGACAAACAAAGTGTCAAATTTCATAAAATATTTTGAGACTTATTATTAAAATATCTTTGCAGTGACTTAACAAATTAGTAACTAGAGAGTTGATGTAACAAAAAATGTCAACTTTTTTTTAGTTGAATGATTAATAAACGTCTTCAAGTACATGTTGAAGAATCATCTTTTATACGAAATTTCTCACAATTTATGATAACAAGATCGAATGTAGATTTGTAGTATATATATAGTTTTATGATACTATGTATATAATAATAATAATAAAGTTTTTATTTCAGGTGATTAACCCATAGTTTTACACAAAAATTCAAATACAATATGATAATAATTATTAAGTATAAAATTTTAAAAGATATATAAAACTTAAAATAGAATAAACACAAAAGTGCTTGGTCATTTTTTGTTATCATTCTTGTGAACGGATATCCAGTGCCCATAAATATAACCATTAAAACAATTGTCAGAGACAGCCACAAGAATTTTGTTATTAGAGCGGCAAACGCGGGTCCAAAACGCAGCTATGCGAGATCGGATCACAGCAAAGAAGTCAGGAACCCCTGCCTCAGCAAACATGCTCGACGCGCTACAGTATCTCGACAGCTTCATAAGAGCACGGTATGCATCATTGTACTGGACTCTTATGTTGTTGTAAGCTTTCCGAGTATACGATACCCACAACTGACATGTATACATACACAGGCAGTATGCTTTGAATAACATGATCTTAACATCATTACTGCATTTGGCGAATCGACGTGCAAGCATGTTGCTTCTGACAGCAAGGGCTCTCCGCTCACGTTCAATATCCGTGTCATCGTTTAGTTGCTCCGTTAACCAGTGGCCCAGATACTTGAACTGCTTGACAACACGTATCTTATTTCCATCTAGAGAAACGTCCGGAACTCTCTCAGGACCCCTCCCAGCCCTAAATATCAACATTTCTGTCTTAGAGACGTTGTATTTCAACCCATGAGCACCGGCATAGCGCTCACAGATAGAAACGAGTCTCCTCAACCCCTTGATCGAGGGACTGAGGAGCACCATGTCATCGGCGTAACTAAGGTTGTTTACACAAACATCCCCCAGGTGACACCCAATGCCAGCGCTCCCCAGCTCCTCGATCAAGCCATTCACATATAAGTTGAAGAGGTCCGGGGAGGTTACTCCACCTTGGCGCACTCCACAGTCTAGTCTATAGGTACTAAAAGTTGCGTCACCCCATTTTACTTGATTGGTTTGGTTTTCGTACCAATATCTCAATATTTTTATTAACGGACCAGGGACCCCAGATGCCAACAGCTTAGCCCAGAGAATTTCATAATTAACTAGGTCAAAGGCGCGGCTCAGATCTAGGAAATATGCATATACAGATGTATTTTTCGAGGTGTAGTAATGAACAGTACTTTTCAAGCTAACGATAGCAGTGTCCGTAGAAAGACCCGGCCGAAAACCAAACTGCGCGTCATCAATCTTTATATTGTCAAGCAGCCCAGGGTATATAAGTCTTTCAAACACCTTGCCCACAACAGTCCCAAGGGATATAGGCCTATAATTAGATGTCGAGCTAAGGTTACCAGTCTTATTTTTTGGTCACCGGCACAACTAATGTAAATATAATATGTATGTGTGGATGAATGTAAGTATTTATAATAATACTATAATAATATAATACTCTTTATTGTAACCACGAATGAAACAAAAGTCATAACAAATATAGAAAGATGTACAAAGGCGGTATTTATATGTATCTATTACGTTAAATATTAACTTTTCTCTCTCTTTCTCACTATCATGGGTTGATTGGAAGACATCTTTCTTAGATATATTTTTTTTTGTTCCCTCTTATCAACTTCTACTCAAACTCACTGATTGGATAAAACTAAACTACATCAGACTGTAAACGTCCCACTGCTTGCTAAAGGCCTTTTCTTTTCAGTCTAGAAGAAGAGTTGGAGCTTAATCCACCACGCTGCTTTACTGCGGGTTGGCGAATAATAGCCCTACCATGAGTAACGAGCCTTACCAGGTGTCTATTATAACCCAAGGGAGTTGCTGGTCTCCTACTGGGCGCGTCCCCCAGGTGGCGGATAGGGGAAGCCACTCGAACAACTCGCGAGTGGTCGGGGTCTTCGGACCCCCTTGGACCAAACCATTCCGTGGCGCGAAAGCGCAGTGATTGGGCGCGGAGGCGCATAAGCCACTGGGTCCCTGGACCAGCTGATGTGCGGGCTCAGCTCAGGGGTTTCGCCGTCTGGGGTAGCTGGGGTTCAGTGGTGGGCGGGGCACGAAAACGCGGAGAGAGTGTTGGCACAGGAGGTGCGGCCGGTGAGGGAGTGACGCCGAGAGGGCGCGGAGATTTCGGAGGTGGAGCCGCTCCTGGTACTTCTCTGAATTAGCAGAGTGGACCAGTCGAGCGGCTCCAATCACATGCGGAGGGGCCTCCGGGCCAAGCGTCGGGGCGTCACGGTTGTGTGCGCGAGCGATCCCGTGGCGCCCCACTACGGCGCAGACGGTCGATGGGTTTTAGTGTCGATGGGTTTTAGTGGGTATTCTGGCTTCGCAGCCAGCGAGTCCCACATACCCGTCGCCTTTGGGCGGCGGGATGCGTAAATGCATTTCCCATCGCTAAAAAAAAAGTGTGTTATATATATATATATATATATATATATATATATATATATATATATATATATATATATATATATATGTGAGTGAATAATGAAATTCTGACTAAACGGGAGTTCATTCAATGAGTTTTAGTAGAATGAACTGCCAGCGCTGCGGTTCCGTACGCGCCGTTATTGCTCCAAGTTTAGAAATACTAACAAAACTGCAACCGATACACATACTGTAACTTTTCATATCGAGAAAGTTTTGAAAATATAAAGTAGGAGTTCTGATGGTGACATCTATATCATTTCGACTTTAATATTTATCTTTCGTAGATATACATACAAATATAATAAATAACATTAATAAGAAGGATTTTTACATAACGTGAGTGGATTGGTGAATATATATGTGGTTATGATAACAACTGGAACCGATGGTTTTATGTTACACACATACACATAAAGGCAAACAAACATAGACATAGACACATAGATTAGAAATAAATATTTTTGCAAATACAAATATCCACACTGGGAAAACCAAACCTACAGCCGTAAGTGTTTCACATTTTTTCCTTTCGTTAACACTACTACAGAACAAAATAGTATACGACGTCAAAATAGGTAATCCGGGAAATGTTTTAGAACATAATCCCACATATTTGAATAGACTTATTTTATTTATTGCTTTAATTAAAATAGTATGAAAAATAATGCACACTGTTGTATCTTACCTGCTTACTGCGACTTAAAGTTTATTAATTAATAAAATATGAAATTTATCTATTTGGCTAGTTTACCAAGTATAAAACCGAAACGGGGTGATGATGGTTACTAAACATCGGATGAATTGCCTGATCATATTCTGGCTATTTTCCTTTAAAATGTCATAAATAAATATTTAGTAATTATAGTTAATGGAACTAGAAAATTCTAGAAAACATTTTCGAATTCGTGCGTTTTATTTAGTTATAAAATTGACAGTTTGATAAATTTGAACATATATTTATTTCATCAAAATGTATTAACTCATTATGCAGTTAATAAATAGTTAAACTTTATGTCAATTTATTTTCTGTAGATATACTTTTGCGAGGATAAAAAAATATTACTAATAGAGAAAATGAAAATTGCGCTTAGCAAAAAAAAAGTATGTATTTTTTTGTATAATAGAAATATAATAAATTTAATATTTTTCTTACATATTATAAGATATTTTTTTACGTATTAACAATAACTGTAGCTAAAATCGTAATTAAATTATTATAATAAACGATTTTAAGGTTATAGGAAAGTATCGAGACGATATTAGTCACGTGGTTTCTCCTAATACCTTGGAGTTAATTTGGAAGTAATAATTCAAATTATGTAAAATGTTCTACAGTTAGACATGGACACCATAAAAAAACCGAGTAGGAGTTTTGTGTGAGACAAATTCACCTCTATAATAAGATATTCTGCTCCACTGATCTGAGGTTGCGAAGTGTCAATAATATTAAAAAAAAGTGAGAGCGAAGATATATTGTAACTCCTCTAACATCGGCCAATGCGGTCACTATGAATCAGGTGGAATCCCGGTGTAGAAAAGAAAGTAGACGATAAACAATGCTTGAAATAAAACTCGGAAACTAAAATATCGTGTATATTGTTATTATTAAGAGAGAACAATAAATATGGATAGCGAGCAGGAATACTTTGTGCATTAGTATTGACTGAATTGAAATCCTTGGGAGTATTGGCAAACAAGAGTTGTCACTTAAAGAGGGTATGCTATAATAACTATCAGCACTACTTATAATTATCTTCGAAAGCAAATGATAGTGATAAAAAACATCACTAAAATATTGGGAATCTTCTAGAAAAAAAGTTATTTATAGTCTGTGTCAGAAATAAATAGGTATTATAGACCAGTGCCGATAGGTTTTGAAACGAAAAAAAATAATAGTAGAATGAAACCTATAGTAAAAAGAAGAGAATGTAACAAAAATGTAGGAAAAAATAAATTACGGGCGATCTGAGTTCGGGAAGGGGTAGGGAGGGGGCGTTTAAGGGTAAAAAATGGTTTATCGCGATTTCTGGCAAAACCACAAGTCCTATGGAAAAAAGTTCAATGGCAAAGTTGTAGGTAATAAAAAGATCTACAACTTTTGTATCAACACTTTTTTCATATAACCTCAAAATGAATGTGAAAAATTCAAATAACCAGGTTTTTGGTTTTTTATATTTATCTTTTAAAAAAATAATTTTTGTTTCATGAAATTAGGTGAAAACTTACCTTTTTATCTCCCAAGCACACTGTATTTTTTTTGTTTTAAAATATTTATTTATTCACCTTATTTTGACTTAATATCGAAAAACCACCCTAATTTTCAATCGAAAAATCTGACGTCAAAATATATGCTTTTTTAAAATAGTCGGTAGGGTTTTTGTTCTTTGAAACCTCTACTTTCTGATGGTTTAAAAAAAATACATTACTTTGGTAAATTTTCTCAGAAAATGCTACGAAATAAGATTAAAATTAATAAGATATATACAATATTTTGAGAAAATTATGGAAACTTCTTTAAATTATATGCGTAGATGCCTGTTTATTGATATTTTAAGATAACTTATATACCTGAGTGACCTACGAAAAATTTCAGCCCATTAAAAGGTATTTCATAGAGAAGTGGGGAAGAGGCTAGGAGGGTCTGGACTATACTACCTGTTATTTCGTTGCATTTTCTGAGAAAATTTACCATAGTAATTTATATTTTTTTACACCATCAGAAAATAGAGGTTTCGAAGAACAAAAACCCCACCGACTATTTTAAAAAAGCATATATTTTGACGTCAGTTTTTTCGATTGAAAATTAGGGTGGTTTTTCGATATTAAGTCAAAATAAGGTGAATAAATAAATATTTTAAAACAAAAAAATTACAGTGTGCTTGGGTCATAAAAAGGTAAGTTTTCACCTAATTTCATGAAACAAAAATTATTTTTTAAAAGATAAATATAAAAAACCAAAAACCTGGTTATTTGAATTTTTCACATTAATTTTGACGTTATATGAAAAAAGTGTTGATACAAAAGTTGTAGATCTTTTTATTACCTACAACTTTGCTATTGAACTTTTTTCCATAGGACTTGTGGTTTTGCCAGAAATTGCGATAAACCATTTTTTACCCTTAAACGTCCCCTCCCTACCCCTTCCCGAACTCAGATCGCCCGTAATTTATTTTTTTCTACATTTTTGTTATATTGTCTTCCTTTCACAATCGGTTTCATTCTACTATTATTTTTTTCACTTTTTACCATTTTTAAAGGCTTTCGGCACTAGTCTATTAATCAATAATACAACCATAATTTCCTACACTATCTCGACTATAGATTATGGCGTTACGCAACTCGTGGTCAGACTAAGCATAGGTGCAATAACTTAAATTAGATTTACCCGCATAACTTAGGGTCGGTCCCCCATAAATTTATACCCTCACTAAATCGAAGGCCAAGCGATTTATGTTGTACTTATAATATCAATATTTAAAATCAGTTACGATGGAGAAATTCGATTTTCATTTTGTTATTTTTATGACGAGTTCGGGCGTCTATACTACACAGTTAATGTTCGACGTTTGTTTCAATTTATTTCAGGAAAACTACAAACCATTGGCCTGTTTTATGTAATACTTATTCTCGTGAATGGTTCTATTTGTACAGCACCGGAAAATACAGTTTATACGGATCACTTTTTTAACTTTATTAAAAATTTATCTTTGACTTTAAAGTGGAATTAATATAATTAATTATTTATTATTAAAAAAAAAAGAAAAGATAAACTTTAGTACCATTTTCAAACGACAGAGCAATCAATTGTAAGAAAAAAAAAACACTTTTTAACTAGTAAAAGTTATATATTTAATAAACATAAAATCGATTATAGTTATAACTCACTGATGTTTGTATGTATGGGATATAATAAATAATAAAAACAAATAAAAGTAAAAATGAAAAATCTTTAAAAGGGCTACATAAACTAAAAGAAAATTAGAATTTTTGTCTATATGTCAATATGCTAATTCCACCATCCTGATACTGAACTGAATTGATATCAAATTCCAAAAAAAAAATCACCTTATATAATAATATATAAAACAGAGTAACGTAGCAATCATAACAAATTAAATGAAATATTTACAAAAAAAGAGGAAAACGACTTTGGTGATATATCCGATCAGCTACGTGGTCCGTGGTCGTGACGAGACTCGCTGTTTTACGTTGAAAAAAAAAAGTGTTTCAATGATAAAAAAGGTTAAATTTCCTTTAAAAATTACCTTCGATAACATTATCTTAAATAATTATGTAATATACATATTATATATTATTTACCTAAGTAAATTTGTGGTGTAACAATTCTCGTTTAGTGTCAACAAAAGTCACGTTAGCGTGAGGAATATGGAAGTGCTGTATCTTGTAATGTTCGCTACGGGCAAACTAGAGAAGGCTAAGATTTATTGTAACGAAGTTCCTTACGGCAGGCTTGGAGGAGATAGGGGTTTTGCTGCGCGACCGAACTGAAAAAAAAATGTGAGACTAAAACCGTAAGAAAAACAGGTAACGGAAGTGCGCGTGCGGGTGTTACGGGGGGCGAAGGACACGACCGCCGCCTGCGGCATCACATCCGCGAAACCGCGTGGCGCAAGGAAAATTTTACTTAATAATTTGAATTACTATTTTTGTTTGTTTAATTTATTTTATTTTACGTTATTTGTTATTTTCTAAAATACTAAATTTCTTCATTTTTATTAAATATTATATTTTTATATACTCGAATTTTACTCATTATCTGCTAACTATTGCGCTTTTTAGAAACTTCTTACTTTGAAAATTACGTCACGACTAATAAAATATTAATATGTATAATTAAATAAATTAATCTATACATATAATAAAATGGTAGGAAAGTCAAAACTGTACATTGAATATTTTTTTAAAAGTATACTTGGGGTGTGATCTACAATCGATACCGATGCCAAAAATATAGTTTTTAGAATTTTTGTCTGTTTGTCTGTTTGTCTCTATTAGCAAGAAAAGGTTAAAATTATTTTGCTATAATCCGCCAACAGCAGAATCTGTATGGTCAAACATGTAATTAAAAGTCAACTAGACAATTCAGCATTGTAAAGTCGATATCTCCTGAGGATGCTCCGGTGTCGGAGCGAAACGTGCGTCGAGAGTAGTGTTAGAGTCTTGTGTGGTGGTGCATGTGAATGGTGGTGGTATTGCTTGCTTGGGAACTTGGCTTTCTTGCTTGGTTGGGAAGGTGAGCGGTGCTTAACTTTTAATTACATGTTTGACCATACAGATTCTGCTGTTGGCGGATTATAGCAAAATAATTTTAACCTTTTCTTGCTAATCATGAACTTCCGCAAAGTAACGCCTGATTCTATCCAATGTTTGTCTCTATGTCTGTTTGTCAGTATGTATGTCCGGGATAAACAAAAAATCAAAAAGTGCTGCATGGATTTACTTCAAATTTGGCACGAATATTATTGAGAAGTCGGGTCAAAACATAGGCTACATATTATCACACTATCACCTACGGGGAACGAGCAGTGAACCTTTATTTCTTCAACGCATTCTATAACAACGTGTAATCTAACGACGCATATTTGAATGTTGTTATTATGTTAATAATCATGCTGTAAGCTATCTTCACACTATAAAAATTACGAAATATAAGTAACTTAGGCTGATAAACGTAATGAATGTAAGAATTAATGTAATATAAGAAACAAATATAAGTAGTATCAAGACAATTTTAGAGCAGCGCCATCTAAGAGATTTCAAAAACATCAAGTCGAATTACATGTAAACCCTTTTTGCATATAAATAATTTAAATTTGATCATGTTGGCGAGGTTAATAGTTGTTTTTAAAAGTCATAGATGGAGTTGTGCATTTTCTTCTTAAAAATTGTATCGTTAATTCGTTTCAGAGATGAGCAAGACAATTTAAAAAAATGTGTTTATATAAGTTTTAAGCTCCTTCATCTATGTCTTATAAAATTCATCGAGTTTGTCTGTATGTAATAACAAACAGAACTCAAAAGGGACTGCATAGATGAATAACAAAATTTAAACTCTAAAACGGCACGCTATTGCTGTAAGCAATTTGAGCTAAGTAAAGAAGAAAGAGGAAAATTAAGCATGAAATATATATCTTAAAGATAAGTAATGCTTAAGCTTCTTCGGAACCTTTTTCCTCCGAAGTTGTGTAACGAGACCAGCCTTAAAGTCATCTCGCTCCACAGACACACCATTGAGGCGGAAATTCTTACGGGTTGTGGCGTCGGCAAGGCAGTATTTATATCACGGAATCCCCCTCATACCTCATAACTTTCTGTTCCAGTTCAAGCGCGTACAGTTCCCCGTGAGTGTTTGCTTCGCGATGACCATCAATAAGTCGCAGGGTCAGACACTGAGGGTAGCTGGTGTCGACCTCAGGACGAGCTGCTTCTCACACAGGCAGCTGTACGTCGCTTGCTCTCGCGTCACCAGTCCTGACTCTCTTTACATTTTGGCTGCGGAGAGCCAAACCACTAATGTTGTTTATCGAGAAGTCCTATAAGTATGTATTTATACTCTATGCGGTATTCCTTATTCATTATTTTCTCCATCTACTTCAGTTACAACTTATGAGTTAATTCAGCAGAATCACCATGAAGTCATTTATTCAAAGCAGGCTAAAAATAAGCACTTTTTGAAGATCAATTTTACAAAAGACAGTCTCCCTCTGTTACTGCACTTTCTGTAGATATGAAATGTAAAGAAGAAACGGGTAAATGAATGTTAATGTAAAATGTATAGTCGTCGTCTGCGTGAACGCTATACAGCAAAAAATATTTTTTGCTGTATAGCGTTCACGCAGACGACGTCGCGGGCAGCAGCTAGTCTATAAATAAAATGACCATGAAAACTACTATTTATAAATGAACATACATGAAATACATAAATGAAAATACATAAAGAAATACATATGTTTATGAATGTTACGAAATCTTTAACATTGTGATGATTACGAACTATTAAAAAATAATATACATATACACATAACCCACACATTCATACATGTACCTACTCATAATAAAACCGTAACAGGTCTAATCCTGTACATTAAATATATTTTAAAATTGATTTGCAGGACATTGTATAACTGAAACTGAAGTCAAAACAGTAATTTTATTCATTCTGTATGTTTGTCTGTCTGTTTGTTTTTCTGTCCGTCAAAAGTGTCAGTGTCAAAGTGACTTTGACACTGATGACTTTGACACTTTTGAATAAATTTCAATTAAACTTGGCATGATTTGAGTCCATACTACGAACTAGGACACTGAATGCTTATTATTCCGAAATTTATTACGATTCTCGTGTCAGAGGAAATGAGAGCCAAAATGTGTAATCACGAACAAAGTCACGGCTACAGCTAGTATTAAATTTATATAACATTAAATTAAATGGTATGAGAAATTTTTCAAAAATCGGCTAACGTGTTCCCAAAGTTATCTCCTCGAAATCTTACTCCGCAGACAATTTATGTTTGGCCCTAATGTAACTTTGATTACAGTTTGTTTCGATGAATTCTTAGAACTTATATATCGCCAATCTTATGAAATATTAATTTCCTTCGTATGTTATTTACAATTTCAACGTCTTCTTATTTATGTTTTAATAGTATCGAATACCTACCGGACCGGACCGAACCGGTTGTTACCATAGACACCTGGTAACGTCTATCGTTACTCATGGTAGGGAAATTATCTGCAAACTCTCAGTGAAGCAGCATGGTGAATTAAGCTCCAAAATTACTCCTACATGGAGAAGAGGCCACCAGTGAGACGTTTACAGGCTGATGCGGCAATATCGAATAATTTTTGACGACGGATTCGCGCAATGATTACAGCAACTGGTTATTGGGTTAGCGGTTATGGGTTCAATCTGGCTCATAAAAAATGTAATGTTATACATATGTTTCTCGCGATTTGTGTCTGTATTTATATTAAGTGTGTTTCTGGAAAGTAACAATGGTCATAAGTGTTGTTTTTTTTAGGCCGATAAGTGTTTGGCATATTTTTATTTTGAACAAGTAGTCACTGAAATGAAGTTTGATCTCCATCACTTTCCTCCTACAAATTACGCTTCTTTTAACGTATAAATAGTTTTATATTATCCTACGTGATGAGTTACTGAGTAAAGTAGTCATGATTTTGTCCACGTGACTATTGTTAATTGATGTACGTATGTAGTTTTATTAAACTCCTGGAAACACCTTCAATCGTTACAAATTTCGTTAGTGTTGTGTAATTTCAAATTAACATCATCCAACTAACATCTAATATATTTTGCAAAGTAACTATTACTTATAGGTAACCTGACCATTCCTTGTCTACGACTGGCTACACTGGGATGTGATACACACAGAAAATATACTACGAATCGCCCTGAAGTTGTTGCTACTAATATAGCTGTATTTTGTATGGTGAGTGAGAGAATTGAAAGCAAAAGTAATATAAATCACACATGATGTATTTTTCCTCATCCTTAGCTGCCTCTTCTTTTTTAAACAAAATTTTTTTTGTTGTTGTTGCAAGTCTCTATTGCGGTGTAATTACTTAAACGTATCATAAAGGGAAATGCCTAAAAAAATGACTAAAAACTATGTTACCTTAAATATTTTATCAAGCTGTTTATTTATATTTTAGATTAAAAGCTGTTACTGAGTTTATTCATTAACGTTTATCCAGTGTTTCTTTTATCTTTTTCGACTCTGACTTAGCGAAAAAATGAAGAACCTTGTTTCTAAGTAATCATTGGTGATCTACGCTGATTTTCCATCAGTTCGAGACATCCAGTCAAGCAAGCTTAGATTATTATTAATTATAGTCCGTTTTATTTGGTAAATCCGTAATTTTGTTAAAATACATGTGAATGTCTTTCGTAGATTAATGAAAAAGTAAGTTTTTTTTTATACTTTTTCACCTCTATTTGGATTAACTACGAAAAGTATTATACAATTATAGACATTCTGTTATGTATACATAAACATACTTTATGTAATGTACTAAATATTTCATAGCGTATCCATTGATGTAATATCCTTGCGATCCCAAGGGTATACTATAAGAAGTTCGTCGATACGGATCACATTCTTTTTACGCTGATTGAGTGAAGGTCCTTTGCAATTACAAAAGGGTAGACTGAATAGGGCTAACGAATTTTTATAAAACAAAAAAAATGCTTTCATATCCTTGTTGGAAAATAAAATATTTATCGTAATTATTTTAGGTATACTAACTTTATTTCGGAAGATACAAATGTAATGTACACAAATATAATGAATGCAATTTGCCTGCTAATATGAAACTACTTAATTACCCGACTGTGACAGTAGGAGGGTTATGTTTTTCGAGTATGTATGTCCATTTCTTTGGCACGCCCTACAGCCCAAACGGCTTGACGGTTTTTGACATATGAGGTGTCGATGGATTTGTCTTAATTGTAGTAGTGACTTAGGCTATATAAATTTTCAAAATGGCGCCCGCAAATGGCGGAATGAGGGGGGGGGAGTTGAATTTTTTTTCTTACTGTAGCAATATGGGTATCAAACGAAAGCTAGTAAATTGTTGTATTCTTTTTAGTTTATACGCAGTCGGGTTTTTTGATTTTTTTAATTAAGCATACTTGTTTTTAGGAACATTTTAAAGCAACTTTAGAAGTGATTTAATTTATATATTCCATTAAATTTCTATAACAGTTGTTTGAAAATTTTAACAATTGTTTGAGAACAACAAAAACAATCCTATTAAAGTAATTTGAAGTAAGAAAAGCTTAATTAGATTAAGGCAAAGTTCAATTTGGTAGATCCAACTTCGAGAGAGCGGTCAATCGTCGAATCCAACTAGGATGGGTAGCGTTCGGGAAGTTAAAAAACTTAAACCTAAGCCATACCTCAATGCCTTAAGTCGAAAGTCTTTCATCAATGTGTGTTACCAGTAATGACATACGCATCCGAGACGTGGTCTAATCGTCGTGACTCTGACTATGTGCCTTTTAAACAAGCTCCAAATCGCAAAGCGTGCACTGGAGAGTACTATGCTTGGTATTTCTCTGCGAAATCGAATCAATAGAGTACTTTTCTTGTGCTGCGGTTTGAGGAACAACTGTACACCAACCAGGATGGTGGATCATATTCTGCTACAAAATACTGTGCTTGCCAACCAGAAATATTGGAGGAGGCCTACGTTCAACAGTAGACATAATGCTTAAATACATTTACATGAGTAGGCTAAATCACTGAATGGATTGATTAAAGTATTATGTTTTATGTAAACTAAAATAATTCTTTGTTTCTTACGGTTATGCTAAATTGACTTTAAAATCATATAAAAGTTTTAATTGAGCCCATTTTAGTAGAATTCAATTTTTTAATTGTACATTCGTAACCCCACGTCTAACGTATACATTGTTACTCTTGACCACCATTTCAAGAAATAAATAATATTAATACGCGAAAATATATTTAAGATACATACATTTTTAAAATAACCGTCGAATTGTTTTTTTTCTTTTTTGAGGTAAAAAGTGAGAGATTTCCAAATAAAATGTCAAGTCACCACATAAATATTGACATAGTTCAAGAAGAGTAATGATGACAATGGCAAAGACGTTCAGGATTAACATTCAAAGTATTATAATTATAAATTCTATAAACAGACAAATTACTGTATTTTACGTTGGAATATATAAATCACTAGCTGTGCCCCGCGGTTTCATCCGCGTTAATTTGAGGGAAAAACGTACTTAAATATTTTTAAATAATTACTCTAAGAGTAGGTACCCGCCTCGTTGGTCGAGTGGTCGCTACCGTTACTGCCGAGCAAGGGGTCTCAGGTTTGATTCCTGGGTCGTTCAACGTATTATTGAGTTTTTTTATTTTTAGAAAATTCTCAGTAAAAGAGTGATGTTATATTTACATTAAAAGTAGAAGTATAGTTAAAAAATGTCTCGAGAAGAGAAATAATAAAGGACGCAACGGAAGCTCTCAAAAAAAAAAAGATTATTTTTTCCCGTTTTTGTAATATTTCATATTATTGCTCAGTCCCTGTTGCTCATAGCGTGATGTTATATAGCCTATAGCCTTCCTCGATAAATAAGCTATCCAAAACAAAAATAATTTTTCAATTCGAATTAGTAGTTCCTGAGATTAGCGCGTTCAAACAAACAACAAACAAAAAAACTCTTCAGCTTTATAATAGTAAAGTATAGATAAACTAGTGGTAAAATGTTACTTCTTTCACAAACCAAATATTTTTGCCGTATATTATGTCGTTTGTAGCCTCTTTACCTCGTAATACCATTATCCTATACTTATCCTATGCTTCGAACTATTTTCAGATTACATTACATCTTACTCAATTAAGAAGTTTGGCCGTGAAAGCATAGGAGACAATAAGAAACTTTTTTTTTCGATTCGAATAATTTTAGTATTAATGTGCCTTTGGAAAACATACAGCATTGTTTATGAAGAAGCAGTGTATACTTAGCCATACATATGCACGGTCTAACCTAGTATACAGTTAGTTTCCCTTACAAATACTAGATGGAGCTAGTGTTGCACCAGCTAGAGGCAAGCCTATGCCACTTTTTAGTTCATAGCGTTGTGTACTTTCGCCGCGCACGGTCGAAATCTAAAATAATTTTGTCATACGCTCACTGTTTCAGAATTATTCATAGTTTGTGATAAAGTTAGTGTTATAAATTAAATAGTGCGAATATTAAAAGTGACTTTCATATCGCGATTACAATATTATTGTGCTTCGTAATGAATCCCGCGCCTTATGATGAGGCGCTCGAAGACAGACGACCGATCTCCTCGGACTCCGAGGACAATCCTGAAGCCGAGCCTCCAAGAACCAGCTCGAGCAGCTCGTCGGACAGCGATGTGGAGCCTCCGCGTAAGAAACGGAAGCGGGACTCACAGGTAACGGTCGATCCGAGGATCGACGCCTTATACAACCAGGTCAGTTTTCTTACAAACTTGATTATGCAACAGCAAAATGTAAATGCTGAGGACGTAATAAACCAGCCAGATGTCGTTAACAAAAATTTTTTGATCTACCCGACATCGGCGACAACATCGAAATCCTTAGATTTAGGTTCTTGTAAGACAGATTTTGATGACAAGAAGGTTATTAAGTCGGCTGATCAAAATCGCCTGCGTCAATTAATAGACCTTCAACAGTTTAATACTCCCTTGTGGCAACATATAATTTATAAAAAGGCGGTGGCAGATATGCTCGCGTTTCCAGGCTTTTGCAATTTAAAAATTAACGACGAATTGTGTTGTTTGAGTAAAGGTAAAGATTTTTTAGCATCAACAGAAGAAATCATGGCTGCAACTACAAATGCCTTGTTATACCAAAGGGAACTGTTGCAATCCGGATTGCAAAATATCATTGATTGGGCCCATAAAAACTCAAATGAATTAAAACCGGATACCCTCTTCAATAAAATTTTTGAAACATTCGGCAATGCATCACCGTCTTATAAAGTGTCTGAACAGACATTACAAATTATTTGTGGTAAAAGATCAGAATATATAGAAACGAGACGTAAAAGGTTAATAAGCGAAATCCCAGATAGAAATATTCAAAGCGCGCTTAGTAACATACCTCCAAGTGAAGAATTTCTATTTGACAAAACAAAATTAACGTCATTTATCCAATCTCTCGGTGGGCCTCATTTCTGGCTTTCACCCCTATAGATACCTAAACCTAGAGAACAATTAAAAAACAAATACAAAGAACCTATTCCGTCCACATCCAAATTTAGACATCAGATACGAAATAGAAATAATTTTCGTGATACCTTCAAAAAACAACAAATTAAACAAACGTATAAAGGTAAAAGTGACGGTCTTAAGCATAAAGGGAATTCTTCCTTTCGAGACAAAGAAGGGAAAAAATGACTATCAGACACAATTCAGGGGAGGGTGCTTAAAAATGTTCAAAGAACGTTGGCAAGCACAGGGTGCCAACAGATTTATAATGTCGACAATCACTGGCTTCCGAATACCCCTTTACAAGAAACCTCCCCTGCTAACACCGACACGTTTCGTCATGACGCAATATGCAACGAAACAGTCACCAGTAATGTCTCGCATAATAAAAGATCTCATGGATTAGGGGGTGTTGAAACTAGTTACCCGAAAAACGCCCAGTTTCATCTCGAAGTTGTTTCTTCGAAAAAAAGGCGATGGATCAATGCGCCCTATTTTCGATCTTCGGGAACTGAACAAATTTGTGCGAACAAAACCTTTTCGACTGATCTCTCACTATTCAGTACCAGATTTTCTCCAGCAGGGAGACTGGATGATAAAAGTAGACATTTCCCAGGCTTATTTTCATATACCAGCAGCAATGGCGCACAGACCTTTTTTAAGAGTCAGTTACAGGGATCGGTTGTACGAAATGACCTGTTTACCTTTCGGCCTCGCATCAGCGCCACATCTTTTTTCATCCGTAACATGCTGGGTCGCGGAGACCCTGCGTGCGAAGGGATGTCGAGTGCTAGTCTATCTAGACGACTTCCTTCTGGTCAACCAAGACCAATCCAAGTTATGTCTTCAGGCTGCGAAAGCCGTGAGGCACTTGGAATATCTGGGCTGGCAAATCAATTACGAAAAGTCAGTACTAACACCAACGCAAGACTTGGAATACCTGGGCATTCGGTGGCTTACTGCGAAAAATACAATGTCATTGCCAATGAAGAGAATAAGCAACATCAACAACACGTTAGACAGATTGATGGTAAAAGATCAAATCAGTCTCAGAGAGTTACAAAGCCTTCTGGGACAGTTGAACTTCGCAAACTATGTTATACCACGAGGCAGACTACATTGTCGCAGAATGCAAGTCTTTCTTCAGAAGTTCAACAAGAAAAGACTCCGTCAAAAGCACCCGATCCCTCAAGCTGTGTATCAAGAGATGAGATGGTGGCTCGGAGCCACAAAATTCGCAAGCTCTATACACAAAATGCCTGTCACCCATTTCCTGGCGACGGACGCTTCGGATCTGGGCTGGGGTGCTCACCTAAACGGAAAATTGATGTCAGGAGTGTGGTCAACTCGCCAAAAGAGATGGCACAGCAACAAGAAGGAGCTGTATGCAGTTATAGCAGCAATCGAGTTGAATGTAGCTGTATTACAAAAAACACACGTACTGATTCAATCCGACAACCGAACTCTAATTGCATACATTCGCAAAGAGGGAGGAACCAGATCTATGGCGTTACTAGCGCTAACATTCCAACTACTACACCTAACGGACAAGTTCGAGATAACCTTATCAGCCCAATACATACCAGGGAGATACAACACGATGGCGGACAGGTTATCACGAGGGAAACAGCCAGCAGAATGGCATCTCCTTCCTCGAGCGACAGCGGAAGTCTTCAAGAAGTGGGGCCGTCCCGAGATAGATTTGTTTGCAACACAGGAGACTGCTGTGGTTCAAAACTACGTATCAATAAATTACAGAGATCGATCAGCAAACTATATAGACGCGTTCAGCAGGCTATGGAATTATCAGCTAGCATGGGTGTTTCCTCCCCCTTCCTTAATGCCCCGAGTTCTAGCACACCTAAACAAGGCTACAGGCATTTATTTGATAGTAGCTCCGGAATGGCCTCGAGCTTGCTGGCTTCAAGATCTAAAAGCCAGAGCTCTGGATCACCCTCACGAACTTCAGAATCTGTTGGAAATCATGATAGATGCAGTAACAGCGCAGCCCCCTCCACAAGTAGAGTCATTAACCCTGAAAATTTGGAAGATTGGGGGTGGGGTGCCCAAATAAGAAACTGGTCGAATCAAGAAAAAGAATGTCTGAAGAATAGCTGGCGACGTTCAACACTTCTAACTTACTTACCAGCTCTTAGAAGATGGCTCACGTGGTGTGCCAACTCCCAAGTAAACCCGAAAACTCCTCAACCTGCTGAGATCGCAAAATTTTTACTACATCTTTTTTTAAAAGAAAATTTATCCTACAGCACTCTTCTTGTACATAAATCAGAAGTATTAACTTTTTGCGGACCTCACGTGGAACAACAATCATTTTCAAACATTATTATAAAACATACTCTTAAAGCAATAGGAATGGTGAAACCAAAAAGTAATAAACTACCGTTCACGTGGGATCCACAAATTGTTTTGAATTGGCTTTCATCTAACCCTTGTAAAGATACTCTGTTCGATGTAGCCCGGAGAACAGCCACTGTATTATTGTTGGCTTCAGGACGCAGGGTTCATGATCTTACTTTACTAAGAACATCAGATGATAGTTTTTATGATAACGGGGAAAACATTTATTTAATACCGGCATTTGGATCTAAGACCGACACACACAGTTACCGTCAATCCGCGTGGAAACTTTTTTTTTTTTTTTTTTTTTTTTTTTTTTTTTTTTTTTTTTTTTTTTTTTTATATGTTAGTTGAATAGGCAAACTGGCAGACGTGCCACCTGATGGTAAGTGGTCGACGTCGCCCATGAACATAAACTAGTTCACCTGGAACTAGCCCAGCCGACTCATTTATGTGTTGCCTATCCTGAGACATATGATGTTAAGTCTCGGTGCCAGTAATTACACTGCCTGTCTTGCCCTTCTTTCCGAAACACAGCAAAGCTGTTTCACGGAAGAAATAAGCAACTTTCCAAACATGATGATGTAAATATTTGTCCAGTAACTTTAGTTAGACTTCTCATAGAAAAAAGTAGTACTAGGAGATCTGAAGCTGAAGATTTGAATAGCCTTTTTATTACTCTAACGTCTAAGACTATAAAAGCTGCCTCTCGCACTGTAATCGGTAACTGGGTGCGAACGGTCCTTAGAGATAGTGGTATTCATGCCACTCCAGGTAGCTGTAGATCAGCAGTAGCTTCCTTAGGATGGTCAGTCAATCAATCAGTAGATAATATAATGTCACGTGGTAATTGGAAATCCTCCAACACTTTCTTCAAACATTATTGTCGCGAGTTAGAAATTCGTACAAATATATGTAATCCATTTTTTGAAACCTTTACGCCATCTTAAATTATACTTAAATTAATTTAATTTTAATGTTAATTATGAAATGAACATGTTATTGTTTACACTTAATTAATTAATCAGATAATCAATATTAGATCTTAATTGGATTAAAGTAGAATTGTACCTTTAAAATCGTAAAAATAAAGCAACAAATAAAAATAATTTAATTATTATTTTTCCTTCCTTTTATAAAAGCAATTATATCTCATTACGAATATTATTAACTTTAATCATCATAGCGTTGTGTAATTTACTTTATAAACTCTTTTGCAAAAAAAACGGGCACTTTAGCAAAGAACTATTTTATAGTTACTATTAGTTTGTTTGACAATTTTAGGTATTGTTATCCTCAGAATTTTATAAATTAATTAGGAAGGAATAGTTTTCATCAGTTTTATCATAACATTTTAATTAAATTATTAAGAAATAATGTTTAAGCTCAAAACACTATGATTGTACCTGCTCGCTAAATAAAAATGAAACGCGTTAATTTCTTTGTTTTTCTTGAATACATTAAAAGCAGATAAAAGTTTAGTATTGAGTGTGACCCCCTCTTGCTGAAATCACAGCTTGCATTCGTCTGGGCATGCTAGTGAGTATATCTTTTATGGTTTCTTGGGGAATACGTTCCCACTCCGCGGTAATCACATTCTTTAGCTCTCTGATGGTCTGCGGAGCCGGCTGCACTGATCTCACTCGTCGCTTCAGAACGTCCCAGACATGCTCTATGGGATTGAGGTCCGGACTTCTAGCTGGCCAGTCCAAGCGACGAATTCCGACTTCTAGCATATACGCATCCACACCGCCAGACCGGTGGGCGCGAGCGTTGTCGTCCATAAAAATTGAGTTTTCGCCAAGAGCGGTTAAAGCGGGTTGTGCATAAGGAATTAGAACTTCAGTTATGTATCGGTGTCCAGTCAGTGTACCGTTTTCGATGAAGACTAACTCCGTACGATCCATAGAATTTATTCCTGCCCAAAACATAACAGAGCCCTCTCCATAAGGTGTGATTTCTTCAAAACATGCCTCTGCAAAGCGTTCTCCTCGTCTACGTAGCACTCGCCGACGTCGGTCTTCACCATGCAGAGATATCCTGGCTTCATCGGAGAACAATACCCTATCCCAGTCTTCATGAGTCCATGACACACAATTTCGAGCGAAGCTAAGCCTGGCAACTCGATGTCCACGGAGTAATTTAGGGCCGCGTGCCGGGCGATGACTGTGTATATTAGCAGCGAGAAGCCTCCTCCTGACCGTCCATAGACTAAATTGCACATTTCTTACTTCTTCGAGGGTGTTCTTGAGGTCCACATAAGAAGATTTGTGATTTCTCAACGCTTGACTAACTAGAAAACGATCATCCCGTGGTTCGGTACATGTCTTTCTGCCAGAACCAGGCCTTCTCTTGACGGAACCGGTCTCTTGATAGCGCTGCCAGGTCCTTTGAACTGTCGACCGACTCACATTTAGCCTCTGAGCCACGAAGCATTGACTGCAACCTTCTTCAAGCAGCGCAATAATTTTGCTCGCTTTTATCACTTTATCTACCATTTTCGAGATTGCTAAACAGCAATAACAATACTTTTAAATGTCAAGGACACCAGATAATTTACTAAAAATTGACAAAAAGTTAATTAGAGTCGATATTAACTATAGGGAATTCGCGCCACAAAATGTAGTTAAAAGTTATTTTCTTTGAAAACCAGGCTCAGTCAAAAATTTGAATTTGGAATGTACTCTTATAAACATTATGGCACTTTTATAACTGGCCAGTAACATGTTCAAATGATTAGTACCTTTTTGGTATTTTATTTTTTTCAGCCAGGAAGAAAATCGAAACCGCCCGTTTTTTTTGCAAATGAGTGTATTTCACCAGCAGATAACAAACACGTCTTCATAAACAATGCTGTATGTTTTCCAAAGGCACATTAATATAACGGTTTTACATAACAATAAAACCGATATTATGTGCCGGGAAAACATACAGCATTGCAGGAAATTCTTCCTGGTGAAGACTATGAACTAAAAAGTGGCATAGGCTTGCCTCTAGCTGGTGCAACACTAGCTCCATCTAGTATTTGTAAGGGAAACTTACTGTATACTAGGTTAGACCGTGCATATGTAAGGCTAAGTATACACTGCTTCTTCATAAACAATGCTGTATGTTTTCCCGGCACATAATATCGGTTTTATTGTTATGTAAAACCGTTATAATAAGAAACTTTCCTATATGTAAATTTAAAATGAACGGAAATCACTCTAGAATCTAGAGTCTAGATAGAACATTGTCTGAGAAAACACAGGACTATATAATGCAGTGGGTTAATTGTTAAAATTATCGCTATAGAATCATAAAAGAGTTCTTTTAAGAAATACAAAAATGTAGTTGCTTTGACATAGTGTTCACTAGACAGTAGTAATTGTGTTTTAAGAGAAATAGAATGACTATTAGAAGAATTAAGTTTTCCATCTATTGGTTCTTCCACTGCAACTTCGTTAACTCGACATTTACATGTTTCAGATTTATTTCCAAAACATGCCCCTTACCTCACAATGTATGTTTTCATCGCATTCATTCATTGAGGGTGAGCTTGAATACTTGAACATTATGCTAGCCCAAGGTTGAAAATTTTAACCCTCATTTATTGGCATTTCAACCATTCTCGTTGCATGGAAAACCATTCTGGTGTAGTGGTGCGAGTAGTAGGCGCTGTTAGAGTTAACGCTAGCGTTTGCTTAGCGTTAACGTTGTTTGATTCCCGATCGGGACAGATATTTTTATTTATACAAATATGTATTATATTAGTGCATGATTGTGGATATTCAACGGCTGATATGATGACGATGATGATGATGGAATATTTTTTTCGGGTATGGGTGTGTCTTTATAGGTCTACCGTTCGTTTCCCGAAGAAGGACTGTACTTAGAGAGATCGTTGCTCATGTTAGGGAAGTTATGTATCAAACCGCAGTAGAGCTATGTTGTGATGAAAAAAAATTGGTTGTCTGTAAAGTCGATTTACAACCTACACAGGTTGCGTGCTGCCGCTGTCACTTCTACTCGAACGCATCGGTCGATGGAGTGTAAGGGAGATAGATGCGACACAAGTCGAACGCTTAGGCCGATCGTGTCTCTCTATCGCTTGTTTTGCGCTCTCACTCGCGGAACGTGACAATGAGTCATGCTTTTTCGTGCGTGCAGCCGGCTTGCATCGGTTTACTAGACGTAATCACGTCAAAAAAAAAAGTTAAATAAAGGTAATGATGACAGTCGTAATTTAATAGTGCCATAAAATGACGTAGAATGAAAATGTAAAAATTAAATTCAGAGCTAGAGCCTTTTAAGAAACTCATAAAAAACTATCGCTATAAACAAAAACAAATTACTATAGTAATTGGGAAAGTTATCAAAGTTTTAAATGACCAAGTCTTTTTTCGATCGTTAATTTTACAGTTTAGAATAATTTCTCAAAAATTGATACACTTAATGAGTTCATGTCAAACGTAACTTAATGAGTGAATGAATGGAAATAAATATATGATAATTATTGTACTAAAAAAGCTGAAAACAAAAGATGAATAAACTACTGATAGCAAAAATATTTAGAATGTTTGACAAATATATCCCAATTTACCAAAAAGGGATTTGCAAAAGCGTTGGAAATTAGACTTGTTTCAATAATTTCATCAAATTGACGGTTAAAGTCTCATTTTCAAATCGTCCCTAAAGTGTAATAAATGAAATACAATTGACTCATCAACCCCAATGGACCGGCGATCTTTTGATTACACCCCGAATTCAGGGATTTAATTTCAGTTATAATATAGAAGGTTAATTAATTCCGGGTCATTGAGCTAAATTCCAAGAACTGACTTAATGGATGAAGAGAATGAGATAACATTTTTTTTAAATATCTCCTAATTTTCTACTAGTTGATAATAATAATAACGGATTCTATATACATATCTATATCTGTTGTATTATTACTTCCCAGAGATTATAATTTGATCTTATTTTACAGCATTATAAATTTTAAGTAAACAGTTAATGTAAATTGGAGAGGGTTATTTTTCTGCGAGATCGAATCAAAAATGATGAGATCCGCAGACGAACGAAGATTGCCGACATAGTCCAACAGATTTGCAAGCTGAAATGGCAGTGGGCAGCGCACATAACTCTTAGAACTGACGGAAGATGGAGCAGAAAAGTTTTCGAGTGGAGACCACGTACCGGCAAGCACAGCGTCGGACGGCCGTCCACAAGATGGACAGACTAATAGTGGATATTTAGAATATAATAAATTGTCGCTTGCACAAATTTAAAGTATTATTATTCGTTTAAAAAATCTTGGCCAAGCATCAGGCCCAACACTATCTAGAATTAATTTCTGAGCTTAATTTTTTTTTTGAAATTTCTTCGATTCCACGTAAAAAAATGTATATGTATTAATGTTATTATAACAATAACTGCACATTATATTATCGTAATAATTTGATTATAGACAAAAGAATATGTAATTATTTTTCTCCTTTGAATTTTTTTCTTAATATATTTTTTTTTTTGTTTTGAAGTCGATTTTTTTGTTAGTTAAAAAACTTTGCAAAAAGTTTGGTAAAACTTTGGAAGGCATAGCTTTGTCAGATTTGGACGCCAATAAATTAATAAACAGACCATACGACGACAGATCATTGACAGAAATTAATAACAAGGCTTCGTAACCTGTCTTCTGAGAATGACGGTCACACATAATGTCATAGGAATGAGGGCGATACGGGGATACCGTAGTACGGTGTTCTAGATGGCGATATAGCGCTCACGGTGCCAGCGAGTGCTCTATAAGCGATGGCGGCCCGCATAGGCCTATCCTAGGTATAACCATCGTGGCATCACGGTTGCATGCGTGAGCGTTCCCGTGGCACCCCACTATGACAATGTGGGCACCGCTCGGGTCTAGTGGGTATTTAGGCACATTGTCAGCGAGTCCCACATAACCGCCGCCTTTCCGCGGCGGGATGCGTGAATGCATTTATTACCCAGCGTTAAAAAAAAACCACACCAACTCGAAATACTACGATAATATTACAAACTATCCTATAGAGATGATTTAGAGATATCTCAAAAACTAATAGTCAGATCTCGCTTAAATTTAAATGGGACATGACAAACACCAGCTTTCGAAATAAAAAAAAAAAATCGTTAAAATCGGTGCTACCAGTAAAAAGTTATGAGGTAACACACATTTAAAAAAAAATACAGATGAATTGAAAACCGCCTCCTTTTTTGAAGTCGGCTAATAAATGAGCAGAAACCTTTGAACGTACGCATCATCATAAGCTAACATTCATATCTTACAGGTTTAGTGAAAGAGAAGACAATCGCAAACAAAGTCGCAGTTAGAATAAAGTTTTAATTAGTTTTTAGATGAAGTAATTACCATTTAACTTTTCCAAATACAAGTGCTCAGTAAAGATTCGACTAATTGCTGTGTCCCTCGAATACGATTAATGTTCTTAATGGCAAAGAGAAATAAACTAAATACAATTTATTTTTTAATCGTAAGTAAATACTAAAATAATTTTACTTCATGTACTACACTGTAACTGCTGCACTGTTTTAGGGGAAAGATTGGAACTTAATTGGTATATTTACCAACATACATGTCTCATAAATTGTTTAGAGACATGCAAGTGAACAAGTGAACAAATGAGTGAACAATTTAGTGAGATATTCGTATTTTATCCACAAAGCAATTTCGATCCGCATTTCATATAAACTTCCTATGATACGAGTACTAGTTCACTAGTTCACAAAGTGATCATTTTAATAATATGTACAGGGAATATCGTGTCTCTAAGTTTTTGTGTTATTTTTAAAGCTCCTGGTAAATGTTCCGTTCCTAGTAGTCAGTTAGTAAAACTACATTTATAAAGTAACATGCATTTACGGTGACGACAACATTACATTACAACAAAGAAAAAAAAACTTTTCTTAGCATTTTTTTTTAATTAGACATGTGCTTAAACTATCATAACAGGCAATCCAGCGACGATTTTTAAGGTCGCTATGCTCTAGATTCGGCTTGAGAAGAAAAATACATGATTATAACGAGCGTTTGTATAAGTTTAACATGATTAGTCTAGAAATTCGCAGAGTAATATTAGACTTGTGTACTCTTCACAAAATTGTAAATGGCACTATGAATGCCTCAATAGTGGAGCAGCTATCGATCAAGGTTCCTAGTAGGTCTGTACGTATTTAAAAACTGTTTGACATACCGCATGCCTTAAACAAAGTTTCAAAAAATAATCCATTACATAGAATGTGTCGACTATATAATATGATATGCTCCGATTTTGATATGTTTAACTGTACCCATCAGTCCTTCAAGGTGGCTCTTATCAAACATAACTTGTCGCGTGCTCTGGATGTTACCATTAGTGACTTACGGAACAGTGATGATTGAATAATTAATTATTATTGGTTAATTATTATTATTATGATGTATGAGACAATGAATTGTTATCTTCAATATGAAAAGTCTTCTTTTTTTTTTTGTCAAATCAAATGAAGACTTCAATGATATTTTAGTCAGTGCTTAATGTATTTATTTTTATATTCTATTCAATTTCATGTTTAATATTTGTTATTGTTATTGTTATTATGATTCCTGTTTAATTTTATCGATTCAATTCTATTTATCTAATTATTATATTCAGAATGATATGCATTCTATTTAATTTTTTATATCAATTCAATTGTTGACTGTAAAAAACACCATAATGAGTTGATTTTGTAAGTAATGTTGTGTTTAGTTATAATAGGGCTTCAGTGTTAAATAAGATTCTTCCATTTATATTGTATTATGCATGCTTATCTATCCGTAGCCTGTAACTATTCCTATTGAATAAAAAATAAAAAAATAAATAAAATAGTCGTCTTTAATAAAGAATAATAACGTTATAATTTAAATAAGGAGAATTATCGACTCCGTGTTTTACGAGATTGTCCTATCGTGTTATATGAGAGTGGTTGTCTGTGGACCCATAGTAATAGCTTTAGCTAGTTTAAAACTATTATCAGTTTTGCCATCAAACTCCTGCAACTCGACTCTAAGTAATCAAACCTCTTACTAATTGCTGCGACCCTGGTAACGAGCGTTCATTTAATGATGACATTCGCAGCGACAGCAAGGACTAACTAAACCAGACGCAATACGACGGTCGGTATAATTAATAGCTTGTGTGTTTCACAATTATCATTAAACTAATCGAATCCCGCGGTTTTACCTGAGTTTACTTCACCAGTTACTGATCTGTTTACGTGAGTCATATAATGATGTTTTATGGCCTAAGTTAGGACAAAAAAGCTTACTAATTAATAGTATAACGATATCTTCGCTTTCTTTATAATAATATAGCGTAGCAATTATTGTTTTGTAAAAATATTATCATTGTTTTGAAATAATGTTTAATGTTACAGAATTGGTCTCGGTACGATTTTATATGTAAAAATGATGACAAGAACGTAGAACAATGCTTTTAGAAGGGCATTTTTTCTCATTTACGAGACAATTATTTGTATTGTGATATTGTCCTTAGCCACCCTTAAGCATATATATAATAAACAAATTTTAGACTTGTATTACATATTATAAGTCTGGATTAACAATAAATAAATGAATGCTTAAAAAATTTGTAGCAATCATTATTATCGAAAATAGGACAATTTAAAACATAATATAAAAGTAATAACATATGTAACGTAGGTACAACAGAGAACTATTAAAAGATTCATAACTTTATTTTAGCGATTTAAAATCGCAAAATTAATGCTAAATTAAAATAAACTCTATTACGATTGAGTTTAGGTCTTGTTTTGTTCGTCTATGAATTCGAAATACCTTGTATATTCGTAATGGGTTATAAAGTTAGAATTTCTCATCAAATATGTATAATGAAGTATTTAGTATAATACTGTAGAGATTTCTAGTTTAATATAAACAATTAAAAACAAAATTACGGTTAGTTATTAAACCAAATATCGGAAATTATTACTTTAATTATAATCGGATTTCGGTTTTGCCACTTAATATTACTTTACGTGTATACACACGTAAAGTAATAATAAGCTTTGTTATTGGCAATTTATTTTATATGAATTACAAATGTTTTTTCCTTGTCCTTTTAATATATTTTTAACGCACTCACTGACTGGACTGACTTGAAAACCGTTCTTTAGTAGTGATACGAGTAGCCTTAACTGCGATCACAGTTTTGATTCCTGTTGTTGGAAATATTGTACCCAATTTAAAAAAAAATGGTTGTCTGTAAAGTCGGTTTACGGACGATAATTTTTACGTGATAACGTCATAAGAAAACATTGATGAAAAAGTGCATACTTTTATGAATGGAATTGAATTATTATCACCGAATTATCATTATTTTGTATAATATATATTTATTATATATTATTATTGTTATGCCATCCGCCCATTTGCAAATGCAATATTACTGTCACTCTCGGGTTGTCTGCCAGAAATGCTGCTCTTTAGCAATAAGACCGCCTGGTTGTACAACTTATAATGATGTTATTTTGTGTCCTTAATTTAGTTCTGTTTTGTGTGTGCATTAAAGTATATTATTATTATCTAACTGCTTTACTCCACCTGTTCAATAATATATATAGATATAGATAATTAATACTTATTATTATTATATGTTTCTTATTTAATCTCAGATAGCCGGGAAGTTGATGGCATGTGCCAAAGCCAAATGTACATAAACGGCGTAATTAAAACCTTTGTACATCTTTCTTTTTTTCATTACAAATATTGTTATTTTTTTAGTGGTGTGTAATAAAGAGTATTATTATTTATCTGATTGTTTATTTTTACTGAAATGTAACAAATATATATATTTAATAATTTATGTTTGTGGTTGGCCACAGTGATTGAGCTCACATTGAAGAAATTTTACTCTACTTCAATTACTTACAATCTACATGTATTCAGTACTACTGCTTTTTGCAACATGTGATAAGTGCTCGCTGGTAATTTAAGCATTATTATTATAATGAGTATTTTTTTTAAGAAATAAACTTTAATCAAATTAATGTTAATGAAGTTTTAATTTAAAACTATGAAAATGAAACCATTAATCAAATTCATGAAACTGATGCTTTTGAAAAGCCTCCCAAAATCTGCTTGATATAATAATATATTCCCTTGCAGTGCGTTAAATTGTCATTAAAACATAAATATTTTTAAAACTATGGTTATAAATCATTGATTTTGATTTTCAAATATTATTTAGTTTTTGCAAACGATGGGTGTCAGTCAATAAGATAGGTGTTTTTTCCCCTGAACAATTTTGAGTTTTTATACATATAGGTACAGTATATAAGCTACAGGTAATTGTATTTAATATAAAAGCTAAATAAAGTTTAGTTTAGTTTTTTTTTGCTTTACTTTGATATGTAATACAAGAAATAATCAAGTTTAATAAAGAAATTAAGTTAAATAACTTAATTAAAGTTAGCCACTTATGAAGACTTACGTTAGAACCACTTATGTTAGAACTTATGAAAATAGTAAAAATATACTAAATAAAGGAAGCTAAATTTTTATACGATCGTAATTATATGAGTCCTAATAAGTTTTTAATCAAAATTGTAATATAACCTTACATTACCTACTGCCATCGCCGACCGATGTTACTTTTTTAATAATCAAATAACAAATATATGAAATTATATCGCTAATGAAATTCTTAAAATGCAAGAATTAATTACGTTTTTTGTTGCAATTGTTGTCACTATTATAACTTTGAAAACAATAAATTGACGTTACTTTAATATTGACAAAACAGTTTGCCGCCATTTGCCGCTGTCATTTCTACTCGGACGCGTCGTAAGTTAGGCCGACCGCCGATCGTGAGCCGAACGCTTAGGCCGAGCCGATCTACCGTACCTCTCTACCGCTTGTTCCGCGCTCTCGCTCACTAATTGTGACAATGACGTCATCTTTTTCGAACTGGCACCCAGTAGCTTTTATCAATTTACTAGACGTTATCACGTCAAAAAATGTTTCTGGTCTGGATATATGTTTTTGTGTGTCCCCACTGTGACTCGGAGAGCACGTAAATCCTTCGGTCTATATATAATCGATATTGCAGACAGCTGATAGCAATCATTATTTATGTAAGGGAAATTATAAACTAACACGAAATGGAGCTGCGTTGTGGATTAAGCTCCAACCCTTTTTTCACATGGATAAGAGGCCTATACCCAATAGAGAGATTTTTACAGGACGATTCAGCTTAGTTCAATTCACCCTCATTGAGAATCAACGCCTTATGGTCATGTGTTGATTACTCGTAAAGTGACAATGACTAAAGAACAGAGTATACTGCAGAAGTTTTCGGGTCATTTTTTCATTAGGATACTCTTAAGTAAAAAAATTAGAATATCAAAATTAGCATTTTAATAGCAATAGTTTAGTGTTTTGTTAGTAACCAAACGAATCATTTAAACTAATATATTAATTTCAACGGGATTCAGTTCGGCATCGCTGACGTTAAATTCGTCACACGTTCACATCTCGATTGTCGTCGCACATTCTTCAATCAAAGCCGTCGCGGTGAAGCTGATCGAACGGGTTACGACTTGACTGATGACAAGATTAACTGCTGCAATCGTTGTTTGTAATAATATGGGCTATTGAGGTATATACCTAAATAGCCTAAGATATATGTCTGTATAAATATCGTATGGATGGATGAAATGTATGAAATTATTTGCGATAAAAATTTATATTACGATATCAAACACTAGATTAAGATATACTGTTTAATTTAAATAAATTAAGGTCTAGTATGAAGACAATGATATAAAAAATATTCTAAATACTGAAATAGCGTTAGGATGAATATCAAAATAAAAATTATTTCATAAAAGTCAGACCACTAACACGCAGTGGTATATCAAGTTCCAACCATTCCATTACAAAATGTTACTGGATTGTCCATTTCAGGACACAATTAAAAATTCATATTTACATCAAATTCAAGTATTTAATAAATCATACACTAAACTGGAAACAACAATTAAGCCAAAAAAAAAACTTACATAAAAGTCACTGTCACCAACAGACTTAATAATATAGACAACTATGTTAAGTACCGTGTGTGTGTGTGCTTATACTTAGCGAATCATTACTATTACTATCATAATGAACAAGTACCTTTTCTGCTGCGAAAGCGGATTAGTACTATTAGTATCTTTATCCAATGTTCATTGGAGGTCACAGGACTCTTTATAACATTTTCCTTATACGTATTATGAACACAAAATCATTGTTCAACTGTCGGATAAACGTCCTTCCATCTTAAAAAGAAGTTCTTCTTCACCTCTTAAAAATTCTCGCAGACATCAAAGATTTTAAGAGTTTTTCTTTTACTGCCTATCGCGTGATAAATTTTCAACGCAAATTGAAAATTTTCAACCCATTTTCAAATTCATTTTTAACCCGGTTTTGAACCCGCGATCTTTCTATATTTATATACCCGTTCTTCACATTGCACTGGCCATATCAAATGACGCATAAAAGTAAATATACAATAAACTTTATTATTAAAATATATGAATTTAATAGTGAATTATAAGGCAACCAATATAATTATTTTATTTTTTATTGCTTTTCAAAATATAAAACTATATTATGTTCTAGGATGTAACTAACAAGCTCAATTTGCTATTCAATAGACAGCCTAGCCATTTTACTGAAAACGGAGCCGCTTTCAATAGCGGTCTCAATCAAATATACAAGGCTTTTCTATTAAATTTACTGTTGCCCAAAGTGAGAAGCAATCGTGATAACACTTTAGCGGTCGCATTGTCCGGAATTGCTGCCACGCTGATGGAAGAAGGCAAAACTGCACACTCCGGGCTTAAACTTCCTTTTAATTCGATACAAACCGAAACCCTTATATATATATATATATATATATATATATATATATATATATATATATACATATATAATGTTCAGAACCCTTTTGATAATTAATTTTTTGTAAAGACAAAAAATATACTATTTCAAAAACTATATATTATAGCTATACATTCAACAAAACGGTTATGCAAATTATTAAAATTAAAAAAAGCTTTAATTATTGTAAAAAAGCCATATTATAAATAAATGATAAATAAATAATGAATGAATAACTACATATATTAAAACAAGGTCCTCCGCTGCGTCTGTTCGTTTGCGATAAACTCAAAATCTACTTCACGAGTTTTCATGCGTTTTCCACCAATATATAGAGTAATTTATGAGGAAGGTTTAAGTACATATACATAACCTAGGCGCAGTTGGGGTGGACTGCTAGTAATAAATAAATGATGTTGAATTATAATAAAATAAACCTTTTCTCTGTATAATGTAAAACGCTTGTTAAAGCAGAATTTGTATTATTTTTATGCATTAAATTTACAAAGCATGTACCGAGAACAACTATTTTATACATATCGTTGAAGTTGATGAATACAAACTCGTCGCTAACAAAATGTACTTTATAAAATTTATGAAACTATGTTTTAGTTGTAGCAAAATTTAAAACCTTTGATACGAGCTAACACAAAAAGAAAGAAGCGCAACTGTATTGCTTATTTGTATATATGTATCTACTTTTATTTATTTGTTATAAAATATTATAAGTTATAATTTTTTTTTTAAATAAATTTCATGTATCTAATCTTATATCCAGTAAACAATCTCAATTGCAAAATTATCTTAACTGAACAGCCATTCCATCAACAGTTCCGTTAACAGTCGGTTACTCTAGCGGTAGAGGGTTCGATTTAACTCCTTACAATATATATATATATATATATATATATATATATATATATATATATATATATATATATATATATATATATAGGTCATATAGATATTTGTCATGGTTTATGCGTTTTTTTTTAATGCCTCCTGCGTTGTGTGTTTCCGAGCCCTCGACAGATGATTTCAGTCTACTGGCGGCCGTAGGTCGTACTGGAGGCCGTTTAGTTTGCAGCATAAATTTTTATGTTTAAATGCACTTAGAAAAACAATTTGAAATCTAAAAAACATTTGTAATTTTAACTTTCTCAAATAAGTATTTTTAATGTTCTAAGTATAATTCTGTAGTTAACATACGTTTTGTGTACCCTACTAAAGACATGAAGAACAATTAATTTGTTAGCTACACTCAATTGATTAATTGTTAATATTCGAGATAATTTAAATTAATTGATTGTTCGATTGATTATATTTATACAATTACTAGGTTAATTTATATAGTTAAACAATTATTAGTAGCCAATAATTAAGTTAGTATTCGATTACGGTTACGTCATCCATAGTTTATAGGTAGCTCCGAGCAAATTCATCACTCTCATTCACTCACTCTATTCATCATTTTACTATTAAACAAAGTCCTCGGCCGAGTCTGTCTGTCTGTCTGTTCGCGATAAACTCAAAAACTACTTTACACATTTTCATGCGGTTTTCACCAATAGATAGAGTGATTCATGAAGATGGTTTAGGTATATATACATACCCCGGGCGCAGCCGGAACTTGCCGCTAGTGTATTTATATTAATACGTTAACCGGAATTGAACTAACTGAAACTGCCTGTAAGCGCTCCACTACTGAGGAGCTTGGAACTTAATGCGAGGCGCTGCACCACTGCTGGTTGGCGGTTAATTCCCCCTAGTCCAGTCGTTTTAGGTTTTATCTGCGAAAAAATCCCTAGTGAGCTGATTTTTTGTATAAGCCTTTATTACAGCGTTGTAATGACTCCACGTAGTCTTGCTTGCCCCACCCCTTGAGTGTTCTTTAGAAGCCGGAGGCGCGGAGGGAGGGCAGCCCTGAAGACACCTGGGCGAGCTTGAGTGACTAAGGCTGGTCGCCGAAGGCGACTAAAAAGCCGAAGCTACGGAGGCGAGCGTGGGTGTCTTGCCTTTGTTACGCAAGGGCGAAGGAGCCGTCAAAGAACAAAATTATGCCGATCTATTTTTCGTTATGGTGAGTTTTTTTATTTTGTTATGAGGTTTTACGGCGTCCCCCACCATAATAAACCATCTGTTAGTGATAAAAAGCATTACAAAAATATTTGGACCACTTTTGGGCTGCAGCTCCGGTTCGACAGATTTAACGCTTACTGATTTAGAAGTAGTATTTTTCGTTGCGCGTGATATGCTAAAATTACCACCAATATCGTTTCATCGTATCACGTAGATGCGACAAATCTGTTAAAATATATTCTCATACTACAATCGGACATTAAAGTACTTCAAAGTTATTACGCTACTGCGACGCAGTTGTCGGAGTTAAGAAATGAAATCGATAACTTGAAGAGTGCGTCAGATGCTTACAATAATTATGATTTTATAAATAGAAAACGCAGCGCATTTATAGCAAATGGCTTTGCAGCAACAATTGAACTCGGAAAGCAAGGATACATCTCCAAAATCTATGTCAAATTTAAAAAGTAGCAATACTTATTTACTGTTTTGAAAATCCGACATGTGTAGGTACACAAAAATTATTTATTTCAACACCAGAAAACATGGTAAACGACGACGCGGAGGGACCGGGTCATAAGCATGCGACAGAAAACATAAGCGCGTGTTATATCTCTCGCACAACCGATGAAAGTAATGAGTCAGAATCGGTCATTTCCGGCTTAATGAGTGAAAAGAAATACGAGTAGTAGGGGAAAATGGAATGTGATTTCGATAAAGAAACATAATAAGCCGTTATCCAGTGCACAGAGAGAAAAAGTCTATGTTGGGCCTGAAGGAAAATTTAAGGCAGCTGAAATAAAAGTGCCATTATTTATATCAAACGTCTCCAAAAATACACATTTGAGGGATAAAATTCAGTAAATAAAGGAAAGCGATCAATATTGCAGCCAGGTAAATAGTGTGTGTTGGGCCGATAAATTCTCTATGCCGTATGGTTTGGACTTCGGAGAGTGGAGTTAGGCAGGGAGGCATAACGTCAACTAAAGTCTTTAATCTTTATATCAACGATCTCATCGTTGAGCTCAGCAGTAAAAAAGTCGGATGTCGCATTTATGACATCAGTGTTAATAATATTAGCTATGCGGACGATATGGTGCTGCTGCTGCTCACTAGGAATTTTTCTGCAGAGTGCGGTTTAAAATGTCTAAAATGTTTTTACTACCCACCAATTGTGAAGATCACTATCAGCGTTTTTGAAAAATACCACAACTGACGTTTACGTGTTTTCCGACGCGCAATGGTAACACTTATAATGAAAATGAGAGAACAAGATCAGAAAAAAAAATTGTATAAATACAGATACCTGCTGGAAAAGGGAATGGAATCTGTGATTAACGGCGTTAATGGAATTTCCGTACAAATAGGCGAGTATAATTTTATTAAATAGTATAGAGTGACGTCTCCGTAATTAGAAATGTTTACAAATATACATATACATATATATATTCTCTCCAACTCGCGCCAAATATCCCGGTTTTCCGCAATCCTCAACCAGCCTCCGCCGGCGACCTTGCGTAAGTCGTCGGTCTAGCGGGCCGGAGGGCGCCCTACACTACGTTTGCCGATTCGCGGTCTCCAATCATAATATATTATGAGTGGAGACTCATTACATAATATCTTATATATATAAGATATTATGTAATACTTATAAAAACAAAGTTTTCATGCTGGTTTGAAATCCCTACCTATAATTAATTATTATAAATGTGAAATGTAGGTTTGCTTGTTACGTTTTCACGCAAAAACTACAGGTATTGGAAGTAACTATTTTTTTTTAGTTGCAATAGCTGACATCCATGCGGGTGAATCTGAAGGCGGATGCTAGTAACAGAATTAAAAAAAAAAACATTATTTGAAAACTAAGTAACATTAATATTTATTTTTAGTTACGATATATAAATAAAACGCTTTTACGTTACATAGTTGTAGTATTTCAAAGAGCATAAATTAAAAATTATAGCGGTCACGAATATTTAAAACTTTAATAATAGCTCCTATATTCCATTAATTTTGATTGACCCGTTGGCGCAGTTTGTTTGACCTGACCCTGACCCTGTTTTCTGCTCCAAGGGTTGTGGGTTCGATTCCCGCCTCGAGTCTGGGTGTAATATATGTTTATTTATATATGTATTATTTATATGTATATTTATTTAAAAAAAAAAGTATATCAGTCGGCTGTTACCTAAAACACAGGCATTAAGTTGCCTACCTTAGGAACAGACGACCGTGTGTGTGTGTTAAGCATATTTATTTTATTTATAATTATCAATAATATTTCAAAATAATCAATCTTATTTATAATATCATCTCAGGTATATTAGATATATCAGGTATATCCTGTTACACAGATTTCACAAAATATTTACTTGAATTAGTATGAATGAACAAAAACAAGTCCCAAGTCTGACCCGGCATGTTGCTCACGTACCGACAGAACTGTGTATTAATTAAGATCATATGGATGATCACGACACGAAGTAATTGAAATTTCAAATTCAACCAAACAAACCGTATGTTAAGTTTGTCTAAGGTTGATTACTTGGCGCTAGTTTGTTATTTTAATGTGTAATATGATTTTAATCTCATATGAATATTTATGTTTCATACACGAGTATATGGCCCCTATATATATCTGATAGGCAGAGTACAGTTTTATAAACGAAAAGAATATGGAATTTAATTTTCAATACTGATTAACGTTTTTCACCTTACATATATTCAGCAAATTAACTTTTAAAATACATGTAGACATCATTGTTGAAAAGGCCTTTCGTACTCTTAGCCTTGTTCTGAGGGCTAGTATAGATTTTAAAAACATGGATACTCTAATTTTAAAAATAAATTTAAGATTTGGATTGTTTGTTGGTTTTTTTTCTCTTATTGTTATTTATCAAATATATGTATAATAATTTATAATAAGATTACAACATAATTTATTGATTATTTTTTGTAATTGTCTATTTAAATGGTTTAAGTATTTTTATTATTATTAATTAATAATAATATGTAATTTATTAATGAAAATCAAAAATGTAAGGAGCCAAGGTCATATCTTATTAGTAGAGGCTCTAATACGAGGCCGTTTAGACGAAATAGCTATCATTTAAGAAAGTCATACAGTAACGTTGATAAGTTTCATAGAAATAAATATGTACCATTTGAGAATGAAATTTTGGAGGGAAATATTGATATAAAGAATGACAATAGTAATAGGCTCGGCACAGATAATCAATATTATGTCACTCGTAGTGGGCTAACTGTCAAACCAAAAAAAAAAATTTTTTTCTTATAAATTTTATATATGTTAGTACATAATATTTTGATATGTTATTTTGATATGTTATATGTTATATATTTTGAGGGGAAGGTGCTCTATATATGTATTGTTTATTAATTACTCCATTTAGTCTCTTATTCTTATTATCTACGCTCAAATGGCGTCTTTCGGGTCAGGGAAAAGCGCTCTCTCTGGTTCCGGCTCGCGTCTTGACATTCACGCTTATCGAGTGTCTCCTTATAAATATACAAATTAAATAGTAAATAGTACAGACATAATTGTTTTTGACTGATTAATGTTTGTATTTTGCAATGCCTTTGCAATTTATAAATGATTGATTACTGATTCACTGTAATTATTCCTGATATTTAAATTTTAATTTCATAATTATTGAATAATTATTTAATTCACATACTTTGATTATTTTTGTTTATTTTTATTTTTAATTGCATGCAAAGTATGTATCTGCTCAAGAATGGTTGGTTAACTTGTGAAAATTTTACTGGTCATTGAATATGTTGATGTGTACCATAATTTTTGTATTATAAATACTGTTTGTTTTGCAAATCAAAATAAAGATAAAAAAATTAAAAATAAAATATATTCGTGTTTTTAAAACAATACATACATTTGGAAGGGCAGGGTGCATTATGAAAAGATAATTAAATATATTTGTTTAGCATACACACACGGTCGTCTGTTCCTAAGATGGGCAACTGAATGCCTGTGCTTTAGGTAAAAGCTGACTGATACCTTTTTTAAATGTTTATATATTTTAGCATCCGCCCGCGGCTTCTCACACGTAAGTGTATTGATATAAATTGGCTAATACCACTAAAATAAAAATTAATCTATATTTCTATTTAAAATATACTAACTAAAAATAATAATTATGCCTGCTATACTAATCGTAAGTAATATCGCCCCGCGAATCGAATTAGTTATAAGAAAACACTTAAAATGGACAGAATCATTAAGGACGTCTGCCCGCACGTGTCATAGTTAGGAGTGTCCGATATATATCGATAATTCGTAAATACTTGATATATGCATTCGATAATTATTGATATAAATATCGATATATTTGATTCGATATACATATGTCGACATATCTTCATTCGATAATGATCTAGTAGTATTGATATATTTCATCTTACTTATCGATAAACATAGATATATTTATCCCAAATATCGGATAAAAAAATAATTCATATAGTTTTTATACCATATATTTTATCTATAAAAATATCGATACTCTTGTGTTGTGTTGTTGTTGTAAAACTAGAATTTTAAATTAATAATTAAAAAAAAAATTATTATTAAAAAATTGAAAAATATATTTTTTTAATTTTTCCAAAGGGAATTTATTCTGAAGCTATATAAGAATTGCTCCAAAAAAGCATAAAAATTTCAAATTTATAGTTTAACAATTATCACACTTGCAATGTTCATTTCCAAGCAGAGAATTTTTTTGTTAATTAACTATTGGATTACTTAATTGAAAAATTGTGATTTAAATCTTATTCGGACGGATTATTGTTCATTTATCTATCCAGAAAACCCCTGATTATTTTTATTTCTTAAATTTTATATTTAATATGTAAAAATAAATTTTATTAATAAAGTACCCAAAGTAGGCGCGGCTTACGCAAGCCAGTGCATCCGATTTAGACCGTATTTTCATCCCACTGGGAAAATTATAAATATTATTCCTATAGTTCCGGGAGCTAGGATTTTTTAAAAGATATTTCCTCCTTTTTATGAATCTTTTTTTTTAATTTTAAAAATCTTAATTAGTTTTTGAGATGTTTGCAAAAAATTAAACCATGTTTTTAGTAATAGGCTGTATATAAAATTATATAAATACAATATAATAAATTATAAAATGTGTACTGACTAAGGTGAGTAAACTAGATGTGACAATGAATTACTTTATTCAATGAAAGGGTTAACCATGTAATTTAACAGCTATTTTAACCATTTGAATGCAGCATTTACATAAAAATAATATAAAAACACTAATGCTGTATAAAAAGTTTTTTATATATATTAAAAATTATTCTCTATCACCACAGTATCAATACAAATCACTCAAGTACAAAGCTGAGTCTCCCCAAGGAAAATATTAATCATCGCACGTCTCTCTCTCGATTGTATTCGCATTCGATGCATAACAATAATCGGCATTCGGTTATGAGTTCGGTGGAATTCCGAATCGATTCCATTCGATTATTCGATTCTCCACAATGTCTGAGACCTTTTTACGCACGTGTTCGGAATTTAAAATAAAATTGAATTTCTTGACAATAAATAATAATTATTCGGATATTTCGATGTTTTCAAAAATCATTATTAAGTTTATCTGATATAGGAAAATTATTTCTTAGCTAACTAAGACTCTTCTTGTATGACAATATTAAAATAAATGAACCAAATATTAATAGGCGTATTGATATTAATTGATTTAGTTTTTGTTTACTTCATAAGGAGACAGCCCTTCGGCACTCAGTATATTCTTAAAAACTCTAGGTATAGGCAAACAACTAACTCCTATACAAAATACCACGTTAGACATTAATTGTCTCAATTCCCATTTTTCATCTTCATTTGCTATTGATCCACAAATTAAATCGAACACTCTTTCAAACATTTATAGTTTGCCCAAGCCCGATATTCCTCTGCTTACTTTCTCGCTGGTCGACGTGACCGATATACAAAAACAGCTACGGGCCATTACCTCGAAGGCTTCTGGCTGTGATGGGATCAGTCGTATAATGTTAATGTTTATTGCTAATATAATATAATCCTCACCCCCATCTCCTATATCATAAATACTTCTTTATCATCAGGTTCCTGCCCAGAAGATTGGCGTAAGGCTTTTATTCTCCCACTACCAAAAATCCACAATCCGTCCCTACCCACTCACTATCGCCCCATTTCTATATTACCTTTTTTATCCAAGATTATTGAATCCGTTATTCACCGTCGATTATCCACTTATATATATCCACTGCAATCGGGTTTTCGAGCAGGCCACAGTACATCGACAGCTCTTTTAAAGGTCAGTTAATAAGTTAAATTGTCAGTTTCATTCCTATTCTTCCTTTCCTCTCAAAAATCGTAAAAAGTTACGATGCCCGCGAGCACTCTGTAGGCGAAGGCGAGGCGTCACGTCACGGTTGTATGCGCGAGTGATCCTATGGCACCTCATTACGACAATCAGGGCACCGCTGGGCTTTAGCGGGTATTCTGACACGTTCTGCGTGCCAGCGAGTCCCAGATACCCGCCGCCTCTCCGCGGAGGGATGTGTAAATGCATTTCCCAGGGTTAAAAAAAGGATGTGATGTAAAAGCCAGGGTTCCTCAAGGCGGCCTTCTATCTCCATTGCTCTTCTCAATTTTCATCAATTCGATTACTCAATCAATTTATTCTTTCTACTATATGTATGCAAACAATGTCCAAATTTATCGTCACACAACGCTTCAAAATACTCATAGTAAAATTAAGATAATCAACAGATATTAAATTGATATTAAATTGATTGATATGTCTTCGTAAATATCTTATATTATAAACGTACACAAATATTAAATTGTAAATAAAGGACAAATAAAGCCAAAATCACATCAGAAAATAGTAAAAAAAGAAAGGTTTCCCTAAATAGAATTGCTACAATCGGGGAAGATTATGTCTCTACATTGAAATAAATATGTGGGTCTCAAAATATTATTTACGCGTGGTGTGACGAATCACCGTATAGAGATCGGGTAACGTTCACTGAAGCGAACTTCTACAGACAAATAGAAATATTTTGGTTGTCAGTTGCAGGTTGACAGTCGCGAGAGTTTTGTATTTTATATAGTGAATACGAAAACAATCAACGAACAGACATCGGTAGTGACGTGTTAAAGCATTTTGATTGCATTCTAGTTTTCTGTATTAAATAAATATTTGAAAACTATCCTACCACGGCTTTGCTCAGATGCTTAGTAAATGAAAATTGTAAATGCTTAGTTAAAATCTAATCGAGCGACAATTTTTATATTTCCGATTAATTTAAATGTTTAATGTGAAAAACAAAGACATGACATAATTGTTATTAACCTTTAAAATCATTTAAATAATAAAAAATCCATTTACCGGTCCTATGTAGATTTATAAATACTATATCCAGATCACGATTTATATTATATCAGTGTCCGAAAATAGAATCGAACACGCAAAAATCATTACAACAGCTTTAAGATTGTAAAAGTCCTCGAATCTTTACCTCAATACTATTTTATAATTTATTTGTAACTAATAACCATTGCAATTCAATAATCACTATTTTTTACGGCGTTGGACTGCGCTTAACTGCGATCACACAATGTTTATTGTAATGCGCTAGGTTAAATGCAGCCTAAGATGTGTGTGCCGAGAATATGCCTGATATAGGAAACTACATCATCCAGAACTAACATAGACTATTTATATTATATTAAACGTCGTGATAAACTTCATAGTAGTGACTAGCGGGTAAGCAGCTATAAATGTCAACGTAGGTGAAATCACAAGTGATATCTTGTGTTTACGAGTACATAATAATTAATTGCATTTTATTATTTTATTTATTACTTTATTGCACACATTATATACACAAGATTTATAACGAATGTGTAATGGAGGCCTTATCACTAAAAGCAATTTCTTACAGGCAACCACGAGTAGAGGATTTATGTCTAGACATGAAGCAGTTGGTGCATAAATTATTATAAGAAAAATGTATGTTTATAAAAATACATACTAAGTTAAATATGTAAAATAATTATTTAATAAATGTAATAAATTTACATATTTGACATATTATTATAGCGTTGGACAGATGCGTATGCGTTTTTGTAATGAATTTGAAGTTAGCACATAGCTGATAAAAATAATTTCTGGACGCATATGTGATTACTTTTGAAAATATCTACATCTACAACATTATTAAAATTTTGGATGGGTACCATTGAAAAGGGAGGATCTTCCGACCAGACGGGTGTTGTGTCTGGTGAGCTACTGCCCCGACAGTCGTTGTCGGGTTCTTGTATATAGGTACATAATATGTTCAAACCCTCGGATAACTTTGATAGCGCGATGTAGGATACATCAGTTTAGAAGCTGCGCTGACGTTGATCACGTCGGGGTCACCAGTTTGGAAGACGTAAGCTTTGCCAAGGCTGATCACGTCGGGATCACCAGTTTGGGGGTTTTGAGACGGGTACTATTGAAAAGGGAGGATCCTCCGACCAGACGGATGTTGTGTCTGGTGGGCTACTGCCTCCGACAGTTGTTGTCGGGTTCTTGTATATACATATGTTCAACCCATCAGATAACTTTGATAGCGCTCTGTAGGATACGTCAGTTCCTAAGTGGCAAGACAGATGTCGCTACAAAATATTTGTCATTTTTGAAAAAAAAAATATTATAACCCAGAATATTTTTGTAAAGCTTTCTAAAATTATTGGATTATCCAAATTTCTCAAAAACTACTAATTTACGAATATCTTTGATGTGACAGAAAAAAAAAATTGTGAAGATGCAGCACACGCCCTGGTGCTTAGCACAACGACAGTACCGGATATCAGATATTAAAAAAAACCGCTAATCCTGAGTGTCCTGGCAAGGATACTAAGACAAACTATTTAAATTATTGCATTCATTGGTCCTTGATAAGTGTGCAAAGTTTCAAATCAATCCGACGTTTTCAAAAGGGTAAAAATCACATTAAAAGATTCCGTTTCACACATATGTATACAAAGTTAATAAAAGCGTGTTAAAATGGATTTTAAGAAAACAACCTAGTTATAACTTATATATCAAGTCATAACCGAGGCCATAATAATAATAGCATCACATTACAACTTCTATAAATAAACAAATAACCACTAACATCAATACGAGTAAAACCGCACATGTCAACTAGTCATCATCTAAAACGATCGATTACACGAAACAAAAATTTTTCGCCGATACGTCGGTGTTTGTTGAATCCATTAAAAAAATCTCACACGGAACTATCGCAAAACGTTTTAGTATCGAAACGATTTTATTGTTACACGACGAATATTTCTTGTCAAATAAAGCCGTGGTTTCCATTGTTGTAAATGTTAACTTTTAACCTGATTTCCGACTATCGAACGTGCTATCTGTGTCACGGAACTGTGACATGACGTGCTATTGTAAAGTTAAATGAGTTCATATGTTTGATTGCGATTATCTTAATAATCAATTATCCGATTATACCAGAAACATGTGCTAGACACTTCGTTTATTGAATGAGATGTAGGTTAGAAAATTAGTTTATTATGAACTACAAATAGTATAAAAATTTCCGTGAAGTTTGTGTTTATAGAATCTTTATCCCAAAGTGGCATAGTTAAGGCTAAAAAAAATGTAATTACTTAAATATCATATTTTTTTGTAGATAACTTGAGATAATCAGCTTTACTTGCAAAAGTATCTTCCTCATTATATTAGCAAATAGTGAAGATGCAACTATTATTATTTTAATATACTTCAGGTTGGCCGAAGGATATCTCTTCTAGAGATAATTCTTCTAGGGATAATTCTCCTTGCTAACGAAAAATTGTATACAATTAGTATACTGTACTTACTAAATTTTGAAGTGCAGTAAACTATGTATATACATACTTGTATTTTTGACAGCTGTTCTGGTGTAGTGGTGACGAAAGTCGCAGCAATGTATTATATGTAGTTTTTATTTTAAATTAATGTTTTAATGAATATATTAATCAACTTTTCATAGTCAATGGTACACGAGTGGCGTGTTATTTGGAGCGAATATAACATGGAGACGACACAAAGGTTTCCGTTTCCTGCCGCGTTTCCTCTGGACGTTATTACATAGTGACACTTGCTTATTAAATTATATGTTGGTCAATTTATATGTTACATATTTAACGATTTTTTTTTCAAATTTTTATCAATTTGAACTGATATAATAAAACTGCTTATATTGAATAAATGTTCTCAGAAGTGTATAAAATATCACGTTAAAGCTCGAAGGACGCGAATACTTAACATACGCAACTAATCCAGCCAGTACAGACACTCAAAACGGAAAAAAAAAACTGAAACGGACATCTCTAATAATTCTTATTAAGGCCACATTATTATTGTGCCATACCATCATGGAAGTTAGCTTTGGTCGTTTGTACCCCTTGATATGGAACACTAAAAACAATACCACATTTATTCACCCGTTGCAATATCTCAGGGACTATCTTTAATATTTTGAGAAGATCCTTTTTTTATGTGATCCTCATAGAATGCTGACGAAGCTGCAATAAATACTGTACCTATTCCTCCCATCATATAACCGAATTCTGATACTTGACTGACTGATTAAGTATTTAAACTCGAGTGACTCATAGATAGGATTTGAAAAAAAACACTTTTTTTTAAAAGAACGAAGCATCCTGTTTAAAAAAAATTAAAAAATAACAAATATTAATTATGTTTTTTAATGCATCTGTTTAAAACATGTTTTAACCATGTATAAAACATTGTTTTAAATTCATTAATAACTATGTATTATTAGTAAAACAGAAATATTAAATCTATTTTATTATGCTGGGTGAATCTGGGACACGATCACATCACATGATCATACTTTACAACTTTCCCCAAGAAACATACCCTTGCAAATGAAGTTTCTTTTTCGATCGCCCATAAAAAGTTTGATACTGACTATACCATTTTTGTTAAAATGTCGCCAAAGCGAATCCTGTCATCATTTTTAATTGTTTATTACACAACCTCAGTAAGCTATATACAATATCCTAGTTAAAAAACTATTTCTAACGTAATTCCAAAAAGAAACGTCCAACAAACAATCACCTCTACTTGCTAACTCAACAAGCACGCACGTCGCACACTTAAGTCTTATCCATTCGTACCCATTACCTGCACCTTATTTCTATGTTGGGAACCCCCCGCTAGTAATAGAAATTAGAGTTGCCAGCTTCATAATAATATCTACCAAAAAATTTGGTTACGATCAATTAATCACTAGATGTAAAAATAAACATTAGTGTTTTTATGCGTGTTTAAAACACATTTAAAACAAATTGTCTTAAAACACGTTTTAAACACGTATACATTTTTCTAAGTGTTTTAAACATTGTTTACAGCAATGCCATAGCTGAGTCTAGTAGGTAAAATGCCATAAAATTGATGACATCTTAATAAAATCAAAATGTGTAATAATGGTAAATAGTCTTTTTTAAAATATATTATTGAAGGATTATTCTACTGTTATATGAAAAATATTTCATTCGTACGGAAATCGCATAAAAAATAGTAAAAAAAAACAATAATAATAATAATTTTAAACAATTAAAATCATTATATAAACGTACAAATAAATCAAAAAATTATAATTATGTCAAAAATATCAAAATAACGAGAACAAAATATCTTAGCAATTTATAACAGGTATAAATTACGAGCGACCAATGAGCAAAAGATGTGCCGGCTCGCACGCCGAACGCTGCTTACACGGGCACAGGAGCGATACTGGAGGCGCATTAAGTAGCGCCTTCTACGGTACCCCATTCGTCGCCCGCGGAGGACACGTGTTCACTCTGGTCCATTACTTGTCAACAAGGATAAATCACAAATATATACAGTAAATATTTATTATTAGTAAATAAACTATGTAGCGTTGAGTAAACATTATAATCTTATAATTATTAATTTATATAGCTTATATTAACGTAAACATTTCATAAACATGTTTTAGAATAGCCAAAAATACTCAAATAATAATCATGGACGATTTTAACGTAAACAATAACAAATATAATTTTAAAGATTTTTTTAGCAGGAAATTCTACACATTTATTTTGAAAAAAAATAAAGATTATTATAGTAAGGACAAAAAATGAAAAATGTAATTTTTTAATTATTTTAATGTGTTAATATTTTAATCTATCAGTCTATATTATTTTTGCGTTATTTTGATTTTTATAACAGTAGGATACGATATATTAAATATTATATTTAGACTCAAGAAGCGAGACAGCTTGTAGTGTCTTATACACTTGCGTTTTTACATATTGGTACATTTACGTAATTTATCATACAATGAGCTTGTTGCTTAATTAAGAAGAATGATTGTAGATATCGAATCCACTACTATATGAACATTTTGATAAATGTGCTATAATACATGGCGATAGTATGGCAGGCTTTTAAGGGTATTACTAAGTAAATTCTAAAGTCCTAAGTCAACAACAACTATGAAACATATATCCATGTTCGGTTAAGTTTATATCCTAAATGCTATGTTTGTAACTTAGAAAGCTTTTGTTGTAGGCAGTGATAAAAATAAAATAAGAACTAATTAAATAAGAACGACTAAATTAATTTTTAATTAAAAAAAATATATCATCAATATTAATGCTCTTTTTTAGTGTCTCTGTTTAAAAACTTTTTAATTAAAACCACTTAAATAAATCCAATAGTTTTAGGGATCTTAATTAGGAAATGTCTATTAAATAAATAAATAAAAACTATCTAACGAATTTAATTTGAATAACATTAGCTTGAAAACGTAAAGTAGTACAGCGAGCATAAAAAAAAAAAAACAATTCCACAAACTATGTATAAATAAAAATGATTTATTCAAAAAAATAATTTATTAATAAAATACTTGCCTTTCCATGTAAAGATGTAGGCGCGAACGCGGTAGTGAAATACCAATTTTATAAGCACACCCGAACGGTAAAAATCGTGGGTAAAACCGTAAGGCGTGAAGTTATGTGACTATTTTTACGTCAAACTGGCATTGTAGAGTATGATTAGTAAGGCTTCAAATAACTTTAACCAGTTTCAAGTTTTTTCTAGAGACATTTTATAATTTTACGTGTATTTTAATTCTCTCTTACGTATTATTGTTAGTTTGCTTTAGTTCATTTTATTTTAGATGGATTTCATATATCAATGAATTTGAATATAAATACTAAATAGGCTCTAAGCGCCGCGCTCTACCATATCTGTGAACAAGTAGTAACGTGGTAAGTTAAGCTCCAAACCTTCTATTAAACCTTCTATTATATGTAGATAAGGCGTTTGCCCACAATACGGATGCAGTGGATGTTCATGGGCTGATTTAGTTCAGTTCAGAATGTTCTAGATGAGATACTATAAACGAAAAGAAGCAACTTTCACGCAAGGTGAGATATATATAATAGGTGAAATGATTATTATATTATTATTTTATATTATTTATTGTACACAACACACAAAATAAAATAGTACAAAAAAAAATTATGAGAGTGTAAAGAATGCACAAAAAGGCGGCCTTATCGCTCAATAGCGATTTCTTCCAGGCGACCTTAGGGTAGGAATTTGAGAAGAAGATATAGGTAGGTTTGATTACTTGAATCATGTCGCGACTCATCGCCTATTGTTTTTGTGTTTGTCTCTCATCTATCACAATGGGCTATTTAATGTCTACAAATCACTAATATCATATCAAAACATCATAATGCACAATTACTTGTGCATTTGCAAAAGCTTTTCTAATATAAGTTGCTCATTCTCAAGAATGTAAAAATTATCTTTAAGATAATGAAGTGCTTTTTTATATTCAACTAAAATGAAAGACAACCAAAAACAAACCTATCATTTTAATTTATATTTAAAAAAATAAAACGATTCGATTCAAAGCAGTAGTGTAAAATATCTGATAGGGGAAAAAAACCACACAAGTCCTCTTCTAGCGTATAATATTCTATTAGGAAACAATACATCATAGTTACATATTCTCATGAGTAAATGATTTCAATATATACTCATTTCTCAATCAATATATCAATCAAATAAAATTCATAATAATCGAGAGTCTCGACTTTGCCTTTATGTAGTCTTAAGATAGAATATAATATGTAATCATTCTGTACAGGATTACATATCGCGATGGTACAGTGGATAGATAATTTGAAACGTCATAATAGATGCGCGTTTCAATCCAGGGTATGTTTTCATGTGCAAAATCCCCTTAAAAATTAATCACGTACTTGAAGCTTAAGGAAATACTGCTTTACTCAGCAATGACATCATAAATATTAAGAAATTTAAATTATTATTGTTCTTTTTATAGTTAGCATTATTTTTTTGTATTTTTAAGTATAAAAATTAGACTGACGTATGGTTTCCATTTGAACGATCCATCACTATAGTATAAATCAAGTACTAAGTTTAACTGCACTTCATGCCATTTTGGGGGCTTAAGCTTGTTTGCAAAATGTAATTGCGATTATTTTAATAGCTAAAAGTGAAACAATTGTTAAAACAAAATTAGTCCTAAGTATCAGATCGGTAACCTTACATCTAGTCCTAACAGTTTCCTTTAAATAAATAAAAATTCATAAATATGTACTTTTGTTTTGCGACTAATAAATAACTGTATTATATGCTAACAAGAAAACGTCGAGTTTTCAAAGTAAATAACCAAAGTTTGTTTGCTAGTTATGGGACAAGAGACTAATTAATTAAGATCGACTGAGTTTGAAATTTCAACGCCCTGGGGTGTCGTAAACGAACTTTGCTGACGTGTGTCAATGAATAATGCTTTGTATTTGTGAGCTTGTAACCGAGACACTACTGACATGAATTCTTTAGAACTACTCAAGGTTTATGTCATACGCGTAAGTAGTTAACAAGAATAGTTTTTGCTATTATTTTGTGTATGACAACAGTAATTTTTATTGCTGATTTCATAAACGTTTTTGTTTAAAAATTCAACTGGTATTCGGTGTTAAAAAAATAGATGGTGAGAAAAACTACATGTCTCTGCAGACATTTTGAGACATGAGAAAAATCAGCAGAAAAAACGTTTTAGATTAGGATTCAACTATTCCCTTCAAAAGGTGGAGATGCCTTTTCTCCTTAATAGTTTACGGGCTCTTGAATTGCAAAGACCAAATGTGTGTCAAATATTCAAGAGGTCCTTTAGTCGTCAATATAATACTCGTATGTAGTACACACAAAGTAACGCCTAATCGAGTATTAAATTATTTCAAGTGGATTTATTGCGACATACCATCTAAAATGAAGCTCGATTTATTGTTAAAGCTTGTGCTGTCAATGTGGACAAAGAGGTGACTTTTACAACTGAAATGCTATTCAACTTCATGTCTTGTCCAATTTAGAAAATCTTTGTGCGTTTGGCAGCATATTAATGAAATTGGTATAGGCTATGAAATATAATAGGCTATGAAACATGTTTTGATCTCTATGAGTGCAGAAATTTTTTGTGTCATGTTATTTCAGTTATTATTCAGCACAGAGGGTGGCAATTCGCGGCTCGCGTATATTTTAATCGTGATCCGTGAAATCACTCGGAATTATTTTATACTTCTTTCTACAAAATACGAGTATATTTAAACTCCAATGAACCAATTTCATAATGTACCGTCTTATGAACTTCTAAAATACGTTAAATATTGTTTAATCTATTTGATTGTTAAGAATCAATTATGTCTGACTTACGATTATTTTTTTTTCAACTAAAACATATTCATTTTAAATATCTTCTTCTCATTCTCACTTCACTAACATTTAAGATCTTAAGCTGCTTGAAACAAGTGACTCTTCCAGACTTTTTTTGAAGTCGTCCATCGACTATTCACATGAAATGGTAGTTTCTCAATATAGACAAATCTTTACTGAGTTTATTTTATTTTGATGTCCGTCAGATTCTCTATTAATACGACTATATTGATGCCAATTCCAATACGAGTATGTGTAAAAATTATGTATAAAAATTCGGCTGAATCATCGAACATGAAGGGAACTGCTGACCTAATGCATGAAATAGAGAACATGGTCGGCAAGATCGTGGATGGTCGCCTGGCGGCTCTCCAGCTCCCGGATGCCCCTTCTTGCCGCCCCTCATCGGCTGGGGACAGCAGACCACCGGCGCGAGCCACAAGGGCCATCATTGCGGAAAGTGGCGCGGGTGGATCCGGAAGAGTTCAGAGACTCTCAGATATTAACGCTGATTCGCTCCACTGGAGACGACCGGGGAGAAGGAGATGCCGCTGCGCAATAGAGCGCTTGCGGGTACTCACCACCAGGGCGATAGAGCGCTTGCGGGTACCGTAACTGTGGCACACGCTTTATAGGCGAAGGCGGCCCGCATAAGCGGGCCAACCGTCGAGGCGACACGGTTGTATGCGCGAGCAATCCTATGGCGCCCTATTACGATAATGAGGGCATCGTTAAGTTTTAGCGGGTATTCTGGCATATTCTGCTTGCCAGCGAGTCCAATATACCCGCCGCCTCTCCGCAGCGCGATGGGTAAATGCATATCCCAGCGTTAAAAAAAAAGTGTTAGGAAAATTATCCGCCAGCCCGCAGTCGAGCAGCGTCGCAGATTAAGCTCCAACCCTTCTTCTTTATGGAGGAAGAGGTTTACAGGCTGATTCAGTTCAGTTCAGTTCTATCGCTCTTAAGAAAAGCTCCTACTTTTCGATTTCCTTTAATGTAGAGACATCGGCTCCTTACAATTTTTTGTACGAGTATGTATAGATATAGATTAATGTAAAGAAAAAAACTTTTTATAGTTTTTGTTTCATGTAATTCTTTCACTTGTTAAACACCTGTCGTAGCGGACTGTAATTTTCAAACGTACTAAGTTTCCCATGTTTTTTATTTTTATAACACACGGGATCGAGTGTTGAGTGCACGTAAAACAAATAAAACAAGAGACAATAGTAGAGGTGAAAGTGACCATGGTAGTGGTAACCAGTATTTGCGCAGCAAACGTACGAGAAATGAGGTAGTCTGATATGGACACTTCTAATACCGTCAACATCTACTCGCAAACTTCAGTCTCGTGAACAAAGATATTCGTAGATAATGTCGAAATATCGAGTTCCACCAAATGAAAATAAAATAGTATATCATACACAATGCGCAATTAAAAACAAACAGATATATATTTTTTTAATTTACTTGGTCTCTATATTTATAGTAATGATAACACTAGTCAATATTTAAAAATAAATGTTTGTACAAAACGACTTTTTTACGATCTACACATCTATTAGGTTTATCAAGACTACACTAAATTTTAAGTTAGACCACCATAATTACAACTGTGAAAACAACATCAAATTTTGTACTCCAGATTTTGGAACATACACAGAATATTCATTATTTCGTTAATAGTGGCTGTTTTGTCTTAAAGTAAGATTTTTTGGTGGTAAATTGGCTTGATTTTGTGGTCATGTGAACGATAGCTAATATTCCCAGTTATAGTATTAAAGATAATGTGGGTTTATTCAGGTAGCAGATGTCCGTTGCGGTTCAGGTGAGGTAATGAGCAGCCTTACGCTAAAAATGCATGTGTTATTTTATATACATTGTAACACTAATTAAATATTTAGATCTTAAAACTGTGTCAACTAGAAATATTATACTTTTCTTTATTTATAACGAACAAGAGCAGACGTATATCATAGAAAACATTCTTATAACTACTCCTACTTAAGCCATTACAATTATAACAAATATGAGACAATTACAATTGATATATGAGCTTTATCTTTTATAAGATGTATGGAAACTTAATATGTGAGTAGTTGAAAACCCGTATTAAAAGATTGACTTCTTTTTTCCAACTTTAGTTAGTAAAACTGTGACGCACTGCACGTTTATGGTATACTATTGCAATTTATAGTCTTTCCAGTATATAATGCTTACAGAATTAATCTGCTTCAAATTCACGTCACATTTCCTTTGGTATTCCGTGCGAGGGATTTAAGTCGTTTATAACATTGGTGTTAAAGCGCAGACGTGAGTGCCGATGCGGTGGCTATAATTACCCCTCGTCAAAAGCATCGAATGGCGTTTCATTAACAACTTAAAATATGTTCTAAGGGGGTATGGCATAAGTGAAAAGCAATTAGCGTTTTTAAACAATAATAACACTGTATTTTTACAAATTTTAACAAGCTTAATTCTGTAATTTGCTATGGAAGTGTTGTTTCTTTCAAAACTTTGATTCTAAGTTCTGAAAACTATAAGTTTGAATTGATAATAAAATTATTTTATCTTTAATCTATATTATTATTACTAACAGAAAATATTCTTACTGCAAAAATATTAGACACAAGACTTAAAAAAACTACCCGGAAACACCTTATTATCCCTTATTATCTTTATTATCTCCTATAAGATTTTTTTTTAAAATACAACATTTACTTCAACTACCTCGCTATTAAAAGCATATCTTTGACGTAATACTTAGAAGATTTAAAAAAAAAATATTATAATCTATGACACAAAATTAATTGTGCAGTTCATGATTGGCTCCTAACGTTAAAGGCATTTCCAAAGTGCCGGAGGGTAAGGTTATGACTATGACCTATGACGATGTTAAGGCTATGACCGAAGTAACCACAGTAGGTGTGTCGAAACAATATAGCAAAATTGTGTATTTTGAAATAATTATGACTTTAGTAATGTAACTCTTTTTTTTAAACACCGGGGTATAGTAATACGAAATACAAAACTCTGCGAAAATTAATCAGTTAAACTATTAATTACACATACGGCTTTATCGCTAAAGTAATATTTTCTTGCAAGAGGTATAATAACTATCAAAGAGTTTTATAATATCTATATATTAATACGTGAAGCAAAAACTTTTTACCCCTTTTTACGAAAATTGCGCAAACTGAGGATTATGAAATTTGGCACAGTTAAAGTTTATATGGAGAAGAAATGCAGAATGATGTTGTCAACGCAGTCTTAAGTAAAGGTCTTGCAACGAATTTTTTATCGAAATTTATTATCGCAGATCAGGCCCAATCTCTGCTGCTTATGCTTACTATGTTATGCGTAATCATATTTTTATGATGTTGACAATGCTGTCAATTATAGATTAGGTCTAATATCGACCACTGGGCGACCACTAGCTATATTCAATACGTGACTTTACTGTTTTTAAAGCTTCATTTAATTATCATGTTAATATTATTTTATAAAGTAAAATATAAATAACAAATAAACTAAACATGCATCGAAAATTATTTCGCACATTAATTCGATAATTCGCTTCAACTTATGAATTATACCTTATCGCTACACGCTAGAAGCGAGTGATGAATACTTCATTACTGCGGAAATAGGGCAAAGGTTGCCTTTTACAGTACTTTGTTAAATTTTTGCTTTACGTCTGATACGATACATTCGATACTCGTCTACGTCTAATATATATATATATATATATATTTATATATATATATATATATATATATATATATATATATATATATATATATATACGTAATATAGTAGCGAGAGCAATATGGAGAATATACTCGTGTCACAGCTTTGTTCACTTAGAAATTCTAAAGTGTATATTCACTACCATACTGATATAGGAATGTTATTTATATTTCTTTAAGGTATATTTTAATTATGAATATTAGTTACAATTTTAATGTTCACAATATATATTTAAAAAAAATAGGTAATAGAATCTATAAAAATATTGAGTGGGAGTCATATGATGTTTTAAGGTATCTTATTATATACTAGCGGCCCGCCTCGGCTTCGCACGGGTCTTTAACTAAAATTTTAAAAATTATACATTTATATTTTTTATCACCTACACCTGCGTCGATACTGGAAAATATTTTATAATAGACGGATCGAGTGACAGATTTATTATATCTATATACATACATACATACATACATACATACATACATACATACATACATACATACATACATACATATATATGTATATAGATAGTATGGATGAAACATTTGAACTGTTTTTTTTATTAATTATTTTCTCATTGGTGAATACCATATTTTAATAAGTATTATTCCCGACGAAGACAAATCCAAAAACACAAAAATCATAAAAATCGTTCCACTCGTTCTCGAGTTATAAACGGTGTAACTAACACGGCTTTATATATATATATATATATATATATATATATATATATATATATAGATTACAACTTAAATAGCTATAACCATCCAACTTTGTACAATCAACAAACAAATAACAACCAAATATTTTAAATTTTAACAACGAACAAACAATCAAGACCGTAGTACCCTAAAGTATTTTAATTATATACAAAAAAGAAAAACAGATTTTTAAATACGGGCGAGTGTCATTCTTTTGGCCGAAGTTTTGGTCAGCGCGTTTCAGAAAATTATCTGCGTCATCTATCGTATAATTGTAGAATATCTTTTTTATATTTAGTGACATTTAACATAATTTTATTCATATTTAACATAATAGTATATTAATTGAAAATGATGTTTATCTAAAATATTAAAACGATTTCTATTCCTATCCAACATTTTTAGTAAACTTTTAAGTTTAACAAAATAATAACTCAAATATAAGTTTTGTGAGTTTTAAAGATTCCTTAGACCAGATGGCGTTGGCGGCGTAGGTACCTATTTCTATTTTCTTATATATTTATTTTTAAATTTAATTACAATGAAACAAAAACTAAATTATACTGTGAGTTATTTCCAATTTTTATGTATTAAATTTATTAACATTGGTTTTGTACTTTTTACGTGATACGTGATCAGAGAAAAACACGATAAGAGATGGCGCTGGTACAAAAAAATACGCGCTATTGAAATTTATTCTTGATGATATATAGTGTATTAATAAAACGGAGGTTTTAACAGATTTATTATTTGTATAGATAATTATTATTTTGACTGTATGTTAATCTAACAAAACTTAATTATATTACATGCCACTTGGCTGAATATAGCTTGTACGTGCTTGTATATTGATGACATCCTTGTAAGCCTATATTCGCAATAAAATGAATTTAAATTTGAATTTAATTATTTAATGTAATATATAATTTTATATTTTCATTAAAATCGTAACATCTTTGAGTTTTCCTTTGTTAAAAAAATCGATGTTTGTACCTGTAACGATCTGTCACAATCTTTAAGGAACTACGCGTTTTTCGGGATTACAGGCGTCTCCGTTTCGGGTTGTTAAGTTACATACATATTATATATAAAGTTTCATTTCGATTTGTCAAATGGCTGAGCTGTGAAAGTTAGAAATTCAGTTATGTATTTATTATAATCACAAGAATATTTCATGCTCCTAATAATAAAATAAAATAATTTAAATTTAAGCTATATTTATCCAGAGAAGAATTTCACCTTCTTAATAGAAGAATTTCAAAAAATGTAGTGATACCCTATTAAATTTAAGATAGGTTCTACACTGCCCTACTGGACACACATGTATCTTGAAGAGTTTACAATCAGGGTCAGTCAGAATATGTTATATGAGTTCAGACAATATGTACTGAGCGCACATTTGCGCACATAAAGTATATTCTAGTGTACGTGTACCCAACCAAGTATACGTACGGAAATGCGAAGTGCTTATTCTCAACGCCCTTAACATTTTCTCTTAACTCATATTTGTTCAGATTCCTAGCAAGATGTGTATGTTATTCTATTATGTATTTGACATGATACTGATTTTAAACAGGGCGATTGCCAATCAGCGCAGTCCATGAGCGCAAGGCAATATCTAACCACTACTTTATTGACTAGAATCGCTTTCCTATTAAATGTTATGACCGTTATTAAGCCAGAACCATAACCTTGACGTATTTTCCGTGTGTCATAGGAAGATCAACAAGGAAAAATACGCATATTTAGAAACAAATGTTTGCACAAATACAAATATCCGATCAAAGGGGTGACCGAATTTTGTCAGTAGTGTTATTAATGTCGTCATCACTACGCCAGATAAGTTTTCTAATAAATTATATTAAAAATGGTTTTTTTTTCTTTTTATGGTTTCATGTTTTATTATTCATTAATAAATGATTAATTTATTAATGCCGTCATTATAATCAATAAATAAACTGGTTTGCAGTTAAACATGAGGTTTTATTTAATATTTAATAACGCATATTTTATACCAGCTGAAATTGAATACGCTTGATAACAACATAACCAGCTTAAACTAGATTTACAAGAATAAAATCAAAGAGTAAATCGCTAGTTACAATTTTAAAAATTAATTCGTGACATTGATATTCAAATAAATTAGTTTTCAAAATAGGAAATGATTTTTTTTTAACCCAATAAGCTTTACTTACGCAGACACACGCGAACACACACACACACACACAAAGAGAGAGAGAGAGAGAGAGAGAGAGAGAGAGAGAGAACATTATAAAAAGATATTTAATTTCAAGCTAAAATGTAAAATATGTATTTTATAAATACAAGTCCTTTAGTTAAAGATAGAATATGATAACATGAGCCATTTATGTTGAGGAGAGCACTGTCACCTGAATACAGATTTTTACCTAGTTCAGTGGCAGTAGATTTTTAATGTACACTTGTATAATTATGTTTTTATCTAAAATTTCGTTCTTTGTATAATATTTTAAAACTCTGTTAAGATTCAATAAAGTTTTATTTTTTAGTATAATAATTAGTTATTTTAATAAATTCCTACTTCCACTCACTGCACTGGTTAAAAAAAAAATAAGTTTTTTTATTAATACGCTTTGTAGCCCTTGACATAAATTTGACGAAATCGTCAGTGGACGCAAATAACATGGTCGTCGCTTTAAAACCTTTTTTGTACGAAAAATATGTTCGGGGACGTGTGAAAATATCTAAAAAATCTCTTTTCCACTTAACTGAATTTTAGTCTTAAGTGACACGTGCGGTGCTTGTGGTAGTTTAGCGGGATTTACATACAATTTAGAATATTTTTTCATTCATTCATTGGGTTAATATTATTATTAATATTAACTTCAACTAAGTTTATTATTACTTATGAACTTTAAAATTAATGCTATGAAAGTTAAATGTATCCATTTGTTTATGTATTTTTACAGCCATTCTGATGTAGTTGTGTGTGTAGTCACCTTAGGATGCCGGAGCCTGTCCATTTATGCGGAGCGAGGTGGCGGAGCAGAGAAACGGAGAAATATTAACCAATAGGATTGCAGAGCCCTTGTCCACTGGAGCGCAGGGGACATTTTTGCAATCCCATTGGTTAATATTTCTCCGTTTCTCCGCTCCGCCGCCTCACTCGGCATCAGTGCCTGTCCAAGGCACCTTTAATGCCCGTTTTTGCTTTTTCGATTCCCACTTGGGTAGATATTTGTATTTGTACAAATATTTGTTTATAGTCTGGGTATATTTCCTTGTTTCATGTTCTCTGTGTTTCTATGTTCTCTCTGTTCTTCTGTTCCTTATTACAGAAATTCTCATCGTGCTTCAAAGAACACATAAAGCCGTTGGTTCTGGTCGTTATCACAGATACTTGATAGCGATCGTTACTCATGGTACAGAAATTATCTGGCAACCTGCAGTGAAGCAGCTTGCTAATCTTTCTATTATATGAAGAAGAGGACATTGCCTAGCAGTAGGACGCTTATAGCCTCAATCAGTTCAGTATTCATTTTTGTTTTTTGTTTTTCATAGTCTACTATTTCTTTTATAACGCTGTATAATTTATAAATATCTTACTTCTATTTTATACAGTATTTTAGTGTATGTATGTATGTATGAGTGTACGTATATGATTATGTATACTATTTCCGTATTTACTAATTAAAAAGTTACTAATCGAAAACCTCGGAAAAAAGACTATGCACCGTTTCCACCTGATAAATAAATACATATATATACATAAGAGAAGTTTACAACTATGTGACAAGCCTATTTATAGGTAAGAATCCAATCAATTTTATTGAATTTATATTTAAAAATTTGCAAAAAAAATAATTATAATCAACATGTAAAAATATAAATCATAAATTTTGATAATTTATTTTTCCTAATCGGATGTAATTAATCTTCCTGAAATATTCATATCACAGAAACACATTCTTATCTTATTTTATCGGCTCAGGTTTTTCGTGTATTGGTTGTGCTGAATTATCGTCCAAGGGCCCCGGTGTAAATTTTCGAGGGTATGAAGCGCAGGTATTCGCAATAAAGGAATCGAGTGCTCACATTTTATTCAGATTTTCGTCCATACATATGAATTAGGAGGAAGGTTCATATAAATAATTTTTTGTGCATAAAATATGGATGTCTGATAAAATTTAGGTTTTTGAAAAGGATAAAAGTCTTTCTTTAATTTATATTTTATAATTTACAAGCATATGATCAGACAAAAAAAAAAAAAGATTATCTTTGTTTTTAATAAAAGATAACCTAATATTTCTTTACACAACATTCTATAAATGTTATATGTAGTTAAAGTATTGGCATTCTAAAATGGTAGAATACAGTACAGTAAAGTATTAATAATAAAAAATAAAGACAACCGTTCTGGTGTAGTGATGCAAGTAGTCGCCTCAACGCAGGCGATCGCGGATTTGATTCCCGCTCGCGACAGATATTTGCATTTGTACAAATACTGGTTTCTGGTCATGGTGTACATCCTTGTGCGTCTTATGGTTGAACTTAATTTTAATTCGCTGTCTAAATATCACATGTGCTGACGAACATATGATATTTTTGAATATGATAAAATTTTTTTTTAATCGGTATCGTCAAAAACTGAATTTTAGGGAATTTAATCCTTTGAGTAGTTGTACAAGCTAAACTGTGAATGGTACAGCAAAATTTTTTAAATCAAATTTATTGAACACAAAATTTCCAACATTCAACAAACATTCAACAAACATTTGACGGCCGGCTGGTCGAGTGGTCAGGCAACTGGACACTTTACGCAGCGGTCGCGGGTTCGAATCCCGCCAGGTGCAGATAATCTGTATGACGAATATAGATGTCTGCACCGGGTCATGGATGTGTATTTATGTATTTATATCTTAAATTTATTTCCGTTCCTAGTACCTGTAACACAAGTTCTTACGAACTTAGCACGGGGCTAGGTTAACGTGGTGTGATTGTTGGTTAATATTTATTTATTTATATTTATATTTATATTTATTTCAATTAATTATATTAAACAGAGATTATCGCCATTTATTGAATTATGACAAATATATACTTAATATTGACGCATTCGAACGCACTCATCTGCTACACCACATAAGTATAGATTTACAATAGATAAAATGGATGGATAATACGAAAAAAGTATCATTTTCAAGATTTTTCGTTTTCTAAATTAATGGCATAATTCAAGTAAGATGTATATTCATAAGCTCGGGCTGTCAGCTCTTCACTTTTATAAATGAAATAAGAGCTTTTATTTAAGGACACCGAACGTCAGATATCAACCAAATTGCCTTTCAACACATTTAGGGGAAGACAAAAATTTTATTATAGCGGAATAATATAAGCCTTTTTATGTAAATATTTTTTGACTGGTGTTGCCGTAAATATCGAGGTAAGACTTGTTCAGTCTTATTCCTATTATTTTGATACGTGTATTGGCTTTCTATACTGTTAACGTTTTGCTTAAGTTTAGACTAAGGACATATAAAATCGTTAAGTTGTATTGATAATAATATTGTCCGGTTTTTGCAGTATTTTTGAACTGAATGGTGGAAAGTGCTCAGAGCTGATATTTGTACTTATTAGTGATACGTGATTATTGATCTGGGTGATCATCGTTGTAAATCCATACAGTGCTCCGGAGATCACGTAAAACCGTCGCTCCAGGTTGTTGTTAACACATAAGACACCAGATAACTATCGTTACTCTTGGTAAGAAAATTTTCCACTATTCTGTAGTGTAACAGTATGAATGATAAACTAGCAAGTTTTCCACATACTGGTAACTCTTTTTTCAGTTCCAACTTGTATTTGTTCAGCTATAGATCATTTACAGTTCATAACATGTAGTCAGATATGCCCAAATAAATACTTTAGGTAACCCTTTATGGGGCTATTTTTTTTTCAAATCGGCGATGTTCAGATCCTCCAAAACAGCACTCGTGATATTTGAATTAAGACGCATCACACATTATCCAAACATCACACACATTTTCGAGCAATGTGATATTTTACATTACTTAAATATAAAAAAAAGCGTTGCTAAAATATAAATCTTATTATGTTAAAAATATGTTTCAAAAACAAAAGTTTTAAAAGACGACAGAAAGCCGCCAACTGACACAAGGTGAAGGCTTCAGCTCTGGGTTGTTAAACTCGAAGTTAGACGAAAATTTCTGAGGTACTAGTTCGATTAAATTCTTAACGCCAAACACCTAAAGCGCAAATTTCATTCAGTTGAGTAATGTGAGATGATAATTATCGAGTATACGATCGGTTGACAGAACGAGTGTAATGTTTAATTTACTCGTGTTATATGAAATGCTACATAATACGTTCAGTTAATATTGTACGAACTATTTAAATTGCATAAGTAATATTTCTTGACTTTAAGCTTAGGCTGATTGAATCGTGTCGTTACTTTATGAAATTAATATTAAAATAAAGAGACGTCGCTATGGTAAAAGTGCGCCAGACGTGAAGCGTTCTCTTTCGAATGCAATTCACTTCTTCTATTTAAATCAATACATATTCATATTTTACAGACGATAGAAATGATTTCAGTTGGGAAATAGGTGTAGAGGCTGCAAAAATTAATTATTATTTTCATAAAATGCTTGTAAAACTATTCAAAAATATACAATAAATTTCTAGTCAAAATTGCAATCCGTTCAAAAGTTATAAATATTGAGTGCCCCTTGGTACATGGTCCGAGCGCGTGATTTTTAAAATGGAATAGTCGAGCAGGTAGTCGTTCATATACTACCAGATATGTGCTTAAAAGGGTAAGGGAACATGGGCAGATGTTTTTTTATTCCCTTCTATGAAAATTTCCAGAAGCATTGGCGTCCTTGTACCAAAGCATCAAATAAAATTAGTTTATAACCAACTTTGTAGCGTGCGTTTCAAAGTTTACAGCTAAAATAATATCTACGAATTCAAAAAAATAAATTATAATAATTGTGAATCAAATAAATGAGGTGACAATGAAGAAAGGTAATTTGTGTGAATTCGTTCATTACTGATTTAAATCAAACTTTTCTGCCCTTTTTTTTAAACGCGTTTTTCTCGAAACACTTTAATTTAAAGAGTTTTTAACCAATCATTTTGAAATTAGGTGTACAATTCATATTAAGAACTTGAATCCTAAGCGATATCTTTGTTTAAATATTTTTTTTTAAATAATACTCCTCTAAAACACTCGTTCACATACAAAAAGTAACTTTCCTTTGCAATTGATTTCAGATGAAAATTGTAACTTCCAAGATGTATACAAACTGCTCAGTCGAATGGCAACATACAGTTCGCGACATCTGATATCTCCGCTACTTGTCAAAGAAAATCTTTAAAATTTTCAGAATATGTTCTTAAATATATGTTAAAAATGATAATGTTATATTATAATACAAATTCTTTATATGTTAAAAAAATCATAAAAATCACTATAAAAAGCCGTCTTACACCTATTTACCCCTTCAATATGGACGCTGAGTAAATTTGAATTTGTCACTTCGAGATAAAATGTAACTTCTTGAATATTCATTAGTGAAATTGAATTATTTTATGAAATTATTCAGAGGCTTATAGCAGCCGTTTGTCTAATTGATTTCATCAAAAGATTTTATTAAATCGGCACCTGTGACATCATTACGGATTGCGATCTCTAGAAGTTTATTTTGTTGTTACCAAACGGATGTAAAGGAGTGTTACGAGGTTCAAGTTACGTTGGTTTATCTCATAGTTGCTCAGAAATAAAATAATTTTAATGTTCCCTATTTCTCCTATTTTAAAATTTTATTTTGGCAGTGATTCATAGAAAAATTTAAACTTAAAGTATTATTGTAACTTTCTTTTATATTTTGGTATATAAAAGATATATTTAAATTTTCAGGCAGTTATTGTGTATTAAAAAAAAATAATTTTCAAAAACAATTCAATCGGATAAAACGACACATTAATCAATGATATATTTTATGGATCAAAAACATATATTTCTTAACGAAACGTCAGAAACAAAGAAAACGTAACTACACGAGTTACGTTCAGAACGGTTTTTTATTTACACAAAAATGATCAAAAGCACACCTCACTTGAGAGGTTTTTTGCTAGATTTGATTCTATCGCCTTTCATTTTTAAACACATTTACGTTCACGCCTCTTCAACGAACCGTTACAAAGAGGACAGATCAATATTTACTCGGTATGTGTATATATGTTACGTACATGTAGGAAAATAGGTGATACACGTGGTTTTACTTGCCTCGTGGTTTATAGTACATCTCTAGCCTCTTTTTAACCGACTTCAAAAAAATGGAGGACGTTCTTAATTCGTCTGTTTTTTTGTATGTTTATTACGCGATTACTCTTCGATTCTTTTTGTAGTTGTTAGATCATACTTCAGAAGTGATTTCATAGAAAATTTATTGGTATCAATTTATCGCTTTTAAGGAAGTCAACAAAATAATAAGAAAAAAAATCAAATTTAATGCTTTAGTAATATAACTAATAATATAATAATAATACAAGACTTACATTACAAATAGAAAAATAAAATTAATATTTTGGAAAAAAAACCGACTTCAAGATTATATCTACCTGTACAACTTGAACTAAAAAGTAGACAATAATATTTGAATTACTTCAAAACAACGAGCATTAAAGGACGATCAAAGAAATTATCGATACTTATACATATACATGTACTTATTGATAATTTATGATCAGTTAATTTATTATCAGGAGTCAGTGCCAACCAAAGGAAACTGAAATCAAAGGAAGGCTGATGATTGTAAAGAAGTGCGTCACCATTTTTATGCATTCAGATACAACTGTCAACGTCGTCTACCCTCACCAAGGTAATACTAGGTAGGTAAAATTTTGGAGGCGGTTTTTTTTTCTTCTAAAGAATAATTATTAGTTTACAAATCTGAATATTCTGTTTATTTCAAACTTTTTTTTTATTGACACCCGTTCTGGTGTAGTGATGTGCGAAATAGCCTTAACGTCGATGGTTTTGGGTAAAATTCCCATTTGTTTCTTGTCTGGATGTATGTATTGTGGGTCTACCATCAGTAACTCGGAGAGCATCTAAAACTGTCGATCCCGGTTGTTATCATCAACTCAAAGAACAGCAACTCCAATGCTTATTTTATATGAAAAGAAAAATAAATAAATAAATATAAATATTAACCAACAATCACACCACGTTAACCTAGCCCCGTGGTAAGTTCGTAAGAACTTGTGTTACAGGTACTAGGAACGGAAATAAATTTAAGATATAAATACATATATACATAAATACACATCCATGACCCAGTGCAGACATCTATATTCGTCATACAGATTATCTGCACCTGGCGGGATTCGAACCCGCGACCGCTGCGTAAAGTGTCCAGTTGTCTGACCACTCGACCAGCCGGCCGTCAAAAGAAAGTCTGGATTTATTTTTGTTTATTTATTTAATATAGCATACAAACATATCATATATAAAATAAAATAAAAAAAATTGGACAGATAAAGTTTGCGTGTATATCAATTACTAGTGTACAGAGCATTTAAAACAATTACACATAAACAAAGCTACTTACTACTCGCATTTTAACTCCTTAATATAAATATAGCCTATTACCTATAAATAGAACCGATGAGACGATTAAACTGTTAAATTCATCTTAAAAGAAAGTAAATAACCATAAAATCTTCAATGGTTACTTCAAAACTATTCATCGAACGCACGCAGCGACTCTATTTAAAAGCGTAGTTAAGCTTTCTTCGAGGGAATCGTAGACATTGTAATATTCAGACGTTGTCACTTATACATTCCTTGCGAAACGTTACCTTGTCCTAATAGAAATAAGGGTGAATCCTTTAAAACGTGTGTTTGCTCCATTCATGTTCAGTCTTTACTATCCTTTCATCAGAGTCCTTTTTAACCGGCAGCAGCAATTATAGTTAACGTGCCTTGGGGACGCTTATATTTTAGAGTTCCCTTAGCCTGAGAGAATATTAGAGGCACTCAGAATAACAGTGAAATTATATACATAATTGTCTGTGTATGGTTTTAGAAATTGTATTTTTGATTACTTATAAGTAATAATTATTGTTATTGCACGCCTCATACAGCAAAGCGGTTTAGGTTTTGCTTTACTCTCGACACGATAACTCTCAAAAAGATTGACGTGTCGAGAACGGGTTTTGTTAATTATCTTCAGAATAACATCAACTAGTTACCTATTTCATATCAATAGCCTAGTATCGGTCGTTTAAATAAAAATGTTTATATATATATATATAAAGAAACAGTTTTTTTTTCTTATCTAAGATGAAAATAGCGGGAAATATTTAAATCTAAAATTAAGGTTATTTCGTTATAATGTATAAATAATATAATTAGGTCGCTGTTACGACGAGGAATGGAAATTTGGATTATACATGATAGTATTTAATATTTTATGTATAATAGTATTTAATATTTTATATTAAATGTATACGAGTGAAATAAAAATATTGGTTGTAGTTAATATTAAATATTAAACACATTTTTATTTTAAATTAGCGGCCCGTCCCGGCTTCGCACGGGTATTTAACTAAAATTTTAAAAATTATAAATTTATATTTTTTATCACCTACACCTGCGTCGATACTGGAAAATATTTTATAATAGACGGATTGAGTTGTCACGAAAAAGAGACCCCCCTTTTAACCCCGTTAGGGAATGAATTTTGATAAAATACAAAACACGTCTTCAATCAATTCTGTTAAAGAATATTTTATGCAAAATTTGAAGTAGATTGGACCAAGGAACTACGTTGTCTCATACAAACTTTGCCCCCCTTTTTTGCCCCCTTAGGAGTATAATTTCGTAAAATCCGTGCTTAACTGAACTCTCCTTGGCAAAAGGAATATTCCTACCAACTTTCAAGTCTCTATGTCTTATAGATCCAGAAATATCGTGATGAGTGTGAGACCTTTCGCTTTTATATTAAGATTATAAAGATTATAAAACGGATTAAGATTATAAAATGGACTCGTTAACAGATTTATTATATGTATAGATAGCACGGATGAAATATTTGAACTGATTTTTTTATTAATTATTTTTTCATTGATGAATATCATATTTTAATAAGTATTATTCCCGACGAAGACAAATCCAAAACACAAAAATCATAAAAAACGTTACACTTGTACTCGAGTTATAAACGGTGTAACTAAGACTACTTTCTTTATATATATATAGATTACAACTTAAATATCTATAACCATCCAACTTTGTACAATCAACAAACAAATAACGACCAAATATTTTAACAACAAACAAACAATCAAGACCGTAGTACCCGAAGGTATTAAATGCAAAAAAGAAAAACATTTTTTTTAAATACGGGCGAGTGTCATTCTTTTGGCCGAAGTTTTGGTCAGCGCGTTCCAGAAAATTATATTACATATTCTGCGCCATCTATCGTATAATGGTAGAATATCGTTTTTATATTTAGACAAACATAATTTAACATAATAGTATGTATATTAATTGAAAATGATGTTTATCTAAAATATTAAAACGATTTCTATTCCTATCCGACATAATTATTTAGTAAACTTTTAAGTTTAACAAAATAATAACTCAAAAATAAGTTTTGTGAGTTTTTAAGATTCGTTAGACCAGATGGCGTCTATGTCGCGTAGGCGTATTTCTATTTTCTTAAATATTTATTTTTAAATTTAATTACAATGATACAAAAACTAAATGTTGCTGTGAGTTATGTTTAATTTTTATGTATTAAAGTTATTTACATTGGTTTTGTACTTTTTACGTGATACGCACACAAAAAAAGCTTATAAGAGATGGCGCTGATTGAAATTAAATCGCGCTATTAAAATTTATTCTTGATGATATATAGTGTATTAATAAAACGGAGGTTTCAACAGATTTATTATGTGTATAGATGTCTTAATAGTAAATTCAGGTAAACTTTATTTATCTGATTCAATCCGATATCTACATTTTATGACGTTAACAATAGCAAATTCTATTCTATTCCGTGTACATTTATTAATTATTTCCATTAAAATGTACCAGCTGCGAAAATGACGAGATAGCGTTAGATACAAGACGAGGGAATGTCGGTTATATATTAGCCGTGCATTTCAATATGCAACACAGTTAATCACTTTGAATTTAATTTCATAAATACGCAAAAGTACTACACCAAATATCTATTTATATTTTATAAATTCATGTCCAATGATTTCAATATATCCATAATTTAAAGAATTGGTTGTTACATGGTATTGGAATAAGAAGCTAGAAAAATAAATATCTATAAAGGTAATAAATATAATATTCAAACAAATAAAAATACAATACAGCAAAAGCTTTTGTGTAACTTTTGTTATTAATTTTAGTGTGTTTTTTTTAAATTCCTTTGATACTAAAGAGTGAATGTAACTAATGTAACTAATGCAAGAGTTATTTTAAAAAATAACATTCTAGATTAACTCGTTTCCAGCTTTAGGGCTGCTAAAATTTAATATCAAATAATGCAAATAAAAATGTGTTGTTTAGCTCCGGAACCCTCATTAATCTCGGAGCTAATTTTTCGCATAGATTTTTTATTACTACAAGCTATGCGCGCCGGATTTCCTTATTTTGTCGAGTGAAGTAAGTTTCATTTAATGTCTATGATTTCGTAAAAAAAATATACGAAGTGTTTATATTAGATATGTATTCATGAGTTTTCTTCCTTTGATGGGTTTTATCTGAAAACATGAGAACATCAAAGAGAAAAACCAATTTTCGTAATAATAAATGTGATTGAAATAGGTTTTTTCAAAGTCGTTACGATAAATATTGGTGCAGTTGGCAGTGACCCTATTTTTGACCTCTCCTGGGTCGTGGGTTCGATTCTCGCCCCGCGTTTAGGTGTAATATTTATATATTATGTATACACATATTTATTCAAAAATATATTTATATATGCGTAACAGTCGGCTGTTAACTTTATGTATATCTCGTCGTATCCTATGAATAAAGGCACTATGGCCGTTGTGCCTTTCTATTTTTATTGCATAATTAACATCAGCTATACCTATTAATTAATTACAAAAATCACAGAAAATAATATTTTATCCACCAAAAAATAAAGGTTTAAAAATAGCCACTATTGTTATCCTCTCGAATCATCCATCGAAAACAGCCACAACAGTCGTAGAGTCTTTCTCGTCCCGGGAGCACGTAGTACGGGTGGCATAAGGCGGGCGCAAGCGCCACTTATATATTACAAGCATTATACTTATAATGAATAGGTCACTGTGAAAAAAAAAATGTTTGAAATAAAATTAGTCTTTTCCTAATATAAACAGGCAAATTGTAAGAATTCTTTAAATTAAAACGATAAATAGCCCTTAATGCTCTTACGACCCGGCATCTTTCACCGGCATCTGCCGAAGAAAATAGGCGTAACGTCTATTGTTTACAGGTTTTCACATTTTATTCCGAAGAATAAAGACGTAAGGAACAAATTTGACAGAATATTGACAAAAAAGTCATATTTACGATTTTATTTTACAGTTCAGTTCAGTTCAACAATCCCCGAACAGTTTATCTACACTTCAAATGTTAACAACTCAAAAATGTCTCGTAATGTTTAAATAAAACACAAAAAACGCCTCCTGTAAAGTAGTCAGTTTGCAGTTACGCCTTTATTCGTAGGATACGACGATCTATCTGTCGTCTCTGTATATTGAATATATTTTTATTTATTATCATTTATATATATATATATATATTAGGATGCTTCATTTTAGAGCAACATTTTTTTCGCAAAGTCTCACCTGAACACACAACTCGTTCACAAATCGAAATCGTCAGAAACTGAATTTTTGAGAATTGAAGTAGCACAGAAAATCGTTTTAGAACAAATTTGTAGAGCATAAAATTTCCTACAAATTTGTCTAAAAATAAAAATTCGACGAATAAATATAGATTTCCTTTCTTAAAAAATATCCTTACACTAGTCTCCACTCTTACGCAACCTGAATGTAGGGTAAATTTTCGCCAAATTTGATCTTAGCCAATCTCAAACTATATAATGAAATGGTTCAAAGCTTCAGATATCTTAGAGTTCGTCATTTTCTAAGGATCTAATAACTTTTCTTTCGCAAATAGCGAAAAATGAACTAAAAAAATCGACTAAAGTAATATTCCTGCAAAGGCCCGAATTTATAGAAGCTCTAGCGACATCTATCTCACTACATACGAACTAAAAACTGACGCGATCGCGCTATCAAAGTTATCCGAGTGATTGCATATAAATACAAAAACCCAACAACAATGGTCGGACAGTAGCCCACCAGACCGTTTGGTCGGAGGATACTCCCTTTTCAGTGGTGAATGAGGAACTTTACACACTGTTCCTCACGCACCCAAACTTGTGACCCCGACATGATCATCAGCGCAGCCTTCGCAAAGCTACATCATCGTGACGTCATTATCACTTCTTCAAGCTTTCGAGCAGCGAGTCGTACAGCCAGCCAGCTTCCACGGCTACTACGGGTATCCTAACTGATTTCGAATCATTGGAACATTTTACTGGTCCAGCAAGCATCACAAGATGTATGGACGATACAACCTGATATTGACCTCCGGTCTCGGAGGAGAGTAATGTAGTGACATCTATCAACGCGACATCGTTTCACTCGATTTTACATTATCTCCAAAATTATGCGTCCACATTAAAATGCTATAAAAGACAAATTTTATCTTCATAAAGCCTTGTTGATGAAGTATTTTTCATTCGTAACGATTTATATGCCTGGCTAATAATAATGCAATAAAATCTCCTTTTTATTTTTTGTGATCATTATTTCGTTGCGGAGTTACTTAAAAACTATGATTTCTTCTAAGATATTCATTGAAATCAAATAATGTCAAGACCAATTTTGTTAAAAGTAAGTGTTTAAGCGCTCATTTGACATTGAAGCAGAAGATTTTTCATTTTACAGCTCCGCTTTAATTATTATAATAATACTTAGTACCCATCTAAGTAAGTGTAATACATAGTAGGTAATTAATCGACTGACCCGTTGGCGCTGTTTGCAGTGACCTGTTTTCTGTTCCAAGGGTTGTGGGTTCGATTCCCACCCCGAGTCTGGGTGTAATATATGTTTATTTTTATATGTATATTTATTTAAAAAAAAGGTAGATATATCAGTCAGCTATTACCTAAAACACAGGCATTAAGTTGCCTACCTTAGGAACAGACAACCTTGTGTGTATGTTAAACATATTTATTTATTTATTTAGTGTTTTAATCGTTTTCAATAATTAGTGTTTAGGAGCCTGGATAATAAATTTCATGAACCTCTATTTTAATACCCCTGGGGATATTTTTCAAACAATAATCGAATAATAAATTTCATAGAAATTGGAGCAATTTTTAAATATTTTCCATAGAAACTTTCAACACCTATTTTGCACTCTTAGGGGTTGAATTCCAATAAACCATGAAACACGTATTCAATTAAATGTTTTTAAGAGCATGAATCTCAAGTTTTATCAAAATCGTTGCAATTTAAAAAAAAAATCCATACAAACTTGCAATCCCTATTTCATGGCTTTAAGATTATAATTTTTTAATATCCCTTACAAGTGTGCGTCCGCTTTTTGAATTGAAACAACTGTCCAAATTTCACGTTTCTTATCTTTTTTTTTAAATTATTAACGAGTTCAGGATATGACGGTGGAATCTCAAGAAAAGTGAATAAATCTAAAATTCCTATGAGAATAAGTACATCTGATATCGAACTATTAGATCTCGTAACGACACATTTAGAACCAACTCTTGAATGTATTTATAAAATCGATTGCTTTTCATCATAGGTGGTAAATTAATTAATATTACTTCTGTTAATTAATTTAGCACCAAAGGAAAATAATATTTTGTATTAAACTGAAAAATTTCAACCACTGGGCATAGGTTTCTTCTCGTATGATGAAAGAAGATATCAGTCCAATCAACTGGTGGTTGGGAAATAAACGAATACTGAAGATGATTAAAATTTTGAGGTGACGAAATTAATAATATATTTATTATATTTTCATAAAGAACTTTTTTTCACTATCAATATATATATTAATACATATTTAAACAGGCCGACGTTTGTAACTATATGACAGATATTAGAAAAAAAAATATAGGTGGTTTTATATGAGAAATAGAAGTCAAAAGAGTAATTTTTCGAATTCTGTCTGTCTGGCTGTCTGCATTTTTGTTCTAGTATCACATATTTGATTATTTCGGCGGCTTCATATATTTGTGACACTTTTAACCGACTTCCAAAAAGGACATTCCAGGTAAGTCTGTACGTATTTTTTATGTATGCACGCCGATGTCTATGTTAGTTGTCAACTAATTTCAATAAATATTCTTTTATTAAAAGGATGTATATCTTTCCTAAGTAGATCCATATCTATCACATTAGAATCTGATGCCAGGATCTCAAAAAAATTAAAAGACACTCCCGAAAATTTATAGATTCGTGATTTTTTTTCTGGATTTTTCTTAACTTATTTAGGTATTTTTATCTGAGAACTCAAATGCCGCTGAGTTGATATTGAAAGATATATAACTATTTACCGGTTACGAGATAGGGGACAATACTATGATTTATCAATAAAACCTAGTTTCTTATATTAATAAAAGACGTGCTAAGATAAATATCTTGCTGCTGAGGTTATGATGGTCATCTACTACTGGAGATAGGCTTCCTGTGTTGATTTTCTCGACTAGTGCCCTTGTACTGAGACCAGAAAATTTCCGCAACCAGTTCAAGATCGCCTGCTCATCTGGTAGAGAAGTACTGTGTTGGTAGCTCGTTATTTCTCATTTCAGGGTCACTATTCTGGATCTTTGTTTCTTTAACGACTTTCTTTTTTTCGAGCTATTTACCACACCCAGTAAGTACCTCTTTACCTGTCAATTACTGACTTACTTGACTTGGTGAAAACTATGGACCTCCTCATTTTTAAAACGCCAAGGTTAATTCTTTTCAATACCCTCTGAGTGGTCGTCTATCTTTTTTATGAAGCTAGATGCAAAAATTAATTATTCATACTTCAGCAAATAAATAATGCAAGCTTTAATGATATTTAAAAAACATAAGTTAAGTTTACGCAGCTTAAACAAAAATTAAATAAAACCTTAAGTGCTCGTCCATTAACTACATCTATTTTATTACTCGATAACAAACTACGGGTATGAAGAGCAAAGTAAACTTGAATTACAAACAACTTACAGGGATTTGTTACTGTTGTTAGGCACTTTCAAATATTTTGAAATAAGAACTTGAGAGACATGAGAACAAACTTGAGAATGTTATAAATTCTACGTTAATGATATTGGGCTTATATATGAAAAACCTTAAGTACTTTGTATTTACTATTAATATGAAACTTTGGAAGTTTTTAGAAACATTACAACTAAGAATTTTTGGGTTAGTACCCGTACCATAAAAGTTTATGTCCCTTTAACGAATAACTTATTATGAGGCTCATTTACAAAATGAATTGCAAATAAAAATAGTAAGACTGACATTTTTTTTTTAAATTTTTTAATCCTGTTAACACGCAGATGAAAGTTTAAGGTAAATTAACAGCACGAGGATTCAAATTAGGAGCGAATATTTATGTTTATATAAATATTTGTTTCTAGTCTGGGTGTCTGAATTGTCTGTCGAAGTTGTCCATAACTTCGATGATTGAAAATATCATGTGTCAATGTCAAAAAATAATAATAATAATGGTAATGCATATCTTCATAACCACGCGGACGTAGTCGCGGACAACAGTTAGTGTATTATAAAACAAAGTCCCCAAAAGTGTATGTGATCGATTCCCTCAAAATCTACTGAACGAATTTTCATGCGATTTCACCAATAGAGAGAGGGCTTCAAGAGGAAGGTTTACGGAACGGCTATGCCGATTTTGATAAGAGTTTCATTGGAAGTTTGCCTGGAAAACTTTGTGACACACTGATTTCAACGCGGGCGAAGCCGCGGACATAGCTAGTTTTATTATAAATATATCATAGATCACATTATAAGAATACCCTTAAAAGTCACCAAACTTAAACTTAGAATTCTATTTCTCTTTTAAAATCATAGCTAATATCTTTTAAAAAGGTCAATGACAGGATGATTTATTACAAGAATGAAATAAATTTAGAGAAGGTCGAACGGGTAAAAGATTTAGGCGAATATGAAATCAAATGCTATTAAGTAAAGGAAATCGCATGTCGGTCTCTTGACCCCAACGTGAACATGTTTTGAACTACCATAACTGAATGGATATCGGAATTATTAAGTCTTGTACAGTATAAGCATTAAAAAGTCGTAGAAACTACGCTCCAAATGTCGACTTTTCGTTTTGTTAAATATTTCTTGTTCTGAAAATTTGAAAAATGTTTTTAAAGTCTATTTGAATTTTGATATTGATTGCAGATAGGTAGAGAAGATATGTTTTAAGATAGGAATAAAATTTTGTTCTTATACACAAATAAGGTTACCTACCAATTATCAGTATTTCACATTTCACTCACGGTACGTGTGATAAAAAAATAATAATAATAATCAAACATAGTATTAATATTCGTAATTTATAAATAAACATGATTGTGAAAATTGTTTTAAAAAGTAACCTAGTTATATTGGCTCAAGTGATTATAACAACATAATTAATTGAATTCACAAAGAATTATATGCAACATTTTTTACGATTAACTTCAATTGATCAGAGCATGCAATTCTATTCAGTAACTTCACTAGTTTTAAAATAAATAATTTTAAAAATATTTTTTTTGAATCCCTCTCCCGTTCCCTTGTAAATGTCTACCTACCTATTAAGTTTCTTGCTAATATGTAAAGTTGATAACAAGTATTTGTAAAATAACGATTTTAAAGTGTTTAGAAATGTCCATTGTCCATTAGGATAAAATACATATTTAATATAAATTTTAATTTTTAAAATTAAATGTGAATTAGGTACTGAGTAGTTTTCAAAGGCTTTACTACAACTGTATGTATTTAATTGGAAGTTGATTTAGTTTGACTTAATAGTAATATGCCACTAATTGATACAAAAATTATAAATGTGATTCGTGGTCACTCCAAATGTTTTGGATCGGCGTGGCGTGCTTCATGATGAGATATCTGTTGCAAAATTAGCGATTATCTCATTTTTCCGAAAGAAAAGACGGTTAATTCTGTCAGTAGTCTATTATGAGGACATTATTCTTTTTAATTATATTTTAATGATAGCACAATTCGTGTGCACGCACAACTCGCAATTGGCCAGTTTTTACCTTGCCACGTTACTGGTTACCGGTTTTACTTTAGAAAAAATATTGAAAATATTTTTCACTTGTATTCAATCATCTTCTATATATATATGAGACTTTCTATAGATATAGTCACTCATCACGATATCTCTAGAACTATGAGACAAAAAACTTGAAATTTGGTAAGAATATTCCTTTTGCCGAGTAGAGGTCAGCTAAGAACGGATTTTACAAAATTCTACCTCTAAGGCATCCCCTTTTTCATCGAATCAGGGAGGCAAAGTTTGTATGGGGTTTGATGGTGATTCCTTGGTCCAATCTACTTCAAATTTTGCATAAATATTCTTTAACAGAATTGATTGAAGACATGTTTCGTATTTTATCGAAATTCATTCCCTAACGGGGTTAAAAGGGGGTAGAAAGTTGTTTTGATATAAATACTCCTTAGTGTTTTTGGTTTAAATTACATTTTATTTTGACATATGTTTGACAACTCAATCCACCTGTTATAAAATATTTTCCAGTATTGACGCAGGTGTAGGTGATATCTTTTTTTGGGTGCTCCTGATGGAACAGGCAAGACTTTATATTGAACGTAACAAAATTGAGTTTTAAATATACCGTGTGATCGCTTTATTGTAAAAAAAGTGTCTTATATAAAAGTTTTTACTTCAATATTGGTGTTGTGTTAAGTCAAGGGTTTTAAAGTAAATGACTCATCAGCAAGGAATCTGTAGTTCATAATGATACAGATATAGAAGACACCGAAGTGAACTTGGAAACATTTTTGAATTATACGGCATTAACACCCCAATTAGTATAGATTGGCACCACGGACTAATGTTAGAACAAGATCAGAAAACATTATAAATCATGTACCCATTTAACTTTATCTTACACTAAAACAAAGAAGGAGGAGACAAAAGCTGTCTTGGACTCTAATGAAATATAAATATATGTTTGACATACACACACGATCGTCTGTTCCTAAGGTAGGTAACTTAATGCCTGTGTTTTAGGTAACAGCCGATGAGCCGACTGATATAATTTTTTTTATAAATATACATATAAACAATACATATAGAAAAAAAATACATATTACACACAGAATTGAGGCGGGAATCGAACCCACGATCATAGAGCAGAAAGCAGGGTCACTACCAACTGTGCCGACTCAATTAAAATTTAAAAAATAATTACTTGCGGGTTTATTCAAATCTAAAAGACAAAATCGTATTGACTTGTGGTGTAATTGTACCTGCGATACAACGAACGATGCATTGATGACCGTTCTGGTGTAGTGGTGCGAGTAGTCGCCTCAACGCCTTGCCTCAATGGCGGTGGTCGTGGGTTCGATTCCCGCTCGGAGCAGATATTTGTATTTGTGCCAATATTTGTTTCATGGATGGATCATGGATGCCTTATAATAATTGTTACTTATGGTAGGGATATTATCCCCCCCCCCGCGGACCAAAACCAGCAGCGGTGAGCGCGAAAGCACAGGAGGGGAATGACTCGCTCTACCCCCTCCATTCGGTGGCGCGAAAGCGCGGTAGTTTGGGCGCGGAGATGCACAAGCCACAGTGGGACCGCTGGACCAGCTGATTTGTGGACCCATCAGCGGGGGTTCGACGTCTGGGGTAGTTGGGCATCCAGTGGTAAGCGTGTTAAGAGTGTGGGCACGGGAGGTGCAGTCGGCGAGGGCGTGGCGCCGGGAGGGCGTCGATAAATGGGGGAAAAATTTTCCCCCCATTCGGTGGCAGGATCGGGCGGGTTCGGTCATCCGTTCCGTGCAGGTGGGCGCGAAAGTGCAGTGGTTGGGCGCGGAGGCGCACAAGCCACTGGGCCCCTGGACCAGCTGATGTACGGGCCCAGCTCAGGGGTTTCGCCGTCTGGGGTAGCTGAGGTCCAGTGGTGGGCGGGGTGCGAAAGCGCGGTGAGAGTGTTGGCACGGGAGGTGCGGCTGGAGACGGAGTGGCGCCGAGAGGGCGCGGAGATTTCGGTGGTGGGGCCGCTCCTGGTACTTCTCTGAATTAGCAGAGTGGACCAGTCGAGCGGCCCCAATCACATACGGAGGGACCGCCGGGCCAAACGTTGGGGCGTCACGGTTGTATGCGCGAGCGATCCTGTGGCTCCCCACTATGGCGCAGACGGTCGATGGGTTTTAGTGGGTATTCTGGCTTCGCAGCCAGCGAGTTCCACATACGTATATGAAATGCGTATATGCATTTCCCATCGTTAAAAAAAAGGGATATTATCCGCCAACCCGCAGTGGAGCGGCGTGGTGGATTAAGCTCCAACCCTTCTTATTTATGGAAAAAAGGCCTTCGCTCAGCAGTGGGTTGTTTACAGGCTGATACAATACACTACAGTACAGGAGCATTTGTGGCCTGCAGTGACGGAACTGAGCCTTACCATAAATATGAGAGTCCATCTAAGGAGAGATGTTACTGCCGGACTTATGATTCTATTATGAAATATTTTTCAGTATCGACGCAGGTGTAGGTGATAAAAAATAAAATTTATATTTTTTGAAATTTTAGTTAAATACCCGTGCGAAGCCGGGGCGGGCCGCTAGTAAGTAATAAATCCGGATATTTTTTCTTTTTTTTATTGATAAAGCTCTTTATTATTCTACTTTAGCACATTAAAAGTTAAATGGGTAAGGTATTGTACAAGTGAATCACTTAAATATTTTAAGGTAATAAAATTTATCAAAACAATCTCAACTATCACAGAGATATGAACAGCTTAAAGTGTTAAGTAACTAATACTTCCTTACTTTATTCCATCACTCCGGGCGCCGAGCCAAGTTATGACACTAACTTGATATATTAAAAGCTGCTTTCAGGTCTTTTAGTACTACTTAAGTAAACTGTAATCATTATAGAAACTTGAGAAGAATAAATTACAATACTTCTTAATGGTAAGACACGTACTTCAGAACTAGAGACCTATGCGCTATCACTTGCACTCAACATCGTCCTTGTCGGATTGCTTAATGTTTTCTCAAAAGTCATAGCGTGATTTATTAATGACCTGTATAAATTTAAGGCTTATTATAAATATGAGATAACCATAAGTAATGGAACATAATAAAGAATCATAAATAATAGTGAAATCTATCAAAGTTATAGCTAGTAAGTAGCTGACAACCGTTATGGTGTAGTGGTGCGGGTAGCCAACTTAACACCATCGGTAGTAGGTTTGTTTCCCGCTCGGGGCTAGCTATTTGTATGAGCTAGATATTTGTATCGCACAAATATTTGTTTGTGGTGTAGATGTATGTGGGCCTCAACCGTACTTCAGAGAGTACGTAAAGCTATCAGTACTGGTTTTTATCATATCAATCTAATGGCGGTCATAACTTATGGTACAGAGATTATTCGCCAACCCACAACAGAGCAGTGTGGTAGATTAAGCTCTGATTCTTCTTTTATATTGAGAAGAGGCCTTTGCCCAGCAGTGGGATGTTTACAGATGGATTCATTCAATCATTCATATAGCTAGTAAATTGCTCAATTTATTTATGGTAATGCAGATTTACTTTTTTTCTATTTTAACATTTTATTAATAAAGAAAAATTAAAATCTCTATCCTCTTATCAACCAGCACAAAGCTCGCCTTATAATTTCTATTGCTAAAAGTGACTGTCATTTTATAATTCAAAATATATCTCCATTAGATTCCTAAAAAATCACTAAATATCTTTACAACTTTAGGAGATCGATGTTAAAACTTGGAAACCCTATTATTTTCAACGAGACTTAAATCTAGTTCAAGCAGTTTGTCCATGCATATAAGATATATGATAAAATAGAATCTGTCTTGCCCGAGTTCGACAAAAACAACTTTGGAATCTTTTCTACATTTGCCAATTCTCCGAGCAAATTTTCTGATTTATTTTTTACTGAAACATCTTATACGCGTTATTATAAAAAAAGTCAAAACTTTCAGGACTTTTTCAAATAATGTGTTTATTAGTAAACATCATTTAATTGTGTTTATATAAATTTGCCATTTTACTCTTATTCCAATGAAAACAACATTTAGGAATCATGACTGTCTGTCGTAAGTATCTCATTATACGAAGAGCTCTTGCCAGTGACGTTAAGTTTACTTCAGTTTATTTGAATGCTTTGTTTCTTTTGTCGGTTCCTTATTTCTTATTCAATTAAAAAGTGATATATAAAATATATTATCAGCATACCCTTGATTATTTTAATACGTTTCGTGACGTCATGCAACAGCGTTAATAAAAATAATTTCCTAGCCGCTCAGAGCGCATTCGTTTCTCAGCTTTCAGAACGATAGGTCGTTGTTTCATGACGAGCGCGTTGACTATTTTTATATTTAAATTAACAATTGATTGGTTGATTAATTTAAATTGCAATACTTAGTGATTGTTCTTAATTCATTTAGAGATTAAGGTTAATTTCGTGATAATTGTTTGTTTTGTAAAATTATTAATAAATAGAAGTTAAGTGTTCGGTTTTGTGTCTTTTTTTAAATAAAAAAGTTTGTTTCTCCTAAATATGTATTATATATGTATGTATTTAGCAATGTCTTACCTTAAAAGGGACACCTATTAAAAACTTACTCGTATTTATACTAAAAACTTTATAACGTGATGCCGGTTTTGCCATCTGGTTGCCTTTACAGTTGATTACATAGTTTACGTAAATTTCATCACGCCATATTTTATTATTACCTCGTTTTCAGCAGTGTCTATGTTTATCGTTGGCTTATTTTTAAATTATATTATATTATTAAATATATTGTGTATATTCATCGTTTGGATTATTCTGGTAATTTCTCAATTTTCTCAATTTCTTCCCAATTTACATAGCCTTTTTATGGGCTGAAGTATTATAATTTTTTTTAAGTTTACTTACAAAACTATCTGTTTTTAATAATAATAAATTAACTACTAGTATTTAATAGTCTTTGATGTTATCCGTGATTGCAAAACGTATGAATTTTGCAACCACGTTATTTCAAAACCTTCTTGATTGTATAAAATATTAAAGAAAAAAGAGTAGGAATCGTCGGTGTGGTTCTAATATACTCTGATTTAAATTTATCTAGGATATGTAAATACATATTGCTCACAGAGTCTTGATCTTATTGTTTGATATTTATCGGATGAAATGGCTCAGCAGCTATATTAAATCGTTTAACCATTCTAAATTAAATGTTGATCGAACTTGGTGACGTTACAATTCTTACATTTTTAGATTAATTATGGAAATTTATCTTATTACTTGCATCAGGAATCGAACTTTTTCTTTTTTTAATTCATTTCTGTTCAGCCGCCAAAAAGTATATTATTACTTACGTTGGCCTATAAGAAAAAAATTGAGAGATACTGATTGATTTTGAATATCGGCTCTTTCAATTACCGTACAAAAGACAGTCATAGTTGATAGGAACTATACACTGGTAAAGTAATGGAATGTCTTATGAAACTATCAAATTAATGTTATAAAGAATACTTTTAGGAAACTAGAAACAATACTGATAGATAATGATCAACATTATCTATAAGTAATGGTATTGTATAAATCAACAAAATTACTCCTTTACATCTTGCGATAGAAGTATGATAACTATGTATACTGTAGTAATTACATCGTAACGAAAGTTCCTTTCTTACCTATTAATTAAATTTTAGAATACATCCATTATTTTCTTTGTAATAGCAGTCTAGACTCGTTATAGATTTATTTCCTTCGCACAAGTGCGGTTACGTAAATGAGGTTCGGTGGTCGCCTGCATACAATACAGCTCGGAAAGATATATATTAGTTACATGTATGCCTTGAATACAAATTATACTTTGCAAGGTTTATTTATTGTTCAAAGGAACTTCTTTATAGAGGAAGCTTAAATTGTCTTGTCTTACGTTAAAAAATTGTGTTCCAGTTGAGGTCCTATTTATTTTTGATATAATTACTGCCCAGTGGTAAGAATACGTCGCCTCTTTAGAAGAATAACGTGATAATTTATAAACCACAACTTTACAGGAGAGCAATTTCAAACATTTAAGAGTTGATAAATTCTAAAATATTGATAATTTTACTGTAGTTTTCCTACAAGTAAATAGTAAGTAAAATTATCAATATTTTAGAATTTATCAAGTCTTAAATATTGAAATTGCTCTCCTGTAAAGTTGTGGTTTATAAAATATCACGTTATTCTTCTAAAGAGGCGACATGAATCGATACCAAGCAGTCATGGGTTTTCATGTGGTTAATTCATTTTTAAAATTTATCTCGTGTTTGAGGTGAAAAAAAAGGTCATGGGAAAATATGCATATTTAAAAAGAAATTCTGAGATATGTATAATTCTTTACGTTATATGAAGTTATATTCTCAGTTCTACAATCTCAATCTCAATTCATTTTAATCGAAGGGCAAGAGAAGTGCCAGAAGTATATCCCATCAGTGGGACGCTTGAAGGCTACAGGTATACAAAAATTAGATATAACGATTCTAGACCAAGTTTCATCGATGTTAGGATTCGGTTATAAAAAGTACATAACTGATATTAGCGCAATATGGTCTGTAGAATCTAAATATAAAAAGATAATTTCCATATTAAAATAATTTAATACGAAATATCACGTTAATCATTGTAAAATCGATCTATAACCACGACTGGCCCGTGGCGCAGTTGGCAGTGACCCTGTTTTCTGCTCCAGGGTTGTGGATTAGATTCCCGCCTCAAGTCTGGGTGTATTATGTATTAATTTATATATGTATTATTTATATGTATATTTATAAAAAAAAATTGTATATTAGTCAACTGTTACCTAAAACACAGGCATTAAGTTGCCTTCCTTAGGTACAGACGACCGTGTGTGTGTGTGTGTGTGTGTGTGTGTGTGTGTGTGTGTGTGATAAACATATATTATAAACATATTATAACCAGACCATCGAAATAAAATTAGTTCCACATCAGTCGTTTTAATAAGAATTCCTGTTGAAGCCCAACTTCTAACTAACTTGTATTTGTAATGAAATAAATCTCAATTGACAATGTAAACAGTAAAATTTATTACCACATTTATCTTCCGACGTTATATAAATAGCGTTGATGCTTCGTTTAAATGTGTTGTAAAATCTATTCGTTTATTAAAAAATTACGTAATGTTTAAGGTTTGTTAATGTTTAATTGTTTATTTAACATTTTGAAATTTAAATCTAAGCTTTAAAACAAATTAACACGTTTTGTAGTTAAAAAAAGGTAGCGAATTAACACATAATGATTTAAATAATAACAATCTTAACTTTAATAATAGGTAGATAATATATTTGATGGTAAAACAATATAAATTAACTCAATTTGAAAAAAATATATATTAAGGGATTTCCAAGAAATTCGTATACTGGTGGTATTAGTAGCATATATCGAAAAAAAAAATAATATATATACATAAGATTTTTATTTTAGTATACGTAATGTCATTGCATATAATTAAAAAAAAAAAGCAAAAAAAAACGACGCCAGGGTTTTGAGTTACGTATTTTAAACCAAAAGCTTATATTATAAAAAAAAAATAAAAAAAAATATTACTTTAACTTTTGTATATTTTTGTGACAGAAGATGTCATTTTTCAACATTTTGTGACCGAATTCGATTTGACAGCGACTCAAGATAACATGACTTCGTGTATTTATCTTGTTAAGATTATACATATAGAGACGACGCATTGGCGCAGTGGTCACAGCAACTGGCTGATGCGCAAGCGGTCGCGGGTTCGATCCCCGCACATGACAAATATTTGTATAGGCCATACAGATATTTCTTGTGGTCTGGGCGTTTGTGCTTGTGTGTTGTGTGTGTTTTCGGACCCCCGACACAGGATTCACATCCTACTGGGGGCCGTTGAGTGTGAGACGTTTATTTATTTTATTATTTATTTATATTTATAGCGCGAAAACAGATTTAAATTAATCTCTCAATAGAAAAAGCAAGGTGTTCCTTTCGGGAGATATGACAACATTTATAGTTATTGCGGTCCTTCAAGAATGCGTGGTACCTACTGTATAATATACAGAACTTTTTAAGAAACAGGCAACATAAACAAATTCCAGTATCTAATACAATATATTTTGTAGTTTGTGGGTTCAATAAGATAAATACTTAAACAATAATTGACACTAATTGAGTACATATCAATACAGGTACTATTTTATCGCATAAATAATACAAATTTGTAGTGTTTGGTAAAATAATATTATTATATATATCTTGTTGCACGTAAAAGGTTTTGCCAACAATATGTCGCCATGGGAAATGCAATATCAGATGTATTGCAGCCATGACATATTCAATCGTAAATCTTAAAGGGCAACCTAAGCAAATGCCTATAGTGTTGTAAAGATAACTGTATTTAACATATCGATAGAAGATAATTCATGTCCATTAAAATATTACGTCACTAATTATTTTTGATTTTAACTTTCTTTTTAAGTAATTTGACATAAGAAGATTTTACCCGTTTGTGGTATAATTATGTTAATAGAAAATAAAATCTTAGTAAAAAATAAAAAAAAAAACTTTAAAAAAAACTAAGGTAATCTTCTACTTTTTTGGAATATTTTCCTAATTTTAAGTTTGCAGTTTACTTAAATCGAACATTAGTCTATACTTTAATGTACTGTATCAGCCTGTAAACAACCCACTGCTGAGCGAAGGCCTCTTCTCCGTATAGAAGAACGGTTGAAGCTTAACCTCTCACGCTGATCCACTGCGGGTTGGCTGATTATTTCCCTACCATGAGTAACGATCGTTATCAGATGAAGTGATAACAACCTGGACTGACAGCTTTACGTGCTCTCCGAAGCACGGGGAGGGAGACTCACAAGGATATAGACCCAGACCGGAAACAAATATTTGTACAAATATCTGTTCCGAGCTGTTCTGGACTACTCGCACCACTACACTAAAACGGTCGTCATTAGTATATAGTGAGAAGCTAAATGGTAAAATTTAAACGAATATTAGTGAATACTTAGAACGAATATTAGTACCTATGTTATAAATGTGAAATGTAAGTTTGTTTTTTAAGCTTTCACGCAAAAACTACTGAGCTGATCATCATGAAACTTGTAAACACATATTCTTGAAGGTATTAAAAGTAACATAGGATACTTTTTTTTTCGTCGCGATGACTGACATCCACGCGGGCGAAGCCGTAGGCAGAAGCTAATAAGTTATAATAAGAAAAGTCAACGATTCCTTTTAATTTGACGATATCTGTCATCTTCAGAATTTAACCACTCTATTCGCATTCAAATGCTCTGTTAATGTATTTACTTAGTCGATTGTCATTAAATATTGAAAATGTTTTGTATTGTATTCTACAGTATGTTGCAGTACACTAATACAAACTATTATACATTATTATTTACGTATATATTTATTTATTCATATACAATATAATACAAATATACTTAATTGTTAACCCAAAAAACACATTACATTCGTGTTAAAAAGGCAGAAAATCGACTTCACAATTTACTGAATTTGTTTAATTGATATTTATGACGTCAGACATCGTTAGCATTTTATTTATGTTGATTATTGCAATAATAATGAACAACATGAAGAATAATATAATTTGATTTAAACATTTACTGTTAGTTTGTTAAAAGTCGAACATTTTTTATACAATATACTATATTATATTAATTTCATAAATTTAATTACCTTAAAAGTTTATTCAAAATAATAGTAATGTTATATCCTTGTTTTAAAATATACTTAAATAAATGTAATTGGAAATTTTGACGGCCGGCTGGTCGAGTGGTCAGGCAACTGGACACTTTACGCAGCGGTCGCGGGTTCGAATCCCGCCAGGTGCAGATAATCTGTATGACGAATATAGATGTCTGCACCGGGTCATGGATGTGTATTTATGTATATATGTATTTAAATCTTAAATTTATTTCCGTTCCTAGTACCTGTAACACAAGTTCTTACGAACTAAGCACGGGGCTAGGTTAACGTGGTGTGATTGTTGGTTAATATTTATTATTATTATTTTAGTGCTACACTCCACCCGTTCAATATATACATATAAATAAATATAATATAATACAATATATAAGGAATATAATAAATTTACATAAATTTACTTAGATAAATGTAAGCGGGTGGAGGATTACGCCCCGGCAGGGAGATCAAACGGCCGGGGGTTAGGGCTTTAGGCTAAGAAATCGGCGGACAATCCTAGCCGAGTCGAGTAATACCGCCTTTTGCATCCTGGCTGCGAGCGAACCGTCACGGATACCCAGCTGCCTCAGATGGTGAGCGAGGCTAACCGGGATCAAACCGTTGGCAGATATAACGATAGGGATGATTTCAGTGGAATCAACACCCCACATGTCGACAATCTCGTGCGCCAGATCCAGATATTTACGTTTTTTCTCTGTTTCGGCTTATCCATCACCACGATATCAGGCTTGTTCGCCAGTATCGTCCTGTCCGTGGCGATAGGCAGGTCCCAGTAGAGCCGGACTCCGTCGCGTTCGAGTACTGGCGCCGGTGTGTACTGATAGTACGGCATCCTCTGTTCCAGGAGACAATACATTAGAGCAAGCTCTTGATGAAGAATTTTGGCCGCTTGGTTATGCCTGTGGAAGTACTCAGTGTTGGCAAGCGCTGAACACCCCGTAAGCACATGTCTGAGCGACTCGCCGGGATGACGACAAGCTCGACAGAAGTCGGGAGTGCCATCCTTCAGAATGTGCTTCCGGTAGTTGTTCGTCTTAACCACCTGATCCTGTATTGCACAGACAAAACCTTCGGTTTCCCCAAAGAGGTCTCCGAATCGCAGCCACTGCACGGAGGCCTTGACATCCACGTGAGGTGCGTGGAGCGCCTTGTAAAACCGTCCATGCACCTCCTTCTCCATCCATACGGTCTCCCGGTCGGAGGTGCTATTATGGAGGTGTTATTTCACACGAGACTAAAAAAACATAGTCGGTTTTTTTTTGCGCCACCCTAATACATATATACACATATAAAATGAGTATGAAGTGTATTCCTTTAACGAGACGAAATTCGAATGTCGATAAATAGATTATCGATATTTTTACATCACCAAATGCTTACCATAAAGGGCTTTAACGATACACTAAGGGACACGACATATTTTCTTACGTTCATTTCTTGAATTTATTGAATAATGTTATAGAGGATGGTAAATACCCAGTAGGTAATTTAACAATTCATATCTTTGAAAATTTTTGGTTTTATATAAAATAATATTTAATAAATAATGTGGAAAAGGAAGTGTCACAACTTACGTTTCTTCAATAAAATCTCATTAGCCACATTTGAACAATCGGGCCGTTGTCAACATCGTAGCCGCTTCAATTCCTGTTCAGGTTACATAAAAGTATTTTTTAGGAGCGAGCGTGCATAGCGATGGAATCTCTCGCGGTATTTTCAACAAAATATGTGACATTAGCAAATAAAAATTTCATAACAATTTTAAAAAATTTGCACGCATATAAATAATAAGATGCATTTCATCACAAATATGCACTATTGAGTTAGTTACTATCTCATTTAACAAAAAAAATGTAATTAAAATCCTTTTATAATTGTCATATGCGATAGAAAAAAAAAAAAAAAAAAAAAAAAAACGAAGAAAACACATAGATACTTCTTACTTTCAAAACAACTCTCGACGTGGTAAAACAAAGAATTTTGTGTACGCCCTTCTATTTTAATTCAATATATAGAGCCTTCTTTGTACACAATTTACCCAACGATATACGATTTTACGCTTCATAAACTTAAATAAGGGCAGAAACTTTCCTGTATTTTCTTTTCTAACAAATTACAATATCTACAAAAAGCTTGAAAACTTATTCCAAATGTGAACACATATTTATATGACAAAAGTTTTTTACCACCTTTATTTATTTATATTTAAAATTAATTACTATTCGTCATTGTCGTCAATTTCGTCGGTAACGACTGTATGTCCATTGCTAGGTATAATTCTCCTTCATAAATTCCCAAAAATTGCGGAAAAGCTTCAAAAAGGGGCCTCATTGTAGGTTGGCTGTCCACCTTGCTTGCTCTTCTATTTTAAAAATCAACCAGCCCACAATAGCGCAGCATTGTGAATTAAGTTCCAACAATTCTTCTTTGTAGGAGCAGCACCCAGCAGTGGAACACTTAGAAGAATTTGAAAGTAGCCTAGTTAAAAAAAAATATATTCCCAAGCCCATTTAGCCTTTTTAACAGAAGTTTTACGAAAACAAACTAAAAGGAACTTAAAATTATGATTTATTAATAAGACTGTGTTACTCTCATTCTCATAAATCATATTATTGCTTTTAAGCTTCGAACAGTGTAAAGTTCTTTAGCACAGAATAAATCAGAATTATATGACAGGCACGGATACATTTTTCTATTATAGCACGTAGAAGCATCTTGTTACCAGAACACAAAGAGGAAATAGTAAGGTCACCTTTTGTTTTTAAGCAGTTGAACTTTTAGGGAAAATCTAATTTGGGGCATTTCACGTCAAGCGGACAACCAAAAAAAAAAAAAATTATGTCGTGAATTTTGTTTATACTCTGGTCAGTTATACTTCTAGTAGACGTGGACGTGTACACACAATGTTTTTTTCGTATGGTCCTTTATTGCTGAGTTATGAGCTTTTCAAAATTTACTTAGAATGAAGTCCGTTATTTTTGGATGCTTATTATTTGTATCAATTCTGTAGAAAATGTAAGTAAAACAATGGATTTATTGCAAGACGACTTTTATTTTATATTTAATTTTAGACAAAGACTCCGCATACAGCGCACACACTTATTTCCACAGAGCAAGAGAGAATAGCCTTACGTCGATGTTGCCAACAATCATAATCATAAATATTACATTGCCAGTAACACCCCCCCTCAATGTAATACATCTTTTAAACCTTAATTACATAAATTTATTTACGCAAACCACAGTTATTTACAAACTTATTTAACAAATTTTTATTCAATGCCTTAGTGAACACATCTGCAATTTGATCTTCAGTTTTAACATATTTTAAGACTAACTTTTTATTTTTTATTAACTCTTTAATAAAATGGAATCTTATATCTATATGTTTTAATCTCTTAACATTATCGGTATTTGCCACCATTATGGCACTCTGGTTATCGCAAAACAATGTAACAGGACACACTCCTACAACATTAAAGTCTTTAAGTAAATTAATAAGCCAACAAGCTTCACTAGCAGCCATACTGAGCGCTACATATTCAGACTCGGTAGAAGACAGACTAACACTGGCTTGCTTCTTTGAACACCAAGTAATTAAGCAATTTGCAAACATGAAACAATAGCCAGTTGTCGACCTTCTATCCTTCAGATCTCCTCCCCAACTAGCATCACAATATCCTATCAACATATCACTATTACATTTATAAACAAGTTTGTAATTAATAGTGTATTTTACATATCTCAAAACTCTCTTTAGGGCTATTAATAAAACATTATTTGCATTATTTTGGTATCTGCTTAAAATTGACATAACAGCACACAAATCTGGCCTTGTTCCTAATACAGCGTAAGACAAACACCCTATGATTTGTCTGCACTTGTTTTCAATATTCTTATCAAGTACAGAGTTGTTACTTCCCTCTAATACTTTTTTTATTAAAATTAAGGTCCATAGGGGTACACATTTCTTTACAATTTTGCATTTTAAATTTTTGTAATACATTTTCCAAATATTCTTTTTGATTTAACTCAGTAATTCCTCTTTCTAAATTTTGATTTACATTTATACCTAAAAAATTTGACACAAAACCAAGATCTTTCATTCTAAATTCACTATTTAACATTGACTTAAGATCACTTATATGTATTTTATTGTTTCCAAAAAAGAGTAAGTCATCAACATACAATAATACATATGTTCTAGCATCACCTTTACATTTTGTGTACAAACACGAATCACTTTGCGATTTTACAAAACCTTGTTTTATAATGACTGAATTAAATTTATCATTCCAGTATTTTGGTGATTTCTTTAAGCCATAAAGCGATTTATTTAATTTTACAATTTTTTTATTATCACAATAGGCACCTTCTGGTAGTTCTAAATAAACTATTTCATCAATATTCCCATAAAGAAAAGCCCCTGTAACATCCATTTGACTGATTGGTAAATTTAACCTAGACGCCATACATACAAATAACCTAAAGGTTGACAACTTCGCTACTGGTGCATATATATCACATAAGTCCATCATATAACTTTGCTCAAAACCCCTAGCCACTAATCTAGCTTTATACTGAACACTGTTATTAGAGTTTTTGATTTTAAACACCCACTTACTACTTACAGTCTTTTCACTTATAGGTTTGTCACAATATGTCCACGTGTTATTTTCTTTCAGGGTTTCAAGTTCTTTCTGAACTGCTTCTTGCCACTTAATTGCATCATTTCGTTGCATTGCTTCTCGGTAAGTCTTAGGTTCGCTACCGTCCACAAAAACATGATGACACTTGTAGAACGAGGTCTGTTTCCTAACTCGAGTACTTTTCTGACGAGTTGGTATCTCTTCGTCTTCATCATAACTGGATCCTACATCACTAGTGGATGGTGTGTACATACTGTCCTGTTCGCTAGACACATTAAGATTTTCCTCATGCTCGCTAGACCTGACTGCGTATTCATTCAACTGTACATCCTCTACATTTCCACTAAGCTCTCCTCCTCCTTCTTCAATCTTCTCCTTTCTGTCTTTAGGTTGCTCTGGACTCTTATTGTTAATACATTCCTCTTTATTTTTCGTAATATCCAGCATAACTAACTGCTCTTTTTGTTCTTCACCTTTTTCTAGAAATACAACATCTCTCTTCAGTTCTACTCTGTTATTTTTCAAAAAATATATTCTGTAACCCTTAACGTCTTCACTATAACCCACCATGATTCCTTTCTCTCCTTTAGGATCCCACTTCCTTCTTTGCTCCTTTGGAATATGGACATATACAGGATTTCCAAAAATTCTTAAATCAGTTATGTCAAATTGTTTACCTGTCCATGTTTCATATGGGGTCTTTCCAATTTCATTACTCTTACTTGTTCTGTTTATTACATAAGCTGCAGTATGAACAGCCTCTGCCCATAGCTTCTTTGGTAGATCTGTCGCACACAACATTGTTCGTGCTGCTTCTATTAGAGTTCGGTTTTCTCGCTCTGCCTTGCCATTTTGTTCAGGGGTGTATGGTACCGTAGTTTGGTGTATGATACCACGTTTCTCAAACAGCTTTCTTACTTCATTATTCATAAACTCTAACCCGTTATCACTTCTAAAATAAAGCACTTTATTTTTCGTTACATTCTCAGCCTTATTTAAAAAATCCGAGATACATCTCTTTTTTACTTCATCTTTGCCTTTAATAAAGTACACTGACCTGTAGTTAGAGTAATCGTCTTTAAATATAACGAAATATCTGGATCCCCCAACAGACGGAACTTCCATGGGTCCACATGTGTCTGCGTGTATTAACTCACACGGTCTACTTGTTTTACTTTCACTGTTACTGAAAGGCATACGGTGTATTTTGCCCTGCAAACACCCTTCACATTTGAAATCTGATTCTTTTATTTCAATGTTATTGTTTTTAAGTACCATTCTTACATATTGCAAATTCTGGTGAGCGAGTCTTTCATGCCACTCTTTAAGTTCGGGTTTCACTTCAGTTACGTTTGCAATTTCACACTTGTAACGTACGTTCATATAGTACATATCTGCATAACGGTTTGCTACCGCACATAGTATATTTTTCTTGTAAAATTTACACAAGTCATTGTCCAAATTCACAACATAACCTCTTTCAGTCGCGCATTTGACAGAAAACAAATTTGTCTTTAACTCTGGTACGAAGAGGACATTGTCTATGGTAGTGTTCACCCATTGGCGGCCATCATAGACTTGTACCGCCACCTGTCCACGACCAAGCGCACTAATCTCATTGCCATTGCCGATGATCACGGATTTATTGTTCAATGGAAAATACGTCGTAAATAAGTTACGATCGCGACACATATGTTGACTAGCGCCTGAGTCCACGAGCCACTTAGATTGTTCAAAATGTCCACTTGAATTTACAACTACGAACGCGTTACTTTTACTGTCTTTATCACGATTCTTTTTAAAATAACACTCACTTTTAGTATGTCCTAATTTATTACAGTAATAACACTTTTTAAGCGGTTTATTGTCATATCTCGAACTTTTGTTTTGATAACACTTGCTTTGAAAATGTCCCAGTTCATTACATTTAAAACACCTAATGTTTTTCTTAGCAACAAAAGCCGATGATGGTGAATTTTGAGACACTGATTTTTCGTTAATACGTTCTTCTTCTATCAATAACCTGGCTACGAGATTTTCTAGGCTTTGTTTCTCATCCGGCGCGGACTCCCACGCAGATACAAAATGTTTGTAACAGTCTGGCAGTGACATCAACACTTTGGTTATGACGAATTTTTCTGAGATTTCTTCTCCCATTTGTTTAAGTTGGTTTCGTAACTCTTCAATTTTTGATAAAAATGTAGACATGTCGGTTCCCTCTTCATATTTATATTGAAAGAAGCGTTGTTGTACGATGTGGATGCTTGTTTCTGACTTTTGTTCATAGACACTTGAAAGTTTTCTCCACATTTCCGCTGACGTAGTGCAAGTTATGATATGCAGCATCGCTTTTTCCGATATTCTTGTTACAATCCACGATTGAGCCTTCGCGTCTTTCTTTTCCCATGCCGCTTTATCAGCCGCTGCCTCTGGTTTCACACGACGCCCGTCTACCACTTCTAGTAAATCTTGACTCCGTAGAAATACGATAGACTGAAATTTCCATAAATTCCAATTTGATATTCCCTCGAGCTTGATGTGTGAATGCATTTTTAAAATTTCTTCCGCCATCTTCCTGATCGTCAAGACTTTGCTTCACTCGCAAATATTTCCTTCCCGCCAACTTAACCTCAAGCACGCCGCACGATACCACGTGCTAACGCCGGCAGTATTTTTCGACGACACACTATCGATTGTTTTACTCTTTCTTAGGATTATGTGCCTGGGCCCATAACCTGTAGAAAATGTAAGTAAAACAATGGATTTATTGCAAGACGACTTTTATTTTATATTTAATTTTAGACAAAGACTCCGCATACAGCGCACACACTTATTTCCACAGAGCAAGAGAGAATAGCCTTACGTCGATGTTGCCAACAATCATAATCATAAATATTACATTGCCAGTAACAAATTCTTTTCTAAATAAAAACAAAAGGGATTATTTCTTATAGTTAAAAAGTAGAAGTTTTTAATTTTTTTCATCGAATTCTAAATTTGAAATTTTTTACGTATATTAAACCGGAAGTGAAAATTTCAAATCGACGTTTGAGTAACTTCGACCCTATTTATTTTTAATATTTTATCCTTGAATTAAAGCTTTAAATGTACTAATTCTTCACAAAAAAATAATAATAATAAAAACGTGACCTTTAATAGTTTAAGACTTAGAGCATATAGACTACATACATATAGCTATGAGCACTTTCTAAGGGATCGGGATTATGCGGTAATTTGCTTAAATATTACGCTATTAACATTTTATTTGTTCATTTTAACATAATAAAAATACAAAATAAACGATTTTTGTAATAAAGTATAATTAACAATATAAATATACGCATTTGTTATAATAATAACAAGTTCATACAAAAGAATAATTTCAAAAACTTTGATGTGACTGTGAAATCAAGAAATTAATATGATAACTGGAACACTCACTTAAAAATATTATATATTCAAATGTTCACCTTGAAATAACAATATATAATACTTTTTTCCTAAACACAATTAAATCTTAAGGTAGACTTAAGGTAGACATTATGATGTAATATTAGAAAAATTGGGCTAGGATTTAATAAAGTTTGGGAAACGCAAGTCTAGGCCATACTAACTCACGATGGTCTCCTTCTGCGAGACAGTAATGTCCCAGAAGGAGGCCGACGAGCGGATGAGAGAGGAGGCCGCCGACGTGGCCTCCATCCGCGGGCGACGAATGGGAGTGCGTAGGAGGCGCTACTTAATGCGCCTCCAGTAACGCCCCTGTGCCCGTATCGGCCCGGGATGGGAACCCGGTCCTGCTAGATACGGCGTCGTCGGGACTGTTCAGAGGTGAGCCGGACAGTCCCCATGGAGGAGAAGTCTGGCCTTTTCGCCGAGGCCAGCCTGTCGCTGGAGGGATCCTGTTGCCTGCAGATCCGGGATCCTCCAATTAAAGCGGCTGAAGGCTCCCGCAGGGGTTTAGTACGGTATTGCACTCCCAAAGTGCCGAGTCCGACATAGGTCTAGGACTGCCGACCCGGGCATCCTGGATATCATCCGTAAATGGATTCCCCTGCGACAAAAAAAAAAAAAAAAAAAAAAAGGCCATACTAACTCAGCAATAAAGCATCATACGAAAAAAACATTGTGTGTACACGTCCACGTCTACGTCTACTAGAAGTGTAACTGACCAGAGTATAAACAAAATTCACGACATAATTATTATATTTTGTCCGCTTGACGTGAAATGCCCCATATATAAAATTCTCGTGTCACGGTGTATGTAATTCAACTACTCTGAAACGGCTCGACCGATTCTTATGAAATTTTGTGTGTACCTATATTCAATAGGTCTGAGAATAGGACGTAAACTATTTTTTATACCTCTAAGTGATGAGGGTGGTCTACCCTTAATTTTTTTTGGACAAAATGTTTTGTTTTTTTTTGGGATACAGCAAACAAAAATACATACAACCCTAAATTTTCACCCCTCTACGATTAACCCCTATTTTTATTTATTAATTAATAATTTAATTTTTTGGCAAGATTTTTATTTTTATTTTGTCATGACTTAGAATAAAAAATTTCATATTACTCTCAATTTTTACTCTTATACGAACAACCCCTATTTTTCCATCCCGATTTTTATTTTATTCATTCTATCCACAGATCCGCAATAGGGTTGCAAGATGTCGTGTCACAGTGTTTGTAACAAAACAGCTCCGAAACGGCTTGACTGATTCTTATGAAATTTTGTGTATATTAAATACGACGTAAACTATTTTTATACCCCTAAGTGATAAGGGTGGTCCACCGCAAAAAATTTTTTTTTTGGACAAATTTTTTAATATAAATTTTTTATGATTAGAAATAAAAAAATACATGCAATCCTAAATTTTCACCTTTCTAGCACTAGCGATATTAGTACTTTAATAATCTTCTACTCTCGGCGGTCTATATTTGATCAGTTACCACTCGATCAGTTATTCCCACCAGGCATCTACCGGTGTCACTTCTCAGGACGTAAACTATTTTTCATACCCCTAAGTGATAAGGGTGGTACACCCCAAAATTTTATTGTTTATTTTCTGGACAACATTTTTTAATTTAATTTTTTAATGATTCAGCATTAAAAAATACATTCAACCCAAAATTTTCAATCTTCTACCACCAACCCCTATTTTTTAATAGCGATATTAGTACTTTAATAATTTTCTACTCTCGGCGGTCTTTAATTGATCAGTTACCACTCGATTAGTTATTCCCGCCAGGCATCTACCGGTGTCACTTCTCACCCCGTAAACAGTACAGAATAGGGATGAGAACGAATCCGGTCTCCTGTCTTTCTCACACAATAAGCTTTAAGCTTTTTTTTTTTTATTCAAACGGGTTCAATTTCCAATTAGATTGCCATTCGCAATGACAATCAATAAGTGTCAAGGCCAAACGATGTCTGTGTGTGGCTTAGATTTAGGCACACCGTGTTTTCATACGGAAAATTATACGTGGCATATTCTCGCGTAGGTAAGTTATCCAGTTTGTTTGTGTTGGCTCAAGATGGACTCACTAAAAATATCGTACATTTCATTGCACTGAGAGACTGATAATGTATTTTTTTTCATAATTTGTGATAAAAGTACAATGAATTCAAAAAAAATGTTTGCTGTTTTGTTATTTTTATAGGCCGTCATCGTTCACAGCGCTCCATTCTTCTTTCAGTCATATACCACATCTCTACATACTTACAATAAGTTAGTTATTTTTTATTTGACTACCAAAATATTTACTAGAAATAATTTATATGGCAAAAAAAGCTAGTCAGCTAGTTGTATTATATTTATTGAATTAAGATGTCATAATTATATACGAGGAGACTAACCTAATTTGGCAGTTCTTAGATAACAGTACTGCGATACAGCAGACGTCATCTGGAGGCTATCCTGGTATACGTATGTATATATACGTATGTATATATGTACTATCCTTTTCTCGAAGCAACTCAGGCCATTTTCGACCACCTATAACTTCGTTGCGGATAAAACTAGAAGTCTGAATTTTCAATACCCAAGCAGGCATTGTATAAACACGGTATATTTCAAATTTCATTCAATTTGAACCAGTAGTTTAAGAATTATAATGAGTCAAAGTTTCTAATTCTGTCACTCACTGACTGACCGATCATCAAAACTCTAAGGCACTTCTAGCAGACATAGAAGCTTCAAATTTAGAATACCATTAGTGTTTAGTATATTAACCAAGGAAAAATTCAAATATTGTGCAATTTCGGTCCAGTTTTCTAGATACACCAACTGCATAAATAACTTTGTAATCTCATATAAATATATAGGATTACAAAGTTACATATGCAGTGGATGAATCAATGTAAATAAAAGTAAATAACTTTTAAAATGGTCAACGGAATGAAAAAGCATGAACGGTACATGTCTTATGAAATTGTACCAAAATCTCGAAAAGAATTAAAGTAGACAAAATTGAAAAAAAAAAGAAATAATAAGTACTAATAATAAGTACTACTCAAAATAACTTTTGTATTTTGAAGTTATACTTCTTGATGAGAGTAAATTTTTACGATACGCGCGCACACAGTGACAAAAATAATAAAACCGACAACATGAAGGTAACTAGTAGGCGCCGCGCAATTACACTAACTTACTTCATTGGTCTGATGTGTCAGCTCAACAAGATTTTATTTAGTTTCACCTGTCCCGATGTTTGTCATCAAATCTTGCAAATTAAATTTGATCCAAAATAATAATAATAACCGTGTGATAATGCAATGCTATGTAATAAAACAACGCAACCTCAACGAGTTTCGGCTCGTTTGATTCGTCTTGACGACTACTTTATTTTTAAATGGTTACCAGGGTCTGATCGGATGAAGATGAAATGAATGATGAAGCTAGAAGGTGGCCATAGGAACTTCGCAATGAAACGACTCAACCTCATCGAGTTCGGGTTCGTTTGAATCATCTTGACGAGTAGTTTGTCTTTCAATGTTAACTAGGGTCTGGTGATGGAGCTGGAATGTGGTCATAGGAGCTCTGTAATGAAACGACGCAACCCCATCTAGTTTCGGCTCGTTTGATTCGTTTTGACGAGTACTTTGTTCTTAAATGGTTACCAGGGTCTGACCTGATAATGGAGCTGGAAAGTGGCCATAAGAACTTCGCAATGAAACGACACAACCACATCGAGTTCGGGCTCGTTTGAATCGTCTTGACGAGTAGTTTGTCATTCAATGTAAACTAGGGTCTGGTGATGTAGCTGGAATATGGTCATAGGAACTCCGTAATGAAACGACGCAACCCCATCGAGTTTCGGCACGTTTGATTTGTTTTGACGAGTAGTTTGTTTTTAGATGGTTACCAGGGTCTGACCTGATAATGGAGCTGGGAGGTGGCCATAGAAACTTCGCAATGAAACGACACAACCGAATTGCGTTCTGGGTCGTTTAAATCGTCTTGACGAGAAGTTTGTATTTCAATGTTAACTAGGGTCTGGTGATGGAGCTGGAATGTGGTCATAGGAACTCTGTAATGAAAAGACGCAATCCCAACGACTATCAGCTTGTTTAATTCGTCTTGACGAGTACTTTGTTTTCAGATGGTTACCAGGGTCTGACCTGATAATGGAGCTGGGAGGTGGTCATAGAAACTTCGCAATGAAACGACACAACCAAATTGCGTTCTGGGTCGTTTAAATCGTCTTGAGGAGAAGTTTGTATTTCAATGTTAACTAAAGTCTGGTGATGGAGCTGGAATGTGGTCATAGGAACTCTGTAATGAAAGGACGCAATCCCAACGACTTTCGGCTTGTTTAATTCGTCTTGACGAGTACTTTGTTTCTAAATGTTTACCAGGGTCTGACCATTATCAATGGAGCTGGAAGGTGGTCATAAAAACTCTATAATGAAACGACGTAACCCCAACGATTTTCAGCTCTTTTAATTCGTCTTGAGAAGTAATGTATTTTTAGAGGGTTACTAGGGTCTGATTTGATGATGGAGCTGGAAGGTGGCCATTGCAATTTCTCAATAAAACGACACAACATCATCGAATTCGGGTTCGTGTCAATCGTCTTGACGAGTAGTTTGCCTTTCAAAAGTAACCAGAGTCTGGTGATGGATCTGGAATCTGGTCATAGGAACTCTGTAATTAAATGACGCAACCCCATCTAGTTTCCGCTTGTTTAATTCGTCTTGACGAGTACTTTGTTTTTAGATGGTTACGAGGGTCCGACCTGATAATGGAACTGGAAGGTGGCCATAGATGCTTCGCAATGAAACGACAAAACCTCACCGAGTTTGGGCTCGTTTGAATCGTCTTGAAGAGTAGTTTGCCTTTCAATGGAAACCAGGGTCCGATGATGGAGCTGGAAGATGGCCATAGGAACTCAGTAACTAAACGACATAATCACATCGAATATAGGCTCGTTTGATGCGTCTTGACGAGTAGTTTGGTGCTATATAGTAACCAGGGTCTGATGATGGAGCTGGAAGATGGCCATAGAAACTCATTAATTAAATGACATAAATCCATCCAGTATGGGCTCGTTTGATTCGTCTTGACGAGTACTTCAGTGCAAGATGGTAACCAGGGTCTGATGATGGAGCTGGAAGGTGGCCATATGGACTTCGCAATGAAACGACACAACCACATCGAGTTCAGGCTCTTTTGAATCGTCTTGACGAGGAGTTTATCTTTCAATGTTAACCAGGGTCTGGTGATGGAGCTGGAATGTGGTCATAGGAACTTTGTAATGAAACGACACAACCACATCGAGTTCAGGCTCGTTTGAATCGTCTTGACGAGAAATTTGTTTTTAGATGATTACCAGGGTCTGATCTGATAATGGAGCTGCAAGGTAGCCATAAGAACTTCGCAATGAAATGAAACAACCTCATCGAAATCGGGCTCGTTTGAATCGCCTTGACGAGTGGTTTGTGTTTCTATGGTAACTAGGATCTGATGATGGAGCTGGAAGGTGGTCATAGGAACTCTGTAATGAAACCACGAAACCCCATCGAGCTTCGGCTCGTTTGATTCGTCTTGACGAGTACTTTTTTTAGTGGGTTATCAGGGTCTTATTATACATGGCGCGCACTAACCGTTAACTCGGAGCATCGATTTATTGTAAGTATAACTTCTTACGTGCGTATATATGTACATACACTTTTTTAAATATTTTTTTAAAGTTTATTTTTGAGGAGAATTAGGTGTAAAAAACCGACAGCAATCTGATAAAACTGTTTCTGGCTAAACATACTTCATTTATCTCTCTTGTCAAGTATCTTAAATTGTCAACTTGACATCACAATATGTATGACATGACGATCAAATAAAAGATTTTTTATTTTTAAATTTTACTAAACGTATTTATATCTGTTAATCGTATTCCTGCAAGAAACAAAAAACTCTTGCGTATCAGTACTATCTATACCAGTAATAGCTGAAACTCAAGAAGTAGTACCGGAAAAGAAAAAGAGGAATATTATCTACAAAAATAAGAAAAGATCATAAGACAGAGCGTAGGTTTTAAGAAAATTCATTGTTGGTATTCAAGAAGTAGGAGACACTGGAAAGGAAAACAAGTAGGACTATCTACAAAAAGAAATGAGATGGCATCAAAAATATAACTTGTAAAAAATCCTAGTCTCGCAACTCAGTTCTTCTACCGTGAAAAGTTGTGAGATCCATGTATTACCAAGTCGGCTAATTTATTCAATCCCTACTTAAGGGTTCTTCTGTCTTAAGCTATTACGTAATTAGCTAACCTAAAAACATATTATAGTGACCATATCAATATTAAAAATGTTTAATGTTTTAAATAGATATATTGACTTGGCAATCGCATGAAAACACAATGTATCTCACAAGTAATGCATACGAGTATTGTATTAAATTAGATTGTTTAGTGCGATTGCCAAGTCAATCTATCTATTTAAAACATAAAAGATTTTTAATATTGATATGGTCACTATAATATGTTGTTAGGTTAGCTAATTACGTAATAGCTTAAGACAGAAGAACCCTTCAGTAGGGATTTAATAAATTAGCCGACTTGGTAATACATGGATCTCACAACTTTTCACGGTAGAAGAACTGAGTTGCGAGACTTGGATTTTTTACAAGTTATGTTTTTGATGCCATTATAATTACGTTACATATAAAAATATTTTCGACAATTAATATGAGATAACATATCATTAAGAACTTATAAGTGATGAGAGGTTTTGAAAGGCAGCCAAGCCGCGCGTTTATTAAACGTTAGTTTATTTATTATCGCTACCTGGTAACAAATTTTACTAAGTATTTAAAATAATTTAGATATCCTTATATTTGCAATCATCGGTATTTCTTAATGGCAGAATATAGGCTATATAAGTTTCTCTCGAGATAGTTAAAATATTTTAATTTTTTTAGTCAAGTGATAATAACCGAGTGTAAATACTTTCATATCAGTTCCTTATAGATCTCTTTATTACATTAACGGTGGTTCAAATAACATGTTGCATGCTCAAATTAGTTTAGTTTCAATATCAGATTCGCTGACATTTATGTTTACTGTATATGTGTATAATTTTTAGTCAATTTTGTAATCAAACTTGTCATATATAATTGTAATAAATTAAAAACTGTTCTGCTACTACAATTATTATACTATACTTTTAGTCCCAAAGTAACATTTTATAGCCTAAAAAAATAAACAAGCCGTTTGAAATAGAGATATTTTAAATTAGACTGATAACTCTTATAATTAACGCGTCAAACTTGCAGTCTATGCTAAACTATTCAGAAATTATTTCATAATCAACAATATTCCATATATTAATTGACAAGTGGTTAAAAATTTCCATTAACACGAACGGTCAGTTTCGATTCTCGCTGTGATTTGTGTGCTTGTAGTTATTGTATATCTCCCCATTGTGCCTCGGAGAGTGCATAAGGACCTGTCTTCCAGTAAACATATTCTGATAACAGTCGTTACTCATGGTAGGTAAATATTAGGGTGCTACTTCTGTGACCTTCTGGTGGTGCACCCTGGCCAACGTAGTCAGCGACAACCTTTGCAAAGTTGTTGCTGGCTACGGCTAACAACTGACCGGTGGGCGCGAAAACGCAGTAGGGGGATGAGTAGCTCTCACCACCCGGGGCGTGAAAGCGCAGTGTTGGGCCGGAAGTGCGCAGGCTACTGAGCCCCTGGACCAGCTGATGTGAGGGCCCAGCTTAGGCGCTCACCGTCTGGGGTAGTTTCACGTCCGTTGGTGGGTGGGGCACGACAGTGCGGTGGCGTGTACGGACACAGGGGTGCAGACGGAGAAGGCGTAGCTCCAAGAAGGCATTGAAAAATGAGGGCAAGATTTTTCCCTCCGTTCGGTGGCAGGAACGGGCGGGTTCGATCGTCAAGGGATTACGTAATAGTCCCTTCGGACTATTACGTAACTTGTGCGATCGTGAGAAATCGCTGTGGTGTCGAATTTTGATACTGCTGCTTTTATAGCTGAGCCTCGATTAGTAATTTTTTTTTCTATGTCTCTATGTTTGTTCCCGTATTACGGGGTTGCCATCCGTCCGGATTTCCCCGGATTTGTCCTAGTTTAGAAGGCGTCCGGGGAGCGTCCGGGCGGGGTTGTATTTGTAGTCCGGGTTTCGATCATAGAAAAAATAATTTTGGTTTTGATTAAAATTACGTGTGGCTCGCGACGCTCAACTCGAAACGCGCCTCGTCCCGCGGCCGTGCACCCCAAAGTTTTATTTTGTAAGGAAAGTTTAAGTGAAGTTTAAGTTGATTTTTTCATGTCATGTATTGTCAGTCATCAATAATTAGCAGATAGATTAGTGATTAGACTTATAGAATTTAATATAATATTCATTCATTATTTTCAGAAATAACAAGATACATAGTAATTCTAATTAAAGATTAATTTAAGTGGTTTTACGGTTCGATGATGTTTCCAAACTCAATTTTTTATTTTTTGTTTATGTCATGTACGCTTTTGTGTACGAAAAATCTTAGATAATTGAACAAAATAAGGGCATCGTTTTAAATAATAATTTTTTCTTACAAAGTATCTGAAGATAGGCCTTAAAGCTTTTTTAATTTATATATATTAAAATTTATGGAACACATAATTATCGAAGTTGGTATTATATGTATATTTCTATATTAAACATTTTTTAATCTAGAAATATGTAATACCAAAGGATAACTAATAAAGTTTTCATCACATTGCCTCGTCTTGTGACGGCAAGTTATTATTTATTTTTCGTTAACATAAAAGGAATTCCGACTCAACGGGGAAATGCATCTAGTGTTCTTCCATCATTCTACGCAAACATGATGTATTCTACAGTAACATATTAACTTATGTAACTACAGTGTAAGCTTGTGAATATGTGTAAAATGTTGTAAATATCTGTTAATGTGTGCAAGATAAATATATCTGCATGCTGCTTTTGTGTGCGTTTGGCTATGTACTTGTATATCTAAAAATCCTCTTAAAATACGTGGGTTTTTTCTTCACGTTTTCCTGCCCAGCCCAGTACATGTTTAATTTACTGTACTGTACTGTATTGTATCAGCCTGTAAACAACCCACTGCTGAGCTTAGGTCTCTTCTCCATAAAGAAGAGGGGTTGGAGCTTAATCCGCCACGTTGCTCCACTGCGGGTGGGCGGATAATTTCTTAACCACTAGTAACGATCGTTATCAGGTCTCTCCATGACAACAACCGGGACCGACAGCTTTCAGATCTACTGGGAAATGTACTGACTAAATTTCACGCCAGCTAAAATGACAGGATAGCTCGTAGATTAATAGTTCTTCTTTGCATTTTTTAAATCTGAAAATCACATTTATATAAAGTGTGTAATATGTAACCTCAAACACTTTTTATTCTTACAAACATTATGAACTTCATATGAAAAGTCAATTAAAATTACGGAACATCTCAGACAAATGGACTAATTTTCATTTTTCTTCTACCCTAAAACGAATTAATCTACTTATTATGGAGATAGTTCAGCTTAATACATAGGTCACTTATATCCTAAAGTTCCAAAGGAATTTGAATCTACACGAGTAAAACTACGGAGCACAGCTAATAATACACCACAGAATCTTTAATTAAGGATGATAAGAATCAATGGGATGCGGGCAAAGTTAGATAAGACAATGTAGAATCATTAATTTGTAATATGTATTGCAAATTACAACACTTTCTGAAATCAATAACATTTCAATACACATCTCTTGAATTTCAAACTACGAGACTGAACTGAACTTACCGAACCGACGGGTTTACGTGCTCTCCGAGGCATATACACCCAGACAAAAAGCAATTACTCGGATAAATGCAAAAATCTTCCCCGAGTACAATCGAACCCAAAATAGTCGACGTTTAGGCAACTTTTCTCACTACTACACCAAAATCGTTCATTATAAACGAATACTTATTTATTTGAACGAATTCTTAAGTATTTGTTCTACATGTGTTGTTGCAGAAAATAAGAAATAATACTATTCAGAAAATTATTCAGCTTATTTTAGGTTCCACAGTTAGGAAAAGGTTCAGTATTCATGAAAAGAGCATAAAAAAAGTTATTTGTAGTAATCCCATAGTCTCCTCTGGAGACATGGAGACTGGTTTTTTATCGCTCAGGGAATCGGAATTTCAATTTAAAGGAAAATGTTGTTTTCTATCGAACTTGCTACCAATATATTCACGATTGAAAAGTAATTCTTTTTAAGGTTCCGTTCTCAAAGGGTGCCAATGAAACCCTATTACTTAAATGTTGTCTGTCTTTTTTCTCCACCGTAAAAGGTACACACTTGAAATCTCCACAGACTGTATATTATTATTTTAACCTCTATAAATGCAATTCACAAAAATTAAATAAAAGAGGTCCTCTTGCAAAAATGTGTTTTTTGGTGATTTTAGTCTTTAACAATTAATTTGTACTATTAAATATTACAGAGATAAAGAAGTAAATATAATTAAAGTTACTAATGGAATATAACCTACTGCTTTTGAAAATAATAATACGCAATTATTTAAAATATCCGCTTAAATATATTTTTGTATTATATACATTATTCTCTTTGGTGTCTTCGAAAACAAGACAGTTTTTTTATATCGAGATAAGGTCAAGAAAGGTTTACGAAGTCTAGTTATAAATAGGAGATGGTTGGTTATAAAATCTAGATTATAAATAGTTATAATGTTGTCAACATTGTGAAAAAGTAATTTTGAGAAATAATGAGATTAAAATATGTTTTCGACATTAATGTAAGCGTCACTTAACTAGTCTTTCTAGTTATTTCTATTGGCTATGTATGACTAATATCTTTTCGTTATGATTAATATATTTTTATTTTTATTATTTATAATTTTTTTTAATATACGATTTATCATTATTAGGCTATACTATTATTGAATGATAAAATTTTATTTACAGTCGAAAACCCGATGGTATTTCATAAGAAAAACTTTAGATTTGTTTACAATATTATTCAACATGACATCACTTAGCACATAAATACGTCAATCGTAAACAAGTTACGCTTAAAAAAAAACTTTTGGCGGTAACAATAGAAATATGCTAATGATATTCACGTTCGAATACTCCGGGATAAAAATTTGACAAGGCATTTTTTTCCATTCCACAAATGACAAAGAGTACCCTTTTCAGCTGTCTCTTGAAGGCCATTCCGAGATTTGTTTGCAAACGAGAATCGCAATTACTCGCTTTTGTTATGCTAGCTTGAAGCTATCCTCGAAACTCATAATACCGTTTACTTATTTTAATTCTTCTGGAAATCCTGATTTTACTAGGTAGCCTTGTTTTTGAAGTTTTTTTCATACATTATAAGTTTTGTTTTAATGCCTATTTAATCTTCACTTGTATATATCTTACAAAAAAAAAAAAAGAATATTGGGAGTGCGTTTTACACCTTCACCGTTCTGATCAGATACATGTATTAAGCAATAATGTGACTAAGATTATGAGCACAGCCGTTACACGTTAGGTAAGGTAAGAATAGGGAGAGAGAGAGAGAGAGAGAGAATACAGAATGTAACACAATCACTGTTATCTATGAAGCATCACCCTAATACATTATATGAATTTACTGTAACAAGTAAAAGTTCAAATTGTTATTTATGTGGTAATATAAAATTATTAAGGGAAGGAAATTCCTTGTTCTTTTCCCTTCCTATACAGTCTTAAATTAATCAATACTCATATATTTTGATCGAAAAAAATTGCTTTTAAAACTTTTGAAAATATAAATAGTAATGGAACAGGCGTGAGAATATTTTGTAATGTAATTAGTGTTGTCATCAACGAAAACGAAAGTCATCAAACTCTATTAAAAGATTCTGCGTCATTCGGGAAATTCGCGCTTCTTTCATTTTGTATTTATTTCAAATTTCTTACTTCGTCTAATTTAAAAAGTTGGATTGATGTGCTCGGGGCGTATGTACTTGTATTTATTTTCTTTAAGCCGGGTACATACACGTACTAACAAGTTCATGACGTTGCATTATTTGTTTGCATACGTTGGAAGGTACGGGAACTACATATTTAACACCGGACGTTATGTTTATCAAACCTGTTTTTGGCGATCTATGTTTACGTTCAGTAAGGACGATGTTCGTTCTAAATGTGTAACTAACTATTTGTTCGTGAACTTGTATCACCATAGTACGTGTTCATGCTCTCTTGGATAAGAAAAAGTGAAAATTTCGATTTTAAATTTTCGTGTATTCCTAATGTTCGTTCGTGTGTACGCGGCTTATAAAACGCAAATTTTGAACATTTTCTCATATTCGATGATTACTTTTTTCTTGACCTGTTTGTTTTGTCTCTTAACCTCTTGTACATAGGTATAATGATTTAAATTAAGATATAAAGATTTTCCTGGTATTACAAAAAAGGAGGGTAACGGTTTTTGCTTTTGTGTTTTCTTTTTTATTTAATTTTCTATGTGATACCCTATCCTAAACGGTTTTACCAATTTATATAAATTTGAGTTTATTTGTTGGTAGGCGATAGGGATGAGTACGTGTACATACGTAAATAAAATATCTTCTTTTTAATTAAGGAAGAGGTTTTTTTTAAAATCTTTATTTGATTAAAGGAGTTTGGTCACGAAGTAATCATGTCACCCCTGTAGGAGCAGCTTCTGTACAAATAACCTCTAATACAATCTTTTTATTACAAATGTCGACGTCTTAATCATATTAACACTAATTTATATAGCATTCTTGCTTCTCCAGACGTTGGAAAGGCCAGAATACTATTCCATATTCCTGAATCATAAGAGTTAACATTGTATCTGATAAGAAATTCTGCCCTTTCTGCTTCGTTTCGGACACATTCAGCAATTGTGTGAAGCGCCTCTTCTATTTTGTTACATTCTGAACAATTTGGTGACGTAGTTTTGCTTATTAATGCGGCAAAACTATTTAGCGGGACATGTCGGAATCGAACCCTGAAAGCAGTCACAATTTCGGTTCTACTCATATTGGCACCCAGAAACCATGGTTGGTTACATAGATTTGGTTGTACTGTTTTGTACCAAATTCCCTTGCTTTTTGTCCGTTATTCGAAGTATCCCTGCCATAATTCCTTTTGTTTTTAATTTACTTAAAATATCGGAATAAAGAGGTAGACATTGAAAATTTATACCATCAATTCCTGCTTCTCTAGCCAATTTATCGACCCTATCGTTTCCTACGATGCCAATATGAGAAGGTATCTATTGTAACGTAACATTTTTATTGTTTGCTTGGAGCTCTGATAAAGTCTCTATAATATCATAAACAATAGGAACCCCTCGAAAACTAGAATTACCACAATGAGATAAATATCGGAGAGGAGTGCTCTCGAATCAATGAAAATTACAAAATTAAGGAAGAGGTTATATAAGAACGATACTCTACTGCAAATTAGCATTTTTATAGATATATTAAAATATCACTCGATACATTATACGAAATTGTATTAAAAATTAACATATTCATATCTAATAATAACTCATTTGCTTCGCTTCAGTCTATTGCAGTCGAATGCTGGACATAGGCCTCCCCAAGTTCGCGCCAAATATACTGGTTTTACGCAACCCTCATCCAGTCTCCGCCTGCGACCTTGCGTAAGTCGTCCTCCACTCTAAGACTTGTCTGCACCAACGGTTATCGGTCCTGCAACTTGGACTGGCAATTGGAAATGCACTTCCACTTCAACTGTCTGATTCTACAAGCTATATCGGTTACATTGGTTCTCTCGCGGATAATCTCATTTTTGATTTTATCATTTAGAGAGACTCCAAGAATACCCCCCTACCAAATGATGCTCAGCCCATATGATTTCTCCTATTAGCTTCTTTCTCGAAGTTGTTTCGGCCTAGTTGGATTCTATGGCCTAGGTAAACCTAATCCTGAACAACTTTGAAAAGGGTATCATCGCCTGATATCTGTCTCGGCATGACTTGTTTATTGAACATAATTTTCGTCTTGTCCAAATTCATACCAGGACTGACCAGTCGGGAGGAGTCATTCAGGTCGCCCAGCATCCGTCCTAGCTCCTCCAATATCTCCGCAAATATAATATATAAATAAATAAATAAACATATCACATTCAACGGCCCCCAGTAGGGTGTGAATCCTATGTCAGGGGTCCGGAAACACAGACAATACACAAGCACAAACGCCCAGACAATGACCAACATCTGTATGGCCTATACAAATATTTGTTATGTGCCGGGATCGAACCCGCGACCGTCAACGCATCAGCCAGTTGCTGTGACCACTGTTCCAACGCGTCGTCAAAAAGATGATGATTTCGTCGCCGAAATGAAGGTGTGAGATGTATTTGCCATTTATATTTATTTCTCATCCACTCGGTTCTAAAGTCTTAAAGACATCCTCCATCACGTTCCCCGAAACTGTTGACTGTTGTACCAACAGTCAACAGTTTCGGGGACATTACATCCTCCTTCTTAACTCGTTATTCATTGGTCCTGGATTTGGACGGTCATCGTCGCTATGTCATATATACACCTCAGCACTTCTATATATCGCCAGTCGAAGTCCAAGAATCCAGGATAGCCCAGGTCTCAATAGCGTCGAAAGCTTTCTCTTAGTGTATAAACAGCATACACAGCAGCTGATTATACTCTTCAGTTCTTCTAAACTTGACAAGATGACATGCTGGTTTATGTTTGGCTTATATCAACTTTGCTGTGTGTTTTATTTAAGATAAGTGAATCCACCATTACAGTTGAATTGATAAATAATTGCAATTCCACTTGTTAAAACCTTGTGATTAGTCAATCTTAAAATCTTTCGTTTTATTTCATATAGGTACAGTTTTTTAATAAGAAAACCCGAAATCATATATAATAAATAAATAAATAAAATAAATAAATATTAACCAACAATCACACCACGTTAACCTAGCCCCGTGGTAAGTTCGTAAGAACTTGTGTTACGGGTACTAGGAACGGAAATAAATTTAAGATAAAAATACATATATACATAAATACACATCCATGACCCGGTGCAGACATCTATATTTGTCATACAGATTATCTGCACCTGGCGGGATTCGAACCCGCGACCGCTGCGTAGAGTGTCCAGTTGCCTGACCACTCGACCAGCCGGCCGTCAAATATGTATACACATAATAATATACAAATAAATTATATTAAATTAAATTAAATTTATTAAGTAGTTTGGGTTTGGTTTTAGTTTTTAGTAAATATAAGTTAACATAAAAATTTACAATATTATTTAATAAATTTTAATTTTAGTACACCTGATTTCGTGTAAGATGCATATTTTCTTTGTGTTGGTAAAAGCTTTGAGTTAGTTGTAATAAGATTTGAATAAAAAATAAATTATCAAGCACAGTATAGAGAATTTCCTTAAACTTTCCTAAAATACATAAATACAAGTAGGTTTATTTTGTCTGGTTGCGGATCTCGAAGAAAAGATGTTTCTTTTGTTGGTAGCCAACTGGAGACGTTTATTAATAAAATTTCAGTCGTACCGAGAGAAGTTTTGTGTCAATATTTCGACCCAAGTGGCATGGATCGTGGTCACGACAGGACTGCGATGTTACGAGGTGTGTAGCTGGAACTGTCATGGGTAGTAGCGAACTACCCTCTTTCTCGTTCTCTTCACAGGAACTTCGCGAAAAAACGTTCTTCGTACCGAGATATATTTTTTAATTTGCGGTAACGGAAAATGACTAAAATGATAATAGCATTAAACGTTCGAATTTGTTGAGAATTTAATTTTCCAATTTTATAATTGTATTAACTTGTTTCACTGCGAATAGTCTGCTTTATTCAATTTATCGTATAATCGTAGTTTGAAGGTTAGTTTTTTTCAAAAAAAAAAAAAAATATATATATATAATTAAACCAGGTATTACTTTAATAAAAATATTTTGTTTCTTATTTTTTTCTTTTTCATTTATTGAATAACAGGTGTAAAATACAAATAAATATAATTAATTACATTATGCTGGAGTTAATTACAAAAAAAAAAAAACATTACTAAGTCAATAAATGAGTAATGTAAGTTTCGGTCGAAACCGAGACTCAGATTGAACTTTCGGATTCAATTTCAACTATAATTCCTTCTTCAGTCGAACACAAATATCTGTATTAAAATTTTTCGAGTGATTGAAAATAAGTTAGGCCTCAATACCCATGTTTATCTAATTGTATTTTTCATCGATGTTAACACATAACTTTTTATTGACTCGACCAATTTTAACGGTACTTTTTTTATAGGCTTTGTGTTCAGGGCTCATATAAATTTGGTCAAGATCGGTTGAAAATATTTTAGGCTGAAGTAATAAACTTCCTAACGGGCTTAATTATCTTCTTTATCTTTATAAATTCCAAAATTACGAAGTTTTGCCTTAAAAACCAGCTTATTGAAGCGCTATTCGCTCTTCTTACAGGTTTTAAATCATCTTTAAAACAAGAGCTTAGACTCGTGGAAAGTGAAGCAGTAACCACAATACAATGTCAATCCATTTGATAGATGTCATTTCAGATCATGGACGCTGTAAAGGGTCCGAAACGTCGGGAAATAATTTAAATTAAATATTGTTAAACAGTAAATTTAAATAAACGCGATAAAATCCGTTTTTAGACTTTTAATTAAATGTCATTTCATTACTAGAATTATACAATAAATATATTCATTTCATAGACTAATAATCAAATTGAATATATTGATGGATATACTTTTAAAATTACGTAATACGGTCCTATTTTAGTCATGAATCCGATGATAATTTCGTATAACACAGATTTTACTGAAGCAGTTCCAGTGTTTGTTTCCAAACTTTTTATAACAAAATTTATCCAAGTAATAGACTATTTTATGTTTAATGTTAATTTTATAAATCTTTAGTTACTTAAATCAAAAAAATATATCCTAACAAATGTTTTATAAAATCAGTTGCCTCTTCAGCCAGGACAAGTTTTGATATAACTCAGAAGAGTTAACATATTTTTATACTACTCCTTTCCCACAAGTATTAGTGTTTAGTAGTTTATAAATCCAGAAATAAGTTTTGTTTTTCTAAATTTATTTCTAATTTTTTTTTCTATATATACGAACTGGGAGGGGACGACAGAAATTTCAAAGATGTAAAAGATTCCAATGATTGTGCATGACTTTTGGGCAACAGTAAGGTATTCCATAAGCGTGCAGCTTCAATACAGAAGAACTTACACTAAAAATAAGAAGAGTGACTACGAATTTTTAAAGTGAGGTTTTCACTAGAACGAAGTGATATATTATATGACTCACAGAGAAACTCAAAACTTTCTTTTAAATAGAATGGTAGAATAGGATTCAATAAAAGAAAATAAAGAAGCGATAGTATAATTATGAAGATATAGTACGTAAGATAATCTTATTAGTTGGAACGATATCTTCAAGAACACGATGCTGCTGCTGCTGCTATTTCAATCGTTCCAGTGACCGAGAGAGTTTTTAGGGTTTCGTAGCCAAATGACAAAAACGGAACCCTTATGGATTCGTCATGTCTGTCTGTCTGTCCGTCCGTATGTCACAGCCAATATATAATAATAATAAATATTTAATATATATATATATAATATTCGAGTGTCAGTTCTAAGTATGGGTTACCCCCAAAATTTATTGTTTTTTTTCTTTCTATTTTTGTCTGAAAATCTTAATGCGGTTCACAGAATACATCTACTTACAAGTTTCAACAGTATAGTTCTTATAGTTTCGGAAAAAAGTAGCTGTGACATACGGACGAACGGACGGACACAGACAGACAGACAGACATGACGAATCCATAATTTTTCGACACTCGATTTTTCTCATTTTGGGCAACAACATGTAAAAAAATGTAACTAATTGTCAAGCTACCACCGATTCGGAATGTAGATTCTGCTGAGAAGAATCGTCAAGAAACTCAACAGTTACTCTTTTAAACAAGAAACTATCAATTCAATAATCAATCATTATAACGATAACACAATTGTAAAAAATGGATTATTATATTTTTACGAACACTCAGGTTAAACATTCGTTTTTCAGAGAGCAGGTAGATTGCTTATCTATACAAATAATAAATCTGTTAAAACCTCCGTTTTATTAGTACACTATATATATCATCAAGAATAAATTTTAATAGCGCGTTTTTTTTTTGTATCGGCGCCATCTCTTATCGTTTTTTTCTGTGTTCACGTATCACGTAAAAAGTACAAAACCAATGTAAATAACTTTAATACATAAAAATTAAACATAACTCACAGTATAATTTAGTTTTTGTTTCATTGTAATTAAATTTAAAAATAAATATTTAAGAAAATAGAAATAGGTACCTGGGCAAATATTTGAAAACATGCAAATCGCGCGGCGGTTATTAAAGAACGAATGCGGAGTTTATATTTTTACTTTTGTGAATTATTTCTTATGTAAAAAAGTATCTCAAATATGGACCGATAACTAAAAATCTTATTTATAAATTGAGTTTAGAGATATTACAAATCAAAGAGCCAAAATCTAATTCCCATTTGTGTCCAATTCTCCATTTTCAATCAATAATTATCCTAAAATTGTTAAATTCTTCTTGAAGATTATACTTTTGGTAAGATATTCATAAACTTAAGTTGTTAATGAACACATAAAACCATGCTGTAACACGCAAAGAACATAACTTATCAAAAATAAGATCAGTTGAAAAATGTCCATGGACAACTTGCTAATTACCATTTGGGAACATTCCGTAATGATTTTTCTTGTAAAAACTGGAATATTCCAACCCAATAGTACAAAGGCGCGTGGGTACCAGTTAGAGCTCGAACACCGAGCGAAGGCTAGTGTCAAAGATCAGTCTTTTTGGCGCCAATTGTGATTATCTCGTCCTCAAAGTGTTTTAGTAAAAATATTATCTAATAACCATTTATTGTTTTTTAGGTAAGTGATCAATTACATATTTTTGATAACATGTTTTATATAGTCCCTATAGTGACTCCTTTTGGATTTTGAGAATAGAATTAGAATGTTTCTAACACAAGACTGATTTATTTAAGAAAATAGTTGAAATACTACTTACCATTTGTCTCATTACCGATATTTGCCGTTCGCACAAGCGAATGATAATTAGTTTTTTTTAGAAATGGTAATTATGTTGAAATTTCGTCTTAATTTGTGACAGCATTTTTGATGTCTGTGCGGAAAGGAGGTGATTCTTGTGACAACATCTTTGGTCTATTTTGAAGTCTTGGTCTATTTTATTATAGAAGCAGCGGCCTAATGCAAGCCTTTTGCAGCCAAATTGGGCGGCGCGCCGGGGAAGTACTTCTCTTTCACTTAACTTGTGGTTTTTAGCCACGTTTCGGACTACACGGTCTTTCTTGCAACAAGAGTTCAGGTATGTTTTCCCGCCAAGGTTCCCTGAATGAAACCATTAAAAGGGCTTTTGCCACCATCGACGTTCCTGCTCTTATTGAGCCTACTGGAATTGGTCGCGATAATGACAAGAGGCCTGATGGTTTAACACTGATTCCCTGGGAAAGGGAACGGGCGCTTTTATGGGACTCAACCTGCGTTAGCTCCGTCTCACGTCAGGGAGACAGCTTTAAGAGTGGAAGCCGCTGCGGAGAAAGTTGAAATGACTAAATGGCACAAATATTTGTAACTTATCCCATGTTATGTTTTTGTGCCGTTTACAGTCGAAACACTTGGACCTTAGAGTAGCAGTGCAAAAAAATTCTAAAAGAATTAACTCTACGTCTCATATCCTCCACTAGTGACAGGAGGGTTGGTGCATTTTTTGCCTTGCACGGATTTTGTCACTAGTAAGATTTTACGTCAAATTTTCACGAGTATTGTGAACTAATGGCGTATCGCAAAGTTTTTGTTTTGTAACTTCCTTGGGGCTATCGTCATTAGGACACACCAACCTCCAGTTTTCTACTGCGTCTGTAGCCTCTGTAATTTGGACTGAACCTAATTTTAAATTTTCGGAACATAGGCCTTTGATACTATGCACAGAAGCAAAAAAAGCAGGAAGAGCGACACTAGAAATTTTTCTCACGCCGATGCCACCATCTCTAATTGGTAAAGCAGCTTTTATATCTTAGTTATCATCTCTAATTTTTTTTTCATAATTACTATTTGAAAACTATTCATTACATTGTGAGTGACCTAATTACCAATTATTCATATTTATCACTACCGTTCGTATGAATTTTGAATTGCCTATCATACAAAAAGTAAATATTGTAAGGCATTCCCTTAGATACTATTTTAAAAAGAAAGTACCTGAGATTACAAAAATCATATAAAGAATCATTTTCCTCACCTTTTTTTCTTAATCTCCGAAACTATGCCATATGCGCAATTTCAAATATTTACCCACCTACGCCACCAACGCCATCTGGTCTAAGGAATCTTAAAAACTCACAAAACTTATTTTTGAGTTATTATTTTGTTAAACTTAAAAGTTTACTAAATATGTCGGATAGGAATAGAAATCGTTTTAATATTTTAGATAAACATCATTTTCAATTAATATAGGTACTATTATGTTAAATGTCACTAAATACAAAAACGATATTCTACCATTATACGATAGATGGCGTATGTAGGTGATAAAAAATATAAATTTATAATTTTTAAAATTTTAGTTAAATACCCGTGCGAAGCCGGGGCGGGCCGCTAGTTCATAATAAAAATACACTAATAAATGATATCTGTACACAAATTAACGCCTTTTATTTCAGCACTTTTATACACAACTTATCTATAATTAATAACTACTTAATCCTTACAGTGACTGCTAGTCACTTACAACAACCTCCTTTATAGGGCAACAATCCCGCCAGATATATCACAAAAATGGCGACTAATAAATCAGAAATCAGTATTAATCATTCAGAAGACAGTGTCGTTATCTTTGCACTCTTCTGTTATTTTATTTCTATTACACAAATAATAATACTAACGCTTTTAAGAATCAAATAATTTAATACTAATATTAGGAAAATTTTAAATAATAACAATCATCACAATCAAATTAAGCATATCCATAAAAAAATAACAAAATCGATATAATCCTTGCAGGATACATTGTGCAAGACACCTAACAACAGGCAGCTTATCGTGAAGCACGCAACGCTGCTCCGCAACGTTTGGAGCGACTCGGAACCACGTTTGTAATTTTCGTATCCATTAGTGGCATAATTACGGCTTAGTTTAAGTCAGACGCAATCGGTTTAGAAATTGAAAGCGAATAGACGTTCCCTACTTGCAGTGGAATCGCTCGGTAATTTACATTTAGCTTTACGGAACATTAGTCTCGAAACTTGCTGGATTAAAGACTGCTCTAGCGTGAAGCGGTTTTATTGTAATTTTGTGAATGTACACGAAAATATTAAGAATGATCAGTTCTCGTCGTCATTGCGGAGGCTTATATTCCTCAATTAAATTTTAGATCTTTTGGTATCTATTTCTATTTAGTATTATTTTTGTACAATAAAGCTTTATTTACGATAATAGAATTTCGATTGAATAAAAACATCTAAAATTATCATATTAATCCTTTAATTAGTCACTTCATTTTCAGGGATCCGAATATCAGGGGTGCTAACGGAATCTGATACTAAGACACTGCTATTCGCCCTTCCGTGAAACATAAATAACAATCACGTCATTTTATATTGTAATAATTTTACTAGCTTATGCATATCACCATAGTATATATATATATATATATATATATATATATATATATATATATATATATATATATATATATATATATAGCTCAAAAATATTAGATTACAGCTTAGAAAAAAGTAGAGGAAATATTTTATTTTAGTATTTGACCGCCTTTTGATGATGTAATAAAACTGAAATGACATTAACTTTTACGAGAGTTTAAAAAACGCATAAAAGTTTTTCGTAAACAACTTTTGACACACATTAAAATGACGTATGATATCTTTTAGAGCCTAGGTAATTAAGTATTTTACTATAATAAAATTTAACTTATATAAATTGAAGACGCCTTGGGCGCAGTGGTCACAGCAACAGGTCGGGTCGCCGGGAGGGAGCCCTCTGCTCGTTGCCACCACTGTCGGGACTGTTCCGACGAGTCGGCCCAGCACGTTCTGGAGGTGTGTCCGGCTTGGGAGGAAGAGCGCGAGGCGCTTAAAGGTCTTGTGGGGTCAGACCTTTCACTGCCGGCTGTGATTTCCGCCATGGCCGCCAGCGAAAGGAGCTGGGACGCCGTCCTCGCCTTTTGTGGGCGAGTGATGTCACAGAAGGAGGCGACTGAGCGGGTGAGGGAGGACACTACCGACCTCCCCCTCTGCCGCAAAAGGACCGGGCGTCTGAGGCAGGCGCACGATCGTCGCCTTCCCCTTTAGCGCCAGGCAGAGGGCGGTCGACTTGGGGAAGTCGGCCGTCCATCAAATCTGCCCGGGTAGGCGCGTGCGGTGTCCGCCGCGCGCCACCCATGGTATGAAAATAGCTGTAAGGGCCTGATGAGGCACGCCGCCGGGGTTTGCAGAAGAATCCGGATACCTGCGACCCCAGCACAGGCGACGAAAGTGGACACCGTGTGGTTTTAGTGGGTAAACTGCCAGCTTACGGCAGGAGTCCCACATAACCCGGTCGTTCCCCAGCGGCCGGGTATGTGTAACGCATTTCCACACGTTAAAAAAAAATTGGTCACAGCAACAGACTGATGCGTTAGCGGTCGCGGGTTGGATCCCCGCACATGACAAATATTTGTATACGCCATACAGATGTTTATCGTGGTTTGAGCGTTTGTGCTTGTGTATTGTGTGTATTTCCGGACCCCCGACACAGGATTCACATCCTACTGGGGGCCGTTGAATGTGAGACGTTTATTATTTATTATTTATTTATAATCTACTAATAATATAGTATGATTTTCATCATAATTAGAACTATTACGGTAAGTCTAAGGTTCGCGAAGCTCTGCTACAAAGAAATATTTATTTAATATATTTATAATTGGAGATCTTTTTCACACCTTAATGGATTATTTAAAGTTTTTGTAGTAATTCAATTCTCTTTGACAGTTGATTGTTAGGCGCTAACTTAATGTTAGGTAATTACTTGTTTTATTCTAGACTGTTAATAGTTAATATCACATCTAACAATGTGTTTAATTGCATGTGTATAAAAATAAATATTGATTTCATTATTTCTGTAACACCGCAAATTTATTATTTGTGATGAATATAAAATAAAGTTGAAATAAGGTAATATTGTACAATATAGTTATGTTGTTATAGTTGAAATTGTTAGATTTTTTTTCTGAAAACATCAAATGTTAATCCACAGAGAGACATTAATTTTCCTTGATAAAAATTATCTTTAAATCGGTACATATAAAGTCTCCAAAAAACACTAAATCTAATATGTATAAAATCATGTACAAAACATTTCACTTTTGTACAAATTGAAATGATATTTTGTTGTTAAGATAAACTAATAAGTTTGGCAGAAGCACTAAAGTATCTCTAAGCAGAAGATGGACTAAATTTAAAGTAAAACAATAACGTAGTCCATAATGAAATGCGGGCTTTAGTTTACGGCTGTAACTCGTAAATCCAGTGATACAAGTGAAACATGCAGCTGTAGCGGAATGTCATTCGTAAAGCAAACAAAACCTTCGTAACCGCAAAACCAATTTCAACCCTATTACAATGTCATAAAGTTGATTTACAAGCTAGCGATTAGTTTGTCGATATATGTAGTACAATCGCGATAGTTCAAATCGTACGCGGATGGGTCCAACAGACTGACATGATCTTACAGCAATGTATTTCTTATTAATTTTTAATTATACCTTCCTTTTTTAATCTTTGTAATATTAGATCAAATATAAATAATACAGCCTGATACAGTACAGTATTAAAATGAAATAAAATGAATGAAATAAATTGAATTACTAATGAATTGTAAATTTTATTATAAATATAGGCTAAGAAGGAAACGTTTTCCAGAAAATCTTTAAAAAAGTACGATATAGTTTATAGAGAAGTAAAGCTTTTAAAAAATAGTTAAAGAAGACATTTTTAAACTTATATAATTGACCTCGCAAGTCTTTGCTCTATAAATGGCAACATGATTTAGGAATCCTGAACATTAAAAATATTTAGGGCCTATTTCACCGATTGCTGATAGAGCTATCTGACGTGTATCCATCAGATAATAGTTTATGAGATATATTTATTTTTCACCATCAAACTCCACTTTATCTGACAGATATTTCTATTCGCAACGTGTGGGTCCAAAAGTTGTGATTTAACATATCAAATGAAGAGAAATAATCCCTGTGGGCCTGTTTTAAGTGCTGTTTTTTATGTGTTTTCCAGGGGAATCTATTTACGGCTAATTAAAAGCTTGCAAACGCGAAAATAATATTTCATTTTTATCTTTTTCCTTCGTTGACGTAAAAATATATTTTTTTTATCAAATGAAATATACTGCATTAAAAATGTATATGAGTAAAATAAAAATATTGGTTGTAGTTAATATTAAAAATTAAACACATTTTTATTTTAAATAAAATACATTGTGAATTTTGCTCTGATTATTATTTTACATTTTTTAATTTAAATAGTATATTTTTGCTTAATATATATTTATATATGGTTGATTTACTTAAATAAATGTATATGTTATATAATATGCATATAGTTTATTTTTCACTTATTTTGCCATATTATATTGTTAGTTTTTATGTTTACTATATTCTAGTATACGAGTAAATTGTTTCAAATCACTATTCTAAATATAACGATTGTCTTTACTAACTAAAAAGCATTAGACTTTTCAGCATAAAAAATTGAATCAGGTGGGACCTATTATACACATTGAAGGATAGTCTGTCCTTCAACTTTCTATATGCATACCAAATTTTATTGTACGGTCGACCAGCTGAGCCAAGAGTAAAATAAAAACAAACTCACTTTTGGAGTCATAACATTCATAGCTAATAGCCTAACAAATATTATAAGCATAGTACTATAACGCTGATAAAATAGCACCACTGCACTTAGTAATAATTTAGTTTAACTCTCTAAAATTACTTTGTATCAATATATTTTTTATTTATATCAATAAACCAGTAAGACTCTAATATAAACATAAAATATTGATTTTAACGGGGCACCTATAATCCTCCCACTCGCCACCAGGGCAATAGAGCGCTCCCGGAGCCCGCAAACGCTTTATAGGCGAAGGTAGCCCGCATAGGCGGGTCAACTGTCGGGGCGTCACGGTTGCATGCGCGAGCGATCCCGTGAAGCCCCATTACGACAATGAAGGCACCGCTGGGTTTTAGCGGGTATTCTGGCACGTTCTGCATGCCAGCGAGTCCCACATACCCGCCGCCTCCCCGCGGCGGGATACGTCAGCACATTTCCCAGCGTTAAAAAAAGGTACGGAAGTTATCCGCCCATTGGCAGTGGAGCAGTGTGGTAGATTAAGCTCCAAGCCTTCCCAATATAGAAAAAAAGCTTTTGGCGAGCAGTGGGATGTTGATTCTGTAGAAATTTTGTTGGTTAAATATAAATTTTTAATGATAACAAGAATGTTAATAACATAAGTGATATTTATTTCGTTATTACTATGTGACAAGTAATGTGGAACTTGCGTGTCATAGGTACTATAAGTATATCAATTCGCAAATAAAATTAGAACTATCGTATATAATTCGATAAAATAAATATATCATAAAATTATTTTCTTGCTATAAATTTTAATAATGCTAAATTATCGCTGAATTAGAAAAATAAAAAAGTAATATTCCAATTTTAATAATCTAATATTAACAAAGAGCAATAAATCAGGCTATTCAATACGACCAGCTTTATATATGATGTAGTATATTGTCAAGCTATAGCCTTGATTGATTACCTATTGTACCGATGACAATTGGGATTAATGTTCTAATATAGTTCGGATCTTAGCAGATCTTGAGATTTAGTTGATTATAATTTTCATTAAATCAGATATATAATTCAAACATAGGTATCAAATAATTAAGGATTACTGACAATTAACACCTAATTAGCTACTACACGACTCATAACCAGAGAAAAATTTAAACATATTTATCGTATTTTCTTCTATCTCCAAAGGTTTAAATAGATTTACATTAGCAGGCTGCATAGATTAAATATAATATATATATATATATATATATATATATATATATATATATATATAAAATATCTAGTTTCCATATCTGGTTTCGTTTAGTAACATTTTACTTGAAATTCCATGGTGATATCTTCTGTCAAAGCATTCAACAAAATGTCTGAAGAGGAAAGGATTCATTACTTTAAATAAAACCCGACAGTCATTTGGATTTTTGGAGTACAATGAACTTAAACTAGAGCAAACTATCTGATGAATATGAACAGGATGATTTCAAATGAGAGACAACAAAAGCTATAGTAATTGCGATTCTCGTCTGCGAACAAATCTCGTGACCAATTTAAGAATACCCTTCATGAGGCTGAAAAGGCTTTGTCATTTGTGGTGACAAAGATTAGTTTTGTCAAAATTTTTATCCAGGACAGGAGTTTTCAAACGTTTATCTGTCATGTCTGGTGACAAGACGAAGGTTTTGTAATCAAAAAATTTTAATCAGTTTTGTTGGTATTAATAAGATATTAGTTATGAGATCGAGATTGAATTTAGGATTCGGAATTAGTTTAAAAATAATATGTAAGCATATTTTTGTAATTATAATAAAGAATTAATCTTTGCATATATTTTTATATGCCATAACCATATTTGAAAATAATGATTAATGAGTTGATAATATTAAAGGTACTAAATTTAGAATTATAATAGACATACAGTATATTATAAGACCTCTGTTCTATGACATCTTGTGCATGTAATTATACCCACCCAACCTTGAAACCAAAGCACTAAAGCGTCGAGACTTAATACTATTGCTTAATCGATATATGATAGACAGTTATTTATTACTATTAGAATTACTATTTAAATAAAATTTCCGTAATCCTAAGTGGTATTCTGAAGAAAAATTCAAAAATAAAGTTATCGACTTAAAGTCCAGTGACTGTTTTTAAAACAATTTTAAAACAAAATGAAATTTACTTTAGGCTGTCATCTAATTCTGATTTATATGGTTGGTGTTATATACAACCACGTTCTGTTCGAGATTTAAGAAGCAAAAACAAGATTTATGAACGACTGGGAAGTAATGAACAAGCCTGTCGGAGAAACTAAATTTATATTAATAAATGTAAATATACAAATAAATTTTGACACAATTTTTCAGTTAATATTATTTCCCTTTTTATTGAAATCTGAGATTTGAATTATTTACTCATATTTCTTAAATATGGACAATGGTTGTAAACGTTCTGGTGATGAAATTTCTATGTGATTGATTTATGATATTTGTGATATTATGTGATTGTGTAAATATTTGATAATAAACTTATTACAAGAACGAAAATTTTAAATGTTTGTTAATAACTACTTAAATATCTTTTGAAAATAATCGAACAAATTTATAAATAATCAATTTTAATTCAACATTTATAATTTAAGTCGGTGAATGAATGCGATGTTTTAGCAAATTGAATATAAGTCGTACTAAATAAGAAAATAAAAATCACTTAAAACACTTATTTAGGAAGTTAATTATACTGAAAAGTCTTACTTATTTCTACTGGATGTATTATTAAATTTGACCTTTCAGCAATAATTACAAGACGTGCAACCGAGAAACATTAGTATTAATTATACTCGACTTATTTAAAACATAATTATTTGGCTTCAACTCTCATAAGAGAAATCTAAGTTATGCTGTATTTTATTTACGTATAAACATACGAGTGACCATCTTTATTAAGTTGTCCGATAGTAGTGGATTCGATTTTAACTTCAGGTAGATATTTGTTTTGTACAAATATGTGACTCTTCTCTTTATGGATCTTCTCAGCGTCCCTCGGAAAATACATAAACCGGTCAGTTGACTTATTCATCATGGTATGTCGGAAACTAATGAAGAAAAAAACATGAAATTTGCACACTTTTCTTTGTTATGTTAAAGCTCACAAAAGACTGATTAACAACGATTCCCAATATAGTGAATAAGGTTGTTATTTAAAAACTTTCACTGAAACAAACTGGAAACCAGCAATTACGTTATGCTTACATAATAAAAAAAAATATTAAAAGAATTTTCTTAAAATTTTGCTGTGTTCCACTGGTAATCTTAAGATGCACCCTACCGTGGGTGTAAAACGCCTGACATGTTTTACTCAATGTCAATAGTGAAGAGAAAAAAAATAGCTTCGTGAGTTCTCTTCTCTTAGACTATCATGACATTTTTACTCAGCAGCTATTTTACTTAGTTTTTTTTTTAAATCGCTGCTTGAATACAAAAGGGACATAAATCGAAAAAAAGTGAAATCGATTTTATTTAAAAAATGTGATGTTAATAGGTCATATTTTTGTATTTAAAAAAGACTCCCATTGATTTCTCATTATAATATATGAAAACAATACTTTCGCCTTTTTAGTATTTTCGAGTTTCGGGGACCAAATATAAGCAAAACTGCCATTTTCTCAGTTGCGACCCGATAATCGAAGCGAACGCATTTTTCTTTTATGATAAAGTGCCATATTTCAAAAAATCCTTAACTTGCGTTAGTAATTTTATAAACAAAAGCGCCATATAGTGAAATATGTCCGTTTTGATCTTAAGAAATCACGTAAGTTTATTCCTCTTTCTTTAACAAAAGTGCCATATTTCAAAATTGCCCATTTTGTATTACAGATTTAGAAAAGTATAAAATCACTTTTAAATGAAAAGGGCCTTACTAAGCATAGCGGCCGCTTTGCTTATAATATTTTAGAGGTTGTAATATTATTTGATAAACGTTAGTGCCATATTTTGGAATGCGCTACTTTTGTATTTCTTTAGATGGAAGTAAATTCATTATAATTATAAATTTAATGTAAAACTTAAAAGAAAATTAAATATTTTAGTGAATTATTTTTATTTTTTAATGTATATTGTTATTTAATATACGTAATTTATTATAATTAATCACCGTTTTTTGATAATAGAATGAGTAGTAGAGTACAAAGAATATTTGAAATGCTAAAATCCAACAAAAACACGAATAAGGATTAGGAAATTGAACACCACACACCAAGTGAGACAGAAAGATGAGTGCTATAAATTATACCTTTACCGATGACAGTTAATCCCCGATTTGAGGCACAAATTGAAAACCCAACATGGAATGAACCAGCTGCTCTGTTAGATAACTCCTCCAACAGTAATTCCATACCTGATAGTCAACACAATCTGAGTTTATCCCTGTTAGATAATAAAGAATCATGGTTTGAACTACAAAGATCAAAGACCAGACTAAACGTGATTGTTCAGGAAACTGATTATGATAGTGACACTTCTGTGTCTACATGTTTGACAAATTCTAACTCAGTTTTTTCTTCACACGACAACGTTGGAGATCTAAACTTTATAACTAAAAATGACCTAGAGATGACGGACACAGATTCCGATGAAGATAATTATATAAATTCAATTTTTTGACTAACAGTCAGCTATTACCTTCTGAACCTGAAACTTCAGGTTTCAATAAAAATAATAAAGAGTTTAAAGAACAAAATAACAAATTGATAGCATTAGGTACTGTCTCCTGTTGAAATCCAGTCTGAAAAGATTAATTTTCTCGATTTTTCATCTATCCTTGATTCTCGGTGTGACAGTGTTAACACTCAGGTCAGCGTTAGCATTAGTCACATAATTATCGTACAAAACACATAATTTAGCACTTGGTACGATCGAACATAGAGGTGTCGAAATTGTACGATAATCCAACATGCATAACTAATAAATGTCATCGAAATGGAAATTTTAAATACTTAACTGTAGCTTTTTAGATTAGATGTAGTGGACAGGTGATGACTTTTTTTTTTTATTTCGTCTCCACTTCAGAGGCAGGATATATGTATTATTACTGTCGAAAAGTATCTGTGTAAAAATTTTGTATTTGTACGATACATTGGAACGAAACATTACGGCCGAAAATACATAATACTGTCATCAAATAATGCTAACACTGACTCAGGTGCCCAGTGTAGTTACGTCGAGTGTTGATACGGCATCTCCGTGTGATGAAAATGAAAGCTATGAAAGAAAAGGTCGCAATAGGAACGCAAATCCTAATTTATAGAAAAGGAACCTTACAAAATTATTAAAGAACAGTGGTAAGGCATACACATCTTTGTCAAAAACTAAGAAAAATATAGAAGAAAAGAAAATAGGGCCAGTTTGTTCTAAAAAATGCGAGATTCAATGCTGTAAAAAAAAACTGAAAAAAGATTACATATTTTTATTACGAGGAGTTTTTTTCTAGCTTCTAAACCTGTTATTTAAATAGAAATATGCAGACTAGTTGTTATTGATATATTCACATTCAAAATTTAGCTTTGAAAATATAATTTCTATAGTGTTGTTAGCTCAAGAATGGTTGTGATTTGTTACTATTTCTAATGACATTTATGTTGTACAATTACATTTTTACATTAGAATATCCTACTTAATTTTTGTTTAGTTAGTAGAATTTATATTATATCTATTTCGAGACTGATATTAAGCTATAAGTCTAGTTTGGTATATTTTTTTATGATGGATAGTTCAATTTTGTAATTAATAAATTAACAAAACCTTATTATTGATGTAAAATGTTTGTAGTAATGAGCCAATTAGTCAAATTTTTTTTAAAAATAATTGCTTTTAAGCTTTTAATGATTTTTGAATATTTTTTTTTCAATTCTTTATTAAGAGGAAGATTTTAATTCTAGTTTTTTTGAAGCAGATTTTTTTATTTTCACTTAAAGAAGTTATTTCATTTATTTTTATAAACTAGAATTACCTTTTTAATTTTTATGTCATAATTTTTCTAGATTACCTAAGTCAGTGGAAAAATATTTTGATTAAAACATCAAGTTTTTTGAATTGTGACTAATTATTCTATTTTTTACCATAAAACGAGGGATTTTTTTTAAAACAAAAGGGACTTATGTGCTAATATATCTTTCAAGGCAACACTTGTACTACAATACTACTTACCATTAAATGCAGCTTTGAAATACGCTTTTAGCGGTATATAACATGCATGTAATTTATGAAAGAATAATAAGTTACAGACAAATATAAATTTTCTAAACTTTGAATGGCTCTCCTGTAAAATAGTGTCTGTTTGATTTGTGTCCCTTTTGTATTCAAGCAGCGAAATATGTATATACAGTTATATTTTCCGTTCATATCATCAAAAGGTTACAACCATACTAGATATTCGAATTAAAAATCCTATTTCCAATAATGATATATTTGCCTTAAAGAACCAACAAATTTAATTTCAATTAAGTTTAATGAAACTGAAAAACATGTTATTTTAATGCAAAGAAAATAGATTTTAATATAAAAGTGAAACAGTTTTACACAAAATAGGACAAAATTTACCTCGAAAGGGTTTTAAGAGCTCTCGTTATAAATTGTATTCAAATAACTCAAACGTTTTGAATTTTGAAAGATTGCCTACATTTACGAAATTCTCTATACATTTTTACATTTATTTTGGTTGTCTAAGTTCTTAACAATGTTTTTCGTGAATTTTTTTCTGTTCGACAAACTTTATAATTCGTTTTTCAACCTATTTTTTTCTTACAAAGCTTTCGTTATTTTTCATAGTAAGACTAGGCTTTTTTTAAGCAAACATGTTTTAATTATACTGACTAAATTTTACTGACTAATGTAAGAAAACAATAAATTATAATTGAAATAGAAGATATTTCAATTAATTATGTATATCTACTCAAAACAAAATAGGGCCCATCCGAGCTTATCTCGATGTTTTGCTTACACGTAATATTTAGGGTAGGTATTGGTGTAACCGAGCATTTCGTTGGATTGTTAACATGTTTACGAAGCTTTATCGATGTTTTAGCCATTCTTTTTAATATTATTCTCAAGTGGGGAGCCACAAAAAAGTTAAGTGCTCCAAAATCCATTTTCTCAAATTCTCAATCACTTTTGTTCATAGTCTCATTCTGAATGTTACTGTTGCACATCGTTATTAATTAAATTTTAATTTGAGAACAGTATTATTCGTGATTATGCCTAGGTCTCGCGTTCATATGGATATGGAAACGGCAGCACGAGCGGTGGCTATGATCCAGGAGGGAAATTCTCAGAGATCGGTGGGAATACAGCTTGGTGTGTCACGTCGAGCTATCCGGAATGCTTGGGATCGTTATCAAGAGACTGGTAGTGTTGCTAGGAGACGTGGAACAGGAAGTGCTCGGGCTACAACAGCTCAAGAGGACCGGTATATCAGATTGACTGCACGTCGGCAGCGGACGATAACCGCCCGTGCCTTACAAAATCAACTGCGGCAATCTACTGGCACCCGGGTGAGTGATCAAACCATTCGGAATCGACTTCATGAAGATCGCCAAAGATCCAGAACTCGCGCTGTTCGACTAAAATTGACAAGTGCTCATCGTGCAGCACGATTAAGGTTTGCACGCGACCACTCAAACTGGTCTATGGATAACTGGAAGACAGTACTATTTACGGACGAAACTAAGGTGAAGTTTTCAAGTGACGATCGTCGAGTGCGCGTATGGAGAAGGGAAGGTGAACGTTTTTCTGAACCTTGTGTCCACGGAACAGACAGATTTGGAGGTCCGAGCGTCATGGTGTGGGGCGGAATAAGCCTACAAGGCAAAACCGTGCTGGTAATTCTGGATGAAGGTACCGTGACTGCTGCTAGCTACGTCGAACATGTAATCCGGCCTCACGTGATCCCATTTTCACAAAGAATAGGTGAGAACTTCGTGTTGATGCAAGATAATGCCCGCCCGCATACAGCCCGCATCACTCAAAGAGATCATCATCACTCTGATGCCAATATTAGAGTTTTGCCGTGGCCAGCCATGAGCCCCGACCTTAATCCGATAGAAAATCTATGGGATCAATTAAAAAGAAGCCTCAAGGCAAATTACAGCAACATCAACAGCCGACAAGACCTCATAAACGCTCTTAAAGTTTGTTGGGAGCAATTGCCGGAAGAAAACATAACCCACTTGATTGAAAGTGTCCCAGATAGGCTCAGAGAGTGCATACGGAGCAGAGGGGGCCCTACACGCTACTAATCCCAAAATTAACTAGTATTTTTTAAGAATAAAGGCTATATCTGCATAAAATAACTAATTTTTCCCAAGTTTATGTTTAAAAAAAAATCCATACACCTATTAGTATAATGACTGAAATAAATATTTTTCACTTAAAATCCAATAGACATAAAGGCATAGAACCTTTTAAACAAAAATTTTGGTATGTGTAAATATGAATATTTACTTTTAATATTATCAACGTTATGAATAATCCTTAAAACCCGACCGACGCGTGACGCGTATTTTGATGTATTGATGCTAATTCCCTCATGTCGGAGAAATTGTATAAAAGCGGGAGTTGTAACGGAAATTATCGAATCTGGTAAATATAGTAAATATTCTATGTATAATAAATATTCTATGTATAATAAATATTCTATGTATAATAAATATTCTATGTATAATAAATCTCTTCTTTTATATTGAATTAGATAAAACAAGATCTATATCGATAACTGTTTAAGGATTGATTGATACGATGATAAAGAGAAAGATAATTTACTGTCTTATTATCAAAAGACTCAAAAACAAAAACCAGTTTTAGGTAGTTTGAATGTTCCTGCTTTCTATAAAACGAAATATCAGTACCCGCGGTTACACGAGTTTTAATTGAAAATTTTGAACTAAGTGGTTATATTAATAACTTTGTCGTTACTTGCGGAAAAGTTCAAAACAAAGCTTTAGATGCAAGCGTTTATCGAATTTCGGTAAAAGCAAAAAGGGATATTTGTGTACATGGAGTTAATTTTTATACTACATTAAATTTCAAAATCAAGTAAATGAGATGTATCACAAAACAAAATAGAAACTATAATCATACAAGTAAATGAGTTTTATTTTTCGTAATATATATACCACGACGGTGGCAATCAAGCATACGGCCCGCCTGATGGTAAGCGGTTACCGTAGCCTATGGACGCCTGCAATACCAGGGGCATCACATGCGCGTTGCCGACCCTTTAAAAACCTATTTACTCCCCTCTTGAAGGACCCCATACTGTAGTCCTGCGGGAAAACCTCGGCAGGGAGTTCATTCCACAACCGAATGGTCCGTGGGAGGAAATTCCTCTGATACCGAACTGTACGGGACCATTGGGGCTGCAATGTGTGAGCATGAATTCCCTGTCGATGGCGAGCGGTGCGATGATAAAAAGTGGCCGTTGGCACCATTTATTTTTCGTAATATATTATAAAATAAATTAATAGTTGTAAATTGAAATTACTTTAGATTTAAAATAAATACTAATTCTTTATTTAACTGCGGGTTTTTGTTTTAAAATAAAACGAATATCTTGTAGAAATTGCAAAATATTACGACATATAAATTAGTATATCCAAATACCGATCAAAAGAGTCATCGGGTAAAGAGGCTGAATACGGATGCAATTGCGTCACGATCTGTCGGATTAAAGGGTGTCAACACGGGAAGTAATCAAGTTCGCTCGTCTGCTGACGCTCTGAATGAAATGTACAGATATGGTTGACTGGCAGATCGTACGACATTATCATTGTCATTATAATAGTCTTAGAAATCAGAATTTATTAAAATAACAACACTCAAATACTAAAAACTGTTTATCAATAATTAAATTAAATTATTCGATAATTCTTACAAAATTCAAAAATACACTTCATATCACACAAAATATGATATTTTTTTTAAAGAAATTTTACAATATTATACAAATTTACAGTTCAAAACTTAAAATAATTATTTACAAACAGTTTTGTTATAAATCATGTCCGCGTGGAATGGTGCCAAGAAAACTAGCACCATTTCCCCGTTGAATCGCAATCACTTTGGGCAAAAAATGCACCAGCCCTCCTGTCACCAGTGGAGGCTAAGAGACGTGGGGTTAATTCATTTAGATTTTTTTTGCACTGCTACTCCAAGGTCCAAGTGTTTCGACTGCAAACGGCACAAAAACATAACTTTGGATAAGTGACGAATATTTGTGCCGTTTAGTCATTTCAGCCTTCACCGCAGCGGCTCCCATTCTCATTGAGACAAACCCGTTTGACACAAAATGATTTTACGTTCAATCTATAATTGATATCTACAGCTACAGGCTTCAAAATTAATTACAATATACAGATAGATACAGATATTTATTTAGTACACGACCACCTCCAGCAAGCGTCTACTGCAGCATGTGCCCAAGCCCAACTAACAGTGCCCAAGCTAACTTTTACTTCCATTAGAGCAAATGACAAGTGCAGGTTTGTACAAGTTAATCATTGTCTATGTCACGTCTTCAATTATTTTGTACCAATAACTCAATTTAAATAATCTGTAAGTGTTCCACTGTAAGATATGTGTATAATTTACAATAGTAACGATCGGGTGTTTTTGACAACAACTGGGACTGACAGGTTACGTGCTCTCCGAGGCAAGGTAACCCACAAGAACAAACATCCAGACTAGAAACAAATATTTTTACAGATTCAAATAATGAACTGGTTGGTGAAATATGTTGGTTAAAGTAAATATATTAATTTAATTAAAAGCAGGCTGAACCATTACTGCGTAGAGAATCGGTAAGGAAATGATGCTCTTGACACGATTTGTATAGTAAATACATATGGAAATAAATTGATATTTTATTCTCTTTTATAGTTGAACAGCTAAAAAACAAAGAATTTCATTTCATCTATTTTCATTAATTGTCTTTCATTTATGCATAATCAATAATAAATCATTCTGATCTTAAATTGACCTCAATAATAAAGTCATGGTCGGATTCCCTTTTCATTATTCCCTTCGTAAATTCCCTGTTTACTTGCAAAGTTTTCTGTAACGGCCATTTGCAATTTAAATAAGTTCATATTTATGGAGCATGCTTCCCAAAGACCTACATTGCATTTGACATACTGTATCACTTATTTATTCCTGTCTTCACTCATTCGCTCTCCGCGATGCGAGCGAATGTATGAATGATTATATGGAAGTTTTTATACTTCATTCTTTGTGCTGTTATTTCTATCTATATTGATTTTTAGCTTTATTTTTGTAATTTTTATTGCTCTATGTACGTATTCTATAACATTAGTTTAGTGTTTCTTCTGTAATAATATCACCTCGTTCAGTGTATTTAAAAAACGACTATCTCATTACATATTGACGAAAATATCTGTATGAGTATGTTAAAGGAATTAAAAGTTTCAAAGCGTGGTGATCTGTAAACCGTTTCGATAAGTGTATTTTTATTTTTAGTTTTTGTTAACTGCTTCAAGGTAAACAATTGGTTTGTATTAAAAAAATTGTATGTTCTTTTCTCTTTGTCAAAAATGTAACTACGGCAACGAATGTATGTTAACTATTTATATCCTTTTTAATTATGTTCTCATGTAAGTGATATTATGTCTTTATGGGAATAAAAATCTTTAAACCTAAAAAAATATGTATATATGTGCCATCTGAATATATTATTAATGTTGTTTGAATATTTTTATTATAAAAAGCTGCTTAACAATACCCATGTACCTAAACCTGTATGAGAATAAATGTCTTAAGCCGAAGAATATAAAAATAATTTTATTTTTTAATTTTTTAAAAGAAGCTTTTATTTCAAAAATATATTTTTAAAATTTAAATTATTACAAACAAATTATTAGTGTTTTAGTGAAAGAATTTTACTATATATAATTATTATCATCATCATCATCATATCACCCATTATAAGTACACTGCTTAACGTTACGTTATATATAAAATAGCTGTTCTATGTGCATGTTTCGTAAATACATACGAATATATGCAAGATAATACAAAGACTGCTTCAACAATCGTCACATATTATACAAAGAAATGGTTTATTTGATTATAATTCATCATCATTATTATTAATTCGATGTCCACTGCTGAACGTAAGCCTCCCCCATCTACCTCCAGAGCAACCGGTTCGAAGCCGTTTCCATATAACGGCTTCCGGCGACTCTCTCCAAATTGTCTGTCCATATCGTGGACGGCCGTCCGGTGCTGCGCTTGCCGGTTCATGGTATCCACTCGAGAACCTTTTTGCTCCATCAGCCGTCAGTTCTACGAGCTATGTGCCCTGCCCATTGCTATTTCAGCTTCCTAATTCGCTGAGCTATGTCAGCAACCTTCGTTCGTCGCTGGATCTCATCATTTCTAATTCGATCTCGCAGAGAAATACTAATCATAATCCTCTTCTTTGCTCGCTCAGTGACTAGAAGTTTGTTTAAAACAACCATAGTTAGAGACCCCATCTCAGACCCGCATATCATTACTGGTAACTGACCTTGGTGGAAGCTGAAAAAGTATATATATATAATATGAATCAAGAATAAGCACGAGTATATTTCCATAAAAACATATTATAGAAAATCACGGTCTAGAAACCATAGCCGTAAATTGTTATTGCAACTGAAAACGTATAGGATCTCTAGTTATTAACTTACAAAAACATTATTAATCAAAGATTATTATAAGAATACGTAGTGTGTACGAGTCCGAATGTCAGCCGTTTGGCCTTATGATTATCCAAGCGAAGCGTGATCGAGTAAAATGCATAAGGAATATTCTGCGTTGATTATATCAATTAAATTTTATTTATATATACTTGAATCAATCACTTTTGTTCAGTTTTTTTATTTTATTTATTAATAACGAAGGGTTATGGCAGTGGTCATTATGACTGAGTGTTATGCTAGCGATGGTGGGTTCAATCCCCGATTATGAAATGTTTGTACGAGCCATACACGTTAGTCGTGGTGTATTTGTGTTTGCGTTGCGTATATTTCCATCTCACATAGGATTTAACACAATGTGAAATTTTTTGGCGTAAAGGAACATTTGATTATTATTGCACCATTGGGAAAGACGGTTGAGATCCTGTTGCAATAGATTAACGTCGGAGATGTCTCTAATGGTTTTGACTATTTTGAGATCATCCACAAAGAGATAAACGTCTGCGTATTGAAAGATCGAGACAATATCATTTATATAGATGTCAAAAAGTACTGGTCCCAAAATTAAGCCTTGTGGTAGTAGTACCGGAGTAGGCTATAAGAGGCTGCGAAACGTATCCATCCAACTCCACAGTAGAAGATCTACTTTGAAGATAAAATGTACACCAGTTCAACAAACTCTCGCTTATGACCAAGGTTTCCAATTTCTTAACAAGTAATGCATGATTTACTCTATCAAAAGCCTTAGAGAAGTCTGTGTATATGGCATCAACTTGTAGTTTGTTATCAATTTTCTCAATTAGGTTGCTTACATATAAGAACAGATTTGTGACGGTAGATCTACCAGACACAAAACCGTGTTGATGCCAGCTAACGTGTCGTAATAAATTTTTAAAAATGATTTATAGACTAAACTCTCAAAGACCCTTGACATAGTAGGTAAGATGGATACAGGTCTATAATTAGTGACATATGCAGAATTTTCCCCTTTGAAGATCGTGCATTCACACTCCGTGCTTTACACAATCCGTGCTTCTTTCCACTTTTCAGGGAAAACACCTGTCCCCAAGGAAATGTTAAATATGAGAGACAAAGTGGTGGTTAGTGAGGTTGCACATCTATGTATGATTACAAGTAAAATTTCATTAGGACTAGCACTTTTAATTTTATCTAGTTGTTGTATCTCTCTCCCAACGTCTCGTTTAGATATATAAATACTGCTTATAAAATTTTGAGGTATAGGTACTGCTTGTGAGTGGATATTTTCATTTGTATTATCCCTAATAAAAACAGGGGAGACGACGTTCAGCAAAGGACATCCAATGGCTGATATGTTCAACAAATGTTTACTACTCGTATTTTGCGACCACTTTATGAGTAGTATGATAGTGATATTATCATTTAATGAATGAAGAATGTTAATAGGTATGCTAAATCGCTTGAAGTTTTGTCTCAGTAAAGCCTGTATGTATACAAATACACAAGTTTTTGTTGTAGTCAAAAATACCTAGTAGTTTTGATTTTATAGGCATACAAAGTTTCGAAAAATATCGAGTCCCGCTACCAGTCACGTGACCGCTTGTGACGTCATGTCACAACGCGCCGCGGCCCGCTTAGTATCAAGTCGCCAGCGGTTATAGTAATAGCACATGAGTAAATAAACCGTAATAGCTTGGGCAGTATTTTGTTGTTTTCGTCCGCGTGTTAAGTTAATAGTCTAATAATAGTAAATATTATTCGATTAATAAAATTGATGAAGGATTCGAAAAAGGGCAATCTAATAATCTACCTAAAATAGATGGATTAATGGTTGCGCATTATTTATCAACAAGGAGTGATTTCGTTACCGCCGAAATGCGAGGAATAAAAATGCAAAGGTAAGTAAACTTTCCTTACTACTACTTATGCTAATACTACTACTGCTTAATAGTTTATCTGTTCTAAATTGTTTTATCAAATCAAAATACCCAACTAATGTCGTAATGGAAGAATGCAACTCAAATAGTAGTAGTACCTACCTACCATTAAATTTTTACGTTAAAGACAACAAATATGTATTATAGTTTTGTAGCTATAGGTAGGTACGTATGTATATATAGGTAGGTACCGCTCTTTTTAGTAAATTTTAATGAATACATACATTGATTTATTGCAAACTAGTTTCCGCCAGCGGCTTCGCCCCCGTTTCCCTCGGAAACTGTACATTTTCCTAGGATTAAAAGTAGCCTATGTATGTGTTATTCCAGAGTTCGTCCAGATCCGTTCAGTAGTTTTTGCGTGAAAGATAACAAACACACACACACACACACACTCACAAACTTTCGCATTTATAATATTAGTAGGAAGTAGGATAGGTACTTAGGATATAGATGTAGTGGGTTGAACGCTACAGATGTACAAAACTTTTTTTTTGTATTTTTTTACTAACAAAATACGTAAGGCCATTTTATTTAATTTAATTTTTATTGCAAATGTAGATACAGTTTGAACAGATGTACTAAACCTTTTTTATTTAACTTATTTATTTACTTATATACTTATTAATTAAACTTATTTCAGATCGGCAAGAGACAGCTATGGCGATGATGCTATTGGTTATGTTCAAGTAAAAAGAGTAGGTGATATATGTACGGTTAAATGTAGAATCACGCCAGAACACCGCGTACGTACCATACCTTATCATTGCAGTTTAGAATGCAATGAAAAGGATCAAGAAGTTTTAAATGTAACCTGCGAAGATTGTGTTGCCAGCAGAGGTGGCTGTAAACATACTATAGCATTTTTACGTCCTTTGGAATTATAAAAAACAACTTTTCCGACGTTGGTAGTTGTATTTTTACATTTAGGCACAACACATGAGTTCCTAGTATTTGGAATGGACATTTTTAAAAGTATTTAAGTATAATTTCGACGGCACGGGCGCGCAACCCCAAGCGGACTGAGTGAGCCAGACAGAGCGTGTTGTGAAATGACGTCACAACTCACCGGCAGCCCGCGTCGTGCGGTTACAACTTGTTTTACTTCTAAATCGGAAATTAATTGACGTATCGAAGTAATTCTTTCACTAGTATTTTTTACTTTTGATAGAGAATATGGAGTGCTAATAATCAAAACAAGTTAACATTCTTCATTGATGATAACTAAATCAAAATAACATCAATTTGATATTAATCCGTTCTCTTTTACTCGTCACACAAAAATTCATATTATTAACTAAAAAAAATGAACTAAGCACCATTATATATTTAAATACATTTGACGTTGGTTTGTAACAAGTTTTTACATGTTTAACTTTAGCAATATAGAAGAAGAATTCGTTAAAATAATTTTAGTATCTTTGCTAACGAAAATGTTTAAGTGATAACTTTATCAAGTCCACTTTAAACCGAAAGTATAAAGTTTATGCAAACTTATGACGATTCCTTGTGACATATAGCTCCGTAACTCTCAATTGCCATCGAGAGAGCCATTATAACGGCCATAATGGTTATGGTGGAGTTAGCATTGATCAATAACTCATGTAACCCATACGAATACTTTATGACCAAATTAGTACTTCCTGTTTTTGATGGTGTATTCTAGAATATGATGGCGTTGTCTTATCGATGTTGTTAGTTTAAGAAATAGCACCCTCATGTACAAAACTACATATACAAATAGCTTGTTACTATTTTTTATCGATTTATAGTAGTATTAAACTATTAAATATATTTAAACGTTTTTCGACACTCATCAAAACATAGTATTAAAAAAAACTCGATAGTCTATTTTTTATAATGGGTCGTACATCTGTGATACTTTTTTATTACAATAGTATTTAAAATTTATATGAATTGTAAACACAAGATAATGATATAACGAGAATATTAACAATGCTTATATTGAATGACTGACTTTAATGTATAATGTATGATGAAATATTTATTTAATTCTCGTCTTTTCGGAGATATTGAAACCTCTTCGTTCTATGTTTATCTTTTTCGGAACCTTTCACTTACACATCAATGTTGATTGTAGGTATAGTCTTGTTAATGAATGAAGTAGTATTAGGTACTTGCATACGAAATAGGAGTTTTGTCGTACAGACTGGCCACTTTGATCTCAAGTATTTTCTCTTTGGTTAGGTATTCAAAATTAAAATTAATAGAGCTATTTACTCATGAATTTGCGTTTTGGAAACCGTAATTCATTAATTTTTTCCTCTTTTGTTTTTCACCTTTGCGCCACTTAGTTGACAAAATGGAAGACTTGAATTATCATGTTATTTACGAGTACGAGTTCCACCGGGGCACAAGTGCTGCAGAAACGGCTCGAAGTATTAATGATGTTTATGGCTGCGATGTCGTAAAAGAAAACACAATGCGTTTTTGGTTCCAACGTTTTCGTTCTGGACATTTCGACCTGCAGAACAAGCCCCGTGGGCGGCCGGAGTTAAAAGTTGATAATGAAAAATTGAAGGCTATTGTGGAAGCGAATCCATCACAAACTACGTCCGAGGTAGCTGCAAGCTGCGGTGTTAGTGATAAAACTGTTTTAATCCACTTGAAGCAAATTATGAAGGTAAAAAAACTTGAAATTAATACCTCACGAATTGAGTGAAGCAAACCTTGCACAATAATGAACGAATTTTAAATCGGTTTATTACATGTGATGAAATTGATGAAAATGAAAAGAAGAATGCTGAAAGCTGGCGAGCCAGCCAAATCCTGCCCTAAGCGAAAATTGACCCAAAAAAGTGACTTGTGAGGGTTTGGAAGACAAGTGCCGGTGTCGTTCACTACAGCTTTCTTAAATCTGGCCAGACAATTGCGGCAGATGTCTATTGTCAACAACTGCAAACCACGATGGAAAAGCTAACTGCTAAACAACCGAGGCTAGTCAATCGCTCTAGGCCACTGCTGCTTCAGGACAATGCTAGACCACACACTGCTCAACAGACGGCTACCACATTAGAGGAGCTTCAATTGGAATGTCTAAGACATCCACCGTACTTCCCGGACCTTGCTCCAACAGATTACCCTTTTTTTCGAAAATTGGATAATTTCTTGTAAGGGAAAAAATTCAACTCTCATAGGGTTGTCCAAACCGTTTTCAAACATTTTATTGATTCCCGTCCAAATGGTTTTTATAGTAAAGGTATCAATGAACTACCTTTAAAATGGCAAAAGTGCATAGATAGCAATGGTTTTATTCATTAAATATATTATATATAAAAAGATCGACTTTATGTTCCGAATCCGTTCCATTTGGCTACTTTGTCCGGTAATATACTATAAATATCCAATTGACTAGCAAAAGCGTCTCCTAAGTTACGGACGTACATGATCTATAATTTCTACCTATAAGTTTTAATACCATATTTTCTTTTAAGGTCTAACGCGAAAAAAAATTAGAAATTAACTTTGCCTTCATAATATGTAGTTTCAGGCACCACTTGATATGAGTCGTTCGTCATCGCGATTCATACAAAATGGCTGAGTGCAAGATTTCATACCGAAAATATTGCTTCATAGATTAAGGCGTTTTAATATTATTTCGATACACTACGGACAGACAATTCAGGAAACGGTCGATGGCACTTGCGATAAAATTCCCCTTAGAAGTAATATTGAAGTACGCGGGCTTTCATTATTGTTCACATGTCACAGATTTTGAGGGAAAAAAACCGTCGTGCAGTAACTCTACGACCACGATTAATGGCAGCTGGAAATCAGAACATTGGGTAACAGAAAACGCGGTTGATGTATTTTAACATAATAAAGAAGAAGGATATATTTGTTGATTTGAAATCAATAGACATATCATTTTTTCTTTTATTAATTAAGGAATTGTTTATAGGAGGAATTGTGAGAATGAAGAGAAACGGCCATAAATTTAATTATGTAACCGACTAACTACTACAAATTACACGGCTTACAGAAATAGATTATATATTTAAATGTGATACTGGCTTAAAAGGTTATAATGGGATATAACGTTAGGTAAGGACAGGGAAGGAATAAAGATGTATTGGCTTCCGAATTTCAAATTCAAAAAGCAGCTATTAGAAATATTATGAAAAAAAAAATGTGTTAGGTTGGCATTGCATAAGTTCAACCAAGCAAACACTTAGTAATATATTTACAACAGCTTGGTTTTATAATAATTTTAATAAATATTACTGACTATCAATCTATTTTAATACGACGGCAGTCTATAAAGTTTTTAGAGACTGATCGTTAAAGTAAAGTTTATTAATAAGTACACATAAATCGAACTTTTGAAATTAATTCTAAAGTAATTACTAATAACGATTAAAATAAAAGCACGCGGAATTTTAATAAACTTCTCAAACACAGTCCAGACCGTATACGATTAAGCTTTTACCATTGAATTTGGGCAATAAAAGCTTTTAATATTTGATTTAGGTTCGGATTCGGTTTATTAACATTCGACTTAATAAAGCATGAACGGTTGTCGGATTGAACACGTTTCGTAGTCAAAATTTGCAATTGAATTTTACGATAATTCTTATTTTATTTTATAGGCTTAACTTCATTTGTATGAAAAATACGATTACCTAAAAAGAATTGTTTGGTTTTCAAGTGAGTTAATCCACCTTAACTTTTAAACGCGTCAATAATTTAAGGTGTATTTGGTATTGCTGGAATTGCCAGTTCTTTTATTATCACATCAAATAAACATTACAGTACACAAATAAAATGTGCAACCACCCACAGTAGAGGAGCGTAACGGATAGAGCTCAAACTCTTCTGTTTGAGGACGAAGGCCCATCTGTAATGTTACCATGTTTCAATTTAGTTTATTTTATGACTATGTGTCTTAACATTTTACTCATTACTCTAAATGTATATTGTTAGTGAAAATCTTAGATAACAATAACGCTTAAAGAATATTAAAAAGCTGTTAAATAATTTAAGAATTTAATAAATACAAATAAACAAATAATGGTACAGATATTTAATTAAAAATCGTAATAACACTTATTTTAATCCTGGAAATCTAACTAAATATAAATAAAATATAAAATATTATATATTATAAAAAATAAATAAAATTAAAATAAAATATTTATCAGAACGATATCGAAGACAAAAATGTTAACTTCAAGTTATTACAGTAGTGTGCACTTCTCATACGATAATGTGTGTATAATAATATACAAGACGTTCAACGTGGTTTTATGTGTAGAATATTGAAACTTGTTATAAGGAGATTTTATTTCGTTTTGTTTTAGTCTATAATATTATTTATAAAATTATAATAATATTTATAATATTATTTATATATTTATAAAATATATTCAAATCGAATTTCCTGGAATTGACAAATTTAAAGAAACAAACTATTCATTTTATTATATTGAAGTAGTAGTGAAAACATAATCATAATAAATACTAAGTTTTGTGTAATATAATGTTTTATTTAGTAAGCTATTTTTAAGTTAGAACTGTATTTTTTTTAAATATTTTTTTTAAACGACTGTAACATTTTATTAGCACACGACTAGTCAATAGTCATAAAATAAATGTGCTAAGTCACATTTAAACTTTCTAGTTCGGTACTCAATAGCAATAGAAGACAAAGCTACATTATGCAATGAAACTTGATGAAACCAGTTTAAACCGCAATTATTTCCGCCAAAACGTGACGTCACAGTTCACATTATAGAAGCGAATAAATGCATGATGGTTTATCTATGTTTGATTTCTTCCCAACAGGAAGAGCAAACGAAAAATAAAAGATGTAGGTATTGCATTCCGTACGATTGCGGTCTCGTTCGAAATACGAATTCGAAATTTGAAATTCGATTGCAATCTGACCGGACGCGTCGCAGACGTATCCGGTCTATGTCTGACCAATGAAATGTCGGACGATACGACGACATAGTTTATACTGTCGTTTAAAATTGTAAATTGTCGTTTTTTTTATCTATTTTTTTTTATAATAATATAATTACATCTCTATTTACTGATAAATAGTAGTTAACCTATTTGAAGGTTAGTATTCGAAATGTGACCATAATTCATAATATTTTTTTTAAATTATTTTATTTATTTAATTTTTTAATAAGTTTGGCTATAGCAAATTAATAAACAAAGAATCATAATTCATATGTGAAGCGGGAAAAATATACAAAAAGTAGTAATTCTAAGGAATAATTAACCATGCTGCAGCTACTGCTCTAGCCGGCGACCCCCCGTGGGAGCTCCTGGTGGAGGTTCTTGCCGAGACCTACTCATACGTCTCGGGTAGGAGGGCTCTTGGTAAGAACCCCACGTTGAACGGGAATCTACGGGTGCGTCGGATAGGACATGAAACGCTAATGCGAAGGTGGGGGGAGGACCTGGCGGAGCAGGCATATGGCACACGCGTAGGGGCTGCCCTGCGCCCGGTCCTTGTGCAGTCGCGCATCCAAATCAGACCAGCATCAGACTTTCCGTCTGACGTAGGTTCTCACCGGGCACGGTTGCTTTGGTGACTACCTGTGTCGGACGGCCCACAGGGGGAAAACGACTGAATTGTGGCACGGCGTTGGACTCTGCTCAGCACAACCTCGAGGTGTGCCCGAGATGGGCGACGCTGCGCAAGGTCTGATGTCGGTCCTCCGGGGAAACTTGTCGCTCTCGGGCGTCATCACCGCGATGCTCAGCGACGACGAGTCCTGGAAGGCGATTGTCTCCTTCTGCGAGACAGTAATGTCCCAAAAGGAGGCCGACGAGCGGGTAAGAGGCCGCCGAGGTGGCCTCCATCTGCGGGCGACGAATGGGGGTGCGTAGGAGGCGCTACCTAATGCGCCTTCAGTAACGTTCCTGTGCCCGTGTCGGGCCGGGATGGGAACCCGGTCCTGCTAGACACGGCGTCGTCGGGACTATTCAGAGGTGAACCGGACAGTTCCCATGGAGGAGAAGTCTGGCCTTTTCGCCGAGGCGAGCCTGTCGCTGGAGGGATCCTGTTGCCTGCACATCCGGGACCCTCCAATTAAAGCCGCTGAAGGCTTCCGCAGGGGCTTAGTACGGTATTGCACTCCCAAAGTGCTGAGTCCGACATAGGTCTAGGACTGCCTACCCGGGCGTCCTGGATATCAACCGTACATGGATTCCCCTGCGACAAAAAAAGGGATAATTAACCACATTATATTTAATGAAACGAAATATCGTAAGTTTTAGGTAACTGAACTGAATTCAGACATTTTTATCAGACAAAGAGATCAGACAAAGAGATATTAAAGCTACCAAATATCGATCTTTATCAGATAAATAGTAATAATCTGAACCAAAGGTTTTATGTTAATTTTATATGTTTATTTTAATAATTTAAAATACTTCATAATGTATAAGGATATCATATAATATGTATATAAGCATCAGTATAGATCACATTTTTTTAAATTTTCCTTCACCTTCCTTCACTTTCCCAAAGGAAAAAGTATAGTGTCTTAGATCATAGTATGGACTCATCATGCCAAGTCTCATTAAAATCAATTCAGTGGTTTTGATGTGATGCGCGGCCAATATACAGATAGATAGACTGACAAAAATAAAAAATAAAATGCGTTTTGGACTTTAGTAATGATCATAGAGAACCCTCCTAATTTTTTTTTTTCAAAAGATTTTATATGAACAGAATTGGATTTGTTACAGTTTTATTATAAGTATAGATTTATATAAAAACCTTTGTTCAATTTTTAAATGACGCAAAAGATTGTGCACATCTGGCTTCAATACGTTTTTACAATAAAATATTGGACCACAACTGATTTTTCGAAGAATATTTTAATTTATTAATAAAGGAAATTTAAAGCAAATATTAATTCAGTCGATTAAAAGAAAAACCTTCAATCGAATAATAAAACGGTAAGTAATTGTTTCCAATCAGAGTAAGGAAGAAAAAAGTGTGTGTTGGAACGAACATTTGTATAATTTCACCCGATCAGCGAAAAATTTCGATTTTCTTGCACTATCAGATTTTAATTCTGAAAGAAATCTAAAAATGAAGAATATTAAAATCTTCTATGTGTACTACAAAACGAATGCTTAATGGATTTTACATGATATTCGATGATTCGTTCGGTTTCACTCACTTTAGACAAATATAACAATTTTTATATAGGGTTTTCGCACAATCCGTTTTTAATTAGCGTATACATTACATTATAAATGAGTTAATTATGTAATTTATTAAATCAATTGTGTTTATATATATAAAAAAAGTAAAGTAAACTTTATTTCTTCTAATATCTTTATTCGTTGGTTTATCTTTGCAATTTAGTTGTAGTAGGAGTGTTTACAATAACACTATACTATGTAAGTATATTATACAATATCATAGTGAACTGTGACGATTATAAAGAGTGTGATGCTCAAATCTTTTTTAAATATTTAAAATCTTTTTACACATGTGTGTGTGTGTTGATTATAATAAAATAACAGTAAAAATTCATAAGCATATCTGCGCCACATTATAAAATGTAATGTTTGACAAATCGAAAATGGACCTAATGGAAGAAGTTAAAAAAGTAAATAAACGTTATAAGGTAGGTTTATTCGATAATAAAAAAAAAAAATTAACGTCATCTTATTACTACACTAGTACTCGGCTTATCACTAAAAATGCTGAAAAACCATTCATTGACTTTATTAAATTCTCAGAAATTTAATTCAGAAATAAGATGTATTTTTTATGAAAATAAAAGTCAAAATATAACAAAGTGTTAAACAACCATTTTAATCAACAGTAAAATATAACAGTTCCTTCATTACACTTTATTAATATTCTCAACTTGTTACAAAACAAACCCCATATTTCATAAGCGTTAATTCAAAGGTTCGAACATAACATGAAATGCCGTTAACGACTTTCAAAACTGTATTATAAATCAAATTCTAGGTGTTAAATGGATTTGACGGTCACTGACACGTCTTTTGAAAATGGGAAAGTGTAATGAAATTTTAAGAACTGTTTTCATTGAGATATTTTCTTTTTTTTTTACTTTTGTTTACAATTGTCATTAAGCTTGTTAATCATCATGGACTAAAAAGATAAAGGAGCACTATCTCAGCTTTAAATAAAGGGGACGTTTATGTAGTAGAGAATATGATCTGAACTTAACTATTTTAGATGACTTAAAGTTTGCTGCGTGGAACTAAGTATAATTTCAAGTATTGTCATAGACTTAGCAGTAAGTAAATGTGTTGTAATTGAAAGTTAAATGGCTTGCGAGTTAAATAATCTCACCTAAAAACGGTCTTCTGGTACATCTACGCCTTTTTTTAACGGTATTTCGGAGACACTTTTCCTAACACAAAATAGTAGTCACAAACTCTATACTCCATGTTAATAATAAAAGTAAATTGTCGTTTAAACTCTTATTCAAGAATCGTCAAGTTTATAATGACATATCTTATATCTTTAAACGAGCAATTCTTGTATATATATAATCTAAATTTCGGAAACGGCCCCAACGATTTTCATGAAATTTGTTATGCAGGAGGTTTCGGGGGCGATAAATCGATCTAGCTAGGATTTATTTTTAGGAAATATCGTTTTATCCCTTTTTTCACCCAATCAAAAATATCATTAGAATACGAAGGTAAATTTCGCTGTCATCGATAAGTTTACGATAGCTCGGACCGAGACCCGGTTCCGAATCCAGGTGTCTACAGACCAATTTCTTTTCTTTTATTTTTTTCAAATTTCTTCTTTTGTGAGAAAAACTATTATTGGGAGCACTTTTTATTTTTTATTTAAGTAACAAGTTCCTATTATTTTATTATTTTGTTGGTAAGATCGAAAATATTATTTATGTTTCATCAATATGTAATTTATCTAAATATAATTTAACCGAGCTAAGCTCGGTCATCCAGGTACTAAATTATAAATGTACTAGATGTCAAGTAATTTTATAAGCAACGTGTCCTTCAAAACTACATACGTATACGTATAAGCGACTTGTGAAATATGATGATGTTAATTTAGGTCATACCAAAATATCAGACAAAATAAGTATAAGTAAAGGATAATATTTTTCAAGAAATAAGGGGGTCGTCTACTGTTTCAGTATAGCTAAGTTGTTAAGCATGACTTAAGGTATGGCGCCCTCATTCCTTGTCATTCCACACATGACCGAAATGCGACTTACAGGAAATAGGAAAGCTCCTATTTCCTGTAAGAAGCAGCTAACATAATGATACAAAACGCCCATTTACACTTCAAATAACAACGATATTAGTTTTGCGCAATATTTTAGTAATACAATGGTTAAATATTTATGTTAGCTCTAGTTTAAAGTTTATGGAAATATACATATAAGTATATAAAAAAGAAAGAAAAAAAAAATAGTTTTTACAATGTAAACAATTATCACATGTTCAAAGGCAGCGTAGTTTATACTCACAGAGGATATAGGATGGAGGAGGAGAGGATGTAGGGAAAGATTTCAAAAGAGTTACTATTAAGTTTTTTCCAGGCTCTTCTCAGTAGGATCTGCATTCTAACCAGGTGGTGACATTCACGGAAATCCGGTATGAACAGATTCTTAAAGCAACAATTAAGAAGCGCTTACATAAGTTTGCTTGTGTAAAGTATATTTTATGTTTGAGTTTTCTTTATTTCAAAGTATGTGATTTATAAATAAAAAGAAATTAAATGTAAATTTGAAACATAAACTCCAATAATTTATATTTCAATTTGATAATTTCAATTTGACTGTAGTTTTTGTCCTTTGTATGTTACACGATAGATTTGCCTGTTACAAAAAATATTTGGAAAATGCTTTATTTTAGTGATTTTTATATAGCGGTTGTACCGTATAAGTCTTGTAAAAAAATAATTTTATAAAAAATGTTATAATAAATTTATGAAAAAAAATTATATATATATATATATATATATATATATATATATATATATATATATATTATTATGTATATATATATTGTTTGAAGTGACTCATAATTTGTTTATTTCTATCTAACAGCTGGGCAACAGTTTTTATTTTATTAAAATTTAAATTGTTTTTAATTAACTTGGATTTTAAAGTAAACGTGTGGAAGGATGAAAATACTCTGTAACAATCTTCGGTAATCCGGCGAGAGCAGGTGCTATGCAGGTTAATTAAAGAACTTAACAAAATAATGCAATTGACCTACTTGCGGTTAACTGCCTTATTTAAATGTTGATTTTACTTTAATTGTGTTTTAGAAGATGTTTCTCGTACAAACATTTTATAATTTTAAAGTAAAATATTTTGTATTTAAATAAACAAAAAAAGTAATAATAATAAAATAAAATGAAGTGTTCTCGTCTGAAAAAGCAAGCTTGTTTATAGACGAAATAAAAACATAACTGGCCAAAAAATGCTTTAAAATATTTAAAATAAAAAATGATAATATTAAACATGTATATATTATATATACATATATAAATATATATAGCTAGACTAAATTTACAGCCTGATGTAAAATCGAAACATTTATAGAATTTATAGAATATTTGCTTATGATATACATAATTATATGCATATTTGTTTTTTTTCCGTTTGTCGCATATTTTGTTTAGAATTTATTGAACTGATTAAAGTAAATATTTCAACACAAATGTTTAGATTTCCATCTAAATCATTGAAACTTGGGAAAATATTAAAAAAATATATTGGAATATGAAAGTCATAAGTATTGGAGGTCAAATAAGAGAATTAAATGAAATATATATAATAAGAGCTCGTTATTGGGGTTTGATTTGTATATATCTATTTTTTTAATTTTAATAATAAAAGTTTATGAAAACAATTTTATTAAATATTTCGTTATTTATACATTGCAAGAAAACTTTTAGAGGTATTTAAAAATCTATATTAAGCCTCTCAACGTTCTAGATTTATTTTGTATTTAAAAAATATAGTAGAACATGATTTTCTGTCACGAAAATTGTTTGTTGAATATAAAACCAATCATATTTTTATATTTTTGTGCAGCGAAATTCTTTAATGCAACAAATATGTAATATGTATCAAATTATTTGAATCAGAATGGTAGGTGTTGAGATAGTTACGTTAAAACTTGCAAAATCTGCAGCATTATTGTTATATCTAATGTCATCATCAATATATGACTAGAAGAAATTTTTTACACTACACAGTGTTTCATTTCATATCACCGTCCATATTATTGTTGTATTTTGAAACCCACTCGGAATATGGGGCCATTCACAAGGTTTCACGTTTTCCTTTTCGAATTTATTTGACTGCGTCACATTTTTTTCTTTATTTATACATAAATTCAATGTCCCATGTCGATATACTAAGCGAAAACGCTTTTTAGGGAGTTGGCAAACAAAGCCTTTTATATATACGAAGTACGTAGATCAATTTCGGTTTCTATCAATACAAATACGAGATTTGTGTCTTCTATAGTTAGATCCTTCGTAATCACAACGAAAACATCTTGGTATCACGATTCACGGAGCAAAAACCTCCGAGTTGGCTAAGTGCCACTTGTAAGGAACTTTGAAAACAATGTGTGCTGTACTAAACAAACTTCTACTGAATTAGGGACTTGTTCCACTTAAACGTTGCTATTAATACATCATTACTAATGAATTTTTACGTTTGTCTTAACTATTTTTATAACTTCAAAGATTCTGTATGAATTAGTAACTATTTTTTTCTTAATTATGCTATAACTTTCCAAATACCTACATTATTTGGGAGTGTATCTAGTATCGCTATAATATAGCAGTCTTGACGCTTCTACTTAGCGAGCTTGTAATTTGTTTCTACCCTCTATATTATGACAATATTTGACTATGTATTTTGTACTCCTGTTTATCATGTTTCATTTTATATAAGCGTTTTGGTTTTATCAGTTGTTTTGTGTTTCGTCGTTTCGTATAAGTAATCTTATACAAATATATATCGCACCTTTAGAATTATAGTGACTTAATGCGAAAATTCAACTTTTTGGGAATCGCTAAATAAAGAATTAAATATCTGTATAGTTTAAAGAAAGTAATAGATATTGACTTGTGTTTTAGGAAAATGTAAAGAATTTTCATTTTATATTAAAATCCATTAGTATTCTTATGTTTTAATTAATAAAACAATAAATTTTAATTATTGTTACTATTTAATTTTATTTTTTAAAAATAATGGTGCCAATTTAGGTCAGTGTATAACTGAAATTGGATTTTTTTTAAATACCTATTAAATATTGGGTCACTCTATTTCTGATGATTTGTTAAAATATGTGTTTCATTGCCAAATAAGACACTATAATAATAAATTTGAAATCGCTATTGGAGTTATTTAATATTAGGTCAAAAACTAAATACCAAAATTTATTTATTAGGTACAAGATTAAGCTTAAAAAAATTGACAACAGAGATCTTTTTTAAGGCTCTATCAGTAATCACAATCAAAGTTTTAGGAACTAAATTTAAAGTTATTAGAAGTTTTAACTTACTACAAATTACCAATAGAAAGTTCTTATAAATCGACTATAATAACAAAACTTAGAAGAATATAACGAAACTTATTTTAGAAGCGTTTATTACAACAAAAAAAAAAAAAAAAAAAAAAATAATTGAGAAACAATAGATAGGTAGGGTACCTAATATAATTAATAATTTTCAATCTTCTTTAACAGTAATTAAGATCTAATAACAGCTTTTATAAAGTCATGATTATGCTCATTACGTACAATATTATAAAAATCAAAAGCAAAGGTCAAACGCACCTACTCATAAACTTAAGAAATAAACCAAATATAAAAATATAACGTTACAGTACAAAACTATAGTGTAAAATTTTATAGAATAGAGGCATAAAAATCTCTATAGTAACTTGGAATTAAGTTTTTATTAATGAGATTGCGTAAGTCTTTTTTCTTATGTTCACTTAACTCTAGTCTTTGGGAAAATGATTTGGTCAAAACTATTTCTTCTGGACTCATCATTTTTTTACGCTTATTTCTTATATTAACCCGTTTGAACTCACTTTGACTGTAAGAGATTTTATAATAGAAGCTGAATGAATCAGTCTTTATAAATTTCAAAACTTTTATGTTATTCAAAATAACACTATTTTTATCTTCGTCTTTACTAAAATTATAACCCCATTTCTCCTGTAGTAATTTTAAATCAACGAAAAAATCGTATGTCAACTTTTTAACAATAAAAGGTTTTCCATTCTTACGTACGTTTTTAATTAGGGTAACATATTGATACGGAGCAGAAATGGGTCCAGATCTTTTTTTTCTTTTAATTTATTTTTCAATAAGGCTGTGGACGTTATCGCCTTCATTTTGTGTATGTCCCTTGATTAAGTATTTATGAGTTATGAAATATATTTTTTTAAAGTGAGTACCTAACCACATAAGAATAGAGAACCATGATAAATTTGTTTTTATTCTGACTACAACAATTGTGAGAATAAAAGGTGACATGTAGATATTTGTTAAGGTTTTGCTCATTCAAGAGATGTAGATAATAGAATACAGGACCCAATTTCGTTAGCTCCTCTGTGTCCCTGCACTTCATCCCAAAAATAGCTATACACATTACCGTATGCCCCAGATACACTCTCTTTTTTTTTGTAAACTGTTTCAGGTTTTTCTAACATTTCAACAATAGTGAAGTTAAGACAATTTAGCTTTGACTTATAAAAAAATGAAGAAATTTCTCCAGTTGGACATTGCATAATAGCATGTAACTCGTAGACTGCAGAAAAGTTAGTTTCATTAATATTTTGTCGATCCAGGCGTTTTTCTTGGCGACATAAATCTTTTTCTTTCAGATGTTCTTCGTATTTAGTTTTTATTTCTATTTTTCGATTAGCCGTTCATAGTTCATAATGTAGGCACAAGTCACAGCGGTCCTTTTTCGGTTGAAAAAAGGCAATATTAAACTGTTTTTTAAATACTTGATAGTAAAGTCAATAGTCACAGGTAGGCTTACCATCTAGTTTTTGAAATTGATCGAAGTCTTTCCAGATGTCCATTATTGTCTTCTCTCCACTTATGTAATCTCTGGATGTAGACGCTCTCAAATAGTGGGACTCTATCCTTGGGATTGAGTTAATGTGTTGTTCAATGCTTAAGAGGATTTCTGGATCTATAGGTTTTCTCGACACGTGCTTACCTCTTATATCAGAACTTAAAAATCCTTGCGGGTCAGTCTTCTTTTTAACATTTCTGATCTGATGATCGCATATTCCTAGCGTATTAATAAAGAAAATTTTACAAACACGGATTCGGTTATTGTTAACTGTAATATAAAATGCATTATTCGGTAGTCTAGGCTTAGCAGCATTAGCGTATGCGTAGCGTATCTTGGTTTAATTTCCTGCATGCAAGACCGTATATAAGATCTTTGTATTTCTAAATTTCCTATTAACCAATATTTTTCAAACAATGCCTTCCTGTCTATGTCATCAACATTTTCAGCACATTTGAGTCTACATTTGCAAGCATCTTTAATGACACGAGTTGGTACTTGTTTTTTAGTGTTACATGAAACATAAGCTTTACCCGTGTTTCTCAACATTTTTGATACGTTTTGTTTCCATTTAAAAGTATTTTGGGGACGTTTTTTAGATTCCATAGGTGTGTTCTTTGAAACTGTAGGGTTCATAGAACTGCTACTAGATCTTGATCTTGACCGGGGCCTGTCGTTGATGTAAGTTGGATCTGTATCACTTAAATCCACATCGCTTTCAGCCGAATGAATAGGCGATTGATAGTAATTTCTTCTGTTTGAAAGTTGACCCGTTACGTAAGATGTGGAGGGTCCGTTGGGCAAAGGTAAATTGGACTTAGAAAAAAAAGAATACGAAGAAGATGACGAGAAAGAAGACGAACTACTTGAAGAAGAAGAAGAACTGTCGGATGAAGAATCACGACGTGATTTTTTAGACAGACCAGAAACTATCTGGTCTGGATCCAATACTAAACTGAGTTTCGGAGATTGCCTTGTGCCTTGTAACTGTGAAATAATAATTTCTTATAGATAAAATATCAGATATCACCTTTTCAGTATTAACTTTAGAAAGCATTTTTGTGTCGTTATCAGATGGCAAAATATTATCTTTTTCTGTTTCATTCTGAAAATACTAGTTTAAAAATTTATTTTATAAAATAATATCCAGAGAAAAAGTCAACAAAATATATAACAAAACGTATTTTATTTCATCTTTATAATAGGAATAATTTGGCTTAAATATATTTTAAAAAAACACGTCAATATTGAACAAAGTCAACATTAAAAAAGATTTTAGTAATAGCTAGACGTTTGACTAAATAAGGCAGCCTGTATTAATAAATTATTATTGCAAGAAAGGCGCAATCATTAATACGATCTAATAATGCACATTTTTTTTAGTATTATAAGGACAAAAAGATTATTAGGTCTTTTTAAACACATATTTTTTTTGTTAAAGATAGACTTAAAGATTATTACGTTGTACAAAATATAAAAGTGTTTGCTATAACATGGACCTACCACCAAATGGGTCTGTACTTTATTAAAAATGTGGCATGTACATACCTTACTTTAAAGTTATGTAAAGCCCTAATCTCATTTAGGTCTTCACAATCACAAACACGCCACGAATTGCGCGTGAGACTTCCCGCACTTTACTGCTTGCGTCCCTCCCGAACTGAAGGGACGCGGGTGTAAGAGGTAATGTGAAAAGGACCTAAGTAGGCGTTTATTCTTTTCTACTCACTAATAGGTCAATATTTTAATATAGGTAAAAGCGGAATATTGTTCTTAGTCGTTTTATGACTTAAAGTCAAAATACCTAAATTTTGGATTAGGTCACTATAATTCTAAAGGTGCGATATATATATATATATATATATATATATATATATATATATATATATATATTCCAGTTCTAATTAATATTACAAAACTTTAATACAAAATTTAAATACAGTTTATCTTCTTCATTCCCTTTTACAAACAAATTAGAAATTTATAATATAGTCAAACATAAACGAAATTGTCTTATACAATATACAACAGTTTTGCCCACCTTCAACGTTTGGGGGTGGGAGTAGAACAGGGTGTAAAGTTCCTCATCCACCATTGAAAAGGCTCATGGCATTTGGCTCGTAAGTATTTTTTAGAAGACTTAATCTTGTTCATATATTCCTACATATATATGACTATATATATAAATATAGTCATAGCTTTGATTTTTCTCACGTTACGTTACTCTACACATAACTAGATCTGTCCGGTACTAGAAATATTTCATTATAATTATACTTTCTCCTTTATATTAATGCCGCTTATATGCTATTTTGTTGTTTGTTAATAAAAATATTTCATCCTACTACAGGATAGAGCTACAATTCTCCAGAACAATAATCAACTTCGTCTTTTATTTCAGATGACTCCAAGTGATGTCGTTACCTTCGCCACCCACCCTACCACTTTTAAGATTGTGCACTTTGACTAAGAAAAATAGCTGGAAAATTGTATAAAATTGAACAACAAAAATTGTTTTTCTTTGTTGAATATATCAATAATAATATATAAAAAATTGAAATGATAGTATTTTATTTTCTTATAATTAAAAAATCCTGAAATATGGTTAAAAATGAGCCCGGACACCACACTACGTCTTTAATCCACCATGCTGTTCCACTTCAGGTTGGCGTGTAGTTTTTTACAAAGAGTAACGTTTGTTATTAGATGTTGATGACTGTGACCGACTTACATAATCATAATTAGATTACATCGTGCACAGCATCTAACATACTGTATAAGGTTAAAATAATAAATAAATTGCTTTATTAATTGTAATAACGCATATATCTTCGCTTCGCCCAAATATTCTAGTCTCTCAAGAGGTTAAGCTTTGTAGGTGTGGGAACACAAACACCACCGCTACGACATGAGGTAGGACCAATTCATTAGAACAAAACACGGCCTGTCTCATACAGAATCTTGGAAAGTATTATTGTAAATCACATAGTAGGAATAATTGTTTTAAATATTGCTGTTAGTTTTTTTTTTTTCATATATATAATTTAAATGAACACAAAAGTAAAAGCTCAATAATCTAGTGAAATAAATATTATATATAATATGAAAAATAACTGAAAAATTGTAAATCAAATCTACCTCAGCGAAACTAACATAATATTTATTTTATTGAAATTCTACTCTTGGAAGGGTGAGTGTTAATCTAGCTCAACATGACTGTATGCAGTCAAAAAAGTATTCCATATGCAACATCCTCGTGAGCGAATCTGAGAGCACAATAGCTCGTAGTTTGTTATTCAAAATACTAAACTATTCCTGCAATTTTGTTTGGTTGATATTTGAAATGAACTGAACTAAATCAACCTTTAGAGGTTGATTTAGTTCAGTTCATTTCTAAGCTTCTTACGGCTGGCCAAAGGTCTCTTGTCCATTTAGGAGAAGGATTAGAGCTTAAGCCACAACGTTGTTCCACCTTGGGTTGGCGAATAATTTTACTTGCATGAGTAATAATCGCTATCAGGTGTCTATGATAACAATTGGGACCAACCGCTTTACGTGTCCTCCGAGACATGGTAGAGAGACCTACAAAGACATGTTTAAAAGTGTTATCGCGTATCCTGTTCTACTTTAACTTTAAATATATTCCATTATATTCCATCCTCCATTATATGCATGCTGTAGAGATGAAGAAAAGTACGGAAAGCTAAAAGAATTATTCATTTATTACCTTTGAATTAATTGTTTTCAAATAGTTCCAAAATAGTGCGAATGATTTTGCCATGTCATGTAGAATAGAGAAGACTAGAAAGAGATTAGTCAGTGGCTAAGTGTAGTAAAAATGATTGCTTCCACCTCTCTCACTATACAATAAGCAACTATCTTAGCTGCTTCACGCTGATTTTCTGTAGATTTTCGTACTGGTAGGATAAAACAGATGATTTTTTAATGGCTTAGATTCGGGCTGTTGAATATCCAAGTCACAAATCTTTTAAAAATTTTGGTAGTAAGTGAGCGAAGAAAAACATACTTTGAAAACACGTGTCTTGAAAGAATTAATGACACAGATTTATTCGCCAATTTGCAATTAATCAGCTTAGTCTTTTGAACTCATTTCTTTTCTCAGCAGTAGTATATTTAAAAGCTCTTACAATACTGTTCTCTGTCATTATAAGAGGAACAAATTATTTATTTTTATTTATTTATTTATTTATTATTATTCTTAGTCTAATGAATTAAAGTAAATTTACTTTTTCCATTGAAGGCATTAAAAAGTATATTACTTAGATTATTTATGATTCTAAGTTTATTTGTATTTGATATCTATTTTATTTCAATTGAAAATAAACGAGTAGGTACTCTTCAAAATCTAAATACCAAAATATCCAAATCTTCACATTCGTAATAGTATAAAGATATATATCGGCATTTGCTCTGCAAGCATTAGCTAAATTTTACTGTCTCCAGCAAAGCAACCGCAAGCGGGAAACTGTTTTGTGTTAAAGATTCCGGAAATCCACATTTGTGAAGTGTAAGGCGGAATAATTTGAGGTTACATTTCAGAGCTTAGGTAATCTGCTAACAAAATCGGCAATATCCATTAGTGAGCTATTTAGTGTTTAATATTAAGATAAGTAAATTTTTAATCAACTTCATAGAATAAATGGTTTTGAATTTTCACTGTATATTTTGCATTGTATTATTTTCTAACAAATCGATTCAATTGATTTTTGTTTTAATATATGATTATGAATTCAAAAAGAATAACTGTCGCGAGTTTGATTTTCGCTTCGAGCAGATATTTGATTTGTATTATACACAAATATTTGTCTGGATATTCGTTTTTGTGGTTGTTTCCTCATCGTGCCTCCTGAGAGTACGTAAATTCCTCGGTTCTAGTCCTAATACACTTGACAACAATCATTACGCTTGGTAGGAAAGTTATTGACAGCCACGCCAAATGTTGGCCAAAATTATATATTTAATGGAATAACGGAAATGAACAGGAAAAGCATACCTAACAGTAACGTAACGTCACAAAAACTTCCGTCATATGTAAACACACCTTTAATATACCATTTAGTTCTCATCCGTAATAATAAAACACCACTTTTAACTAAGTTCGTACAAAACCAATATCTCATTCCGTACTTAGTAAGAAAGTTCTAGCTTCTTTAATTCACAATGCAAATAACTTCGTTTAAATATATTATTTTGTTAGCTTGTACTACACAAGATATGGAAATTTATCTACAGCAGCTGAGAGCTGCAACCAAAAAAATCCCCACACAACATCTCATAGTGGCCGGTGACGTGAATGCCTGTAGTCACTGGTGGGGCAGTAGATTCAAAATCCATTGAGGAGCACAACTCCAGGGCTTTATCTTGGAAATGGACCTACAAATTTTCAACAGGGGACAAACACCCACTTTCGAGACGTACAGGGACGACAGGTTTTACTCGAGTTGCGTAGACATGACTTTAATTAGTCAGTCAAAAGTGTAGAATTGGAAAGTGGAACGAAATCTGATTACATCTGATCACAATTCCATCAATTTCGATCTTCGCGTTGGAGGACCCCTACAACCACTGGAGCCAATCTCGACACGCAGATACAACACCAAAAAGCGAGATGAACAGATTTTACTACAACCCTGAAGTCCGGTCTTGCAAAACAAGACGTGACTCTGAGCAGCGTCTTTAACGTCTCGAACGGAAAAGAGCCCGAGGAGATGTTAACCAGGTACACAAAAGTAATCCATGGTGCCTGCGAAACATCCATTCCAAGGATAAAGCTGTGGAAAGGCGATCCCCGACCATCGTGGTGGTAGGCTGAACTACATTTTCTGAGAAGGGAACTACTAAGAACAAAAGGAGGAATAAAGAAATGCTGCAACCAGCAGAAGAGCAAGCCTCGTCGAAGAAGACAGGCAAAGACATTAGTGAATTCTTTTACACGCATTAATGCTTACACATTAATTTTTTTAGCGTGATAAGAGGTTTGAATGTCTTGACAGATAAGGATGAAGCTGCGCAAAATGCCCGAAAAGGTACTTAGACCACTTGATAATATAGTGTAATGTTCATATATTGATGAATAACTTAAAACAAAATTATTCTATAGCGTATGTATACCACACTACAAGATATTGTGTATATTTTTTACACTGAATACTATTTAGATTTCATATAAAGGACATGAAATCATTTTAACGACGTTATGATTTTACTTAACTAATCCTAGATATTTATTTATTCTTATAATAAAGTATAACAAGTCAAATTCTGAACTTTAAGGATATGGCGAAAACTTTTTAGTAGGTAATGTGTAGTCAACTGTATCAGCCTGTAAACAACCCACTACTGAACGAAGGCCTCTTCCCCATATAGAAGAAGGGTTGGAGCTTAATTCACCACGCTGCTCCACTGCGGGTTGGTGGATAATTTTCCTAAAATGAGTAACGATCGTTATCAGGGGGTCTATGATAACAACCGGGACCGACGGCTTTAGGTGCTCTCCAAGGCACGGTGGGGAGAACCACAAGGACATACACCCAGACCAAAAACAAATATTTGTACAAATACATATCTGTTTAGAGCGTGAAATGAACCCGCGACCTTCGCGTGCGGGGTTGAGGTGACTACTTGCACCACTAAACCACAACGGTCGTCACTACACCAGAATGGTCGTCATATAGTCAACAATGAAGCCGAAATTTTTATTTTTTATTTTTGTCTGTCTGTCTGTCAGTATTTTGGCCGCAGAGCACACCAAAACTACTGGATGCATTTAAATGATACTGGACATGATTCCAGTTCATACGACGATACTGGAACAAAAATTTTTAATGTATGGCTCAAGCTGACGTACAAACTTTATTTTTAAACTTAATAAGGGAGATGATAATCACTGCTAGTCTATTATATAGATTTCCAACTATTTAAAATAGCGCGTATTTAATATAAAAAGTCTTTGGTACAATAAAAGATTTTTTTGTTCTATTTCATCTCATCGATAATCACTGCTAGTCGATTATATAGATTTCCAACTATTGAAAATAGCACGTATTTAATATAAGAAATCTTTGGTACAATAAAAGATTTTTTATTCTATTTCATCTCACCCTTAAAAGCATTTTAATATTTTTAAAAATAAAATAATCCTGTTGGATACTATCCAACCATAATTAGTTTTATGTAACTTGACAAAGAGTTGTCTCTAGAGGCATTTTGAGCAAACGCCTTTATGTACCATTCAATTAATGTAATATAAAACGTAAGTAACACCTCTTTTGTTGTTAATGCAAAATAAAAATTTTTAATATTTATTCGGCAGCTGAATAAATTTAAGTATATCTAAATTATATACATTTATGTGCTGTACCGTAACAAATTGTAAATGTCGTTTTTCTCTTTTAAATGAGAGGGATAAGAGCCTAATTAGCCGCTTTGGTTAATTGCGGATACAAAGACTAAGTTGAAATTTGTGAACGGAGATTACCTTTTGACCATTCACAACCTCCACTGGTGCTAGGAGAATATTCTTTTTTTTTGCCCAAAGAATTGGAATAGCCACGACAACTTGATTTATACCACAACTATTTGTAAGTAATTAAGTTTTGTATTATAAATATAATATAATTAATATTATAATTTTTAAAAATATTTCTATTTCTAAGATATATAAAGTATTCGGGTATCTTTTTCACCGCCTACGTACTAATAATGTGATGAGTCACCTTACAACAAACATTAAATATATATCGAATTATATAGTAACAAAATTTTAACAAAAAAAACCCGACTTCAAAGCAAAAAAAAAACGTATAACAAAAATGCACTAAAAAGTAAAAAAAAAAAATTACGTATTCTTTTGTGTGTAATCAAATTATTACGATAATATAATGTACAATTATTGTTGTTTTTGGAGTCGATGTCAGCCAAGGAAATACGATAATATACCAGTTTTTGTTATAATTATATATTTTTTTTTGTTTTGAAGTCGTTTTTTTATTTATTTTTTTCTTGATCTGCGAATGAGTGAATCTGTAGTGCGATAACTAATCTTATTTATACTAAGCTGGGCGGTGACAGTCACTATTGTTATTGCTACGTATATTATCGTATTTCCTTGGCTGACACCGACTCCAAAAACAACAATAATTGTACATTATACTATCGTAATAATTTGATTACACACAAAAGAATACGTAATTATTTTTTTACCTTTTAGTGCATTTTTGATATACGTTTTTTTTTTTTTGCTTTGAAGTCGGTTTTTTTTGTTAAAATTTTGTTTTATTTCTTGATTTTTAGTGAATCTGTAGTTCGTTCGTACCACCCTCGAAAAAGTCGCAATCGACCTAAGTAATATATTTTTTTTTTTTTTGCAAAAAAACCCACACCAACTCGAAATACTACGATGATCTTACAAATCACTTATAGAGTTTCTTTTTTTGTCAATTTAACATCGATATAATTTCTTTATTTTTTTTGGACAAAAGGTTATTATTTTTTCATTAATGGCATATTTTTTAAATACGTATTAAATGGTCTTTAAATACCTTAATCAATATCCGTTCATGTTAACTATAGTTGAGGTCGATTTGTATTATTTATCTCGCTTCTAAGTATAAATTTACACCTGATTGTTTATATTCAATTATCCAAACCAAAAAGTTAAAACAAAAAAGTTTGGTTAAAAAAAACAATTGACAGTTCAGTCAACTGTTTGCGTATTGTGTCGAGCCGTCGCAGAGGCATAAGCCGCGCCGTGCCATTTTTTTCTAGCGTCTATTTACCCGAATAGGATCTGTTCACCATGTGCGTGTTGCGAACCAACCAGTGTTGATACTTTTGAATATTTATAGAATATTAAATAGAATTATATTAAAAAGAATTGAATTAGGTATAAAAAAATTATTATTTGAATTTAATGAAACTATGGAAAATAATTTGGAATCAGAACAAAACAGCGAGTCGTCATAATTTAATAAAAACCACATGTTTTAAATTATTAATTTTGGAAAGAATAAATAATTAAATTCGTTACCGTATTTTATTTAATATACCTGTATAATAAAATATTAATATATTTATTAAAATCGAGTCGAATCGAGAGTACAAAAGCGAGTCGTTATAATTTAATAAAAACCACATGTTTTGAATTATTAATTTGGAAAGAATAAATAATTAAATTTGTTACCGTATTTTATTTGAATATTCAAAAGTATCAATACTGGTTGGTTTGCAACAAAATAGAGAATGATTGGGCTTTGTGAGTGTTTGGTTTATTACCCCTATTGTTCACGTTCAAGTGGAAAGACGTCAGATTATTTGAAATCTATTACAGATGGGATATATTGTTTATATTCTGCCTATTGAATTGCATTATGGAAACGTAATGACACAACGGCATAAGACATAACGTGCCTTCCTTTCTGCCTTTCATTAGGTATTACTTATTATACCGGGTGTAATCGTTAAGTGTGAACAGGCGATTATTCCGTAACTATTACAGATATAAAAAAAACTTTAAACCGATATCGAAAGTAGGTACTACTAATGAGTAAAATGACAATAATAACTTTTTAAAAATAAAAAGAGATATATCCAAAAAAATTACATTAAACACTCCCATACATTTAGTATGAGATAGTAGAAAGGTTTCAATTTCCTTATCTTAAGTGGAATAGTGCCTACTCATTTTACCCTTATCATTTTATAATTATGTATGATATGATATTGATGAATTTTAAGTAGATACACGTGTAGATTAATTATCTTACCATTTCAAATTAATAATAAACCTTGTTTCAATATCGTATTGATTTGAAAAAAAAAAAAAAAGAATGATACTCTTTGGTCTACAAGAATAAGTAATAATAATAAAAATAAATTGTTTCTTTTTTTTATATTAGATATACCTATGTGTTTAAGCAAACAAATAATTTAGTTTATAATATCAGGATGCGCGAATACATTATCATATTACATTTAAAATTTTATTTTGACCATAGTATAAAGCATCATGTACAAGTTTAAGATTGAAAATTATGCACTTTTACAAATATAATTGAATAAGAAAATAACAAGATTTTTCACAAAACGGTATTGGTTTAGAACGCTACACGAGTTGACGATGAAAATGCAGAAATTTAAACTGTGACGTGGGACTAAGGCTCTGAAAATAACCGTTAAGTCAGCACAAATTATATATTTAATGCAAAATGGGCCGTTTACATAAGACCCGTATAATTTTCTCTTTAAGCAACCTAAGTAATAAACAGGCTACGATGTCGAAAGAGACTGTACTGACTGCCGGAGATGAAGATGATCAGCCATGTTACCGTTCAACGGCTGGATGGCGGTATTGGAGCATAGCATATTGCACTTTCACGAAACCTGTGCAAGAAAACAGTGATGGAGAAAATTCTATGTGACAAATAACACAAATAAAATGACAATAATGTGATTCAAGTGATTGTAGGAGTATGAGAGAACGTTCAAAGTAGTAGAATTAACAGAAGAAAACACGTGGAAGACGATATATTGATTTAATTTAAGATGCATGTATTCTCGTCAGGTCGTCTCGAAAGGAATGCAAATCGGCTGAAATTGAAGTAGCGTTTTTTTTTTCTTCCTAATATTATTATCATTTTCTTCTAAGAATTTAATCATCAATGCATTCTTATTATAAAAATGTATGTTTTTTTTTTTTAAATCAAATTTACGTTACATTTAAATTTAATTTACCATGTAACAGCTTAGTGTATATAGATGTATATATCTTGTATTTAAAACATGTAATACATTTATTAATTTTGTGTTTTTAGTTCGTTTAGTTATTAATTAACCCTACGTAAACTTGACACTTTACTCATATTTTGATAGAATTGCTTTGAGCATAAATCTACTTACGCCTTTCCACTATCTGAATATCAGACCATACAGGCCTGCCAATTAGGCAATACGACTCAGTGAACGTAGAGCCCCAGTTAGTTTGTTCTTGATTTTAAGCGACCGTAACTAGACTCTCTTCAAAATTTTTAATTAGTCATACACTCATTTTGACATGAACGTTTCACGATATTAGTATACGGATAATAATTATAATATATATAATACTATATAAATTTTTCATATTTTATATAGAATTACATTGTGCAATTTTATTCTTTTATAAAAACTCGGATTCTTCGATAACTTTTAAGCAGATTTGCGTCACTAAGCTAAATCATACAGAAACAATTTAATAATACATAAATATTGCATATTTTATAGGAAACATTTTTTTTCATAGAATTACGTATAATAGGTATGTCAAGCAAGACTAGTTAGAACACAGGTAAATCTCACGACAAGCTTTTATATCATTTAATAAATTGTGTAATACACGTACTAAATTGATTGGTTTGATTTAATTTAAAGTTTATTTTCTTTTTTTTTAGGGCACTTAATATAAACTTGTTTTAAGAAATTTTTGTTTACCATTTTTTTTTTTTTCATTTATATAATGCGTCGTTGTTACATGGTCGTTTGCCTGTTAATATAGTACAGTCTAATTCTTTAAAAATTATACCTTCTAACGATTTGACACTACTTAACGTATGCTTAACCTACAGCGAAGAACTTTGAGTTTAAGTAGACAACGGCATGGTCAACAGTACTTCTCTACATTTTCTGTACTGTGCAAGCTCAGCATAATATGATTGGCAACATTCTTCTTTCTGCAGTAGCCTGGCTTTATTTTGCTGGAAATTGCACAGTCTTGGGTTGAATGATATCAACACCGTATTTTCTGAACTCTATACGGTATATATCAGTATTGTACATCTATGCTCTCTGGAAACAGGGCTATATGATTTATGTAATGTGTCCAATGGCACCATTCACCAGAACTTTGGACACATCCACATCATAAAGTAACATCACCTGGGCTACAATGAATATTTTTATCTCCTTAGGTAGCCCTCCTGTTTTGTTTATATCGGATGGTATAATGTTAAAATTAGTTATTTAAGTAATTAAATATATATTAGGTAATTTTTAATTTTAGGAATGAAGTCTAAAAATATTTTTCTTCCTAAAGGCAGTAATCATTCTCAAAATTTAATATTGCGATGATCACTAAAATGTCAACAGATATTTCAATTTCAGCAGCTGCTATTGCATTTTGATCTCCACACCTTTGAGCGCCGAATAAAATATTAATAAAATTTTCGTATAAGTTTTAATTTTATATTACGATAAAAGGTGAATTGCTAAGCCTCGTATAGACGTTAAATTTACATGATTATAATATATCATCATCATCATCATATCAGCCATTTAATTTCTACTGTTGAATGTAGCGACCAACTAACCAGTCGATGGAGAAGGCCTACGTTCAGTGGACATCCAATGGCTGATATGTGTGTATAAGTGTAGTACGCAGGCCGCCTGGTTCGAGCCTGGCTCCCTACATTTCTTGTGAGGCTACTAATGGTGTGATCCGACGGCGAGGGTTGGGTCGCTCAATACTGGTTGTATGCCAAAGCGATCGCATACGGTCGGTTTTGGTGAGTATTCGGGCTGCCAGACTGACGTACAGTTCTGGCGTCCGCCCGCGATTCCCACATATCTGCCGCCTCTAGGCGGGATGCATAAATGCATTTCCCTTCGTTAAAAAAAATGGTAGGGATAATGCACTGCCAACTCGCAGTAGATCAGCTTAGTGTATTAAGCTCCAAACCTTCTCCTATATACCGGAGAGGCCTTTTCCCAGCAGTGGGACATTTACATGCTGATTCAGTTCAGTTATCATATATAATATTACGCCATACACGCAATGGCCCTCACTAGAATGTAAATCCCGTGTTTGGGTTTTTTTTACAGTTTTTTTTTTATTTGTCGGTGTGATTAAGGAAATAAATAATATATTCTTTTATAATAAAACAAAAGAGTTTGTGAGTTCTTTGTTTACAAAAGCCTATTTATCGAGGAGCTTATTAGTTAGTAACTATAAGACAATATGATATGGGCTAGAATAGAAGAGTAGTTCTTATATCCATTCTATCCACATGAACATATCGAAATTAAATAAATATTAAAAACTTAACGTTATTTATAGTTTCCTCCATATTTACGCTCGATCTACAACTGATAAATTCTAACAAATAGCCAAAAGTTAATGTGAGCCAAAAACGACAAGCATGAAATAGCTCTTTTCAAGACATACAGTTAAAATGCCACAAATTGTAAGCAAAGGCTATTAAATTTCAAAAAAGGGAGATAAATTTGGTAAGCGTATGGAGAATGGACCTATTGTTCTACCGGACCTTAAGAATCATCAATCATAAGAAATCTAACCTTAATTTGCTTTGGGTAGACCCTCGTTGCAGGATGTGGTGTTCGGGAGCTATTTGTTCAGTATAATTTGAAAAATTATACCGTTGTTACATAATTTTATTAAGGTCAGGGATTAAGAATGAGACAAGTGAGTGATATATAGAACAATGAGTTTTTTAACGCGTTAATTTAAAAAAAAATATCAGTACAATCCAGCAAAAAATCGACTTTTTTTGCATTGAGTAGAGTGTTTATATCTTAGGCAAAATTGATCTAGAATGTCTTTTACATTATATTTTATAAATCACTAGACGAAAATTGCCACACCCTTATAAGTGGTCGTCTTTCTAAAACAATACTTCACAAATAATGCAAATAAAATAAAATAAAGCGATGTGTTAATTATTTCAATTACTTTATGAAACGTCATCATTTTAACATTAATTATACATAAAATAACAAGTTACATTTTTATACAAACTGTTGAGCTAGAGTATGATAAATATGGTATTACAAATATCAGGCATTGATTTGTCATAAATAATTTTTGTATAGTCCAAGCAGGTATATATCATGGTCTGAGTGTTTTTGTTTGTGTGTGCTTCTGAACCTCGTTACAAGGTTTCAAACTGTTCTCCAATATAGAGAAGAGGCCTTTGCCCAGTATTGATTCGTTTACAGGCTGATTTAGTTCAGGATCATTGATTTTTAGGCATTTGTATGTTTATTTGTTATTAGTTTACTGGTCACACATGAATGAACGAATAGTGCAACACTGATTTAAGTGTTACAAATTTCAATACCTTACCTTACCTACAATCATTAGATACTAAACATAACTGCAAATGAAAAAAAAAAAGATAACGCTGCACATGAATGCAGGCGTTACGAGATGCATACCCGTTACGTCTCTTTTGTGAGAGGAATCGTTACCGGCTTTTTGTGTAGTACTTGACATGCTACTGCTAAGATTTCATGTACTAAAATATAAAATATATTTATATTTAGTACTTGAATAATCAAAAATATAACCACGAATTATAAGGCTCTTTATTCCTTGCGTATTTTATACAAATATGACAAATAAAATGTATTAATTATTTATTGGTATATAATAATATGCGCTTACGGAAAAATAAATATTAAATTATAAGACAACAAAATTAAAGGAATTCTACTTTATTCAATGTTATTTGATTTGTTTTATCAAAAAACGAAACAAATATTACGTCTGTTAAGATATTATACTAGGAGTCAATCACAAAGCCACGGTGGCATGCGCCAGCGATCCCGTGGCGTCCTTGTACGACGACGAGGGCACCGCTGGGTTTTAGTGCGGTATTCTGGCACGTTCTGCGTGCCAGCGAGTCCCACATACCCGTCGCCTTCGGGCGGCGGGATACGTAAACGTATTTCCCAGGGTCAAAAAAAAAAAAAAAAGTCAATCACAAAAAAGCTATGAATTTATAGTGGATATTTAATAAAAATGCATTATAATAATACTACTTGAAAAGCCAGATAGGCTTTTACCAGAACTCATTTTCTTATTAAGGTGAGGGTAGATAGGCGTGATAGAATAAATGATCAACTCCGAGATACAATCGACTTAAATTAATCAGTATGCACAGAAATAGTACAATGATTATTAGGTAATTAGGAATCACTTCGACACAAAATAAACTTCAAATAATTAAATAGTAACGTGATGGCGGTAGTATTAAGCGATTCGTCACAAGCATGATGCGCGGGCGCTGTCTCGGTCGAGAATGTCGTCCAAGATGGCTGCCCGCACCGCTATCGACAATGACGCTTCGCTAGGTTGGCAGCTTGTCAACCTGACATCCGCCGGAAACGCCGTCATACTAATAAAATTAGGAAATAAAAAAAGTAACATTTTTGATTATTGCCTAATTTTACAATTAAAAAAGTACATAAACAAACAAAAAATATGTAATTGGTTTACTTTTTAGAGTGGTAAAAAAACTTAAGTAAAAAGTAGTAATAATGTACCATTACACTAATTGAATAAATATTTACATAAATAATTTTAACTTTTTCTTCGCTAAAAAATATAATAAACAATCTCAAATATAAATTAAGAAATTTTTTTAAATTAATCATCACAATGAACAATATTGTCCCATTATAACGGAAGTAATAAAATGAAACATTTTATTAAATAGCCCTTATAATATAATTAAATTATTATTAATACAAAAACACAATTTTCCATTATTTTAATATTAGAGTGAGTATAAATTATCTTCGTCTTCGACCAATGTGCGTTTTTAGTGATGATATACGGATCTGAGACGTGTTTTATAACTATGGACCTTTTGCACAAGCTCCGAGTCGCACAGTATGCAATGGAAAGGTGAAAATGGCTTGGTAATTCTCTGCGAGATCGAATTAGAAATGATGGATCAGCAGACGAACGAAGGTTGCCAACATAGCCCAATGGATTTGCAAGTTGAAGTGGCAGTGGGCAGGGAACTGACGGCCGCTGTAGCAGAAAGGTTCTGTACCGACGACTTGAGGAATGTCACTGGAAGCCGTTGGATGGAGGCTGCTGTGATCCGTTCGACAGACCGGTTTAAGGCAGCCTCCATCCTCACTCCCTTGAAGACACTCCCTTGGAAACACCACCCGCAGTTGAATGCCTGCCCGGCAGCAACAATCGGATCTGTTGCCACCTGCCATGCGGTCCGGGTCGCCACAGCCAGCGACAGCTAGAGAATGCGATGAAAACGATGGGCCGATGGCCGTGACTGGGTTAGCCATAGTCAACAGAGCGTTAACCATGACTGAGGTAGGCACAGTACCTCGGAGAAAAGAGGGGTGCAAAAGCGCAATGCTGCACCGGGGCCATAGGCTTGCGCTGTGGCCACCCCAGTCATGGTCAGCTCTACGTTGATCGCGGCTACCCCGGGCGGAATAAAGCTTAATTATACAGACTCATAATAAGGTTTGGAATTGTATCCTTACGTGTAACCCAAATAGTCTTGTTATGAAGAAAGTAATGAGAAATTTGTGATCAAAGAAATAAAATTAACTATCTTTTTGAATCAAGCAAAACATCATTTATATTTTTTTGTCACTTATTATTACATACATTATATCTTATTAGATTTCATTTACTTACAAGCTTTTTTTTTCATTATCAATACTTATAATAATGTATAACAGGTCCAATTCTATAAATTGCTGCATATGTTTTGAAATATATTTTTGGAGAATACTCCATAATCAATACAAAATCAACAATGTACTTTTTTTTTCATTTTTGTCTGCCTGTCTGGTCTATATCTTGGCTGCGCATAACGCGGAATCTACTAAATGATTTGAATAAAACTTAAGAAAATTTAAATCTATACTATGAGCTAGAATCTTGACTGACTACATGACTAGCACTTTTTATCCCAAAATTCAGTAATCAGGGAACCGACCCTTGGAAGAGTTAATGAAAGTAGTAACCTTATATTAAATTTAAATATAATATTTTCTAGATAAAACATTTATAATACGAAAATATCAAGTTATTTTATATTTATGTTGATAAATAAAAATTTCATATGAGATTCGATTTGAAAGTAAAAATTCATTTATTATTATTTCAGGGACCTTAATATGAAATAAATGTATAAAGAGTACACTGTAGAAATTGTAATTGTATATTTCACATGTATTTTAATGTAAATTATATCATTGCATTTATGAGTGCCAACGACTTCTATAATGAACAATATGTGACGTTGCAAGCTTATAACTGTATTAGAATTAAGTGGTCAATGTGGAGTCATGGTTCCAGAACTAGAGATCCTAAGACGTATAGTTCGTAGGTATTTAAATAATGATAATTAATATATTGTCTGCTGATGTAATAATGCCTGTGTAATAATATATAAAATCAGTAAAAAAGGGTACGGGCGTCTGTAAGCTCGTAGAGGAAAATTAATAAAAAAAAAAACAAAAAAAAAAGGTTATAACTGTCTAAATACATCTCAAACGACAAATAAGACAAATTATTTAGAGAAAATTAAATTTTCCCTGTCGGTCTACAGTCGCGTCAGTCACGTCAAAACTATATTGGATGGTCAGATCATTTTTAAACACAATCTTATTCTGCTAAGTAGTTAACTATGTAAAAAGCGGGGTACGTAACAATTAATTCATTATTCGGACACCCACCACCTCAGTCCCCCGAGATCATGGACGCTGTAAAGGGTCCGAAACGTCGGGAAATAATTTAATTGAAAAATTGTTAAACTTTAAATTTTTTTAAACAAATAAACGCGATAAAATCCGATCTAGACTTTTAATTAAATGAGTAAAATTCTCGTAAATATAAGAGAACAGTAGATAAATAAGCTTAGAATCATAATTATAAAATCAAGAATTAATGATTCATATATCTGCCAAATGATTTTCTGATAAACAAGAACTTTTATTGATGTTTTTTGTTTGTGTTCATATCATATTAGTAGTGGTGATAAAATTTATTTGTCCTGTAGTTGCAATAACAAATGTCACAGTCACGTAGCTTATGACCAAGATTTTCAAGTCAATTATTTTAAAATATTAAAGTCACTAGCATTAACAGTAAACTTGAAATATTACAGTTAGAAAAGTTAAAGTAATTACGCTTAACTAATAAAACCTAATAATATTAATACTAAAAATAAATAAAGAAAAATTAAAAAAATCATTAAAATAAAGTTTTTTTTTTTTTGCGGCAAGATAACTTTTGTTTGATGTAAATTGTGAGATTCAGGATGTTTTCTTGTATCGGCCGTCTCGCACTTAGCCAGCTTTTATTTCAACGGCTTTTGTGACAAAGCTTTTCTCCAAACAAGAATCTATACAAAATCTATTAGAAATTTTCAATTTGATATTCAAATTACAATTTTAATCGTCGATATATTTTGACAAATCATTGGATAGTTATTTATAACAAGAGTTTTTAATACCAATATTCCGTTATACGAATAAACGTGATTTATTAGACTCTCGATTACAATACCAGTAGTTTGAAACTATTAAGTCCATTAACCCATCTACTCAAAATCACCATTAAATGTTAGTGAAATTCTGAATTATTACGATAGGATTTTTTGAAATGTTATTCCGTTGAAAAATAACGAATTTCGATGAAACGTGAACGTTAAATTTATGATTTTGTTGAAATAAATTTTGTATTAAACTGACTTGAAACTCGATATTTCTCGAGTTATCTGCGTCGCTTTTTACTGTTTTCAACTTAAGAAAAGATGCCAAATTTAATTTTAAACAAACTATAATGAGGTGTGCAAAGATTTTTGTTTCTAACAAAAATATTGTAGAATGCATGAAATCAGACATCGCGTTATCTATTCTAGTTCTAGTATATATATATATATATATATATATATATATATATATATATATATATATATATATATATATATATATATATATATATATATATATATATGTATGAATGTATGTATATGTGTGTGTGTGTGTGTGTATATAATGTGGTCACAACAACTGACAACAATGCACAAATGCGGTCGCAGATTCAATCGCCCCTTATTACAAATGTTGATATAGGCCATACAGATGTTTGTCTTGGTCTGGGCGTTTGTAATTGAATTGTATGTGTTTCTGAACTTCCAACTAGGAGCGATCAATATTGATATTTATATTATTTCTGAATTTAGCTTAGGAAATGATGAGGTTTGGCAATGTTGATATTGATCATTTTTAACGGTGTAATATTCGAATTAAGTCAAAGAGCGAATAAAAAGAAATAAAAATCACAATGTACAAAAATTTAAATCGGATGAAATCGAGAAGGACTTCTAGTTGACAAAAAAAAAAAAAAAAATAATTGCACGATCTATTTTTGCCTTTTAATTTAATTTCTCGAAACAAAATATTTTTCAGCCTAAACTGTGTTATAAAATGTCAGCGGAGAGTCATCTATCAACAAGTTGTAAACTAAATTTCCAAGTTCGGACATTACAGTAACAAACATTTTCAACGTTTTGATCACAACTTGTAACGGACGACATATTGTTTCGTAATTCAATTTGTGACGGTCGTTGTATGGGTACATTAAATGGAGAGTGAATAAATAGGATTTATTCGACCTTAATCGAATTGTATTTCGATATAAATTTTAATCAAAAATAATTCTGATAGTAGTAATAATAAATAGTAATAATTAGAAGATATAACACTGAATAAAATTACATTAAAAGTGTAACAGCTTAGACCAGGTTATTTAATCAGTATAATAAAATATATACTGTACTGTACTGCAATGTATCAAGCCTGTAAACTACCCAACGCTGAGCTAAGGCCTCTTCTCTATATAGTAGGTTTGGAACTTAAGTCACCACGCTGCTCCACTGCGGGTTGGCGGATGATATATCTTACCATGAGTAACGATCGTTATCAAGTGTCTATGATAACAACTGAGACTGACGACTTTATGCGCTCTTCGAGGCACGGTGGGGAGACCCACAAGGACATACATCCAGACCGAAAACGAATATTTGCACCATATTTGCACAAATACAAATATCAGTCCCGAGCGGGAATCGAATCCGCGACCGCTGGCGCGCGGCTTTGATGCAACTACTTGCACCATGGTGCCACCTCGTGGTGTAGACCAGAGCGGTCGTTTATATAAACATTTTACATTCCAGATAATAATTACATAATACTTAATAGAATAGTCATGTATATAAAAGTAAAATATTCCAGTATAGAGGACGGGGCGGAGCAGTTCTTATAATATGAATAGATGTGAGGTAGATAATATTTTTTGTTAAGAAAAAGACGCTTGTGGTCTACTCATTCTACATTATTGTTACTTCAATTTCAAATTTTGGATATTTTGTTCTAGTAAATTAACCAAATAAAATATTATTTTATTAAAAACATAATGAAATGGTTCTCTTGTATTTGTATTAAAGCTTTTATTTGGATTTGATATTGAAAACAAAAGCCAGGTAATTTTAAATGCAGCTATAAAACCTTGACCAGTACAATCCACTTTTTGTTCTATTTAACCAACTGAGTGTAAATTCTAGAATTAGCTCGATGATTGCTGTATAGCTTATTTATTACTGTAATATAAAAATAATGTATAATCGTGATCCATTTAATCTATCGTTATTAATAAAAAAAAGGAAAACGTAATTGTATTTGTAGTGTCACGTCGCGAGCTTTTCGGTGGTTTTTTTTGGATTACCAAAAAATTGAACGAGTATATATCTCAAAGTTAAATTAATTTAAACTTAACAAGCAATATAAAAAAGTTAATTTCTACTTAGGGTAAGAAAATTATTTTTTACTCAGATATTAAAATAAAATTTATTAATTAAAATAAATAAATGAATTAATATTTGAAAAAAAAAACTGTATTAAAATCATGTGTCAACCACAACAAGCTTAAAAAATGTATTTGAAATATATATATATATATATATATATATATATATATATATATATATATATATATATATATATATATATGTATATAATTAGACTATATTTTTACAGTTAATATAATTATATTAAATATTGCTTTCTAAATTGGATACAATTGGAGTACGAGGTATTGTATTGGACATTTTTCGTTCATATCTATCGTCTCGTACTCAGTGTGTGAAAATTGACCAATTTATTAGTAACAATGCCCCCATTTCATTTGGCGTTCCGCAAGGGAGTGTTCTAGGTCCCACTCTATTTCTTATATATGTAAATAATCTCATTAACAAAAAAATGCAAAACTGTAAAATTATTGCCTATGCTGACGATACAGCATTAATTGTTCATGTACGGGATTGGAATGAGGTGAAATATTATGCAGAAAAAGCAATAAAAGAAAGAAGAGGAGGAAAGAAAGGAGAGGTAGAAAAGAAAAGAGGTAATGTTTTGGCTTAACACTAATCTTTTAACTCTCAACCTAGCAAAGACAAAATACTTAACTTTCACTTGCCGATCCAACTCTCTACCTCCACCTCAATTTTCTATTATAGCACACTCGTGTAATTTTCGAGCTGTTTGTGAGTGTCCCAACATACCACACGCTTCGTATATTAAATACCTAGGTCTAATATTAGACTGTCACCTTAACTGGACACTTCATATTAATAGCATAACCAACCGTATTCGTAATTTAATTCCAATATTTCGAAAACTCAAAAGTTCTGCAGATCAATAGACGTTACTCAATGTATATAATGCTCTTGCAAAAAGTATTATACAGTATTGCATTGTCGTTTGGGGTGGCATTGGTCAAAATGCTTTAATTCCTTTGGAACGTGCTAATAGAGCCTTATTAAAAGTTATGCTTTGGAAACCAAGGCTGTACAGTACTGATTTACTCTATAGAGAGTGCTCAGCTCTAACTGTAAGACAACTTTACATTGTAGCTGTTGTTCTCCGCAAGCACAAAAGTATTGTCTTTAAGCCTATTCCTAATCGCTATGCACATAGGGTTTGCGACACAGCTTCTTATAGAACGACTTTTGCTCGTCATCAATACTACATTATGAGTAGCTACTTATACAATAAGGTTAATAAACTTAAAAATATCTATTCACTACCTGTAAACAAATGTAAATATGTGGTAAAAAATTGGATTAGGAACTTTAATTATGTGGAAACAGAGAATATTCTTCAAATCTAAATTTCAAACGCACAAATTTGTACAAATTATGTGAAATTCATATAAAATAAACTATTATTGGACATAAAAACTGACAACTATGACACAGTTTATACTAGTATAGCTGTCAACGATAACCTCTTTTATATATTTGAATACTATGTTTAATTTTACTTGTAAAGAATGATTTGTACTTATAATATGTCAATAAAATTATTAAATTATAAAAAAAAATTATTATGTTGTAATATTTGAACATAAATATTTAGTTTGTAATTTACAAATTATATTCATATGTAGTTGCATTGTTGCAGCTGTAGCTAAAATAACTCACTGATCATGGTCACCCCATGTGTATAACGACGTGACGACCACGAGACGTACCAAATTCGAAGAACAGCCGAGTTAAATATTGTATCCGTTAGATTATTTTGTAATACAATTGTGACTTTTTAAATTAATGACCTTAATCAAATTATTTTGTTCACTGCATACTCGAAAGATCACGACTTGACCGATGAGACTACTAAAAGTAAGAACATAAAGTATTAACATAAGTTTATATAGAAAATATATTTGTAAAAACTATCAGAGAAATCAGAAACGGGTTAGTATTAATGTATGAAAAATTCATTAAAAATGTGAAATATAATTTGATAGTTCGACTGTTATATGTTTACATAACAGTCATGATAATCATTATAAGTGACAAATAAAAAAGTCTAAATCACTACAGGTAGCTAATATTTTTTGTATACACACTTTTTCTTTTCCTTATAAGTAAATTGTGTCAGTGTTGAGACAGAAGTGTCACTGGTTATTAATAAATATTTGTTTTCTACTTGTCTTAGCATATTTTAATATTTATTAATGTTTAACGTTTTCATTCAAGAGGAAGCTTTTAAAAGTTTGTAAACACTACGTACTGAATATTTTCTCAAAATTAAAGATTCGTCTAAAATATACAATTTTACTGCTATCATTTTAAAATTTAATACACGTCAACTTTTTTTAACTAATCTGCATATTTTTAACTTGATAACAATAATTTATTAGTACCAAGTAATAAGATTAGACAATTACTATTAGCAGTTTTAATGTAATCTTGTACTAAAGCCATGAGTAAGCGCTCATAGCTATTATTTATTATATCTTAATTTCATATATAGGGTATTTGATTCATGCATCTAGCTTCTTACTATCTAGTCAAATTTGTATACTGTCCTTTGCTTGTTTTATAAAGAATCGATATATTCCCTTAAAATCTGAAATACGCAGTGTACATTTGTGACATCTCGTAATGCGTCAATTATACTTTATGGTTTCGTTGCGCTTCGACGCGGACGTGGGTGACTAGTGTAGCGTCACACTGTGACGTGCAGTCGCAGTGCCAACGGAGTTTGGTAAGTTGAGTCTTTAGATTTGTTATTTATTACCAATTATTATAATGTCAATGATGACTTATGTAATGTTGTGACAATTACAATAATAAAATTGCAGACCCAAAACCACTTTAATATTTGCATCTATATATGTATATAGTTATCATATCGTGATGACATAACTATACTGCTATAGTATGATTTGTACGATTATTTATGAAACATTTTTTTTTCTGTAAGTATATCATCCGTGTATATATTATAGTACTGTATTTGATATTCTAAGTAAATAAATTATTAACGTAATTGTATAATTATTACAAAACACATTTCTTAAGTAGCAAATCAAAAAAAAATATATATAATGTCAATTTAATCTCTTCCATCCCTAGCTCTTTTATATCCACATTTGTCTCTTTAGCCACCAACCCAGTTATGACTCCTCTAGAAATGCAAATATCTGTTGTTATGGTGATCACTTAACTTTATCTGACCTACTCCTTATCTGGTTGCTGAAAAAAAAAAACAAAAATTATGTTAATATAAATATTTAAATGAAAATTTAAAACGCTTGCAATCAGACAAGAACTTAATCTAATATATTTGGCAAATATATATATTTATAAAACACAAGAGTGCTTTTTATGAGAATGGCATTTTCTACGAGCATTTGTCGACGTTACAAAAAATACCTGACAGTTTCGGTCGGCGATTTAAAAAAATATATAAAATAGATATATTGGATTTATCGTGGGTTCGTACAATAACAACTTTTTTTATGTTAGTGTTGTATTATTCTTTGTAGTTTAACAGGATTTTGCGGAGCTTAAATGGGTATATTTTAATTTAAAATATTTTACAAAGCTTTACAACTTGTTAACAATTTGAATGTAACTATTTTTGTTAAAAATTAGCTTTTTATTATAATTTATGTATTAACAGTACTAAATGTGGCTTGTTTTTTCCCAATGACAAATTTTACCAATTATTTGGTCTATTAAATATGGTAATGAGCGTTTTAATCGCTATGTACCGAGCACAAATACTACCGAGTCTAATACTTTATGTAATTCAAGCAATTTCTAAAGATGCTAAAGTTTGTTAAAGGAACGTTCCCGTAGATTATACTCCGTGATTAACTTGCTATTAACGCTGCAGTTACGAAGTTTTGGAAGTTTGGAAGTATGACAAGGTTATGCAATGCCTTTGTAAATGAAATGATATTTATTACCTATTGTTCCTAGAATTTCGCGTGGGATGGCTTTAAAATTTTCACAAAATATCGCTTGAGACAACAATAGGTATGGATGCCAAAATATTAAGCGATGCTTTTTTAGTGTGTCATAATTGAAAATATATACTGAGGAGGAGGGAAGAGAAAAATTACTATCACACTTTTTAGGTTTCTTCTAATCATTCTAAATCTAAAAGTATAGATATGTTTTTGAAATATAGATTATCTGATAGAAAAGTTAGAAAAACTTAGTCAAAACAAAGTTACTATTTTTAAATATTAAAGCTGGTAAGTACTAATCCAGTTATATACTTGAAATGTATTGTAATTTATTGAAAGTTAGTAATAATGCACTTATTTCAAGTATAATTTACAGTATCATGCATATTTACAATACGAAGCTTAAATAATAATTACATATTATTTTACAAATAAAGTCTGTACAAAATGATAGCAAGAATAATGACAGCATATTTCCTTTGAATAACAATTCTGATTCTCTGGGAAAAAATAAGCAGCCTAGTCCTGTCACTAGAGAAGCATAATTATGAATTGTTGAGTTAAATCTTTTAAAATATTTTTAAAGCTATACTCCAAAACAGTTTAAGTGATTGATAATTAGGAGTTAGTGAAATTTGCATCATTTAACTAATTCAGTCTTTTTGCAGTGTCTCCAATTCTGTGTCGTTATCTTCTTCGGTTGCGTTACAAAAAACCGTCCGTCTTTTTTCCCAAGGGACCAACATCAATCCCTCTCTAACTGTAATCACGACTAATTTCCACTAAGTAAGAACAAAAATGTTGATGGTGGCAAGAGTTGTTTTAATGTATTTTTTTACAGATTAGCGGCGATAAACTTAATTGAACTCTTGTAATCTATTATAGCGAGATAATCAACCACTTTATTCACAAGACTGTTTTTGTCCAAAGCACCGAGGTGCTCCCGTCCGGAGACCTGTTGTATTAATTTCGTTTTTAAAAAAGGCTTTCGAATGCATTGTATGCTACCAATGACTATACATAAGAGTAGAATCGTGATACAATTTTGCTTAGTGCTCATTAGCTTTTGCAATAAGTATTTTACATGTAATGTGAACCAACGGCGTGGTCCTTCCTAGCGGATTTCGTCATCAGGAAACCTCAAATTCTAGTTTTTAATTGCGTCAATAGCTCCTGTTATTTCGAGTAAGTATGATTTTAGTTCTAGAAAGTAGGTCTTTTTTTTGCATAAAACTGAATCGCTTCGCAATATAAATTTAAAATTCTTGTAAAATGAAATTAAACTAATTGTTTTTATTTGGTGGAAAAGAAATGTTTTAATTTTGTTGCTTGAATGTCAAATTAGCGTTATCACACTTATATGTAGTACAATGAAGATGGCAATATTATTTTAATGTCATTTAGGAGGTTTCATATTTATTGACGCATTCCGAATTTTTGGGTTTAAAATATATTATTATTTATTTCGTCGAATTAATCGATATGTTTCTACATATCACTTTGACCTTCAAAGCACTTACATACTCGTTTTTTTTTTTGCCGATTTTCAACATAATATTTTATTAGGTATAAATCATATATCAATCAGGTAATAATAATTATATCAACCATACCATTTGTTTAAAAAAAAAGTTAAAAATATTATACAGACATTACATGTCTACGAGCATGTCTGGTTATTGAAATTAAAAAGGTTTATATTAATTTTTCTTCTTCTTAGTTTTATTTTCGTAGTTTAGATTTAATAATAAATATTTTTATTAGTTCTCTCGAATGATTCCTGCTTGAATCATTAAGGAGTAAGTTGAACTTCAGGTCTGTATAATGTAATAGTGTCATCAGAACTACAATTTTATACTAAGATTTAAAAGAATTGCTAGATACATTAGAAATCTATTTGTTTACTGTCGAGTCTCGTATTTATTTTCGAGTTTAATAAAAATGCCTTGAAGTTATAAAATACAGTGCAAATGTATATAGTACACAGGGCCGTCTTTAACCTATTGAAGGCCCTGGGCATATTAGGGTAATGGGGCACCTATGACTTTGACAGAACACTATTTTCTTAGAATAGACAAAGAAGGTAAATAAACATGCTTCTATAGATTTTATTATTTTCAATTTGGAGAAGGAGTGTCCCCCACTGCAGATAGTTACCATCATGCTTAAAAAGAATTAAATACGATTTCTACATTTGAAAATATGTCTTCAATTTTGTTTTCTTTCAAAATTTGATATATTTCCAATATAATATGAGTTCCTTCGATTTCACTGTGAACAATTTTCAAGTAGGTATTCTGTTATATGCAGACATTCCATTTATAACTCTTTCTCATTAACGTCTTCATAATCAAATTCTGCAAATTCTGAGCAAATTTCTCTCAACTCTTTGGAATTCAGAGCTTTCAAGCGAACGAAATAAGTCAAAACGTTTACTAATGTTCTTATACGATCTTAATCGCTGTTTTAGATGAAAGCTCAGAGTATCATTTATGGGAAAAAAGTTTTCTATTTTGAATTTCTCTCTTCCATTTAGTTCAATTGACGTTGCAGAGCCATCAAAAAAGTTTCTGTGTTTTGTTATTTGAGATAGGTCTTTGTAGTCAGATTCCGGGTTTATTTCATTGGTCACAATATCGTATTTCCTTAGCTGACACCGCAAACAATAATAATTGTACATTATATTATCGTAATAATTTGTTTACAGACAAAAGAATACGTAATTATTTTTTTACTTTTTAGTGCATTTTTGTTTTACCGTTTTTTTTTTTTGCTTTGAAGTCGGTTTTTTTTTTTTGTTAAAATTTTGTTTATTTCTTGATTTTTAGTGAATCTGTAGTTCGATAACTGATTTATTTATATAAAGCTGGGCGGTTACAGTTCACAAGCTACAAGTACCACCCTCGAAAAAGCCGCAATCAACCTAAGTATTTTTTTTTTTTTTTTGCAAAAAAATCCACACCAACTCGAAATACTACGATGATCTTACAAACCACCTATAGAGTATCTTTTTTTTTTTGTCAATTTAACATCGGTATAATTTTTTTAATTTTTGGAAAAAAGGTTATTATTTTTTCATTGATGGCATATTTTTTAAATAAGTATTTAATAATCTTTAAATCCCTTAATCAATATCCGCTCAACCGTTCATATCAACTATAGTTGAGGTCGATTTGTATTATTTATCTCGCTTCTAAGTAAATTTTTTTACCTGATTGTTTATATTCAATTATCTAAACCAAAAAATTAAAACAAAAAAGTTTGGTTAAAAAAAAACAATTGACAATTGACTGCTTGCGTATTGTGTCGAGCCATCGGAGAGGCTTAAAGCCGCGCCGTGCATTTTTCACTAGCGTCTATTTACCCGAACAGGATCTGTTCACCATGTGCGTGTTGCAAACCAACCAGTGTTGATACTTTTAAATATTCATAGAATATTAAATAGAATTATATTAAATGAATTTTTAATGAAACTATGGAAAATAATTCGTAATCAGAACAAAACAGCGAGTCGTCATAATTTAATAAAAACCACATATTTTGAATCATTAATTTGGAAAGAATAAATAATTAAATTTGGAAATAATAAATAATTAAAATTGTTATCGTATTTAATTTAACATACCTGTATAATAAAATATTAATATATTTATTAAAATTAAAGAACAAAACAGCAAGTCGTTATAATTTAATAAAAACCACATGCTTTGAATTATTAATTTGGAAAGAATAAATAATTAAATTTGTTACCGTATTTTATTTGAATATTCAAAAGTATGAATACTGGTTGGTTTGCAACAAAATAGAAAATGAATGGGCTCTCTGAGTGTTTGGTTTATTACCCTATTGTTTACGTTCAAATGGAGACACGTCAGATTATTTGAAATCTATTACAGATGGGATATATTGTTTATATTCTGCCTATTCAATTGCATTATGGAAACGTAATGAGACCAACGGCATAAGTCATAACGTGCCTTCCTTTCTGCCTTTCATTAGGTATTACTTATTATATATTATGTTTATAAACATTTAAGTTAAATTATTAATTAATTTAAGATGTTTATTTATTTCATTTCAATGCCACCCAAAATTCCAACTGTCATTACTTTCTTGAGATTACATCAGAAAATATTCCTCTGCTAATTGACTAATACTTAGGTACACTTGTTGCACACAAAATGTCACATTTAAGATTTTAGTCTATGACAAATGACGCAAAATGGTGTCCGGTAAATATTTAGACAAATTAAAAATTTTAAAACAATTAGTAACAGTTAGTAAACAGTTAGTCTAGTTAATCACCGATGAAAAGTTATTCCTTTACACTTTGCCGTATAACTATTTTTGAGGTATGATCTTTTAAATACAGGACGCGCTTTGAAACGTGCTATCTCAAAGTTCAACGCAACATAACTCTACACCTGAGTCGTAATCTGAGAAACAAAATATAATATTGTATAGTTTAACTCGTAGTAAACATAAAAAACATAACATGTGATAGTCTTCCGAAACAAATTAAGTCACAAGGAACGATTGTGTGCAACGCGACCCGATTACGACGGATTACTCAAAAACTACTAGTCACATCTCGCTCAAATTTAAACGGGACCACATGACGAGCACTAGTTTTTGTATATAAAAAGAATCAATAAAATCGGTACACCCAGTAAAAAGTTATGAGGTAACACACATAAAAAAATACAGTCGAATTGAGAATCTCCTCCTTTTTTTGAAGTCGGTTAAAAAGGTACGATTCGGTAGGCTAATTATTCATCCATTTTATTACTGTTAGGATTTTTTTTTTAGTTTTCATAAGCTCATAATCGACATAAAATATATTATAAACCCAAATTTGTCATCTCTTCGTATATGTGTTTTAACGCGTAGCTTAAATAAAATTTTGTTTATGAAATCATTTGTCGCTGATACATATGTTTTTTATCTCTTATTAGATCGCTTCTAGAAATAATGTTTTAAACTAAAATTTGATTAATAAAATAGTTCAAATGGAACATAAAGCAAAATTATAATTTGTAGAATCAGTTAACTAGATTCAAAGTCAAAACTTTCAGTAAATGTACGATGAATCTTTATGAACTACCCACAATTTTCTACAACTAGAGCGAAGTTTTCTTTTGTTTTATTTAAGTGAGACTGACTACTATCAAAAATGAAATAACTAAAATTATTAATGTATATGTATAATAATAATAAATAATAATAATAATAATAAACGTCTCACACTCAACGGCCCCCAGTAGGATGTGAATCCTGTGTCGGGGGTCCGGAAACACACACAATACACAAGCACAAACGCCCAGACCACGACAAACATATGTATGGCCTATACAAATATTTGTCATCTGCGGGGATCGAACCCGCGACCGCTAGCGCATCAGCCAGTTGCTGTGACCACTGCGCCAACGTGTCGTCAAATGATATATAATAAATAGATCAAAACCATATTTACCCTTTTTTAATAAAAAAAATAACTTACATAGTAAATAAAGTAGTTAAAGCTAGACATTCTGTAAATATCTAAAGCATCATCAGTTTCATAATTGAGACTATAATTTATTAAACAAAAGGTTCGATAACAAATCATTTTGACATAATTTCATTGAAATACTTATTAAAATATATCATATACTTTGTTCCTAGTTAAAAATTATTATATCTACAAGTTTGGCCTGGTGTTTTTAAATACCTACCTGACTTCAAAAGCTTCTTAAGACTTCAATTTATGATCTTAAAAACTTCCGTTCTTCTAAAGAATAGACGTTAAGTATTTTAATATTATATTCAGTATTATGAACCATTAAATCAAAAGTTAACTTTTATTTTAGTAAATCTGAAATAAATTCATTATAATTTTGTAGGAGATAACTTTTTAACTCGATCCTTTAAAAGCATAAACTAATAACTTCATGCTTTCAATTTCACGAAATCTATGTTTCGATTTAATAAAATTCTGATTTTTTTTTAATGACAATTGATAAATTTAAATACACACTAAGAGCACAGTATATTAATATATATACCTATTAATATACTGTGCTAAGAGCTAACGCATTAAAAATATTTTAAAAGTTTCAGATTCATTTGTTTTCATTCATATTTAAATTACGATTCATAATTACTTGTAATTTAATGACAAATTTTAAAAGAGTAAATAATGAGTTACTTAGAGATACACTATCTAGAATAGTAATATGTTACAGAACATGCGACGCATAGCGGAACAACAGGAATAAATGTCAGCGCGGCGCAGTGTGAAAAATGTCTTCAAAAAACGTTCATTCATTTTTTTATCTCTAATCAACGGAATAAATTATTTCAAATGCACGACTTGAAATGGATCTAGATTTAAAATATGATTTTTTCATAATCATGATCATAAAATATTTAAAATATATAACTTTTTTTTGTATTTTTTATTTCTATTTTTTTTTAATTCTCTATTTGTCGATATTTAGTAATCGATTTTGAAAAATATTTTACAGTTTAGGGATTTGTATCGTTCACCAAAACAAAACTTTTGATAGTGGTTTAGAAAAATTAAATCACACATACATTATTATGTAGGATTATTTTACATATTGACGTACGTACATTGATTCGGGGTTTCTGGGCTGACCTATATATATATATGTTTGAATGTGTATACTACCTGAACTAAGTAGGTCCCAGGTAGTAGTATAGTAGTAGAAATATATAATAATATTCTGATGATGAACTATGGAGAAACAGAAATCCTCAATAGCTGTTGGTAATTCAAAAGTGAAACAAGTTAGTTGTCACAAATTATCTCTGCAACCATTAAATACAAACTCTTATCTATATAGAAGATTTTTTTAAATACTATGTATCAGTGTTGCCACCTTAGCCCTTTTGGGGCTAGATCTAGCTCTTTTTACGATTGGATTTCTCCAGATTTCCTTATTTAGCCCTAAAAGAGCAATCTAGCCCTTTTCAAACATCACACAAAAACACCTTTTGCCATACTTATTGAGTTGATAAAAGATATTGAGCGTTTTGTGGCAAAAAATTTGCCAGTGACCGTCGGCATTTTTTTTTTTTGTTTACAGTGTGGTAACTCTAGTTTTAGCGGTGAAAACCCTAAACACAAACTCTGCCATGTCAGTATAAACCAAGTCGTTTAAAATGCATTAATGACTGGTTCATAACAGTTTAAATTAGGTGATTTTTTTCATAGTACCTATTATAATACGTATATGTCATTGCGTTTTGATTATTGTTATATTGTTAAATTACTAATTATAATCATCTTGATGATTGAAATTTTATTTGAAACAAAAGAATTTCTTTTTTAGCCCTTTCTGGCCCCACTTTTTAAAGCAGAATTTTTAAAATCTAGCCCTTTTTCGGTGCCCGGATAGCCCGTTTTCAAAAATCAAGGTGGCAACACTGCTATGTATACTTATGGTTTCAATTGGTTATAACATGTATGGTTATTTATCTCTTATATAATAGTATATAGCTAGTGTTGTGATATTTTATAGCCTAACTTTTTTCTTCACTGAAATGCAGCTAATATAGCCTGTCAGATAAAATCATATTGTACTTTTAAAGATTATAGAATACAATAAAAAAAATTTATATGAAATAATAAACAATCATTAAACATCTAGTATAAATCACAGTATATATTTAATGGAAATCTGATATGAACTTACCGCAAATAATTAGATTATGGTTGACTAATGTGAACCACGACTTAATGATGTAATCATTGACGCTATTACAGAACACATGTAATAGCAATCGCTTATGGAAATCGTTTATGTTACATTAGTTTAAGAAAACTCCTTTATTTGCAAGTAGATAACCCATCTGGCTTCAATGTACTTTGAAGATGACGTAAAAATAATGGCAAAAAAATGGATCGAAAATAACCTAATATTTCAAACGAAAGCCCCATATAAATGTTATAGTAGTAAAACAGTGAACTGAATCAACAACGCGCATAAAACTCAGTATTTCGTCTAGTTTCAATTCAATGAATGATTGTAGTTACTTATTTGTTACCACGGGAACAATTTATTTTAAGTAATAATAAACTCAATTGCTTATAACTTAATTTCGCTTTGTTAGGTTATTCGCAATGAAATAAAATAGTTCTTCGATACTACTTCTAATTGGATCCATTTTATTGGATGCAACCTGATCTTGAATTAAACAATGTAACACACGCAAATATCGCCTATTTGTAAAGCCGTTACTAAAATATTTAATGAATGAAAATAATAATATTAGCCTATAGTTTTGCATACAAATGTTGGGCGAAATTTATAAAATTGTTATGGTCTCCAGGCCTCTAAACCATTTTAACAACTAAAAACTACAACATTGATTCCTTGATAACTTTACAAATTTTATTTATTTGTAAGTGCATGCAAAATTTTTCTTTATAAATTTAACATTATAGTTGGGCAAAATTATCTTAGAAAACTTTAAGTGTTTATTCAAAAATACATATCTTAATGATTATATATAATACAGTATTTTCTATAAAATTTTAATTAAAATAGTTCCAGTATGAATTCCACATTTTGTTTCTACTATCAAACAAAGCATATTCCACGATATGGAAATATTATTTGAACGTTTGAAGCATCAAACTCCAAACGTTCTAGTAAAATTGTTATCGTTAGTGACATACCTTCCTGCGGGACATACTTGCTGTACAATAATTTTTTCTGTAATTTCCTTTAAAATACAAGATAAATATTCTATTTACATTAGAAATTTTAATAAAAACGTATACAGATAACTTTATTATTTTAATTGCTGGAAAAAAAACTTTAATAACATAACTCTGTTAAAATTTATATAAAAATAAAACGCATCATTGTTATTGGGGGAACTTCCAAGGTTTAGTAAAACTGTGCAACCGTATAATATGTACACATTCGTTAAACATGAAAAATGTTGATAAAATAATATGTAATAAATAAAATCCGGCAAGTTTTATTCTACATCATAAATCTCTTCGTGTTCAGATTCATTGTTATTACCATGACTTCATCTCGTCAAGCCTATTATTGGAAATATACTTCATAATGTTATCTCTTCTCATCCCCTTACGTTACGTTTCCAAATGATACAAAGGCAATGATTATTATGTCAAGGATGACATATATATGTACAATATATATTCCTCGGAGAGCACGTAAATCCAGCCCGGTTGTTGTCATAGACATCTGATAGCGACCGTTACTCATAGTAGGAAAGTTATCCGCCAACCTGCAGTGGAACAGTGTGGTGGATTAAGCTCAAACAGAATAAATTTCTGTTTTATTAGTGCAAGATCACTAACTGTTAAGAGTTTTCTGATAAATAAAATTTATAATGATATTGAAGTAAATCGCTAAGAGAAGAATTATATCTCCTTTTTTCATGTTTATAATACATTTAACATATAGATATAGTAAAGAAGTGTAAACCTGACTCAGTTTTTCAAACAAATATAATAACTACAACTGTTGCACAGTTCAATATCTGCCGTACTGAGCAATTGTACTTATTCTACCTTAGTGTAGTTGGTATCGGTATATGTAACGCTTCCTGTGCCACACGGTTTCACCTACGCTAGCTTGGCTATACATTGTAGCGGTAACTTCATAAGCTATACATACTCGTATAATAAAATTTAATATTTTACGTGTCTGTATTTTTTTGAATTGTTTCATCAAATTTTTATTACGGTTCTAAAAACATTAAATATACACATTTCTATCGTTTTTATAAATGTCTGTCTTTCTCTCTCTGTGTTTGTTTGAACTTTGGCGTAGCTTTGCGAAGGTTGCGCTGATGTTCATGCTCGGGGTCACCTGTTTGGCGTGAGAGGCTGCCACTGAAAAGGAAGGATCCTTCGACCAGACGGTGTTGCGTCTGGTGGGCTACGCGCCACTTAACGTTTGTTATCGGGTTCTTGTATATATTATATTCAATCGCTTTGAAAACTTCGATAGCGCGATGTAGGATACGTCAGTTCGTATGTGGCGAGATAGTTGTCGCTACAGAACATATATCACCATTAAAGTATTAAGTGTAAGTCCTGAGGTAACATTTCGTGTTTATTTCATCGAATTGCTTGAGTTGTCAAAAATTATTGTAATTTTTAATTTTGTATTTTGAATAATGGCGTGTAGACCAATGACCAGTGCCTTTGAAAATGGTAAAAAATGAAAAAATAAATAAATAGGAGGATGAAATCCATTGGAAAAGGAAGAAGTTATAACAAAAACTAAAGAAAAATAATTAACGGGCGATATGAGGTCGGAAAGTGGAAGGGATGGGGGGTTTATGGTTAAAAAAATAGTTTATCTCGATTTCCGGCAAAACTAGAAGTCTTATGGGAAAAAGTAAAATGGCAAAGTTATAGGTATCTACAACTTTTGTATTTACACTTTTTTCACATAACCTCAAAATTTATGTGAAAATCCAAATAGCTAGAAGTTTCTGGTTTTTTATTTTTATCTTGTACAAAAAGTTTTTTTTTTTTTTACGAAATTTGGTATGAACTTAACTTCTTATGTCCCAAATGCACTGTATTTTTTTATTTATTTAAATAATTTACTTTTTTTACCTTATTTTGACTTAATATCGAAAAAGCACCCTAATTATCAATTGAAAATTCTCACATCAAAATATCTGCTTTTTAAAAAAAAGTTAACATGTGCGAATCGGACACGCCCATGTTCCATAGCAGCTAGTAACATCATATAAAAGTTCATGTAGTTCGTTGTAACTTTGATCGATGTTTTAATAATAGTGTATTTTTTTATATAAAAAAAAAAAAACAAAAAACTAATAACTATTATAAAAAACTAATAACTAAAAACGATATCTAGTAAATATAGTTTTTTATCACTTAAAATGATATTAGAAACCTCAATATCATTTTTAAAGACCTATCCATAGATACCCCACGCGTATGGGTTTCATGAAAAAAAAAAAATTGAGTTTCAGTTCTATGGGGAACACCCAAATCTTTTTTTTCTATTTTTGTGTGAAAATCTTAATTCGGTTCACAGAATACATCTACTTACCAAGTTTCAACAGTATAGTTCTTATATTTTAGGAAAGAAGTGGCTTTGACATACGGACGCACAGACAGACAGACAGACATGACGAATCCATAAGGGTTCCGTTTTTGCCATTTGGCTACGGAACCCTAAAAAGTCGGTGGGCTTCTTATTCGTTGAGTCTATATTTTCTGATAGTGTTAAAAAAATATATACATTATTATTGTGAATTTTCTCAGAAAGTGCTACGATGTAATAGGATCTGTGAATGATTTAAATGAGGCTTGCAACCAAATCACCTATTTAAAACTTTAAAATTCTCAATCTTTATAAACTTAAAAAAAAAGTTAAACATATTTTTAAATCACCATAAGTAAAAATTTGTAAACTGCGAAGATTAGAAATGACAAAGTTCCATAGAAACTTTAATTTTTCTTCATCCCCAATTTTACGAAGTTTCGAATAATGATTTTTTAGCAAACTTCTTATAACCTAACTATTTCAGTATAAAATTTCCACTTCATAGGTCTTAGTAGTATTCGAAATTTCATGATTAGTCAATGAATGAGCGTATGTCCTTTCAATTTTTAACATACGTACTCGTATGTAGATTATGGTTTTAGAAAACATGTAGTTTAAATATATGAGTGAGTGTTTAATATCCTTCTGTTTACTTTCTCCTCGCAAGTCAATAGATGGTGTTTACTAAGACTATCTAACTCGTAATAATATCTTAATTCTACCAGGCAACTTCGCAAATTCTTAGACATTCTAAGACTATCTAGATTTGAATAATACCGAAATAAAAAAACTGTGTACTTTTTAGACTTTCGAGCATTTTACATAGGTGTCAGTTTTCCTGACAGTGTTGATGCAATGGACGAATCAGTTCTATATTTATATTTCGACTACATATACTTTTTAAACTGAAGCGAGTTTGTCAATGGAATTTCTTAGATTAGTCGTATACAGGTATACTAAATGTTGAATAGAATTCCTAAAAAACCGTATGCAAAGAAACCTAATTCTGTAAAATGGGAAAAGTAGCAATTGTCATCGATCAATGTATTTCAATGGCATAAGAGGGGTGGCGCATTATCCCCTAATCTTTTTAATGCTTAAGATTTATCAAATTGAATATTTCACATCATATTCTATTACATGTATTATCCATATAGAATGGATCATAGATTTATAGTCCCTAATTTTAAATGACAGTGATAAAATACATGGAAGAGGTATTGCCGAAAAGACATCCAATTTATTCCCGTACAATCATTATAAATTTATTTGTATAGATTGACTACTAGGATTGACTTGTATTTTAACACCAAAAGAAATAGATCTTCAAAGATAATTATCAAATTTAAATTTAATTAATCTTTACAAATCGAATGGCGTACAAAACAAATGTTTTCCAACAATGAAATTATAAAGCTATTAAAGTGTAAGCTGATAAAAAATTAATAGTTAATCAAAATCATATATCCAGGCCAAAAATAGTATTCTGTCCTTTCTTTTTCTTCTTCTCCCCTTTTTTCCTCATTATTCTCTATATTCCCTCTTTCATTCTTGTGGTTTTCCACAAAATATGAGCTTTGGAGGTCAAATGGCAATAGTTACATATAAATATAATAATCCTGTGACGTGTGGACGTATTTACGGACGATTTGGTTATGACAATAGAAGATAGGGAATGATGTTTAGAATCTGTATTGCGTTTGATCTGGCCATCATGAATACGTTTTTGCGAAGAATGCTCAGCACCTTATTGCATATAAGAGCAGGTCCCACTCTAACCAAAATGACTATTTGATCACCAGACAGTACCATATCGACAAACTGACTAACTGCAAAATCATTCCAGATGTAAGCCTGAAAACCCAACATAGACGATGTTGTCCTTGTCATGGACTATTTATATGTATCTGGTAACCCTCAAAAATTAACTAGTCGAACGCAAAAATGCAAAACAATCAAAATCAAATGGTAATAATCAAATGATCAAATAATAAAATGGTAGTTGCTGAATGGGCTGATACTACCTGGCAAAGGTTAAGAGTCAAAATCTATCAACTCACACCGAAAGCACCCAGAAGATTCGGGATAAGGCTCAGTAGGCAATTACCTCGGCGGGAAGGCGAGTCTTGGCATTTCTAAGGGAGGGCGAGTTATCGACAAGGAAACGTGGAGATGGAATAACGACGTGAGGGAGGCGATTCGAGCGAAAAAGAGTGCGTTTAAAGAGTGGCAGCAGACCAACTCTCATGAAGAATACAACTATTCACTGAGCAAACATTGTCTAAATTACTTTATCCTACCTACCTACCTACCTACTGCATATAGTACATCATCTATCTCTCTCTGTATAATAAAAGTACTAGTGGCCCACCCCGTCTTTGCACCGGTATTTAACTAAAATTTCAAAAATTATAAATTTCTATTTTTCTGCAATATTAATATTTATGCAAAATTTGAAGTATATTGGATGAAGGAATTACGTTGTTCCATACAAACTTTGCCCCCCTTTTTCACCCCCTTAGAGGCAGAATTTCGAAAAATCCGTTCTTAACTGACCTTTACTTGGCTAACGGAATATTCCTACTAAATTTCAAGTTTCTAGGTCTTATAGTTCCAGAGATATCGTGATGAGTGACTATATCTATAGAAATTCTCCTATATAACATATATATATATATATATATATATATATATATATATATATATATATATATATATAGAGAGAGAGAGAGACAGAAATAAAATTTATTACAAAATGCATATTCTATATTTACGAGTAAATATTAGACGACCGTTCTGTTGTAGTGCTGCGAGTAGTTGCCTCAAAAACCGCACGCCGGCGGTCGCGGTTTCGATTCTCGCACAGGATGTATATTTATTGTACTGGTAAAGATATTTGTTTCCGGTGTGTGTATGTCCTTGTGAGTCTCCCCACCGTGCCTCGGAGAGCACGGTCTAAAGCCGTCGGTCTCGGTTGTTATCATAGACACCTGATAACGATCCGCCAGCCGGGAAATTATCCGCCAGCCCGCAGTGGAGCAGCGTGGTGGATTAAGCTTCAACCCTTCTTCTATATGGAGAAGAGGCCTTCGCTCAGCAGTAGGTGTTTTACAGGCTAATACAGAGAAAATATTCCCGATCGTAAGTTTGACTTGACATTCTGAATTGACTTTATTTCGCTATTATATTTAATATTATTAGTGCTATGGATATGGGCTAAAATGAAAATGATTTATCCTATTTTATTATATTAAATTCTGTTTAATCAATTATTAGCAAATATAATTTTATACACATATTCGATATTCCCATCCTAAATTAAAAGTCTGTATTGTCTGGGGTCTGCGCTGGCTAAGTCTCATGACTTCCCTCGGGTCAGAAGTAATTAATTTTGACATGTGTCAGTCACCCGTGACTCGATAAGCCAAATCATGTGGTGTGTGGTTTTTGGGGTGAATTTCTATGCGACATGAATTGACAAGTTAACCGGCGATTATCAGGGTTTTTCATTATTATTCCGATCTGTGTGCGGTTTTAATATTAGAACTGGAGGCGAATTTATTATAATTTTTTTTTTGGATATTCGTGTACAATGAATTCACCCTAATGGATGGATTTGTTTTGATTAACAAGGAAATTGATGTTTTTTTTTTTAATGTTACAACTATTGTTTTGTAATAGGTTTTTCTGTGAAATTGTAGTGAAAAAAGTGATAAAACAATATTGTCAAAAAATGTAATGTATGTAAATGATTTTTTTTTAATATTTAAGAAACTTGCTCACTATGCAATTAAAATATGAATTATCAATTTTGTACCATTATAAATATTTTTCATTAAAAATTCCCAAATAAGTTGATTAATTTTAATAAAATACATTATATTTTACACAACATAAATATTTAAAAGTTAACATTATTATGTAAAATAAGCTGCCGGTATTTAAGGAGACGGTAGATAAGGTTTAACCGATATGCAAATTATCTTCATTGCTAGTTTACCTGCCATTAATAGCTGAAAATATTTTAATATAAAATAACTTATTTTAATGAAAAATAGTTTTTTCATAAATAAAAGTTAAGATGGAACAAAAAATATATTTTTATATGAATACTTTTGAATTATATTTTAATTTGAATGAGTTGGATAGTTAATTGCTTGAATATGCCAGTGTTAGGAGATAGTACTGAATACTTATAGGCTATAAAACATCACACCATGACCTTCAGACGCGAAGCAGAAACTGTAAATAAATATGACACGAATCGAACAAACATAAAAACAAATAATGTAAAAAATCATCTTGTGTTAGGCGTTGAAGAAAAATGTTTCAAAAGACTTTCTATTACATGTATATCCTACAATCCATAATAGCGGAGCTTGGTGGATTAGATTTAACCCTTGTCCTTTAGAGAAGAGGTTTTTGTCCAGTAATGCGTCGCTTACAGGCTGTTGCAGAGTATTTAATAAATTGTATTATATTAATTTGCCTATCCAATTTAGTTTAACCTCGTTATTAGTGTTAATCCGATTAGATAAATATTGTATGGGAATAATTATTTAGTATACTAAGTCATGAACTACAATATACATATATAAAAAGAAATAGACCATTTTTAATAATAGTATGTTAAAAATGTCTTAGAAAAGCATCTGCGATACCTATACTTATATTTTTAACTATTAGAGTATATCGCAGTTAAAAAGAACCTTATTAAAGTTTTGTTTCATAAATTTAACTTCAAATTTATAAAATTTAAAACTTTTAGCAATACAAAGCTATAAGTATTATATATTATAATAGCCCTACCCATTAACTCGGCGCATCGTTAAGTACAACTTCTTATGTGCCTACATAAGTACACACACACTTTTTTTTGTATAGTTTTCTTAGGTTTAAATGTCTACAATGTTTGTGATGTCCTAAATAAATATATTCTTTCATTCTTCTTTCTTAATCAAATCTATAATGACTGTAAACTTCTTTATAAAGTTAGTTTATTAAATGAATTAAAAGGTTTGTTTAGGAGAATAAGCATAGAATAAGTAATAATAGCATACAAAAAAATGGATGTTGAAATGAGTTATAAAGCTTCTTTAGAAAGGATGATTATATTATGATAAACATTACCATACGACTGATAAAAACAATCTATAAGTGTCAAAATTAGGTGCGAGTGAAACAGTAAGGGACTATATCTTGTTACTTATAAATGAAATTAAGGATTTTACCAAAAATACTGCTACTAGTTTTCTACTGTGCATGTTCCTTCAACGCTTGACCACCACCAATGCTGCGCACAGCGTTAATTATTAATTAAATTGCCAATTAGAATATTTTTTTTTTGTATTCTAAGGGCCTATTTCATCGATTGCTGATAAAGGTTATCTCTCACATAAGTTACTGATAAGTTTCATTGGCAGGAGGTAAAATTACCCTTAGAGCCTGTTTTATTTCAAATAATAAACTACAACTTTTGCATAGAATTATATGGAGGTTGCGATTAGAAAAAATTGACAAATAATTGGAGTTTGATGGTAAAAAATTAAATTATATCTGTCGGATATCGTTTACGTTAGATAGTTTTATCAGCAACTGGTAAAATAGGCTTTTTTATATAATATAATATATAAAAAAGTGTGGTGGCGTATCAACCACATAATATTAGTATAGAATCAACAATAATCATATATCCATGTTCGTTACGGGACGTCACGCAATATTTATCCTTATATTGAAACAAAGTATTATGGGTAAAGGTGTTTTGTATACATGACATTTGATATATATTAATTACACTTACGACATATAATATTTAATAATAATTCCTACAATTAATAAATGTTTATTATTTTCCTATTTTGTTACAGTTATCTAGTTATCTTTCTTTATTGTATCAGGAAAAACAGGTAAAATTATTGTTTTATTGTTTATTTAGTTTTTCCTTATTCTTTGTTTATTTAGTTAAACTATGCACTTAATTTATGATCCACGGAGCCGTTATGAAAAAAATATATTTCATTGTTAGATAGTCTCTTTACTTACGAACTTTATGGGCTGTAAAACTTTAAGTAATAAGTAAGCGAGATGTAGGTAAGGTAGCGTTGGATTTCATCTAGGATTGATTATGATCAATCTGATTAGTTTTTCCCATTACAGTATACCTATTAGAAGTTGTTGACGATAGTGATAATAATTATTATCAATGTTATTTTAACCATTTTAGAAAATATAATAATATGGTTGGCGTTTTACTTTTTATTGTAATTATTTTATTTATTTCAATGTGAATCTGTAATATATTGTTTTAAACTAACGCGATCACTATTCATATTTAAATTTATATTTGTTCGGGTGCTTACCGCGTTTACAATTTTATTGAGGTCAAATCAATGTTTCAATCGCCATGATCACGGGGAGACTGACGTACGGAGATGGTGGATGGTGGCAGATCAGAAAAATCTGTCTACCCTCTTTCTTATTCGTTTAGGGCGACTAGTATCGGCACACAGACGCACTTGAACTTGAACTTGAACTCTGAGAACTGATACCGTGACGCACTTTCACACAAACTGATCACCGGATTCCACATACTCGGTATTCTGAAACCGTCTTCCCTATTAAAATTCGGATATTTTTTAATTTCAATTGCCTTGTTTACTAGTCGAGGGAAATGATGACGCTCGGATGATAAAACCTGTGGCTTATGTAATTCAATCCAATAATTAAGACCCGATTCCAGCAGATGTTGAACTATTGCCGATTTTTAGAGTTCATTTTTTTGTGACGGCCTTGATATGCTCTTTGATGCGACACGATATTGTTCGTTTAGTTTGGCCAATATAATATGAACTGCCACAACTACAGTCTAGTAAAACTGCTTTGTAACAAAGGATAATTGTAGATTATAATATAACATAAACACTCGTAATAAAACTCGTAATAAAATTATCAATCACACTAAAAACAGTATATTATCGTTTCTCTATTAAGTGATAAGGTTTTTAAAACATACCGATTTATAAAGTAAGAGTAGAAGAATTTGAGAACAATGTTCGTGAAATTACCGGTCATTGGTTTGAAAAAGAGAGGTCGTGATCCCATTGACCTCTGCTATTGTACACGGTACATATATCAAGATACTCCATAATGATACTTTTATAATAAGGTGAGCTGAAATGGTCCAGTGGAAAGAAATCTTATACAATAATATACAATATGGCTTAAATGGTAGAAGAAGATTAAAACTATGTTGTTCCTTAATTAATAAATTAGCTACATAAATCATTAATAGACATAGTAACACAAAAATATATTAATTACAAGCTACAAAATATTTAAAAAAAAAATACTATCGACAAGTAGCAAGTTATTTAATAAATGATTAACTAATATAATCCTAATTATATCGGTATTCAATCATATTTATATCAATATACAATCATATTTTTTCATAATTTAATATTATTTATTTAACTTCTGTATTTTGGATATGTATAATACTTGGACAGACGACTTGCGGAGAGTCGCTGGAAGCCGTTGGATGGAGGCTGCTTTTAACCGTTCGCTCTGGAGGTCAATGGGGGAGGCCTACGTTCAGCAGTGGACATCCAATGGCTGATACGATGATAATGATGATAATGATAATACTGTCAAAATATTTTATTAAATTAAGTTATTGTTAATTAACTAAAAACACAGCTTCGTCAAGTTTAAATAGGTGACGCAGAATCGCGTACATTCGGCTGGTTTTCGTTAACTATCATCACTCACGTTTACTGTCTAACAAGAAGTGCGTCGTTTAAATAATGATTTACCGTGCCGGGTTCATGGTCGAGCAAATACTTATAGAATACTTTTGTAGGAACCAATTTATATTATTATGACAATGGCGTGTTTTTGTTGTTGTGATACGGTGCGAAATGTCAGTGGGTATATTTATTACTTATTTACAGCAACATCTTGACACGAAATATATATGAATTAGCTTCATGGGGCGCTGAAGAGTAATCGACAAAAATCTTCGTAGATTTGGGATGAACTTATATAACTCAGTGTCTATTAGTAATTGAAGTGTAGCATATAAAATGTAAGGAAAAAGCACGGAAAATGTAAGAAATAATAAAAAAAAAACACCTGTCATAATGTTTTAGTCGTGTTCCACCTGAGTCACGGTCGAGGCACGTCTCTCTCTCAACACAGTGTAATGTGACTGTCATTTAAGAATTACGTTCTATAATTATAAATCACATTTTGTAGGTAGTGTAAATGATATATTTTTAAAATAAACACAATGTAAACTGCACCTCTTGACAACACAAATCTAACTCGATTAAATTGAATTCAAATATATAATCTTATCGGATGCCTACGTCACACAAAGAATACACCTTCCAAGTTTCAGATCTCTACGATCAGCGGTTTAGGCTGTGCGTTGATCCGTCAGTCAGTCATTCAGGACAAAGCATTTTATATGTATATATAGATGACGATTTATAATATGACTTATTTACAAGGCCGAAGATCATATCTGAATAACAAATAGAGATTTAACAAATCAGAGCAATACAAATTGCTTTGATAACTGCTCCACTGTCCATGTCATCTACTAGTTGACAAGAGTTTACAAACTAACCGCAAGCGCCCGTGTCAAGTAATGGTCGCTATGGCTATATTGCCGATGTCAACTGTTTTTCGACACGGGCATTAGTACGCGAAGTGCACCTGTCAACTGCAGGTTGATTAACGTATATTACATTATCACCGGTGGGAAATTACGTAACAAAACGTGAGATGCCTTGGGCAGTTTTATACAGTCGGTAAACTAAAAGGTCATTGCCCGGACACTCAAGCGGCTAAACACAAACGCATGTTACATAATTCTCATTTTTTAAGGATTATTCCAAAACGAATGAATACTTGGGATGAAAATTTTAAGGAAAAAATTCTAGAAATAAATACTATACTATACGTATCAAATAAAAAAAGTAATAATAATAATATCAATAATACTAGCGAAGTTAGTATGGCTTCTTTTCATTTTTGTGATTCCTTTTGAGACAACATTACTTATTACATAATACATGGTTCTAATCGCACAAGGTCGTTTAAAATATATGAGTTTATTAAACAAGTAGGCTTTTTTATTTTTTATATATAAATTTATGTCAACGGGCTCATTTTGTCGATGCCTTTTTTATTCCAATTTGTTTTGTTAATTTATACTCGGTACAATAGTAGCTGCTTACATTAGTAGTGACTTAATTAAAAACATAAGTACCTGGATGACCGAGCTTTGCTCGGTTAAATAATATTTACTCGTAGATACATTACATACCGATGAAACATAAATAATATTTTCAATCTTACTGACATAATAGTAAAATAATAGGAACTGGTAATTTAAATAAAAAAAGCTTTCAATAATAGTTTTTCACACAAAAGAAAAAACCTTGAAAAAAAAAGGAAAAAAAAAATTGGTCTGAAGACACTTGGTTTCGAACCCGAGTTTTCTTATTTTTAATTCGCCCGATTCCTATTCGAGCTATTATAAGATTGTCAAGGACAGCGAAATTTGCCTTCGTATTCTAATGATATTTTTCAATTGCGTAAAAAAAGGGATAAAACGACATTTTCTAAAAATAAATCCTAGCTAGATCGATTTATCGCCCCCGAAACCCTCTGCATACTAAATTTCATGAAAATCGTTGGAGCCGTTTCCGAGATTCAGATTATATATATATATACAAGAATTGCTCATTTAAAGATATAAGATATCTCTAATGTTGAACGTGAGTCCACCGACCAAAATATGTATTCTTAAATCTAATTAAATGCAATTTTTTTTATTATGCTAATGTACAATATGCTATTACTAACACTTGACTTATTTTTCCTAAAATTGGTTTTATAGCTATTTCTTATAAATATATTTCTAAAACAACTATTTCCTCGCGCCGATGTTTTTACTCAACATATCGAGCACACTCTCAATGACGGCGGTATCTCTGTGATGAATCGCCATCTTGAGACTGTGCTCGAGGATTTCCTTTTCCGTGGTCTCCGCCGCCCTTGCCACAAAACGACCGATTGCGTCATCACAGTCGTCGGTGTAATAGACACAGGTGTTGGTGTGTCTGGTCACCGCAACTACGGCGTGCGAAACGCTGTCGTGGAGTCGGAACCTCCTCGTCTTAGTCTGGAGGACGATGACGTCCTCGTAGGTCTGGCCCTGCGCCTCATGGATGGATCCCTGGTCTGTCAGCAATCTCTTTTCATCTTGCGTAAAGACCAGGTATTAGGTCCGATCCCTTTCTACAGGGACATGCGCACCTGTGAGGCTTATTTAGTTCTAGCTGTGTTCGCGACTTTGTTTGCAATTACTCCACTTTCATCAAGGTTAAGTATAATAATTATATACTTTATTGCACATAAAAATATATACAGAAACATAACAATACTAAGGTTTATGGCAAAGGTGGACTTATCTCTGAAAGAGATTTCTTCCAGTCAACCCATGGTCATGAGTAAGTCTTTCATTTAGCGAGCAAACAGTGCAAGAAATGTATATGTACAAAAATACTAATAAATAAATGTATAAAAAAATCGGATAAGAATACTAAATTAAATATATACATATATACACATACACAAACATACACACACATATATAATTATATACATATATATTTATACTTAAAATGTAACATATTACATACTAACAAATATATATATAAATACATAACAAAATACAAATACATACACATATACATATAGATACTACTATAAAATATAAACAAATACATACATATTCCACACAGATGATTAAACATTAGCTAGGGACAGCAAGTGTTTTTTTATTTTATGTTTAAACGAAACAAGGGAGGGACTCGTTTGGATATCTTTTGGGAGATTGTTCCAAAGTATGGAGGCGCGTACCGAAAATGAATTCAGCCTGAATTTAGTATTGCATTTCGGCACGTCTAGCATAGGTGTTATGCCAGGGCGCCTAGACCGATTGGGAGAGGGCAGGAGGTTAAATCGGGATCGAAGATACGACGGAGCATTTGGATCACGTAGGATATTAAAGAGAGTGGACAGGATATGCATATCACGCCGAAAACGAATAGGGAGCCATTTTAACTGAGCACGAAAGTGAGAGATGCGATCAAATTTTCGCAGCCCAAAGATGAATCTTATGGCGAGATTTTGAAGTCGCTCTAATTTTCTAAGTAGCTCCTCAGTCACATCCAGATAGCATACATCAGCATAATCAAGGATAGGCAGCAGAAGGGTTTGCGCAAGCATAATTTTGGTTTTAGATGGGAGAAAAAATTGGAGACGCTTGAGAGAGTGGAATGTGTAGTGTAATCTTTTGCTGACTTTGTTGACATGAGCTGCCCAGGAAAAATTGCAGTCCATGATAAGCCCCAAATTCCTAACTTTATCACAGTATGGGATTACGACCCCAGAATAAGAGATTTTAGGCACCGATTTCCAGTCAAGTCTGTTTCTCAATCGACTACTTCCAATAATGATAGCCTGTGATTTAGTTGGATTGACCAACAGCCCAAACGATTCAGCCCAGACATGAACTGCAGCGAGGTCGTTATTTAAATTTTCCACAGCCTCATGCAACTCAGTCAGCCTGAAGTGTCGGCATATTTGTAAGTCATCTGCATACAAATGGAAGGGAGAAGTGATAACACGAGAAACGTTATTAATGAAAACAGAAAAAAGCAAAGGAGATAAGACGCCACCTTGTGGAACACCAGCAGTAAGTTCCATCCAATCTGACATGTGATCGTCAAAAGACACGCACTGCTGGCGTCCAGAAAGATAGGAGTGAAACCAGTCAATAACTGCGGGTGAAATGTTAACCGCGCGCAAGGTACCAAGAAGAATGTCGTAATCAACTGAGTTAAAAGCGCTGCTGAAATCTAGCAGGATCATGGCAGTGAGCTTGGTTTGATCCATTGCATACCGCACATCCTCCGCCACGCTCAGCAACACTCCAACAGTTCTGTGTGATGGACGGAAACCAGATTGATAGGGACATATTAAGTTGTTAGAGCAGAGATGAGTATAAATTTGACTATGTACAACGGATTCTAGAACTTTGGAGAGTAAGGGAAGAATGGATATAGGCCGAAATTGAGAAGGAAGAGTAGGATTAGAGATTTTGGGTAAAGGAATGACAAAAGCTTTCTTCCATAGTGAGGGAAAGACATTGCACGTGAGTGAATAATTTATTATATGTGTGATTACAGTTGCAATGTCCTCCAGCACCGGAAGAATCATGTCGAGACTGAGGTTATCGCTACCAATTGCTTTAGTTGATATAGAATGGACATGCTTCTTGATAACTTCTTGCGTGACTGTTTCAAATGAAAAACTGGGTAGGTCTGGTGAGATAAGCGTAGATAAAAATGAGAGCGTTGCAGCCTTTGTATTAGAATCCACAGTTAAAGGTGGAGTAATAAAATGTGAGTTGAGAACATTAAGATTAACTGTGCTTTGACAGTTTACCATGGATTTGCCCACCCCTAACGACCTTAGGAATCTCCAAGCCTGGGATTGGCAGAGACCCTGAATTGATGTGTGGATATAACGGCGCTTAGCGTCCCTACACATTCTGTTGCAGATGTTACGTAGCTTTTTATATGAGTTCAAATTTTCTTCGGTTGGGTTTTGTTTGTTTTTTGTTTTAGCTCTATCGCGCCTTGCCATCGTTCGCTTGATTACAGGTGTAAGCCAGGGAGCAGGAGCGTGTTTCATTCGCACAGGTTTTACTGGCGCATGTATATCATAAATTTTAATCAGTTCAGTAGTAAATGAGACGACCATATCATCGATGTTGTCTGCCACGAGTACAATTGACCAATCTGTGTTCCGAATATCCTCTCTCAAGCGTTCCACATCCATATGCTTAAAGTCACGCTTATAATGAACTTTACCTCGAACCCTAGGTGGACGTACTTTGTATGCAAGAAAAATAAGGTCATGATGTGAAAATGGAGCTGTCATTTGTCCATGAGAGATTGCAAGGTTAGGATTAGAGACAAAGATAAGGTCAATAAGTGAAGGTCTGCAGTTGGGGAAGTAATGCGTAGGTGTAGAGAGAGGAAGAGTGTGCAGGTTAAATGATGACAAGATGGAATTCAAAGTTTGGGCCCTTCTATCATGTTTAAGTAGACATGTGTTTAGGTCACCCATGCAAATCACGTGATCGAAGGTGGGGACAAGTCTCTCTAGAACGTCCTCAAGTTCGTTAAAATAATTTATTTTATCATTGGGGCAGTATAGAACACCAAGTAGTATTTTTTTGTGACGGACACTTAGTTCTAAGAATAGATATTCAAGAGAACCAGTTATTTGATGGCTAGAGTAGCAAACAACACTAGCGGGAATGTGACTGCGTAAGTATATGCCAACCCCACCACCACCCCGATCAACGCGATCATTCCGATATAATTGAAAACCGGGCAGAGAACAGCAAGTGGATGGGATAGAGGGCCTGAGTCAGGTTTCCGACACAAGGATACCGTCGATTGTGCCAGTGCTAAAGGATGTGAGAAGATCAGAGTAATGAGCCATAATACTCTGCGCGTTGATATGCACAAAGGAAAGAGAGTGAAGGTTTTCAGGAAATACTTTTAACAGTTTATCTTCGAGTAAGTTCGAATCAGACGTTAAAGAGTCAAAACTATTCTCGGCGCTTGCATAATCATCTGAGGAACAAGTAAAGTAATCATCATTAATCATAATATATACTTATTAAACATATATGAATAATAAAATAAATAAATAATGTTACAAAAAAAAAATGAAAATAAACTACAAATTAAATAATACGAATATTAAATATAAAATTAAGGATTAAAAAAAAAAGCAACAATTTTTCTCATGCATAAGTTGACTGACCACATACATATTGAATTTAAAAAAAAATAGTTACACTAAAATAAGAGGTATAAATACCAAATTAAGATTAGAGATACGATTTAAGTGTTTTTGTAATAATATAATACTGAGGGTTATGATGTCTGTAATTTCGAAAATTTCAAACCAAAGACCTTATATTTTTTACAAGACAAAATATTTTTAAAATTTCTAAAATTTAAATATTACTTAAAATATTTCTTATCAAAAAAAAAAAACAAAAAAAAAATTTACTTAAGTAACAACTATGGAATGTCTTTTAAAATAATGTTCAAAATATGTTCACTGTACAGAATTGGACCTAGTACCGTTTTAAGTATAATTATATTAAACTAGAGATGACTAGGACAATTAGATTTATACAGTTCATCTCGTGTGATGTTCCGTCATATACCCAATTCGATGGTACCTGGCCTCAGTGTTTAGTCCTAATTTTCCTTGCGCAGCTCATTAATCCCTCGGGCAGTGGACACTACGAATAGAAATGAGTTGTTTACAACAATACAATTCGTTAAATGTGTCCTTATTCTATAGAGATAGTTCACACTGACTGGTAAACTGTTTTTAACTTACTACAAAAATCAAGAAGGTATTCAAAATTTAGTTGGTTGTATATTTTTTTTATTTGGATTTATTTGGATGACAAATGTCCGTAAGGACATGCAAAAGCTAGGCCTTAGTGATGACGATGCTTACCAGCGAAGTAAATGGCGCCGAATGATTATTAAAGCCGACCCCGCGTAACGGGAAGAAGCGAAGGGAAAAGAAAGAAGTTGGTTGTATATTTTGTATTTGTTATGCAATACCTTCGATAATTGTGATCTGAATTTGTTGATTCCATTTACAGATTTAGTTCTCAAATGATGCTAACGGAACTGTATTATCAAGACTCCACTATCGTGTCGTTCTGTCCATCTATCACATGAGTAATTGTTCAAATTTCAAACCGTAATAGATAGATACTTAACTTTTCATAGAATATTAATGGAAAAGGTTAAAATTTGATGGAATCTTCATACAGTTGTAAACAAGTCCAAAAAGGAACCAAAACTTCTATAATTTCTACTTCGTTAATTTGTTGACGTAAGCGACGTTTTGTTAGACAAAAATCGTTGTCTCGATTGCCATTGCTATTCCGCTCAAAGATTTACATAAGTAGTTTATTTTGTTGTTTATCATTAAGGATGAGTAATTTTAAGAAACAAACATGGACATTGTCCGGTAATATCATTAAAACAGTTTGAACGTTCCTTCACTATTCGTATTTGTATGTTAATTATTTTAAATCCTTATCACCAACTAAAATGTTACCATATTTATGACGAGGCTTATTTTGATATTACACTTTACCTGTATTTTTTTGCACTATATATAAATATATATCTTGTATATTAAGATATTAATCTAATATATGTCAAATATTTATTGTATATTATCTCGCACATAATTTATATGAGAATGACGGACGTCATTTTATAAAATAAATTTTCCATCTGGTCGAATCTCGGTTCTAATAGTGTTTTATTATTCGATTTATGTTATTTCTATAAAACTGTGATAAAAATAAATAAACAAATAAATAAATATGTTTAACATACATACACTGTCGTCTGTTCCTAAGGTAGGCAGCTTAATGTCTGTGTTGTAGGTAACAGCCGACTTATATACTTATATTTATTTTTTTGGTAAACATACATACATTTACATAATATACAAATATTACTCGTATATCCAGACTCGGGGCGGGAATAACAACGGAATTATAACCATGGAGTGGAAAGCAGAAAAAAAATTGAAATGTTAGATTATTTTTATACGGATAACGGATATCACTTCTGATCTATGAACAAGCCCACAAGTATACCTAGTAGAAGTATGCGATACCGTAACTTATATTTTATTCATATCTCGAAAACAATACCTAATTATGACGGCGTGTGTTTCCAGACCCCCAACACAGTATAAACATCCCACTGTGGGCCGTTGAGTGTGAGACGCTTATTATTTATTTAATAACGCGTTGCTAGGCTCTACACTCGTCTTTTCAATACTTATAATTAATAAATAATAATGCTAATATCAGGAGTTTAATTTAAATCATTTAAGAGGATTTAGTTAAAAATATATTCGAAAAATAAGTTCAAAATATTTAATTATTAATTTTATTATAAAAAGGATAATATTTATATTTATTAAATTTATTATAAAAAGGATAATTAAATAATTAAATGAACCATTTTCAGTCCAGTTAATATGAAAGCACTACGTCAAATACAACAGAACTTTGCGAGAATTCCAGCAGCAATTGACAGTAGACATTTTGTCAAATGCAGAGTAAAACTGTTAAACTGACTTTGTGTTTACTGTCCGGCTGTTCCAATTAGTCGTTGTGAATTTCTCGCCTTCGTACATTTCCTACTTATACAAAATAGTAACGTCAAAACCTCATATATATACTTAGGAGATGACTTTTGCTCTGCTTTTTGCGCAGGTAGCTTACTGAGCGTTCTTATATTTTAACTTAGATTAGTATGTGACTGTTACGTACGTACATTACATTTATACTCGTAACTCTAAGGGGAATTTTGAATCATTATATTCTACTTGCAATAGTCTAATGAAAATGTAATTATAAAAATTAAAGCTGTTACGAGATTATAAATTATGCAATTACATAGAACTATTCGACCCTTGAAGCTTTAATGGTTACTTTTTGTATATAATATAATTATGTATCATAGCACGATTTTTATAGAGACATACAGACAGACAAATAATTAGTAAATTATGATTTCGTTTCTATAATCATAGTAAAGACAATGGCAGTCGTTATTAAAAACAAACTGTTTATAAAGTAATAAATCCACTTCTAGATCGTCGAAAGCTTCACCAAATGATAAGTTATACGATCCAGTATCGCAAATGCAAAAAATCGCATCCAATTTTGTGCAGCAGATTTTGCGAGATATGGGAACAAAAACAGATAGACAGACAGACAAAATTTCATAAGGAACTCTATAATTACTTTTTTCCTATATATCTTACATGTAAAGACGTCGGCTAATATAGAAGATACGAGGATTATAACAGATACTTAGCATTTAAAGTAAAAAAAAAAACATGTAAATAATCATAATGTCAATATGTGTATGAAGTTTATACAAAAGCCTGACTTTTATAGTCTTTTTGTTGGCAAAAAAAAATTACATTGTTCTCATTTTCCGTTTCCGAGCCTAGTTAGTACAGCGAATGAAACACGTGAATCGATGTCAGATGGTCACTGATGAAAGAAAACATTTTGAGGATTTAAGGAAAACCCGTACGTTTCGGAAAAAGTTTTTAGACATGTTTACGTGGCAACAAGAAGTAAATTAGCGAAACGGATTAAGATGCAACCCTTCTCGTTATTAGAGAGGCCTTATTCGGCGGTGAGACGTGTACTGGCAACATAACAATTTCATCTTAATTCCCTAATAAAATCTAATAAACACTTTCCAGAATATACCTTCTTAAATATCCTAAATTTCCTTAAAGATATTGAACAAAATTTTGTGAAATTGGTTGTTACTATATTACAAGAAGTTTTCAATAATCAGACACATTATAAATATAAAAATTATAACATCTCTTTACAAAGGACGTTTTTAAGTCGAAAACGGATAAAATAGGATTGGTTCCGTATAAAAAAAATATAATACTCAATACTATGTACTTATAGAGCTAAAAATTCTGCAAAAAAAAATTCTTTTTGTTTCTTGCATGAGGATCCCATTTCATTTCTGCGTTTATTTGATTTCTTTTTTTAAGTATAACACTAAAATACAGTTTGTAATTTTATTCATTCATTTATTCATTCATTCGGTTAAATGATTTCAATGGTTCCAAAAAACAGAGTTTTTATATTTTTCAACTATTGACCTATGACGATTCCAAAGACAGGTCATTGACATTCAGACAGAACTGGATGACGGAACTTTATATCCTGTGTAGAACCTTCCTAGTTTTTTCCTTTCTAACAGGTGCGAAATTCACTAAAAATTATGTTGAACAAAAAATTCCTATTTCAAAATATCGTTACGAAATTGATAAAGCCGAGTAAAATTTAAATAAAAGTAAATTAATCCACTCGTATTAAACAATGGCGAACGAGCCGACTCTACAAGAGTTCAGATTGCCTTCATTTCTTACAACTTTTGTTAAAATTTTTTATTACTGAAGTCTGAAATAACTTGAAATTAAAATTCTTGTCTACGCATACAGTAAAACAATAAGGATGAAGAGTTTGTTCTTTTGTACTTTCTTGTTAGAACTTTAGTTAACTTGTTAAAAGATTATCGAAAAAGGTTTTAGGTGAAAACATTTATGACTCAAACAAAACATTTATTAAAATTTATTACTTTTCGAGTTATACCTTTGTTCCGTTAGCAAACAAAATATTCGGATCTTGGAGAAGCAGTGGTTGTGACAAGTGGTGGTGGTGACAAGTGTGGCTTAGTTTTTGCTCAAGAATAAAAATTTCGAATCAATGGTTAAATGTGACAAGAATTCTTGCAATCATTCGACACTAAACAGAACTGAATTGAATGACCCGTAAATTTTCGTGTTTGGAAAAGGTTTTTTCTGCATATTGAAGAAGAGTTGGAGGTTAATCTACTATGCTGTTCCAGTGCAAGTTGGCAGATAATTTACCCAGCTTGAGTAACCAACGCTATCAAGTGTCTGTGCTGACAACCGAGTTCGATGGCTTTACGAGTCCCCGAGGCACGAGGTCCCATAAGCATATGTACTCAGACCAATTATAATACACGGTCTTCATAGAAACAATTTCATTTTCACGATTGGAATTTGAGGCTTTTTCTAATAGCTTTTCTTTTTTAAGAAAACAACCATTGTAGTGTAGTCGTGCGAGTAGTTGCCTCATCGTTACGGTCACCGGTTTAATTCGCACTCGGGGCAAATATTCGTATTTATACGTATATTTGTTTCTGGTCTGGGTGCATCTCCTTGTATCCCCCTGCCTACTGTATTTAGTAGAGCACGTAAAGCTCTTGGTCCCGGTAGTTATCATAGACACTTAATCCTGATATCCATACAAGGTTATCCACCAATCCGCAGTGGGAGCAGATTGCTGGATTAGGCACCAATCTTTCTCTTATATGGAGAAGAGTCATAGTGGGATGTTTACAGGCTTCATACAGGCTTCAGTTCTGTTTCTAGAAAAATCGACTGAATGACATTTTATGATAGTGTATCATCACATGTGATCACTAAAATGTGGCAATTAAAAAGCAAAATATGGAAAATATATTTATCCAAGTTCTCATGTTTAAGTTGATGAAAAGTGTGTGTTAAGTGTTTAACGAATATAATTGATGGAGAACAGTGTATATAAAATGTATTATAGAAAGAATCATGTCCGAGCTAGCACCGCTAAATTAGCAAGTTTTAAATTTTATTTCAAAATAAATTTCGTGCATTCGTGATTTCATAAGTTTAGGGAGTCATAACTGTGATTGAGCAAGAACAGTTTTAGTCTTAATAGGAAGGAAATATTGGAAATTTTTAAGGGAATGTAATGAAAAATGAACTTTTTTAGAGATTTCATTAATATGTTTGGACGACAGAAGACAATCGAAGACAAGTCACTGCTGAAATGAAGACCCAGATTTTTAGCAGTGTCGACGTAATTAATTGGCACACCATTATACATAACAGCAGAAATATTGTTTAAGAATAGACATGAGTGCATATAACGGCTACCAATAACTAGCGCCTGTGACTTTGTAGGATTAACTACAAGCCCAAAACGCTCAGCCCAGGAATATATCCGATCAAGGTCCTCATTCACACTAGCGATAGCTGCTGCAGTATCCACAACACTAAAGTGGCGATACAATTGTAGATCATCAGCATAAAGGTGGAAGTTGGAATTAATTACCGTCGTTATTGTATTGATGAAAATGGAGAACAGTAAAGGAGACAGAACGCCACCCTGAGGAACACCCGACTTGAGAGTGCTCCAATTTGAGTGATTTTCACCCAACCGGACACACTGCGAGCGTCCTCGAAGATAGCAGTCAAACCAGTTACAAGCAGAGGAAGAAATATTCAATGATCTTAAAATAATTAAGAAAATGTCGAAATGGTCAACCAAGTCAATGAATCAGAGCGTTATATATCCGCCAATACGCATTTGAGCAGTATGGAGAATTAAGTCCCAATAATTCCGCTTAAAAGCAGAAGAGGCATTTACCCACTGATAATTACTGGTCAATACAGTTAGCAGTTGAATTTATACAGAAACAGCTTACTTCTGAGTATAGTCTACATCCTGGTTTTTACATCCTAGCTTTTATCATACATTATTATTATATTATTTTTTTATTAAAAAAAAATGGTTGAACAGTGAAAATACAACGAACAGACATTTACTTCCAAAACTATCCGAAACAACTACTACATTTAACCAAACTATATAAGCAATAAAAAAAAAATAAAAAAAGCAGAACAATGTCATGCATATAAATGCAAATAAACGGCCATTCTCTTCACACATCTAATTAGTTATGTATAATCATGTACCCGTATGTCGTTACAGGACTGCATTGTAAAACATGCATTTGGAGTTCTTCCAACTTAATTAAAATCAGCAATAGTTCATTTATCAGGCACTTAATATTCAGTAATATAACAGACAATTAGATACTCAACATACGTTTTAACGTGATCGACTAAATATTCATCACGTTTACTATTTACTTTTAGTTACGTTACTTATCAGAATCCGTGACATTATTTTTAATATTGCTACGGTTATTGCTTCGCTCAGGTGTGATTTAATAGTGATAGTGTGAGTGAGTTCAATGACACAAATTCTTCGGCCTCATTCAAAAATCAAACATTTCTTTATTCAAGTTGGCTTCAAAAGCACTTTTAAAACGTTATTTTACGAACCATAGGTGAATCTATAACCATTTCAGAATGTAGATCCTGCTGAGAAGAATGTGCAGGAAACTTAACAGAACTTTGAAAAATATAAAAAAGAACTTAAAAGAACTTTGAAAATATCGTCAATATTCAATTATTACAAATTCAGTCCCATGTCCTACATGAAAGACAGCGCCAATAAGCCCAAACGTGATTATTTATTATTCATATAGACTTGTACAGAGTAATATGCTGTTTAAGATTTCTTTTCTTTTCTTTTTTTTTTTTTTTTTTTTGTTTCCTAATTGTAAAATCGTTTGTGGGATTTTAAAACATACACTATATTATGTATGTACGTATACCTTAGTCCATTAAGGAAACGTTTACTTTACAAAATTGGAAACTTAGAGACTATATTTGTTATATACAGAAATAGTTTGTAAAAGTAATAGACATTTTATGAATATACATAATATAAGAGTAATTATAAAGACTCTCTGTCATAATTGTTAGCATATCTATATTATTTATCTCCAAGATCACAAATGCAGCGATAATGCGACCACGGGGAATCTGAGTCTGTCTTCCATCTCCTACTTGACTGTCCTGTTTGTATGTATGATAGGATCAGATTAGAGCATCAGTTGGGCATCAGCAGATTACAAAAATAGAGTCGTCGTCGTCTCGAAGTTGTTGACGACTACATCTATTTAGGACAAAAGGTCTAACTTGGTAGGTCCAACTTTGAGAGAGATGTCAATCCTCGAATCCAGTTAGGATGGGCAGCATTCGGGAATTTAAAAAAACATCTTTTCATCCATCATACATCAGTGCATTAAGTTGTAAGTCTACGACAAAAATGTTTGTTACTAGTGATTACATCGGAGATGTGGTTGCTGACTATGATGACTATGGTTATGACTATATTTAAAAAATCTCCGAGCCGCACAGTGAGCAATGGAGAAGGCTATGGTTTGGTATTTCTCTGCGATATAGAAATAAAGAGATCCGCAGACGAACAAAGGTTGCCGGACATAAATTATGACGTCCAAGTGGAATGGATTTCCATGAAAAATAAAAATCTTTCCTTTTCACTATTTAGCTATAAACGAGCTATTGGCTCACCATAAAGTGATCATCACTACCCATAAATACGGATACCATTAAAGAAGCAACAAATGCGTTACCGCCTGAAGGAATAAAGGAAATAATTAAAGGCACCTATCATAGTGTTGAAAATCTTGATTTTTGGTTCTTTTACTCGCAGTACCTACAACACAGGGGCTATTTCTCTAAAGAGGTTGTATTATAAGCTGTAGCTAATTAGTCAATTGCCCAAAGCAATGCAAAATAAGAAAAAATAAAATAAAAATATCGTTAAAACAAAATTGAACAAAAATTTTTTAAAAATAAATTTTCGATTAAGTAAAAATGTTATTTAACGCTTTAAATAAAATTGTACATGTTTGTTGTTGTAAATTATTAACTCTAACAAGCTTTTTAAATAAGTTATGGCCGCTTTAGTTGTTTTAGTGGCCTCATAAAGCCTTTAATACCTAGGAGACGTACGATTACGTATTTAACGACACTTCGTTTGTCTAAATTGTTTTAAAAACATTAGCTTGCATGTAGAATGATACTTATATTAATAAATATCAGTGCGTTTTATCGATAGTAATAATATGTCTCAAATATGTCTCAAAAGAGCGTGGTATGATTTTATATCCTACTATCGACCGCATGTATTCCAGTAATAATATAATAAATGTATATTACTTTGAATTTAATTGGGATTCTATTGTTAAACAGTTTTGTTCGGTCAATTACCGATCATTTAGGTACTGCTCAGCAAAACAACATCGCACACGCATGGCGCCGCGCTGAGTATATTAGGCCAACGCCGTGCATTTAATTTCAGTGCATATTTTACCGTGTCTTTAATCGGATGCGCTCATTAACATTAATGTTCATAACATAACATTAATAATATTTAAATTTAATAAACATTTTGAACCTATAGTTCTTTCTAATTCTGCCCCCGATAGTTGAATAGACGCATCTAACAAAAAGGTAAAATGGAGAAAAAAATGTTTGAATGTCAAAATCGGGAATTTCTTTGCCGTCTCTAAAATAAAATAAAAATAAAAATGAATTATGTACTGAATGATGGCCGACGTATTCATCTTTGATTCCTATTAATTAAAATAACACTCTACATTTAATTTAATTAGTTTTTTCATAAAATCCTTTTCATCTTAGCAAAAAAAATTGACTAAAATATTTTACGCTTAATTGAAAAGGCGCAAATCACCATTTGCACCCTTTCAATCTCGTATGATTATTTAAGTATTTTTATGCTTAGTATCAAGTTCATTCGCTACCCTCAACTTTTAAGAAGATAAGGCGCATATGGTTATATGCGTCTTTTCATTTAAGCATTTAGTATACTAATAGTATATCAATCCGAACTTAAAAAGTATTTAATTATGCTTTTCAAATTACGTTACAACCATGACACAACAATAAAAGTTTGCTAAAGTAAATGTTCTACTTTTAATCTGAGGTAGGTAGATCCTTTTTTTTTTAAAATCAAAACACTTTTTTAAAATCAAAAAAGTTTTTACTTAAGTAAATAACAAAAAGTATTTCTATATGGCACAATCACATCAGTCTCATTGGTAGTTTTTATATATACTCTTAATTATAAATTAAATTATTTTTAAAGTAACAAATTGACCTTGAAACTTAATCTTTAATAGTGCTAAGCTTGTTTTATTATCTCAACTTACCTATTTTGGTACCTTGAAATAAACAAACAAGCTTAGCGCTAGATTTTTTAAGTATCGAAATCAGTGTTGTTACACTTGTGTTATACACTCATCTAAAACTTCCAACAGTTACCTTATAGGAACTTATAATCTGTATTTCTCCTAGTGTTAAAAGGCTTACCCTAATCATCAATATCGAGGAGAACCGAACCCTGTGAAAGTTCCTTACCTAAGTATTGAAAATAAATGCTAACAAAATAACTACCATAACAAAAATTATTACTTCTCGCATTACTTAATTCACTAAACTATAATTGTAACTTAAAATATGAACTTTAAAATTATTTAAACATTATTCAACCAATCAGTCACGTTCTTATAATACTTATAAAACAGCTTGTACTTATTACAATCTGTGTTCCTAGTAGGAATATAGAAATACCATTTCGTATAAAAATCCTAAACTAACAAACTAAAATTTGTAAGTTAATAATATTATAAGTAATATTATTAATAGTTGTAAGTAATTATATATAACATTATTCTTCATATTCGACAACTAAATTAACTGAGCTATCATTGCAAGGCAAATTGTACCAGAACGATCTCCGATTCTCTGGCATTAAAGGAACTAATTTGTTTATAATTTCAGATTTACGCTCTTCAGTAATACCTTTAAATTGATTTTTAGACTTTGGACTTGGAATTCCAATTTTGATGTTTTTCATTCTCAGAAAGTCCAGTGCTGTTTCTGGTCCATTAAAATCGGTTTTATACACAAGTGTATTACGTCCTCTATGAAATTTAATTTCACACATCTTGTTCAAATAGGCTCGTGGCGTAACATTTTGAAGTTTGTAGACAGATGAACAATCTTCAAATGTACTAAAGTCACCCACATTCATACATTTGACAGTGATATTACGATGTGTATCAGTGACGGCTTGACGAAAATCGTCGAAATCATAGATGCGTTTCTTCCTCTTAAGTGAAAGCTCCACCTGATGATGGAACTCATCTGCTGACATAAAAGTGTGTCCAACTTCTAAATATCTGAACGTAATAGTTTCATAATTGACATCGCTTGAGTTGACTAAGAATACGAGATAGGAAAATAATGACCAATTTTTATTTTGGGCTGCACAGTTATCCAGCCACAACGTGATATTCTTGATATCATGATAATGTGTAAGAAAGGCTTTGAAACAGCTTGCGATGTCATCTTTTTTTCGCCCTGAAATGGCTTCATGCCATATACACGCATAAGTCTGTCTCGTACCGCTCAGCTTCTTGTCCCCAAGAGGCACAAAACTTTCATTAAACAATATTAGTCTAGGGCAAAACATAACGACCTTGAATTCTTCTAAGCGAGGAAGCATGATTACTTTCTCGAGGTCAACAGAGTAAAACATTGTATCACTGTTTTCGTTATTATTGTTCATTTGAAGTGTTTTATCTTCATTGTATTTCTGTCTTGCTAGAACATATCGGCTGTGATGAATTTCATATTGTTTACATACAGTGCAATTTCGATGACGGACGTCTGATTTTGGGTTGTGAATTTTATATATTTCGCAAGTCTCACATTCTTCGTTCCCTAATTTCGCAAAAGATATATTAAGTTCCTTTACAACCCTGCGATAGTGATCATAGGAAACGCAATTTTCGTAACTAGTTTTTTCACAAAAATCTTTGTGCATGTCACGAACATTCAAATCTGACGGTAAATACTTACGGTTTGGAGCATGCTCCCTTCTATAATGCGATAGCGCAGGATTAAACGAGTTTATGTGGTCTATAATGAGCTTGTTGTCTATCTTTTTCGGGTTAGGATTAAAACCCCGCTTGTCGTACACTTCATCATTTTGCACGTGTTTTAAGGCGCTTCTAAGAACTTTATCATTTTTTTTATTAAATCCAAGCGTTGTTAAAAAAAATATCTTGCATACATTAATTTTCTCTCCATTTTCATTATTTAAAAAATATGTTATAGTTTTTTCACGGTTGATTTTTTTTGAGTAAGTGTTTTTAATTTTTGTACGTCTTGCTGGTGTCGCTTGAGAAGTATTGTTGGCTATGTAAATATACTGTTCTTTGTTACTTAATTTACGAAATTGCTTATTTAATGTCGCTCTATGATCTGAGGAAATTTTCGAGTTGCATTTTTTTTTACAACTTTCGTCGCAACCCGGCTTTAGGCCATATTTTAATTTATTTTTTAATTCTTTTTTATTTCTTTTGCGCTCTTCTAATTTTGTATCATAATATTTACGTTTGCGTACAGTCCCCTTTTTGGTTAGTTGATTTAATTGCTCTGGATATCGATTTTGGGGCTCAGACTCATCTCTTTCGGGTGATTCTGATATGCGGATATTATTTTGCTGCGAATTTTCTATGTAATCACAATCTGAGTCGGATTCGAAAAAGTTAATTGTTTGAATGTCTTTATTCCGTGGAGGTACGTAGTCTTTGTCAAAAACAGAATCATCGGAGTCAAAATCCCTTACAGAAATGCTTTCAATGCTGCTGCTGCTTTTGGAGTCGGTTTGTGCGATGTGAGTGGGAACGGTTATGCAATCGTCGGTTCCGACTAACGGTTGCATAATCGTGCAATCGACGACCGGTTCCACGCTGTCAGCGAGACCCAAGTTTTTTGCATGACCTTCGTTATCAGCATCATCCGCGTTGTTATCGGGATTACTACTATTTGTCTGTGCTTGCGGTGTTGATTTTGATGTTTCTTTCGAAGAGGTTAATGACATTTGCTTAGTATTATAAGACGTGGATGCTAAAGCTTTAGCAAGTATATCGAAGTTTCGGCCTTTCTTCATTTTTGTTGCGTCTGTAAAAAAAATATTAATTAACTGCCAGTACCACTAAAAATAACAATAGATACATAGAAAATCTTAAAATTAAAAAATAAACCATAATATAAATTTAAAGGCAATGTTCAAGTTAAAATTAGGTATTTTATTTATGATGGCATTTGAACGAAAGAATTATGAATAAAACTTTCGTTCAAATGTCATCGATAAACGACTAGGTAATTGTGAACTCTAGCTAACTGCGTTTAGACATATATTAAATAAATAACAATGACATACATTTTTATAAATGCAAGTAAAATAATATAATATTACTCTTACCTTAAATAAGTCACCATACGAACAAAGAGAGCGCATGAGAGAACGACGTCCTGCCTGCTTAGCCACTTGGGCGCAACTGTTCGTTTGCTGTACATATTATTTTGTCTGACCCCCGCACCTCGATGTTTGTGGTGCTAAATTGAAAGGACGCTATTACACATTTGCGCCTTTTCAACTACGCACTACTTAAAAGTTAGGCTATTTCTAGAATGGCCAAAGACGTATGTACCAAATGCGCTCGAAAAAAACTTGATGTACGAGGTTGAAAGAGCGCTTATGACAGATGATGATTTTTCTTCTTAGTGTACATGACTTTTGTATTTAGTATCGAAGACGCATATGGTCAGTTGCGTCTAATCAATTTCCTATTTGAAACATGTGCCTTTTCAACTTCCGAACTAAGAAGAATATTATAAAACTAAATGGCGTTTTTACGTAAATGTGCCTTTTCAATTAAGTTTTAACGAAATCCGTCTTTTCATCTTCTGACTAATAGAAAAAAGTTTATAATTGCGCCTATTTTCGTTATAATAAATCTGTAACGGAGTGAGATAACAAAATAAGGGAATTACTATCAGATGCGCCTTCTTTTCTTGATTCCGGCAATATATATAACTCAATTTCGGCAAAAATGTTAGATGCGTCTTTTTAACTATCGGGGGCAGAATTTAATAAAATATATTTAAATAAAAATTATATATACTAAGGAGGTTTGGAGCAGTGGTAGCAGAATCGGTCTCCGCACATAACGTATTGTATCAGCTAAACAGAAATTTTCGGAATTTAGGTATTTGTGATACGTATTTCCGGACCCCAATCACAGCGTATTCTAGTAGAGTTTTAAACATTAGCTACATGTAATAATAACTGAATAACATGATTGTGTGGATTTGGTACAAAAGAAGGAAAAGTAAACAAACAACATACCAGCAATATTATTAAACAACTAGCGGCCCGCCCCGGCTTCGCAAGGGTATTTAACTAAAATTTCAAGAATTATAATTTTATATTTTTTATCACCTACACCTGCGTCGATACTGGAAAATATTTTATAATAGAAGGATTAAGTTGTCAAACATGTGTCAAAATAAAATGTTATTTAAATTAAAAGCACTAAGGAGTATTGATATCAACTTCGAAGCAAATAACTTTCAACCCCCTTTTAACCCTGTTAGGGGATGAATTTTGATAAAATATAAAACACTTCTTCAATCAATTAAGTTAAAAAATATTTATGCAAAATTTGAAGAAGATTGGAACAAGGGATCACGTTGTCCCATACAAACTTTGCCCCCCTTTTTCACCCCATTAGGGGTAGAATTTTGTAAAATTCGTTCTTAGCTGATCTCTACTCGGCAAAAAAAAAAAATATTCCTAGCAAATTTCAAGTCTCTAGGTCTTATAGTTCCAGAGATATCGTGATGAGTGTGTGAGTGACCTTTCGCTTTTATATATTTAGATGAATTTTTTGTCTTATTATATATATTACCTAAAAATAAAAGCTTCGTTTGTAAGTACATCACTTAGGAATGACTGAGACAAATCGCTAAATAATTTTTTTTATTGTTGATCATAGGCCAAATGAGGTTTTTATGGAAAGCAAAATTAAAAAAGTTTCACAGAAAATCAGAGTATTCGGAAGAAACTGAAATTGCTTTTTTCTTTGTAACTGAAAAAGGACAACGTCGAATTTAGCTAATTACAAGATAAGAAATATAGGAAATGATTTTTGCACTTCTTCTCCGTATAAAATTTAGCTGTGACTACTAACACGTGATTATTCTTACACCATTCAAATTTCAACTCTAAAATAATTAAATACGAGAACAAAGAAATTCTTCAGTTGATGAATCAAATATTATTTCATACAATGGCAATAGGTATACTGGGTTTATTTAGAACACTGAATCAGACGCGAGTTAGAACGTGAAGGGGAAATAGAAGATAATTGTCCCCGTCTCAAAAAAATAACTAGGTGAACATACAATTTAAATTAGGAATATTTGAAAAGTCACTTAACTCTGTACAGATCTTATTAAATATTAATTAGTTTTAAAATTATTCTAATACTTTTAAACCACGGAATACTGATAACTAGGGTTGCCACCTCTCCGGGTTTGACCCGGAGTCTCCGGGTTTGCATGGTGCATCTCCGGGCTCCGGGATTAACATCGAAATCTCCGGGTCAGACCGGGCAGTGGCAGTAAAGCGATAGCCAACCATCACGGCGCGGGGCGAGACTTAAATCAAGTACGAGAGTTCGTACAATCTAGTGATTCAACATCACCTGTTGATTTTAAATGGGTTCAGTTATTCAAAATCGAGGTGACTTTTCTTCACCGAACTGCCAAAAATAATCGTATTTTTTACACTAATCCATATAAGCAATGCTTTTGTAGAGCGCATTGGACAGACGAGCGAAACTGCTTGTCAGTGGACATGGTGAAGGTAGAGTTAATTGTAAAGATTAATTACAAATATGAAGTGCCGAGAATTTTTGAAAATTTTGAAGAAACCTGAACAAGAAAAGATACTTAAACAATCCCTCAAAAAAAAAATGTTTTAAGCTGGTCCAAGTTAGCCTAGCACTAGTTAGGTCTTTTATTTTATTTTATTTTGACCTTCCGTCTGGTGCAGGTGCTTTCCGGACATGGGTGCTTCGGTAAGTACCTGCACAAAATCGCCAGACGGGAGGCGACTCCAGCCTGCCACGAATGTGGGGCGCCAGAGGATACAGCGCTCCATACGCTTGAGGTGTGTGCCACCTGGGAACCGCAGCGTCGCGCACTTTTAGCGGTCTTCGTGCAAGATCTCTCACTGCCGAGCGTCGTAAGCGCTATGCTCGACATTGAGAGATCGTGGCAGGCAGCGGTCTCCTTCTGCGAAGAGGTAATGACGCAGAAGGAGACTGCGGAGCGGGCTAGGGAGGACGATGCCTCTGTTGACCCGCTCCGACGCAGACGCACGAAGGTAAGGAGGAGACGGTTTGCCCACCTCTTCTCCCCTCGTAATAATGGGGTCGCTGGCCGATAGTCGGGGAACTTCGCCCAACTTATCAGCGCGACCCCACATGTCTGAGGGGTGGCCTTTGTTGTTAGCAAGGCCACCCCAACTTTGTCTCGGGGCCCTGGATGTTCGTCCGGGCCTACCGCCGGGGCAAGGTGGAGAATGCTACGGCGACTCCATCTCGCCCCACCCAGGCGGATGACTGTTCACACGTGGGGTTTTTAGTCCGTGGGAGTCGGGCATATCCATTTCGGTGCCTCCGCGCCGGAGTGGTATCCATAATGGATTTAAAAAAATACATTACCAGTGATAATTTACCATTACTTTTTACTTTCATTAATAAATTCACACTTAAAAATGTTTTATTTTATATTAAAAAAAAAAAAAAACTATTACTAAAGAAATTAACTTTATTTTTAAAATCTCCGGGTCTACTGTTTTTGAAAGGTGGCAACCCTACTGATAACTAATATGTTGAACAAAAGATGAAATTTCTAATTACCAACATAATGTGTAGTTGGAAAAAATAAGTCAAGCGACAAATGAATGTGTACAAAAAAAAGAATATAATAAGAACCATTTATTGTGTATCAAATATTAATCTCCCACGCCTTTATCAATAAAATACCTATCATAAAAAGCTTTCCAAATATGTCTTCTTTGTCAACATAACAATATAGGCTTTATAATCTGTCCCTTCAAATAAGTATTTAAGTAGCGCAAAACACGATTTTATTTTTCATACACATCCGAGCATGCGCGAAACGTACCGTTTTTCCCGGCAGTACTGGACACCAATACATGCACAGCTTGAGGTGATCGGCAACTAACACATTCGTAATCTTGCACTATTAGGGTAGCGCAGAATCGTCTGAAATCACTGACACAAGCATCTGAAATCACTCACACATCAACATTAGTTTTCCGTGTAGACGTTGTGTATGGACTGATTACGCACACAAATGGAACTCTACCCCAGCAGTGCCGTGTACGTTAGTCTACCGCAGGGTGTTGTGATGAGTGAACGTTCTAACACTTTGTAACGGATCGCTGCTTAAAACGAAATATGAACTTCGTGGACAAACATTGTGAATAAATTTTAAAGTTTAGTGATTGAATTTTATGATTCAAATGAATGGAATAAGGTTTATATAAGTTTCGTGAACTTGTGGATTACTAATAAAAAACTTTATAAAAGTTTTAAGTGAAGTGGAGTGATAAGTTACATTCTTATTTCAGCTGAGGGGTATTAATTTTAATTCGGATTTTGATCAGGTAAGAATAGAATTATTACAATTTAAATATAAGAGTTAGGGATTGAAATTAAAGTTTAATTCCAATGATACACTGAATTAAATCATATAAACTTAAGCACTCATTATATTATACTAAATCCTACAATATTTATAAAATCATTATAAAATATATAAATATTTGTAAGTAAATAATTTATTTATAAAATATGCATATATAAATTACATACTCGCATTTGAAACTAAACTACATTTCTTTTCCTTTACACTTGAATCTGAGCTCTAATTTATATATTGGGAAATGTAAAAAAAAAATAGTAGTAACATGATTTCTCTTGGGACTCCACACCATTTTGATTACTTCTGTTTTACCTAAAATCCGTTTTCTAAGTTTTAGTTTTAATTAAAACGACGAAAGATTTTGTTCATTTTTGTTAAGGATGACGTATTCTTTTTACGTATCGACTTGGATATTTTTAAATAAAAATTATTAGTGACTTTTAGTTAGAAATATTTTCCTAAATTATTGTTTTTTTTTTTTTTTACGATGATTAAGCTCCTTAAACATTAGAATACCACGGTTAACTTTTATCCTATTAAAATTCAAATTACACATTATGAAACTAGACTTGTGACTTTGAATGTCAATTTCAATACAGTATTTTACAATAACTAAGAACTACCAACGACTTGGAATGTAGATTCTGCTTAAAAGAAACAGCCAGATCTACGTTTTCTCGTCTTTTTTTTTTTCTTTTATAGAAAAATATTTTTACAAGTAATTAAATATCTTACAGAACATGAGATTAAGTAAACTTTGTGAAAATCAACGTATGCCTATGGCTATGCCTACGCATCTTTATAATCCAACAAAATAATGTTTGAGAGATTGACGTGCTTTAATTATTAAAAGAAAACTTCTAATATAATCCTAAATCTTATTAAGTATATGACAGCAATGACAAAAGAACCCTTTTTAACAGTATCTTCCGTCATGGAAATCGGAGACTGTGGAACTCTACTCATTCATACCAGTTCTCGCTTTCATGCCTCTGGCACTTTTATTCCTCATACTTTGTCTTTCTTGCATCCTTCCTCAGTTTGTCATGGGGCGAGGTTCCCATCCAACTAATTATTACTATGTACTATAACTTTTTTGGAAGAAAGGTACGGATGAAAGTTTTATTTAAATAAATAAAAATAAACAAAAAACAACGATTTCGATATAAAATAAACAATACATATAAAAGGCAAATAATCAATAAAGCAAAGTTTTTAACAAATAAATTAAAACAAAACAAAGCTATATAATAAACAATTAAAACTAGGGTTTTATTTATTTGGGATGAAAAAGTATTACCTATTATATTTTATTATTTTGTATGGTATTTTGTACGATTTCTTTTCAATTTAACTTATTTTACTTAAGTGGTATAATTTATTAACAATCTTCCAACTATTACAGTCAAAATTAAAGATTTACTGAGACAATTTCAATTCAGGCCTACTTACTGCATTTTATTTACAATTTTAACAATTTTCTAACAATAGTTACATTTCAAACTAATGACAGCTATATAATATTATTATTATTTACAGTCATATTACTTAGCCTACCTCTATTTTAAAACCTATTATCTCTTATACTATTAAAAAATATATATTCACATAATATACTCGTAGACTTAGTATATTTTATTGCTATTTCTTTTGTTTACTATCCAGTAAGTACAAGAGTTACTACAGTAACTATTATGTGATAAATTTAAACTAGTAATATATATATATATATATATATATATATAGTGATATACATACACATATATACTTACTTTTTAATCTATTTTAACTAGTGAATTTGTTAAAAATAAGACATTCCATAAACGTCTGTCCTAGAAAATTCGCCATTTTTTCGTTTCGTATCAGAAAGGCTATCTGATTTTCCGCTTACAGTACTTTCTTTTCAATCTGTCTTCTTGTCGCCAATCAGCTAAGATCGGCCCGAAAAATGTCTTCCATAATTGAGTTTCCTTAAAAGTAACCTTTGAGCCTCACTATCTTTCCGGAGTAATCAAACTTATTCAGTAACTTGATAAAATGATTTTTGTTTGATATTCTATGAATTAAGCGTCTGAAGTCAATACATAATAATAATAATAATGATATATTCATTATAAGTTTGACAATAAAGTTTATATATAGGTGAAGGAATTAAAATGCGATGGCATTAACAGTTTCAGTTCGATTTTATTACGACAAGTGCTGAGAAAAGTGTAACTCAAAGTTTCCGAATTCACAAAATAAATATTTCCTTTCTAGGAAAAAGTATTTATGTATCAAGTCTCGCAGTCTGCATAACAGTTACAGTACAGCCAATAAATAATCCTAAAGTTTGTTTAAATAAAATTAAACAAGTGCGAGTCGGACTCGTCCATGAATGGTTACGTAGTAGCAAGTAACATCATATAAAAGTTCTTGTAGTTCATTGTAACTTTGATCGATGTTTTAATAATAGTGTATTTTTTTATAAAAAGCATATATATGTATATATGTATATATATATCGCCTCTTTAAAAGAATAACGTGATATTTTATAAACCACAACTTTACAGGAGAGCAATTTCAAACATTTAAGAGTTGATAAATTCTAAAATATTGATAATGTTACTTACTATTAATTGTTTTCCTACAGTATGGATTTCATGAAAAAAATTGAGTTTCAGGTATGGGAAACTCCCAAAATTTATTGTTTTTTTTTTCTATTTTTGTGTGAAAATCTTAATGCAGTTCACAGCATACATCTAATTACAAAGTTTCAACAGTATAGTTCTTATAGTTTCGGAAAAAAGTGACTGTTACATAAGGATGGACAGACAGACAAACAGACACGACGAATCCATAAAGGTTCCGTTTTTTGCCATTTGGCTACGGAACCCTAAAAAATACATTCAATATCCGAGATATATTATTCAGTTCAAGATTATACGTTTATAGATTATATAAATCACAAATATGAGGAATGACACACACCGATTTGGTAACTTTGGTTTCATGAAAGACGTAACTAAATCTACAACTATTAGGTTTTTACTAGTACTTTAATTTTTTTTTAAATAAAGCGGATTCTTCTCAGTAGAATTTATGTATTCCGAATAGCTTATAACTATAATATATTGTGGTATAATGACGATTCTAAAAACACTTTTAAAGTCAACTTGAATAAAGTCAATTTAAATTGATTGATTACGAATATTTCTTCGAATAATATTTGTTTTTAGACCAGTACGTCAGTAGAAAATGAAGAGTGACATCCCGTGTGAAATAAAATTGCGCAGTTAAAAATAAGCGGTAATAATAATCTTGGCATTATATGCTAATCCACTGCCAATTGTGCGGATTACCATGTTCCTAATGTTCTTTTTATCGCTTTGGCTTACTTAATCTAAAAGCCTGTAAACGTCCCACTGTGGTTATATGACATAAAACATAGTAAAAGTTGAAAAAAGATGACGAAGCTTTGTGGCTTATTGCCGTATTACTACTAGAAGTTAAAGTATATTTTTTATCCTTGTATAATATAAAATACTTAAATATTTTAGTACGAAAGCTTATCAAAAATAATAAATGATATAATTTTTATAATCTAAATCAAATAATTTCTTTATTTATTAGCCTCAGTAGTAATTGTATTGAATAAATTAACTCCTACAAGCGTTCATACAAATACAGTATACCGTATCACATTTATGGATACGATTCTTCTCCAATAATCAAATCATAGTGTGATATTTTGTAGCCTGTAAGACTCAATAAATGGGTTGTTTATGGCAAAGCTTTAAGAATCAGATTAGTTACTTCCGACATTAATGGTCAAACAAATAAATTGAATAAGATTTTTATATAAGTGTGGATAAAAATCTTCAAAATGTTAATATTTCTTACCTCGAGTATAAAAGAAACATAAAGGAGATGAAATACACAAACTGGCAAATCTTATCAAAAAAATCAGCATTCTAAAACACTGGTACATTTCGTCAAGTCAAAAGAGCTCACTTAACGAGGACGCCTACTTAAATAAAATTGTTTGTTTGAAATCTTAAGTCTGCTTTAATTTCTCTCATTCACGCTATTTGTTCATTATCTGTCAAATTTTCGAATAATTATCATATACATATATATACAAGTTCATTTTAATGAACTTATTTATTTAATGCTTAAAAATATAGTGGATACGACAGTAAGCGATGAGTAAATATGTTTAATATTTATCTCGAGCTTAGATGAAGAGAAAATCGCAAGGAAACGTACAACCTGTACGTTTCTATACAGCACATGTCAGGAAAAATTCTAAGACAAACACATCTATAAAGCCGAACTTAAGTAGCGTGTTGGATTACACTCCAATTTATATCCTTGATGGGAGTAGAGATTTTTAAGCCAGTAGTGAGACATCTACAGTACGCACAGTACAGGTGCATTATACAGATGCCAAAAAAGAAACACGCTTAAACATAAATATATATCCTAAAAATATAAAATGTATGCGATGCAAATATGTAAGAATTTTATTAATAAAGTGTATAATATTAATTAAGCAAAAAATAAATTATTTCTGCACTTAAATTTGTTAATTACGTTACTGTTGCTTTGTTATAAGCTCATCTACGAATTTTTCAGAGGCTCTATTCCGTAGTAGTTGTTATTGATTTTTAGCTACGTAGGCGTCACTAATATTCAAGAAAAAATTATTCTAATCTTAATCTTTCAAAGTAAAGTAAAATTCTTTGATGAATGATTTAGTTGTTTTAGATATATTTGAAACTTAAAAAAAATCTGTCTTAAAATCTATCCAAGTATACATATAATAAAATGGTAGGAAAGTCAAAACTGTACATTGAATAATTTTTTTAAAGAATACTTGGGGTGTGATCCACAATCGATACCGAAGCCAAAAATATAGTTTTTAGAATTTTTGTCTGTTTGTCTGTATGTATATCCAGGATAAATTCAAAAAGTACTCCATGGATTTACATCAAATTTGGCACGAATATTATTAAGAAGTCTGGTCAACATATAGACTACATATTATCACGCAATCACCTACGGGGAACGAGCAGTGAAACTTTATTTCTTCAACGCATTCTGTAACCACGTGTTACGTAATAGCGTTCAAGCAGACGACGTCGCGGGCAGCAGCTAGTAATAAATATAAATATATTATATAATATTTAAATAAATAACTACAAATGAAAACAAAAAAATCTAATAGTTATTTAACATTATAGAATGGCAAGTCATTCTCATTATCAGTCTGATTTTCATCCAATCTCTTACAGACAGTGTAGCCTCGTTCTGTTTATCTTAATGACTTAACGGTTTTAAGGGCATTACGGGAAAAATTCCAGAAAACTCATCAACGAGGCCTTTTAATAACTCGAGCGAATTTTATTTTTTACGCTTCTTTATCGATTTGTACTGAAACTTTTCTAATATCTTTCATTTTTCAGAAAAACTTTTTTAAGCACCGTAATAAAATCGGGAGATTGATTGTTGAAATGTTCGTAGTTTTATAAAATTTTAGTGAAATCAATGTTCCGTTGAGATAAATGGAGCCAGAATTTTAACTTTCGGATTTTTTCGCCAATGGCTTAAATATCTTCTATTATTATAGTGAAATTTGTCTCTTGAATTTTTTTTCTTAATCCATAAAGTCGATTTCATTTTATATTTAAATATAATACGTAAAATATTCACGTCTTTGAGAAACCAGTAAAATATTTTTCGTTACGTTTCGTATACACGATTAATCTTGAGAACTTGTATTGTAAAATACTACTAGAACTACTCCTATAAACCAAATTTTATCTTATACCCTGTCTTTGCTAACTCGATAAGCTATGAAGGTTTGACATTCCTATTGGCAACTGAAATCTGAAACTATAAATTTATATCAAAATTATAAAGTTTGAGGATTTGTCTATTTATTTATGTGATTATGTTAATCTTTGAAACTGCCAATTTTTACTACATAAGTGATTTTTGAAAAATCTGTAAATTATAAATTTGTGCTGTTAACAAAAAGTGTGTATGCTAATGTAGTCTTCATTATCAAAATATATAATACTGTGGAAATAGAAGAAAACGTTCTAATAAAATAATGATCTGTTGATAAAATAAAAAAGGAAAAAGTAACGACATTATTCAAAGCGCCCGCAGCAGTTAAACTCGTTACCTTTGTAAAGATAGATTTAACAGAGAAGAAAAATAAGGGGTAGAAGGAATAAAATATTCATCTTACCTACATAAAGCGGGAGACAATCAGACTCAAACGGTTAAAATGAAAACATTCTTATAGAAGCTTATCTAAAGTCAGGGTAAAATAAATATTAGGGGGCCGTTAAAATTGGTTTGTGTGCGGAAGAAATTTTCGAATTAGGATATGTCGAAAATAAGTTGATTTAGGACCGGTCTGAAAATTATTTTGAAAATTATTTCTTTGAATGATAACATGAGTTTTCTAATAGTTATTGACCACTGTAAGTAGTTATGTCAAAATGGGTGTCGATTGGGACTCCATTAGTTTATTAGCTATGGGCTATATTATGAAGAAAATAAAAAAATTCTGATACTAAAAACATAAATAAATAAGGAATAATTTATTGTTTCGAGCCGTCTAATTCTAAGACTATTACAATCTTTACAGGCTTAAATATAATTATGTTATAGGTGAAAAAAAACTTAGTACTATTTGCCGGAAAAATAATTCAAAATGTATTAGATTTTCGAAATACACGAGTCTACTCAAAAGCTTAATAAGAAATTCAGGGTACGAAGTCAATCTTATATATCTTATATATAATCTTTTAAAATTATTATCGATGCAACGTATTTTTGTCTGTTAGATTAGTTATTGTAGGAAATCACTATAATGGCAACCAATATATTGGTGAATAAAATTTAAAATTGACAGTAATAAATATTTTTAATGTAAGATAGGTGGCGAGGAGCGGTTTTGTGCATAGAGTGCTCCTTTAATACGAATATACACGAATAATTATAATTATATTGTTTGAAAAGAAAACGTTAATATTTTAGTTAAAAAAGGTGTTTTCATGCTTATTCTAATCGCAGAGGTAAATTTATTAACAGGTTATATAATTGTATATTATTTTAAATTATATTATGACGACATGTATATCGAAAGTAATAATATTCAAAATCGATATGAAAGAATGTAATAAGAAAATCGATAAACGAAAACTACTAAATATATGTAGCTATAATTTAGCAGGATACGGGTTAGGAGTAGGAGATGTCAGCAAAGAAATTATTTTAGGAAACTTCTTCCATAAAGGGAGTCTTTCGTAGAATAGGGAGTTGAAGTTTTAATAGAACTTTCTTTTTGGACTTCGAAGTATGGGAATTTTATATTAGGCTATTGATAAGAAATTAAAAGATTTAAATATGGGATTAGGTCATTATGCTTCAGTTTGAAATAAGAAAATTAAAACTATTGTTAGATAATTACCAAACTATATATATATGTATAATACTTAACTATATGGTTGCGTCTTTTTTTCTTAATTTTAAAAGATCTTATCGTTTGACAAAAACATTTTCCAACGTATAATGACAACGTAAGTTTACATCATAATAAACAAATAGTATAAGAGTAACTAACAGAAATTATACTATATTCAAAATTATGTTAAATATTTATAAGGAGAGACAGGATAAGCACGGATGTCAGACGCGAGCCGGAACCAGAGAGGGCGCTTTTCCCTCTATGTCCACAGACCCGAAAGACGCCGTTTGAGCGCAGATAATAATAATGAGAGACTTTAAATGAAGTAATTAGTTACGTGGAGTAGTAGACAGTTAAATTAAATACAATCAAAAATCCAAGAATAATATGTACCCATAATAAAAATAAAATTATAATAATTAAGTTAATAATATAATTACTTTGACTTTATGGATCTAAAATAAATTATGTTATAACAAATATAATGAAAAAACCTTGACTTGCAAATTTAATCTATCTGAAATATTATAATTCGGAAAACCCGAAATAAGGCCTTAGATAGCAATTTCAAACATGTCGACCGAAAATATAATGTGATTAAGGCTGACCCTCCACAAAATCTGACAGAATATGTACAAGGCAATCTTATTAACACGAAGTTTTGTATTTTACCTATAACAGGAGTCAAAATTAATTTGTTTTTTTTTTTTTGGAAATTAATAAGTTATTCACGTATAATTTTATTGCTCTAAAGCAATATTTTCTTCAAATCTCATTCTTATTTTAAATCCATCCAAATTAGATATTTATTCCACAAAAAAAAAAGAAGAAAAAAATTGTGAATAAAAATTCTTGGCAATTTTTGTATTTTAATTTTTTAAGATATATTATAATCTATAGCGCTATATATTAAGTAGATTATGACCCAACTTACGAAATCGACATGACAGTCGAGGTCTTGAGTAATTAAACAGTCTTTGAGTCAACAAAATATAATTCGCCGCTGTTTCATGAAAATTAAGTTTTAGGATATAATATGTATGTAGCTGAAACATTTGGAACTGTAAATAAGACGTGGCCGCTCTATATGGAACAAAATGCCCTTAGTATCAAGATTTGTTACACGTATCTCCTTACAACTTGTATTTATCTATATTACTAGCTTTCCGCCCGCGGCTTTGCCCGCGTGGAATTCGGTTATATCGCGCGACATGGTAAGCGCGCCGCCGCCGCCGCCGCTCCACGCTCCACCTACCGCCCGATACCCCCCCCCCCCTTCCCCGTGCACGATTTTCTTTGTCTTTGTCTTAAACAATTGAACAATCTTACATGATTTTATGTTTGACAATAAGGAACTTCCATACAAACTTTCGACCCCCATTTTAACCTCTTCTACCCTTATTTTCGCGATAAAAGTATCCTATGTCCTTTCCCAAGTTCAGTTATATCTTCATACCAAATTTCATCAAAATCGGTTCAGTGTTTCAGGCGTGAAAGCGTATCAGACAGACAGACAGAGTTACTTTCGCATTTATATATTAGTAGGGATTGTTTCTTGCCCATAATGTAACAAATCAAATTTAAGTAAATTGTAATTTTTTTCAAATAATTCACATAAATGAATAAACTTGTTTGTTTGTAAACACACGAGGATGATGGTTTTTGCACGTAGGCGAGTTTTAATTCGATTATAAATTAAAATCGTTCGTGGTAGCGGTTCTGTTCGTGTGGATTTTGGAAGCGTTATACTTAACACGTTAGCTGTCCAAGTCGATTAGGCTAAGTGAGTTTCTACGTCCACTCACATTTTTAGTTGAAATACATAAAGATTATCAAGAAATCATATCAAGAAATCACATTAAGTTTGTAAAGAGTGGTGCCCTACATATAGTGCACAGACGCATGGCATAACTTCACAATGCCCTATATATAGGGCATGGACAGCTAACGTGTTAAAAAACGTGTTCTCATAAAAGTTTTTAAAGTACAAAATATATGAAAATTTACATCTCAGAGACTTGGGGTGGATAACAGAAAGATCTTAACCTTCAAATCTGAGATAGTACCACGAAGTTTTTACAAAGGTCATAATAACTAAAAGTCACCTGGATCCACAAATTATTTTTTTTTTCAAAGTTTCTAATGGAACTTGTTCATCGTGTAAATTTAAAATCAACTTTTTTTAATAATAAAAGTAATATGTAATTATATATAAATGCTTTAAAAAAAACATTGATTAAAAAAATCTTTCTTTTCATGTATTTAACAATGTTTCATATATGAATTAAATTTTTATTAAGAAATACTGATAAAAAAATAATTGATGCATTATAGTTTAATTCCAAATTAAAATTAAAAAAAAAACAATTCCCAAATATAAATAAATACATAAGTTGTGTATTTATTTATATGTGGAAATGTCCGTGCTTTGCGCGCATTTTTGCCGCGCACATGTAAACTGTGGAATGGAATGTAGGAAGTGGAACCTTCCTCCTGAGGTTTTCCCTGAACGCTATAATTTGGGGGTTTTCAAGTGTCGTGTGTACAGACACCTTTTCCCTAAAGGCCCGCAACGCACCCGCAACTCTCCTTATGTTGCGGATGTCCATGGGCGACGGTAGCCATTTAATATCAGATGGCCCGTCTGCTCGTTTGCCCGCATTGTTATATAAAAAAAAAGTTCAATAACAAAACGTCTCTCTCAGTTCCACCTGATTATAAAAATTTGTTACAGTATTTAACTTTTATATTTAATACTCTGCTTTTAAGATCCATGCCATGGTATTCTGTAGCTTAAAATCTTCGGTAAACAATGATCATAAGTAAAAATATTTTTAAGAGGTATTATTCATATCGGATTGGTTATGAATATTTTCTTGAGATAACTGACCATTTCTATGTGAATAATGATAATCGTCCGACACTCAACGGCCTATAGAGGGATAAAAATCCTGTATTAAGGGTCTTCAAGCACACAACACAAACAGCCAGGTCATGCCAGACATACTCGTATGTATGGCTATACATATATCAAGAACTGGGTTTAAACCTGCCACCGCTAGCGTAACAACGGATTTTGATTGATTTTTACAACAGTTTGAAGTACAAAAATATCAGAACAGATGGCGTTGATGGTGTTTTCTGAATCGTAGTTAGAATTTTTAAGCACGTACTAGAAATACATACTAAAGGAAAACTTATGCGCGAGTGACGCCACGGATACGGCTAGTTTAAAATGAAATTTCTCTCTGAAACTATAGGTAATAAAAAAAAAACAATCTAAAGCAAAATATTTGAATTGTAACAGATTTCTTAAAAACTATTATTTTGAAAAAATTTGTTACAGATAAAAACAGGGAAATCTCATTCTTGAGTCATAGATATAAGTTGCTACAGAGGCTTATAACAAAATACATCGTAAGAAAGTTTGATATCCGGAACTCTATTCCGAAAAGGCTTAGTACCGAACACAACATTCATAACATGAGACAGATTACGCAGGAAATTGAAACTCACCACTTCCCCCGATCCCTCAAATCCCTCACTCTGCCTCGGTTATACGAAAACTATGAAACTACGAAAACTTTGGGAACTACGAAAAATCTTCGGCCTCGTCGAAATTTAGACAGTCTTAAAGGGTCTGCAAGGGTGCAAAATTGACTAGTATCGAAATTTTGCAACGTGCTTACAATAGAACCTCTATGAAAATCAGGTTACTGTCTCGGCAAACAAAAGCACGTTATAGCCCCAAAATGTCTATAAGCGCACCCAAGAAATGTTTATTTAACGCCTTTCGTTAAACCCATGGTTGTCACCAGTATTACATACATTATTTTCTAGATTTATCTGAAAAAATTACTTATTAAAATATAAATAATTTCAGATGAAATTAGTGAGCGGGGAATTATTAGATAGGATATATACGTACATCAACATTGTACAATAAAGTCTGTTTGCGAGCTGAAATCATGATGACGACGACGATTTTTAACACTATAAGGTTCTTTGACTTATTTTTCCTTTTTTTTTTCTTATTTCTAAGCAATCAAAAAAAAAAAAAAGAAGACTACATCGTAGTAATAATTCCTCTAACGCCACACATGTTTTAAACCTTATTTTTTTACTTTTTGAGTGATTTACGATTGCATTTTCCTCATCTTTACATATTTTTCCATATTCCACATTTATTCCTTTTATTTTATATCAAGTGTATGTAGTCAAAGAGTAGATTTTAAATATTACGAAAAATTTAAATATTGTATTATATAATCAAAGTACAAGTCGTACAGTGTGTAATTGAGAACAATATTCAATATTCTTGTTTGATATAATATAATTTAGAATGACATTGATATTATGTTTTACAGTTTCGTTTCTCAAATATTTCGAACAAATATAGTAATAATGAGTATAGTAACTTATAGTTACTATAAATCATGTGTTATGTATGTAATAATGATATTTAATATTGAACTTTGACATCAACCAGAATTAATTAAATGTAATTTACATACCAATAAACTACAAACGTTACATATGACCACATACAAGTAAGTATTTACAAATAATCGATTTAGATAAAGAAAAAATACACCTACATAATTTTTTTCAACGAGACAAAAACCTAAGATGACTTATGTAAAAGAAAACACAGTTGTTTTATTATAACAAAGCTGCTTAAGTAAAATATTGAAATAAATAAAAAATGGTTTAAATAGTTCCATTCACTTAACACAGATTATTTTCCATGTTTGTTTATTCTTTATTTGTTTGAACGGGGGTTCGTGTCTCATTTTATTAAATAAATAGGTAATATTTTTTCTCAGTGTTATTTAATAAATACAACGTAGTTACTTTGATCACTCTTTTGTTCCAAATTCACGAAGACATTATAGGATTGAAGTATTATTTTAACGTATTTTAAATACATACGTTAAAATCAATATTTTGTATTGTTTTCGATTTTTTTTTAACATACGGTCGTCTGTTCCTAAGTTAGGTAACTTAATGCATGTGTTTTATGTATAAGCTGACTGATATACATACTTTTTTGTATTAGTAAATATATATTATACATTAACACTAGGCCATCCTCGAGTCTATGATCAAACCCATTCCATAATCAAACCCAGAACCCTGGAACAGAAAGCAGGGTAGAGATCCTGCTGGCAGTGGCCAACCGCACCAATGGAACAGTCAATACTCAATAGCATATCCAAACAACTAAAATGTAGACATTCGAGATATAAAATAAAACTAATTTTTACCACTTAAAGGTTAATTACAAATAGTTGACAAAGAGTAAACACATCATCACATCATCATCATCATCACATTGTCTCATTTAAAGCAACTTATAACAAAATTAACCTAATACTTACGGGGATTTGTAGACAATACTTCCGCTGCTGTCTAAAGTATTAAATAAATAAATAAGTAAAAACTATACACGTGAAAGCCTCAGCATGTCTTGATTGTAATTCTAAACATGCAGATATATATGTCAATCTTTCATAGAGCAATACAGTGAATAAGGCATCAATCTTGCTCTTATGCAACGCATTATAATCTTTAATATCGATACTGAATTATAATCGTGTACTTGTGTTTATATGTGTGAGTGTGTTATTCAGTCGAAGATGTTATCGTTGGCCAGTTACTTCTACTACTGTTATGAAATATACTTTGTACGCTATCTTACATTAAGAATATTTACAAAATAATAATAATGATAATAGAGAAAAGAAATTAATATATTCATAGCGACCTTATCGCTAAAAGAGCTATTCGAGCAAACAGTTTGGCAGATAACAGAAAAATTAAAATATGCTGGACAATAGCGTACACATAATGATGATAAGGAAGGAATTTTGTAATATAACGTAGCTTTGGAATATTTTAAATACGAAAAAGCTTGTTTTTATAATATTTGTTTCAAGTTATGGCAATTATTGTCATTATAATTTATTTTAACCGCGAGTGTACTACCAACAGCCCGCATACATTTTAACTAATGCAGCAATTTCAATATTGAACTTCTAGATACATGATTTTGAATGTACCTTGTAATAATAGAATGTAAAGAAACTAGCTTATACATAGTTTTAGGACAAAATAGTACCCAAAAGTACACTTTGAAAACACGATAAAAACAATACTTATATAAAATTATCTTAAGTTACTTGTGTATATAATTACACAAGTATTTCAAAATAAATTATCTAAATCGCAGTGCGAAATGAACTAGAAATCCTATGCTTGATACAAACTCTAAATTAAATGAAAATACACATAGAGTAAGACAAAAACAGCGATTTTATAGTATTGACTTACGAATGATTTGTATTCTGTTTTCTTCACTATAGGTAAGGATATTCCTTCGGTAAAACCCTTTGGGAAAAAACCCGTAAAGTTACGATAAAATTACTTACATTTATATCATGGATACCGGGATAGTCCAGCGGATAAGCACAACGTGCGGATCTTAACCAAAAATATAGTAGCAGTTTCAAACATGGGATGACTATTTTTAGGCACATTCTACTCATTTTCTTGTATATAATACTAATTTTTTCCTTTTTTTAAATATTAGTAGCCATTTTTAGCTGCTTTTTGAAATAAGCCTGTTAAGTTTCTTTGTTTTCTCGGAATTAGCTGTCATCACGCTACGCTATTTTAACTAAATTGTAGGAAACCGAACGAAAATATTCCGCTAAATTCCAGTTGTGCGTGCTTATATTAATAAGCTCATTACAACCTCAATCTGCTATTATAATAATATTACCTACGAAATACTTTTGTAAAATACGCCCTATAATCTGATATACATTTTGGCTCACTAATATGCTGATATTTTGAGTCATCTAACGATGACGGTACTACAATTAATGTTTGTTTATATATTTTTTATTAACGAGTCATCAGTATATTTTGGAAAAATAAATTCATAAACATTTAAGTATATTAATAGTTACAATAAATCGAATAAAAACGCGAGTGGTAGCTACTACAATATTTCGAATTGTCAGTGAATTTACTAAACTATATATACAATATATTATATTCATTGCCAATTCGAAATATTCCAATAGGTATGCGGGATAACATTTCAACACACATTCTATATATTCAGATATCTTAGGCACCCATTCGCTAGGATCGAAATTTCCTTTTTATCCTAGCTATGAGCTATAATGAATCCGAGTTTCAAAATGTATCCAGTGCTACATGATTCGAGCCCAGAAAATCGAGAAAAGTTTTTACTCCTTTTTTGTTTTATGTTAATAATCCTTTATTGTTTTTATAATAGTTTAAAATTTATAAAATTAACTATTTTTTCCAATGCTGATTCTACTTTGCGTTGCATCAGTACGTACATAGCACGCGCACTAGAAAATACCAACAACAGTTTTATAATATTTTTTTATCCCTAATTATTATTTCGTTATTAACATGATAATTAAAAACCTTTAAAAAGCTATTCAATTATATTATATTGAATAGACTATCTCAATTTTGTAACGCGCGAGTCCAAAAATAACGCGACAAAAGTTTTTGAGGAGTTTCTAATGGTCAGTCCCAAACCACACCACCTATACAAAATTTCCAAAAGTAGAAAATTTTGACAGCAGTATCCAACGTAGTTTAATATTCAGTTTTAATAAGATTCTCAAAGGCTTGAAAAAAAATTATAACAGAAAATTTTCTCACTATTTTCCGATCAAGTGACTACGTGTATACAGTGCCCAAACTATTAAAGAGGACACTGCCTTTGGCGCAGTGCCCTCTTGTGTTTATATAATTACGCTGGCTACGTGATTCACTTGTGATAATATTTTAGGACAAATTTTTTTTTTTACATTGAAACCAAACAAAAAAAATTGACCCAAAATATATAATATTAATTAATTTTCGGTTAAATTGTTTTTTATTTTATTTTTCATTAAATACAAAAAAAAGTAACCTTTTGAAATATTCGTTAAAATTTAGTAAACTTTATAGAAATAAAGCACAACATATCTTCGTAACACACAACGCACACAACTTTACACGCATAGTCATCTTTTTTAATATTTAGATCAATACTTTTATATTATGTACGTCACTTGCAATTTTATCTGTGTTGTGTCAATATACATTGCAAGGTCGGTGACTTTATGATTCAAAAGTCTAGTAACTTAGTATTCTTAAATTTATATTGTAAAATTAAAAAAATAAATCTTTGCGATATATATAACGCTATTTTAACTAATATATATATATATATATATATATATATATATATATATATATATATATATATATATATATATATATATATATATATATATATATATATATATATATATATATATATATATATATATATATATATATATATATATATAAGTTAAAATAGCGTTATATATATATGCATCGATTTTACACTGATCTCCAAATAAATAATTCAAAATGTCTTCATATAGAAAATTATATATGTATATAATAGGTATATTATTCAACAACATTAGCAAAAAAAAAAAAAACAATTATACCCGACGACGACGAACAAACATTTATACTGAAATATTTTCAATTCGAACAGACTTGTTATGAATGTTTTATGCGTCCATATCTTTCGTTGTTGTCCGCGCATTCAAATTTAATTCCGTCAATCAACTTTACCGTTTTTCGATAGATTTACGTATATACGGTAATCATTTAAAGATCATACGAATCTTTGGGATAATTGAATTTAAGTGGATAAAATAAAAAAATATTTACGATTTATGCATTTTTATTAAAACTAACTAAAAAATTCTGTAAGTATTTCGGGATATTGTATGAAAGAATTACAAACATTCATCCAACCACTCTTACGAACTTAAAGTGTAACATGAACCTGTTTTATATAGTTATAGTCAATTATTGTCTATATTTAGATCTTAATTATTATATCTACGGTCAGTCGCCATCTTAGATAGTTTTGTGAATAAGTGTCTGTGTGGCGCCCTATCTCTTTCTAGCTTCGACGAAGGCATAAGCTTATCAAGAGTTTTCTTCAAATTAATTTAAATTAACCGAATAATTACAGAATCAGCAAGTTTTTTTTTGCTTGACACATATGGTCAGAAATGTAACCTTGGTTGAATTCAATGGACAAAACCGTAATTCTATTTGGATTATATTAAAATATAACAAACGATTTTCAACAACGTGCATGTCATTCGTTCGACTGTGAGGTTTTCATTTACCGAGAATTAAAACGATTGTGAATTACATTATATTTATTTATCAGAAATTCACTTTATTCTAAATGTGTTCATTTTTGGTTATTTTCACTGCAACATTTTAGCCATTGCAAATTTAATTTAAATCTGAATGTATTCAGTTGACAGATTGGCGGCAATGATCACAGTAATTGGCTTATAAGAACGATCGCGGGTTCAATCCCCGCACATGATAAGTGTTTGTATAGGCCATACCAATTTTTATCGTGGTCTGGGCGTTTCTGATTGTGTTGCTTGTGTTTCCAGGAACCCGACACAAGATTTACATCTTATTGGGGGCTGTTGAGTTGTTAGTGTCTAAGACGCATAAGATAATAATGTTTATACAAATATAAATTATACCTTTGTTAAATTAGACACATAATAATTAGCGTAGCGTTAGAAAGTCAAAATATAACACGCTTTAAGCATAGTGTGGAACCTCGCACACACTGCGTTTTAATAACGCAATAAAACGCAGCACGATATTTTACCACGCCACCAGTACGCGACGTTATCCTTCTTTAACATTCGTAAAGTACGCACTCTGTCTGACTAAGGATGACTAATGAACTTAAATTGTTAAAAACCAGTTTAAATAATGAAAAGGAAAGTATAAAGAATAACGTTTATGTACAGAAAATTTCCAGCATATCCTAAATGATAATATGTATGTTCGTGTAATAATAAAGCTATTTAATAAAATTTATTATATTATAAGTTAATTATATGCGTCAGAAACACATGTCGAAAGAGATGAAATAATGACCTCGAAGTACCAAGGACATGTCTCCGGGCTCTTGTTCTTAATCCCTTTTATTGCGAATCGAGTGCCCATCAAAGGGATAGAGATTAAATTGGTTATGTGAAGAGTAACAGCTTTATTGGGTAATAAATTTGGACGGACGGATATTTTATTAGGCGAGCAAATAAAAGTATGATCGCTATGACCTTTAGGTTATAAACGCAAATTGCTTTGAAACGGTGTCAGCGATTAATAAATTTAAAGCTTGTTGAGTGCATTTTAACCAGTTGAAAATAACTATATTTCGTAATTTAGTGACAATTAATACTATAACTTCAATTGCTCGGCGTTGGAAAATATCGTAAGAAAACCTCTGCTTATTCTTCCAAAAAAATCATATGATCTATATTTATGAACTTGCAGTAGAGCAGCATGGGGGTAAGCCCCAACTCGTTCTGTTCATGAGAGAAGAGACGACTCAATCAGAGTATTTACCTCTATAATCTGGGTACAGTATAACTGGCTACTTATTTGTATAACGTAAGATGAATTCGATGTTTACAATATTTATTAAATTTTATACGGGGTAAAGTAGTAAGTACAAAAAAGGCCTTATCTCAGTATTTGTTTATATCTGTCGCAGATGTATTCCTCAGACACATTTTCGTATAAATAATTTATATTCATCGAAACACTCACTTTTTGATAAAGTGGGTGTCAAATAAAGTCTCTTTGAAACAACGTTTCCAAACTGTGTGTTTATTATCATAAGTAAATAAGCAAATAAAAATATAATTTGCGTTTCCATCATTACCAACATTTTTATGTTGGTATGACAAGAAACCTGTATTTTACCAATAAGTAAATTATTTCAGAGTCGCTGGTTACTCATGGTAGGGAATTATCCGCCAACCCGCAGCGGAGCAGCGTGGTGGATTAAGCTCCAACCCTTCTTCTATGTGGAGAAGGAGCCTTCACTCAGCAGTAGGTGGTTTACAGGCTGATACGGTACACAGATCGATAGGTACGCGGATATGGCCCGGCGGACCAAATTCAAGTGTCTGTTATAAATTAGAAACTTCTTGGAAGTCCCTGTACGGTTTCTTTACTCATGTGCTGCTACCCTGTTAACACTTGGCGGCGTTTGAATGTAGGTAAACTACCGCGTGAAAACTAGGGTGTCTAGACGACGCGTAAATAATTAGATAACTCTTCGATAACTTTACTTATAAGTTTATTAATATATATGTTATATGTTTTTTTTTGTCATGAGAATCATGTGCCGAGTATTCTCCTTAAATATGAATAGGGACTCGCTAGTCATTCTGTATATATTCATAAAAATATTGATTGCTTTGAAAAGTAACAAACGTAGTATAAATACAACAAAGTCGGGTTTAGTGCCGTTCTCTTTCATGCAGAACACATGACTGAAGTTCTTAATGATTGACTATTATATTGTCAAAGTCAAAGTCAAAGTCAAAATATTTTATTCAGCATAAAATTATTACAATTATTCACTGAACGTCATGAGTCTACCACCAGTTCGGAAAGAAGAAGCCTCTGACCTGAGAAGAACTGGCGAAAGAAACTCAGCGGGACTAATATATTTTTTAACGTATTTTTTTTTTCTAATGTAAATTGAAATAAACAATAATTCTCTGTAAGTTGAAATAGCCTGGCGGCGATTACATCATTTCCAGGGCGTAATATCTTCTAGAAAATCGTTTATCGAATAGTATCCTTTAGTACACAAACGTTCTTTCACAATTTTTTTAAATTTAGCAATAGAAGCTTTTTGAACGTTTTCTGGGAGCCTGTTGTATAAGCGTATACATTGTCCATAAAAAGAATTACTGACTCGGCGTAAGCGAGTTACAGGCATTACAAGTTTATGTTTGTTCCTAGTATTAATGCTATGCATGTCGCAATTCCTGGGAAATTCGTGTATGTATATTTTTATGAACATACATAACATTTTCGTACACATATTGAGAAGCAACAGTCAATATTTTTATTTCTTTAAATTTATCTCTTAATGATACTCTAGGGCAGTGTTTCCCAACGTGGGGCCTACGCCCCACTGGGGGGCAATTTGATAGTTAAGGGGGGCAATTTAAAAATTGACTCGACACGACTTTAACAATTTTGAAGGTTAAAAATTATGCATGGGGTAGGGGTGTGCGATAATTATCGATAATTCGTAAGTATTCGATAATTTTTCATTCGATAATTATCGATAATTATCGATAAGTGTTATTCGATACTTTTGATTCGATAATTATCGATAATTGTTCATTCGATAATTATCGATAACTTTTCATTCGATAATTATCGATAATGTTTTGCGATCCGATAATTATCGATAATTTTTTCTGGTCCGATAATTATCGATATTTTTGTGTGATCCGATAATTATCGATAGATTATTTCGATACCGGACGGCGATCCTTTTTTTTGTTTTTTAGTTATTCGGATAGGGAACGGAGGATTATGTGGATACCGACGGCGGATGACCTTTTTTTTTTTTCGTCGTCCGAAAATTGTAAGTATCGATAACTGAATACGATAATTATCGATAATAAAGTTATCGAATAATTTTTTCCGATGAACACCCCTAGCATGGGGGCATAAAAAATTTAGAAATGTTAAGGTGGGGCATAGCCTAACAAAAGGTTGGGAAACACTGCTCTAGGGCCTAAACTATAAATTGCACGAATAGCTCTTTTCTGCAGGACAAAAATTGTATTAACCGTAGCTGCATTTCCCCATAATAAGATTCCATAGGACATAATACTGTATCTACGTACATCACATTAAAAACATCATAAAAAAAACATCATTAATATAAAACCTTCTTTAGATCAAATATTTTTTATTCATTGAATCTAACAGGAGAAAGTTCGAGAAAAATAAAATGGATACGGCAGTAAAAGTCATCTAAGTAATATTAGAACTAGACCAAACGACACTGAAACATTGATAAGGATAGTATAAAAACTCATTTTCCGTTAATGCGTATCTTAGTGAGCATTATGTTTCAATCGTCGATACACAACCCAAAAATAAAATAGGTTATCACCGATATTATATTGTACTAAGAGTCCGATTCAAATTAATCAAGCAAAGTTTTTACAGCCCGACCATAATAAACAGTAATCGAACTAGGACTGGATAAACGATTTTGTTTACGAAACGGTACACTGATTACAAATATTAGCTCGCCATTTTCCTTATTTTTTCTAGACATGACCTATTTCCTTTCTTACAAATCGTCGAGCGTTACACCATTACTCAAATCTTTGATAGAGATCGATCTTTCCATTCGTAGTAAGTTGTTTAATTGTGTGGGTAGATAATGGATTAACGTTTTCCCTATACCGTGATATGATTGTCGGAGAAATATTCTTTTCTTCTGTAGGAAGATAGGTAAATGTTCCTTATTCGTGAACATTAGCATGAAATATGATTTATGATTTTGGCCGGCTGGTTGAGTGGTCAGGCAACTGGCACTTTACGCAGCGGTCGCGGGTTCGAATCCCGCCAGGTGCAGATAATTTGTATGACGAATATAGATGTCTGCACCGGGTCATGGATGTGTATTTATGTATATATGTATTTATATAAATTTATTTCCGTTCCTAGTACCTGTAACACAAGTTCTAACTTAGCACGGGCTAGGTTAACGTGGTGTGATTGTTGGTTAATATTTATATTTATATTTATTTATATTTTATACCAACTCGTAATTTTGGGAACGCTGCCTTTGGGGTTCTAGGGAAATGCTTAAAAATTGGTTCTCAATTAATATGAAAAATCAGTGAAGTAATAACAGTGAGATTAATAATAAATCCGCGGAGGGGACTTGTCACTCCCGAGTGTCATCACCGCGATGCTCGGCGAGGACGAGTCCTGAAGGCGATGGTCTCCTTCTGCGAGGCAGTAATGTCCCAGAAGGAAGCCGACGAGCGGGTGAGAGAAGAGGCCGCTGACGTGGCTCCATCCGCGGGCGACGGATGGAGGTGCGTAGGAGGCGCTACTTAATGCACCTCCAGTAACGCCCTTGTGCCCGTGTCGGGCCGGGATGGGAACCCGTTCCTGCTAGACACGGCGTCGTCGGGACTGTTCAAAGGTTGAGCCAGACAGTCCCCATGGAGGAGAAGTCTGGCCTTTTCGCCGAGGCCAGCCTGTCGCTGGAGGGCTCCTGTTGCCTGCAGATCCGAGACCCTCCAATTAAAGCGGCTGAAGGTTCCCACAGGGGTTTAGTACGGTATTGCACTCCCAAAGTGCTGAGTCCGACAAAGGTCTAGGACTGCCGACCCGGGCATCCTGGATATCGTCCGTAAATGGATTGCCCTGCATCACAAAAGAATTTTTGGTGTCCCTGGTCGCATTTTACTACACCTTGGCAAGTAAGAGGTCTGTTCTCTTCGATTTAATCATGACTTTAATTATTAAATTAAAAACTATCACTATGTAATGTTAAATTTTAATAATTAGTTTCGACTGTTGAATTTCTTCTTTAAATTCATAAATTCACTCAAAAGGCGTAGATATTACAGCTGTCTTCTCTCAACTATATTCATACAAAACCACGACATGAATCGTTTTACTTGTAACCTTTGGAATCCCGACTGACGACTGATGACTGACGCTTGACTGCCATACTGGCCACTGACTTATAATACCAACGTAAGTAATATAATTATATACCATTTACTCTGTGTCAAAATAACATACATTTATTCTAAAATATTTAAATCTCAAAGGAAGTCGAATCAATTAAGTTACCAAAATAATTAGAATGTCGTTTTGTAATTTATTAGAGTTTTGTATGTGAAAGTCAATTTATTTATAAAAATATTTTAGAATATAATATTCATTACATTTTTTTAATATTACATATTTTAGTTTTATTCAAATATTTAAATATTCAAATTCGGTAACAACACTAATTTATAAATTGTTATATATAATCGTAATACAGCTTTAATATTGTGGAAATTTTCATTATGAATAGTTCGATGACAAGCACAAGGTTTCCTAGACAGATATTCTATTTATACATTCAATTTATGAGGCTTAGTCTCGTAGTCTAATTTCGTCTTTAGATTAAGAAATCATACGGACAAAGTATAAATATTTTAATTATAATTTAAATATGTCACTGCAACGCAAAATTTAAAGAAATAAATTAATAGAATTTTCCTATTCGAAATATACTGAAACAATCCAAATGACATTATACTATTCGCCAGTACACTCTATCTATTTTGCTCTATAATATTTAATATCATGCCTAAATATTATGTTTCCAGCAACTAAAATCATAGTTTTCGGTTTAGTATACCGGCACGAATTTGTAATTCAATGACCTGCAAGGCAATTTATAAAGTAACCACTAGTTCTGATGTAGAGCTATTCTCTAAGCTCTGCGTTCATCCTTCTTAATCGTAATAGAAAAGAAGATTAGGTTAGAAAATAACTACGGTTGTCTGTTTAATAATCTTAGATTTTCGGTACAAGTATTGATTTCGATAAAAATATATAGGATTATAACTTTTGAAATAATGTCGATGAGTTTTATAAGATCTTATTATCATTAGATTTATCTATACTAATATAATAAAGATGAAGAGTTTGTTTGTTTGTTTGAACGCACTAATCTCGGGAAGAATAATGGTTCGATTTAAAAAATTATTTTTGTGTTGGATAGCCCATTTACCGAGGAAGGCTATAGGCTATATAACATCATCCTACGACCAATAGGGGCTGAGCAATAATAAGAAATGTTATAAAAACGGAAAAATATAATCTATTTGAGATCTTCCGTTGCATCCTTTATTATTTCTCTTCTCGAGACATCCTTTAACTATAGTTCCACTATTAAAGTAAATATAACCACTCTTTAACTGAAGATTTTCGAAAAAAAAAACTCAATAATACGTTGATCGACCCAGGAATTAAACCTAAGACCCTTTGCTCGGCAGTAACGCTTGCGACCACTCGACCAACGAGGCGGATACCTACTCTTAGAGTAATTGTTTAATAATAGTTAAGTACGTTTTTCCCTCAAATTAACGCGGGTGTAACCGCGGGGCACAGCTAGTAAAATATACAGGTAAAAGTAATATCTCGATGATTTTAATAATTATTTTTGCGCAATAAAGTCTTTATATTTTATTATAGAAGTTTTTAGGCTAAATAAATGTTATTCTACGATTCTATGACTATTATGTTAAATGATAAACCATTAGTTTAGTATTATTATAGTATGATAACACGACAATTTGTTTCGTCTAAATTCGATTCTAGATAACGTTATGTATGCGGTTTAAAGAGTTATCGTTATCTTTGGTTATAGCCGCGGTCATTATTAATAATTAATATTGATTAACTTGAGAAAAACAAGCAAGATATGCTTGTTTTTGTTAACCTTAATGTTATATCTTAAATGCTATGTGTTCAATAACATTGTAACTTGTTATGAAATTATAATTAATGTATATATTTTATTAGAGTATATTTTTCATAAGATAGCAAAATATTTATTTAATGCTTTTTTATACACTCAAAAGAGTATATATATATACGTTAACCTAGCCCCGTGCTAAGTTCGTAAGAACTTGTGTTACAGGTACTAGGAACGGAAATAAATTTAAGAAATTTATATAAATACATATATACATAAATACACGTCCATATATGAAAAGAGTATATATATAATGAAAACGAACATAAGTTTCATTGTATTTGCGAAAGTTTCAAAAAGAACACAATAGAAAAGTGTACCTTTTTAGATATTACTACTACTAAGTCTTTATGTGACTTAAGGCTTTTAGCCTAAAAAGTTCTTCATGTATGTCACGGAGAGAGAAAACCTTTTTGCAGATTTTACTACGTAATCATTTCGCATCCTAAAATATTTTTATACAAATATGATATGAAACGAAATAGCCAAAATAAAATATGAGTTTCGTTTCTTTTTTTTTTAATCGCATGAATTTCAAAACAAAGTAGAAAACACAATTAAATCTAATATTATGTGTTGGACATTTAATTTTAATTCTTACAGTGATACAAAATTATGGTATATACATAGGTATATATGTATATAATTTTTAATTGTGTCTAACAAATTAATTGTTGTCCAATTTGTCGTAGCCCTTGAAGTTAACGTTCAAATAAATAATATCTTTTCCTTTACAGTATTAGTGCAGACATCAGCCAACGAGCAACGGGATTAGTGTAATCCTTTTCGTTAACAGGATCCCTTTGGCTTGTAACTTTAGATATTATTATATTAATTTAAGTCTGAATATTTAATTATATTCTTACTGAAATTCAAAAATAATTATAGTACTCTACTGTATCAGCCTGTAAACAACCAACTGCTGAGCGAAGGTCTTCTTCATATAGAAGAAGGCTTGGAGCTTAATCCACCACGCTGCTCTACTGCGGGTTGGCTAAAGTAATTATAGTAAAAAAAATAAAAATCTTTTTACAACATACAGCTAAATACCCTTATATCACTCTCTCACTTATATTTTTCGGAACGAAACATGGAGTAACCACGAGGTTTTACTTCCCCGAGATTTCAACAAAAGTTGTAAATTTATTAAAAATATATTATAAATTACCAGGTTTTGACAAGGTAACATTACGTGTAGGGTTTTAAATTTCAGTCTGAAATTAATATAATCCTGTTTTATAATACCAGAACCTTATTATTCATTCACTCAATCTCCGTTACTGATTCATCCCTTCATTAACTTCACGAATTCATATAATAATCCACCATAGTGAATAAATGATTTACTCCACAAAAATTTTCTGTACCTATAAAATTTTAATGTCTGTTGAAGAAATGAAAGTTGTCTAGAATTTCTCACTCATTCATTTCATAAACATATTTTTCCTACACCGACCTCTAATTAATTAATTATCTCCAATATCAAGAAACTGCTTATTGAGACAATTCTAATGAACCCTAACCTTAAACATCTACTGTTGGTTAATCAGGAGTTGGGTACGCTGCAGATTCCAGGTGAAGAAGTAGCAGTAGGCTAAAATCGCGATTTCCTTTCAAATTATTAATGTCACTAACAAACAAACAGCCTTACAGACAGAAATTTTTTATCAAAATTATAACGACCTTCTCTTACTCTAGAAGTAATCTAACCTCTAAGATAGTGTTCTATAATATTGACATTGCGTAATATTTTTACGTAAGGCTAAAATATAGTTTTGTTTTATTTTATTTAAATAAATAATTTAAATAACATTAAACAAAATTGATCAAATAACTTTGGATAATCAAATTAATTTTATTTTGTTAATAATAATATTCCGTACCAAGCAAATATAATTTCGCCCACACGGATTTGGGAACAACTACAAATTGCTTGTAATAAATCATAGTTCAGTACAAGGCTTAGCTTTAGGTCCTAATGATAAGGTACTTAATTAATTGAAGTCAAGTTTAAGTAGCGTATTTTATTTAGTTGATTTATTATTATATTTATATAATAATATAAATCAAGTAAACTATTATCGGAGTAAATATTATTTATGGTGGAGTTTCCGAAAATCTTTATTGAAATATGCATTTCACTTAAATCTTGTTATTATGCAAATATTTTATTATTATGCAAATTTACACAATATTATATATATTTACAATTCAAAACTTAAAATAATCATTTACAAACAGTTTTGGTATAAATCATGTCCGCGTGGAATAATGCCAAGAATACTAGCAGCATTTCCCCGTTGAATCGCAATTCCGATTCTTTGGCAAAAAATGCACCAACCCTCCTATCACCAGTGGAGGCTATTTTTATTCTATATTTCACTTAAATACCAAGTTTTGAAAGTGAACCTGTTATGTATATATTTATATGAAACAAATTGATCGTGTAAAATGCACATATATTTATCATATCAATTTTATTGGTATCTGGGGAACAACTGTCATACACTTTTGCTATTAAGCTTAAAACATTTTGTAGTAAAATAACTGTAAAATATATGTATGTTAATACACTAAAAATTTGTGATACCATATTTATTTGATAATTGGAAGATAGTGAATGAAAATATACTAAAAGTTATCGGATTTAAATCTGGGATCTACTATTAACGCTGTAACGTTGTAAGAATGATTAAAGTAATATTGACGGCCAGCTGGTCGAGTGGTCAGGCAACTGGACACTTTACCTAGCGGTCGCGGGTTCGAATCCCGCCAGTTGCAGATAATTTGTATGACGAATATATATGTCTGCACCGGGTCATGGATGTGTATTTATGTATATATGTATTTATATCTAAAATTTATTTCCGTTCCTAGTACCTGTAACACAAGTTCTTACGAACTTAGCACGGGGCTAGGTTAACGTGGTGTGATTGTTGGTTAATATTATATTATTATAATATGGAGTATTAGAACCATACTTTTACAAAAATAAAGAATTGAGACATACATTACTGATAATTGTCAACAGGTATTATTGTATTTTAATTTTAGTTCAAGTGTTTAGTATCGGATTTACAGTAAGTGGTATGCAAAGAAATAAATTAGACAAAATATGCATTTTCAGGAAAAATTAATTAACAGTCTATTTATTATATACTAGTGCTCGCCGAGTGGTCGAAATTTGACCTAATCTATAATTGACAGCATTGTTAACATCATAAAAATATGATTGTTCATAACATAGTGAGCATATGCAGCATTCATTGGACCTGATCTGTGATAATAAATTTCGATAAAAAATTCGTTGCAAGACCTGTATTTATGACCGTGTTGACAACAGTCTTGACAATAAACAAAATTTATGTATGTATATCTTGTACATAATATGTACATGACATATATATATCAACAGAACCAACTAAGATTGGAATAACAGTAATTGAATTTTTATTCCTAATCTCGTGACTAAATTTAGTATCGATTTTTACTGTTATATGCTATTAATAATTTTTTTAACGACGTAATATTTTTTTTTGTCAAATAAAATCATCCAATACCTAATGTCATTGTCGTTAATTTTTGATAAACACGAAAATAAAACTTATCTCTACATACATGTATCTATTACAGTATTACCAGTTGTTCTACATTTTGTTTCCTAATAATCTTTTCAGTATCTTATAAAGCTTAATTAACATTGCCACTGTTTCCTAATAATAAAAAAACGTTATTAAATCATTATATTTCTTATATTTATTATTAAAATTATGCTAGGTTTAGGTAATTTAATTTTTTTTTTTTTCATTTAATATGTCCAACGCAATGTTCAGAGGGTACAAATAGTCTTAAAACAAAAGAGTATCACATACCGCTTAAAATTTTTTTTTGAAAATTTTTTGTATTTGTTCCTGAAATATAGGAAAAATATCCATACTAGACAACACTGGCGTAATTTATTAGCATGTTTGTGATTCGTTCGAAAACGCAAAAACATCCAATTGCGTTCCAATTATAATTTGTTGCTTTTGGTTAAAGTTTATCTCATGTGTAAACACCGTGAAACAAATAGTCTGATCAGTTAGTTTATACTGCGCTTTAATTAGCGATTTTAAGCATATAAATGGGCCTGTTCATTAAATTGGTGTAGGTATTTTATTTCGATATAGGGAGTTGATTAATAATCATTTATCTTTATTAAAAAAAATGGAAATACAAGTTCCACGGAAGAGATGGGTAATAAACAAAATCATCAATAAACAAATATATATATATATATATATATATATATATATATATATATATATATATATATATATATATATATATATATATATTTAACAATCTGTAAATGTCTTATAGCTGGGCCAAGGTATCTTCTTCTATTTGAAGAATAGATTTAGACTTAAGAAGCTACACCATGCAAATAGGTGGATATACATATCTCAGAATTTCTCTCGAGATACACACAAAATTCATTAGGATATTATCTTTGACCACCCACCACAAGAAGAATATTTATATTTGCTTTGTCTTCCTCCCATGTTATCATTTCAAAATTTACCATCATTAACAAATAAATAAACGCCTTTAATCTGTTAACGTATCACTTAATAAATAAAACTAATATCACTATCTGAAATAAGACTATCCTTTCTGCGGTCCTATAAATTTTATATACGGTTTCAGGAGCCGAAAACACCTGTGTTATATTACTAATTATGATTTATTTATTTATAGAATAACCCTCGACGTTTATTCTAGTTAATACTTGGAGATATATGAGATATATTTACTATTATAATGAAGTTGTTGTTCGATTGAACGCGCTAATCTCAGTTAAGACGTGATTATTCATTCATCATTACTGAGTCTAATTTGAAGATACTCGTAGGTACAGGTTCAGCTAGTACAGCTCTTTTACAATATATAAACCAAAGAGGAAATAATTTTTGGAAATCCTACCCAGTAGAGTGTTAAATAGGATGTGTTGAAACTTCGTTGCTTTTGGAGTTAGAAATATGAAACTTTACTTTTTAGCTACCGAATAGAAATATAGGTACGTTAGTGTTTTTTTTTTTCTTGAGAATCTAAAGTTAAGAGAGTGAAATGGATACTGAAATTTTGTGTGGAGAATTTGATATTTTTTTAAACTGGTAGTTGAAAACATTATTTATCGACTGTCTCTTGTCTGATCTTATATTTAATATATTGATGTGTAAATATTCTACTGTTGCGCGAGCAAAACCACAGGCTATTTTATTATTATAGAAAATATGCAAATAGTTCTAGTTATGAATATTCCGATAATCATCTTACATCAATTTTTTTCTTAATATCTCGAACTGTTTTGAATTAATTTCTTGTTTGAAATACCTCTGTAGTGTCCTTATAAGTAATATTACGTAAATCTCAAAAATGAACATAAGTGTTTCTAGTTATAACAAGCCATACAACAAAATGATTACTTGCATCTAGTAAAAACGAGCTGTAGCTAAAAATTGCTTGGAGTAATAATTCGGTACATACTCGTAAAATTATATCAATTCTTACAAAAGTGTTAATAATTATTATGTTATGCTATTGATGTAGAAAAAACTTCAGCCCAATCTGAGATTTATAATAATAATAATAATAATAATAAATATATCTTTATTCATGAAATATTATTACAATATAAGTTACACTGAGTCTTCCCAATAAGTTATCGGAGATACTTGTAGTGGGAATGACTTGATGATGATTTATCATAACATACTAAATAAACAATCACAAAAATACTACTTTTATCCACAACAAAGTGGTTGGCATATATCCAAAATCACAATTTTCCATTGGCTAATATTATTTTTAAATATAACGTTTTATTGTATTTTATTTAATCTTACTCAAGATATAGTAGAATTTCATAAGCTTTGAGATGTATCAGACAACCTGTCTGGCCAAATATCAAGGGAGATATAACAATTGTTCTGTTCGAGATTATTAAGTGCACGAAGTCACGGTCGTTACATAAATTTGCTTTTATTTTTACTATTTATAATAATATCGTAAAGAGGAAACACTTTTTTGTTTGTAATCGATAAAATATGGTAATAGAAGTATTATTTCCATAATTATGACGCCGAGTCGGCGCAGTTGTGTCGCTCATGACAAATATTTATGAAGGTCATACAGATTTATGATATTATCATGGTCTCGGGTTTGAGGTGTGTGTATTTCCAGACCCTTGACACATGTTTTGAATCCATATCGGAGGTATACAACTGTAACCTAGGGGCCGTTGAATATAAAACATTTATTATTAATTTAATTAAAAGTCTATAACGGATTTTATCGCGTTTATTTAAAACTTTACAGTTTGACAAAATTTTTAATTATTTCCCGACGTTTCGGACCTTTTACAGCGTCCATGGTCTCGGGGTACTATGCCAGAATATTTATTATTTACTAATATTAAGCTGATTTTAATATAACACCATAAGAAAGACATTATTTTATCAAGAGGTATCATAAAACATAATTAAAAACCATAAATGACATATAGTATTAAATATAAGAACAGAAGCGATATGAATTAAAATTTTAGTTGATAAAAACTATAAATATAGCGAACGTCTGTGAAACGTGACCTATCACATTTTACAGTCGCTGCTTGCACTAAAAGATAACATTACCTAGCTACACGAAGGTTTAACTTGATTACGTCACGTATTGAAGGAATTCGCTAGACACATTCTACATTACGAGGAAATGTGTTTGGTTTCTGCCGAATGTTTTGGGATGTCTTAAATTAAAGGAAATTGCTCAGATTATAGAAGTAACTTTCGATATAAACCGAGCGCGTGTAGAATATACCAGTGTTAAGTAACGTACTGTACCATTTATAACTAATTTATTGATTTATAATAGCATCTATAGAAATAATAAATATAAATATTTTTTACAGTTACCATATAATAAAAAACGAAGGGATATGTTTTTAGAAATATCTATCAATACTCCAAATCAATATATATCATCTTGTATATACATATTTAATAACATCGTTGTACTTTATATATATTTTATAAATACAATATTACTTTTGACTCCATTCTTCTATCTTCTTTCCTATTTTTTAATTCCTAAACCTACAATACACCAAAATAGTTTATCATAAAATTTTTCTCATTTATATAAACACATCTTTAATATACTTCTATCTATTTTAAATTAGTACGAATTCGTATTTTCTTTTGTCACCTTTATACATACGAGTATATAGTTAGGTATGTGAACAACAACATGTGGCCGGAAAACATTATCCTAAAAGTTGGGTAAGCAATAAAATAACATAGACATTATTACAATAAATTAATAGTAAATGGAAATACAATAAGTTAATATAAATTATTTTATTTATTTATATGACGGGATGCCACAGTGGTCAAATAAACTAGCTGTTGCGCAAGCGATCGTCGTTTCAATCCCCGAACTTTTTTGTAAACTTCATACAAATGTTTTCGTAGTCTGACGTTCATGCTTATGTTGTGTATTCCAGGACCCCCGACAAAGAATTTCACCCTGTTTAGGGTCGCTAAGTATGAGACGCTTATTTGTTTTAACCTTCGGCATACAAGGTGAAAAAAATCCTCACCCATACAACGTGGGGTTAAAATTACCCGTTAGTAAATTTCTAACTTTTAAGATTACTATTTCAATATGAGGGCTTAGATAGAGTTTTTGTCTTAATAAGTTATTAAAGTAATAATTAAAATGCAATAATATATAAAGTTAAACTTAATAAATAATTAAAAAAAACTCGAAATTAAAAAGTAGGTACCTCTAAAATTCAACAAATTTCCTTAAATAAAACAAAATATAACATGGGACGTTTATTTATATAGGAACATTTTGTCTTAGCCAATATTATAAAACTAACAATATTTGGCGTTATAAATAAATATAGAAATAACTAAATTTGTCTATTCTAGCGAGAACATTCGTTACCTAAATTTGTACAATTTTGGCATATCAGATTTGCGTGTTTGTTACATAACATATGACATATTTATTCCTAGGACAAAAAAAAAACATATTTGTGACCTCCTTGGTTGCTTTCGCGACGAAAATGGACCCTCTTCATTCAAAATTTGGTGCACACGTCTTCTTATATCTTGAGGAACATGAGCATTATAAATTCATTTCTTATATGATTTTCAATCAATGAAAGTCCCAATCGCTTGATAAAGTTCTTCTTAATTTTGCTTTTCGTTCTCTTAATCTCGTTATTAAACAGATGAACTATAAAATAATCTATATTGGCATGATTTAGCAGTCAAATACATAATTATGTATTCAGACCTTGTTCGAACATTGAACCGTGGTGGCGTTTTGTACCACTTGGTTTTGTCATCTTTGCTTAGATAAAACGGTTGCGACGTTGAAGATGTGTCTTATGATTCTGGTTCTTCCATGTCCGTATCACTAAAATACTCAGATGCCTCGCTGATGTGATCGGTATCGTAATCACGCTGGGTGGGAAGTTCTCGTCTTCTGAAGAAGACACATTTTCATCCAGTACAGCCACTGCAATATCATTATCCCGCATCCTATTCGACACCTTTATAAAATTATATCTGTAACAAAAAATAACTATATTAATATAATCAAAATTAGATTGAAAATAAAAGAAAAACATAAGAATGCATACATACCTTTTTAGTACCTTCCGATACAACGTGGGGTTAAAAATACCCGGGACCCACTATACGCACATACACACACGAGCGCGGTCTGCGTAGCACTCAGCAAAAGTCACGGATCAACGCAGCAACGTTAAACACCCAGCTACTGGAAATTTCAATTCTATTGCTCGATTATTACACATAAATCGATCGTTTTTTTCTGACCTGGGGTTAAAAATACCCCACATTGTATAAAAGGTTAATGTTTTGTTTTTATTATCGATTAAAACCAATTTTGAACCGACTTCAAAATAGGAGGAGGTCCTCAATTCGACTATATATTTTTATGTGTGTTAACTCATAACTTTTTACTGGGTGTACGATTCTGATGATTTTTTTTATATTCAAAAGTTGTTACTTTTCATGAAATCTTATTTAAATTGAGTGAGATCTGACGAGTAGTTTATGAGTTATCCCTAATAATGTTTATTTAATTGCCTTGGACTACGTTGATGATGATTTCATTTTTTTTAAGTCGGTTAAAAACAGTGTGATCAACACTTCTATTATCTTAAAAACGAATCATTTCCATTACTTTCAGTTATTACACATGATGTTACTTCATAGAAGTTGTGTTTCAACGAGTTCGATTCCTGGCTAAGAAATTGAATTTGGTAAATCTGTAATATATATTTTTTAATTTAATTAATTAGTTATAGTTTTTCTCAATAAATGATGTAATGTCTTTAGAAAAAAAAAAATTAAGTCTTGAACCTAAACCTATTTTCGGCCTCGAGTCTTCTTTATATTATTGTGGACTCTGAGTAAACGATCCACGCCCATCTGAAAAAGTCCAACCATATCTTTCAAGTGAAAATTATTTGCATATAAAAATTGATTTTACCTCTAATAAAAACTTAATTAATTTAACTACAGTAAATAAGTTTTTCATTTTGTTTCTGTATATTTTACAAATTGTTTATATTTTGTATTCGTTACAAAATATAAATAATTTGTAATCAAAATTAATGTAACAATTGTAAATAGTAATTTTCGATTTCTTATTAATCTTAATTTTATTCAAATATTAATATATTTTATTATTTTATCATTTCGTAAGAATCTAATATTTATTATGTGTAATGTAATAATTTCCTGTATTATAATTGCAATTTTATTTAATCACTTTTATTAATATACTTAAAACATCTTATTAATTAACCTAGAAAACAAAACAAAAATAATAATAATAACATTAATCATTACTATTGTCTTGTTTACGAGTTGATCAGTGGTCTATTGACTATAAGTACTCGTTATTAATTTCACATCACTAATCATTTGACATGTGTCAGAACCGCTTTCTAATTACCAATTTTGTTCTGTCAACAGTTAGTTTAATAATGTTAAAATTCATTTAATAAAGAATTGATAAATATAACAATTATTTAAGTTATAGTATCCTCTATATAATATGACTGATCAAGGTTTTGTTTTCGTACCATCTGTAATTTTTAACTACAAATTAAAAAATAAAATATAGGTATATAATTTGTTTGTATTTTTTAATCTGTCAAAACAAAATAAAAAATATCATATGAGATTATCTCTATATATATAAAAATCAATCGCTGTTCGTTAGTCTCGCTAAAACTCGAGAACGGCTGAACAGATTTATCTTATCTTGGTCTTGAAATGTTCGTGGAGATCTAGAGAAGGTTTAAAAGGTGAGAAAAATTCAAATAATTGCCGGAAAAACCCTAAAAACAGCCCTTTTCATTTTCCCATATAAACGTTTTCTAAATAAAATGTAGAGTCTTGAAATTTGGTAGGAATATTCCTTTCGCCGAGTAGAGATCAGCTAAGAACGGATTTTATGAAATTCTACCCTTAAGGGGATGAAAAGGGGGGCAAAGTTTGTATGGGACAACGTGATTCCTTGGTCCAATCTACTTCAAATTTTGCATATATATTCTTTAACATAATTTGTGAAGACGTGTTTCGTATTTTATCAAAATTCATCCCTTAAAGGGGTTAAAAGGGGGTTGCAAGTTATTTGCTTCGAAGTTGATATCAATACTCCTTAGTGCTTTTAATTTAAATTACATTTTATTTTGACACATGTTTGACAACTTAATCCGTCTATTATAAAATATTTTCCAGTATCGACACAGGTGTAGATGAAACAAAAAATTTAAATTTATAATTCTTAAAATTTTTGTTAAATACCCGTGCGAAGCCGGGGCGGACCGTTAGTAATTAATAAATTCTTGATTTTCTACACACAAAAGAACACAATAGATGTGTTCTTTTGTTGAGAATGTCGTATATTTTTCATTCTTACTTAAAAACGTTAGCAATTGTCGAGAAATATGACGTTCATGTCTAAAAATAAACCAAAATTGGTAACATTTTCATGTATAATATATATAACTATATATATATATATATATATATATATATATATATATATATATATATATATATATATATATATATATATATATATATATATATATATATATATATATATATATATATATGTATATATGTAATAATATATATATATATATATATATATATATATATATAATATATATATAATATAAGAAAAATTATATAATATTAACATTAGTAAACTAGTAAACTTAATTCGACTATCTCAACTTAAACTAAAAATTACAAAGTAAAGATGCTAAGTGAGGAACACAATGTAGGTACTTAAATGTTTTTTCAAATCAACAAGTACCAAGAAATGACCTAAGATAACATAAAATAAACTTGTTTAGTTATGAAAGCCAAATGACAATTGACAATTGATTATAATAAGTTTGGACTGTGTTTGTTTTTATTAGTTCTCTTATTAGATATTAAACTAATCTTGATTTAAGGGAAAGGTCACTAACATATATAAAAAGGTTGAATTTGAAGCAAGATACTACATAGTTTAACACACTACCTATCAGCTTACACTGTATTACATTAATGGGTCAAACGTCCCTATAAATTTGGGTCATCTTATTTAGGGCTTAGATTGTCTCTAAAAGATAAAGCATATTATTCTATAAATGATTACGTAGCTAAGAGTAGATAGTCTGGCGTTATATATATTTAGATGATATAGAAGTCTGAATTTAATCCTTCTTTTCTTAGTGTACTTCATCTGGAGTAACGTATAAAAAATATTTGTTAATTATTTTAGCATTCTGTATATATCTGAATTTTAAACCCTTATAGAATAACTTTTGTGATCCAGAATAAAATATTAATGGCACTAGAAATTAATAAATTTACAATAAAAAATTTTTTTGTTTTTTTTTAATCCATCAATCTATAATATAAAAATAAGTCGAGTTTTCCTTCCTGACGCTATAATTCCAGAACGCACGAACCGATTTCCACGGTGTTGCATTCGTTGGAAAGGTCTCGGGCTCCGTCAGCTTTATTGCAAACTAAATTTAGGAAAATTTTCAACAGAAAAGCAGGAAAACAGGGAAAATCATAATAATATAATCTTTTACTCTCATAATGAAATGAAGTGCATTGAATCAACTTCCTCATAACACATTGCTTGGCAAAGGCCTCTTCTCCATATAGAAGAAGGGTCATCATTGACTCTCATCAAATGATTTAAAAATTATAAATTTTGTAATATTATCTATAATATAAAAATAAGTCGAGTTTTCCTTCCTTACGCTATAATTCCAGAACGCACGAACCGATTTCCACGGTTTTGCATTCGTTGGAAAGGTCTCGGGCTCCGTGAGCTTTATAGTAAACTAAATTCAGGAAAATTTTCAACAGAAAAGCAGGAAAACAGGGAAAATCATTTTTCACATACAGCGCCATCTCTGATACATAGCATGTACTACAAACCAATATGGTTTTGCATGGCAGCAGTACGTGGTATGAGTATCCCTCACGAAAATAAGTTGGTGGCGAAACGGAGTTCGCCGGGTTTGCTAGTTTGTTTATAATATTAACTGTCTGTACATGTATTGAAAATCTTAATGATGATTGCTAAGATAAATCGAGATTCCTTAACTATTAGTCACGGAAAACGAATAAAATTTCATGAGGTATAATATTTGTAAAATCCATTTAAAAAACAAAATAAGGAAGTGAATGAAAATATAAATATTTTACTAGTGTATTGGTAATATAGATGAAAAAAAAAGATAAGACAAAAAATTTGAAAAGGGTCAAAATATGTTTTATTTATAAACTTTTTTTTATAAAAATGGAAACGGAACTTTTTTGAACTTTACCTAAGTCTAACAGAAAAAGTATCATAACAAAAATATATTAAAATAATTATACAAGCATTAAAAAAATAACTTTTCCTATTCTAATAGCTTTATAAGAATTTTTTATGCAATTTTCCATTTTTATTTGGACATTATTACGAACCAACAGAGCATCTAATCTGTCAAATGACTTTAACATAGAAAACGATACAGCTCGACGCGTTGAAACGTATAACGTCAATAAAATTTTATTGTATGATCGTTGAGTTCTCTTGACATCAAGCAATTTAATAATTAACTGTAATACTAAAGATAATTTTATGTTAATATTATTAATAACGGTTATCTTGAAGTAAAAACCGTGGCGTAATTTCAGTATAATATTCTTAATGAAGTTAAGATGTCAAATTAAACAGAAATGACAATCTTATTGGATTATTGGTACTCTTAATGACTGATTTTATCTTTTTTTTATTCTCCAAGTGTATATAATATGTATATTTATTTATTTATTTATTACTAAAAATCGGTATGCGGTAATACACCGATAATCATATTCACAATTTAAGATATTGTTTTCTGTCAGATTTTTTTTTACCCTTATAAGCAACGTTGACATTGAATTTTATTTTATAGTTAATAAATTTTATTGTGTCGATAGAGTGTATAACGAAGATGTTCAATTGTTATTATCATCCAGATATCGTCGATACAGCGTTTAGGTACCTACGTTTGTTGAAATAGAATTTGTAGTTTGTGAGTTATTGAAAATGTTTATAAAGAAAAATACTTGAATGCTTACATTGAAAAGGCTATTGAAGGGCAAGATGTAATAAGATAAACTTTATCTTAAGTATTACATTTTATAAAGCGTTATGAAATAAATGTGCTTTTTTTAATCATCTGAAGATTTATCATATCAGCAGCTATTGGGTGTCCACTTGCACGTAAGCCTCCTCCATCGACCTCCAAAGCGACCGGTTCAAAGCAGTCTCCTACCAACGGTTTCCGGCGACTTTCCTTAAGTCGTCTATCCTAAGTTCAAGAAATTGATGGAAGATTTATATTTTACTCTATTACATATACCTATTAATTTAAATAACGACTTATTAGGTCGAGATCAAAGTACACAGAAAACGCAATTTCAAGCCAAATTAAAATGTCTGGCAAAAGTTATGATAACGTTTAGTTTTCAATATGAAAAAAAAAAAACATTATAATAAAATATTTAAAAAAATACAATTAAGATTCTCAAGCTTTATTTCTGCAAACCTAATATGAAACAATAAGAGGTATCATTTTATTTCTTAGTTTACCTGTCATTTTGTTCTTTATAAATTTTAATTATTTTTAGTAGGCGGTAAAATGCTTCTCACGCAATCGCTTACTTTTCGACGAAGAGCGTAAATATTCTAGGGTTAAACGCCTCCTTATTGTATGTCTTTTAAAACAAAAAAAAATCAAATTAACATTTTTTATTAAAAATAATAATATCTCATATCTTTGATTTAAGTGTAATTACTTTATTTTACGTATCTATTAAAAGTACCTATCGTAAAATTGGTTTGTTGTATTTCAATCATAACTTTTTATACGACTTCTTTTGGGAAACGTTTTAAGATATTAATTTGTTTTTAATTAAAATTTCTGTTTTGCTTACATTTCCAGGAGTAGTTAATGTTTCTTATTATTATTATTAATATTTTTTTAATTTCAGAATAAAAATAATTTTTCAACTTATATTTTGCCGTTTGCACGATAAATATAAATAGCTATTTAATGTGTGTATAATTTGTATGAATATACAAGCCATTTTATTTTTATCATATTTATGTAATGTATTAAGATTTTGTAAGGTACCGTCATTTATGTTTAATCCATAGTTGGGAAATAATATGTTGTTATAGTGTAAATAAACTTTAAAAAAAAATCGTTCGATTTATGATAATTGGTATATTAATTGAGTTTCGAATAAATTTAAACTTAGGATTTATATTTCAATTTAGCAAAGTAAATTATTATTAATAATAATTTAAAAGTAAATACAAAAGCCGAAAGTAATATTTTCATTACCGTGTAAAGAGTTATCTTTTATAAGGTCAAAGCTTTTGAAATTTTAATTTCGAGATGTCCGCAGTAAAAGGTTCAGCGACTGCTTGAGGGTATTGTTGTATAACATAATTCACCTTTTAAAGCCAATTCAGAAAAACAATCTTTTCTGTTCTTTTTAACAAATTTTAAGCCTTTTTTTGCAATTTTTAAAAATGATTCATATTTTTTCGCACTTTTTTTTGTACATATTTAATTATTCATATTATTTGAATATTTTTCCAATTATCATTGACGGAGGAAGAATCTTGTCTTCTGTAGCGTAGACGTGTATCGTGAGTCTATATTCCTTGATTGTCTGTGTTAGTTTTGGGATATATTATGAATAAAATTATAAAATGACAATGGCTTCACACCACCTTTATTATTTAATAATCCATTGAACACTATCTTTAATATAAGTATCGCTCTTGTAAACCCATGGATAGATTATTATATATATTATTTCTGTATTGTACTGTATCAGCCTGTAAACAACCCAGTGCTGAGCGGAGGCCTCTTCTCCATATAGAAGAAGGGTTGGAACTTAATCCACCATGCTACTCCACTGCGGGTTGGCGAATAAATTCCTTACGACATATTAGTAACGATCGTATATCGATATCAGGTATGATAACAACCGGGACCGACGGCTTACAAATACAAATATCTGTCCCGAACGGGAATCGAACCCACGACCGCCGGCGCGCGGCGTTGAGGCGACAACAGGCACAACTACACCAGAACGATCGTCGGTTTAATTTCTAGCTTTTAGAAAAATAGATTCTCCTCAATTTCCAGCATATTATACAAAGAATGAGTAAAAAAAAATCTAGAGAAATCAAGGAGATTATCGGATTAGAATGTGGTTAAATGACGTTCTTTCCACTCTATTTTACTCCAATAACAATCTAAACGTGTCCGAGATTTAATTTAATAAATTAATAGCATTTAGTTTCATATTTCACAAAATATATAAATTATTTCGTACGTTAAATCTTTGTGTTTGTCGTAAAATCTTAAATCAAAAATATTACTCGTTCAAAATAAAACTAAAATTGCTGGCGAACATCCAAAGTATATACAGCCTTTATTGAAAGAAATTCTTTCCTTGTTAATTTATTTTTATATTTCATAGCTATTGCTGCTATTGAATCTGTTTTGCGATCTCAAATTTTATTCGAACGTACGTAACTATATATATAATTGTGTGTTACCATTTATATCCTAATCCGATTTAAGCAAATGAGGTGGGGGGGGATTATATAAGCCGTTCCAAATATTGATTGATCACATTATTACGTTACGAGAAATTTAATATACCGAATAATAGCCGTTTAATTGTGTAATATTTTGTAAGCGTTTGTTATTTTTAGGCTGAATAAATGATAGGTACTATGACTTTCATTTTCCTTATCAATTTAAAAAAATTGAAACTCAATACATATATTATAAATGTGACTTTAAAAAGTTAGGCCTTTCTTATTACTCAATTAATACAATTATAATACAGACAACCCACATTACTCAAGACATAAAAATTATAATCTCAATCTAATTGAAAGTCATAAGAATAGAGCGTAGAAAGGTGTATTTTCTTTTGTATAGAATTTCAACAAAATACAATTAATCACATATCATAAAAAAACTTACCCTCACATTTATTTTCAAATACAAACAAACATATTTTATTATCCCAACAACTGTTATCATCAAAGTCCGATTTCGTCCGGACGGTTATTATCTATTAGAAGGAAGCCTTAACTTGCTGCTACAAATCATCTTAAACAGTACACAAAAGGCCCTAGGCGATATCAGAGGCACGAGTCAAGCTACGTTCGCTTAATTATTGCCATTAATAATTCAAGGTAACTCAAATAAATTATAACTACTTATCGTCTTCGTCATTGTTTGTAAAATCTTGATTTTGTAGTGATATTTGCCACAACTTCACTTGGAAACTACGACTACTATATTACTGTAGAGCTAACACTGTTTTTGTTATATAACCATTAAACTCAGAAATTGATAATTGCTTTAAAATTGACGTCATATTTATACATGAAAGAGGTTTATATTTTTATATTTATTTATACCTATTAATAATAATGTAATTAAAAATCATGTTTTATTTAAGTACATTATACATAATCACAATTGCGTGTGGTCAGGCCAAGGAATTTATATACAAACTGGAATGCTCACGTGCACTCAAAAAACGGTCCTACGGCCGGGATTGCATCTCTTTCTACCATGGATTCAAGGCGACTCTCGTAAGAAACAGACAAAATACCAGTAGTCAACGAAATGCTCGGAACGATTTTTCACTTTACATGTTATAAGCCAATGTCATCCTTATGTCAAATGTTTCAAGGTGCACATTTGAATATACAATTTTATTAAGTGAGCGTTCCAGTTATGATATAAATTCCTTGGCTTACACCAGTAGATGTAAGATAGAAATGTAAAAAGTTTTTATATTATTTACAAGTCAAAGTAATTTAAAAAACTAAAAAAATACGACTACGTTTCTGTGTAGCTTAGAAATTAATTTTTTTAATTTTTTTATTTTAATATAATTATCTAGTGTGACTCTCACTGTAAATACGAATCTAATGACACCTCTCAAGCTAAAATTCATCGATCCGTTCAGGTTGCAGAGCGAAACAAACATTTATACATACATAGATACATACTCTTAAAAACATAACCATCCTTCTAGCGCAATCGGGTAATATAAAGAAAAATAAAAATAAAAATGTAACAATGTCTTTAATCAATAATTCTTTTTTTACATATTAAATATGCTACGGAATGGTAAGAAAAATAAGAGACCCGTAAAATTATTCTTCTAAGCTTTTAAGAAGTTATCAAATATATTCAAAGAACTATAGTAACTCTTATACACAAACACATAAATTACAAGCGAACCTGAAATATAATAATTAATTATCTCATGATAATTTATCTAAAAGTATATCATAAAATTATTAATCATGCAAAATAATCGTCTGTTTTAATATGAATAAGTAAAATAGATTTAACTTTGAAATAGATAGCTTATGCCTTAATATAAAGTTGATTCTGGTTCGAAATTAAATGTAAATACTTATGTCAAATACATAGTCAAAGAACTTAATACAATTGCTATAAATAAATATTCAGTAATGAAAGGATTGAATTAATAAAATTGAGTCGTATCAATTTAATTAATTTATTATTAGGAATTTTCCTTATTTATTCTGTCCCATTAGGTTTGATTTATAGCTCGATTATTTACCTAAATAATGTTTATCAAAGATCTTTTGTACTAACCCAGTAGGTATCTATATTAATATTATAAATGGACAGTTTGTTTGTTTTGCCTGTACTTCTTAATGAAATATATGAAAAAAAAAAAAAACTTGTATCGTGTCTTCACTTAAAAAATATTTTCAATTATTGAAGACTGATACTGGGACAAAGGATTTAGGTACAATATAATTACTACTTATTTATGTTTCTGTTTTAATGTATAATTTTGAGAACTGAACTAAACTGAGTCAGCCTGTAAACATCCCACTACTGGGCACAGGCTTCTCCTACATATAGGAGAAGGGTTGAAGCTTAATCAACCACGCTGCTCCACTGCGGGTTGGCGGATAATTTCTACAATGAGTAACGATTGTTATCAAATGACTATGAAAACAACCGGGAACGCCGAACCACTTCACGAGAATTGCTTTTTCAAAGCTCCATAGATCTATAGACGTATAAAAAATTCGTTACACACAAAACCGCGCATCCTCAAGCTTTATATGCATTAATTATGAGAAATCAATCAATTAGATCTACAGTAATCAAAAATATATTCAAATATCTCAAAAATATCCTTCTTGTGGGTCTCCCTACCGTTTCTCGGAGAGCACGAAAAGCCAACAGTCCCGGTCGTTGTTATAGAGACCTGATAGCAATCGTTATTTAAAGTAGAGAAAGACATTTTATAGCGATCTTTACTCATGGTACGGAAATTATCCGCCAACCCGCACTGGGGCAGCGTGGTGGATTAAGCTCCAACCCTTCTCTAATGTGGAAAAGATGCTTTAGCCCAGAAGTGGGATGTTTACAGCTTGATTCAGTTCGGTTTCATAGCTAGACATTTTTAAGTGATTCGTTATATTTTTTCTATCTAGATACTATCCACCTTTGAAATATGGAAATAAAAATTTGACGACATTATGTAATATTTTTTTGTATTTTTACTCGAGAGCCACTATATGGCTATTTATAATATGATCAACTTCCAAAACTAAAGAACAAGAAAAAAAGACACTGTAAATGAAGATGATTAAAATAAAGGATGAAAATGATTGTTTTTATTTAGAGTAAAGATTACATAGTAACAATTATAAAGAGAATATTAATATCATATTTCTTTTTGAATAAAAACGCTTTTTACAGTTTTTGTACAAGATCCAAACGCGGACATCATTCACGTAAGTCTAGAAGTTTCCGTAAATTTGTAATACACAATATCTATATTTTAAGGCCTCCTAAGCGTGCAAGCCTTTGCTGGTTTCGCAAGAGGAATTTTCGGCTAATTACCGTTTGTACTAATGTTCTTTTATTATTCTCTTTTAATTATTATGCAGCTAAAGTCGCACACATTCATTATCTTTTGTTTCAGATTTTTAACAAATTCAGCTTCGCATAGCGTTGAATTTTTTTTTTTTTTAATTTTAAGAATATATTTTTGTACAATAACCACTTTTTATCACATGCTTTACTGTGTATTCTTTTAATATATACATTTTTTTTTCTTTTCATTTTGCTTTCATTATCAATACAAAAGACCTTATTAGTATGTGTGGAGAATTATTACCCAAATATTTTAAGAATTACAATGAAAAAACTAGATTGTGTCTAGCTCCTGGTATATTGTGTTTATCTATTAAATATATCATCACACACGCTTCGTCTTCCATATAGTAGCTTGGATTAGAAATAATTTTATAAATAACTAGTATATTTAAATTTATATTTGTTCGGGTGCTTACCGCGTTTATAATTTTGTTGAGGTCCCTATATTTCGGCGATGTTTCAATCGCCATGATCACGAGGAGACTGACGTACGGAGATGGTGGATGGTGGCAGATCAGAAAAATCTGTCTACGCTCTTTCTTCTTCGTTTAGGTCGACTAGTTTCGGCACACGGACGCACTTGTTCACTACGGCACACTATACTGATATAAATATACCTAAACAAAATTATAAACGCAGTAAGAACCCGAACAAATATACATTTAAATATGAATAGTGATCACGTTAGTTTAAAACTACTATACTTAATTGAAGACATTCTTACGAAGCCATATCTTCCCGGTGATTTATTGGTAACGTAGCCCTTTACGAAAATTTTCGAAATCGATTCGCCCTTCCTATAGCACTGCTTCCACACTGTTCTGCTGATTCGAGATGCCAAGTCACTAGAAAATATCGTTAGAACGAATGTCCATTCAAAACTCTAACGTGGGCTTCCTTTCTTTCAAGGCTGGTTCTCAGCTTCTTCTCTTCAGTATTCAGATTATATAGGTAATCATTTTCTAAACTAACAGTAATTGAGGATTTTTTTGTGATTAAAAAAATATGCAATATTTTATACACCAATCATCAATCTCAGTATCAAAGAAAACAAGAAAATGATGATAACAATACACTGAAGAATGTAAAATAATATACATAAATACGCACGTGCAGCATTGGGAGCGTATGACATATACGTCTGTGATGTAAACTATGATTTCTTTTTATTTGAGAGCGTATCTTTGATCGATTTTCCACATCGATGGTTTTGAATTTTAACGAGAAATGTGACAGATACTGCTCTATTTGCATAGTGATTTGAATATTTGTAAAACGTACCATTCGCTAAAACACATTCTAAGCACACGTTAGAAATTGTATAGATGTCGCGTTTATATCCGAAATTAAAATTCGAGTTTGCTCCGCGTGGACTTTCTTTGTGTTTCGCCTGTTTTTTACTGAACGTATTTATTAATAGCTGAAGTCTTTTTCTAATGAAATTGGGAAAATGTGATGTTAAAAAATTACTGTAAATTTATTATCTAGATTTTTTGAAAGGTGGCTCTAATTGAATTTTATATTTTCTACATTCAAGCTTCGTTGAATACAGCTAGTTAGCGAATATAGTAATACTATTAGTTACAGTAATAACAAAGAGAAATGTTTGTTTTGTTGTATTAATTTTAGTTGATATAAATTTATTTTTAAGTATGGTAAGGTATATTTGAGCTATATAATAATATTTTATAACGCATAAGATCTTATATAGTTTTTACCTTATAAATAAATAAAGAAAAAAAAAACCGTCAGGCGAAACAGTACCCAATACTATAACCCCTGTTGGGATCCAAAAACACACACAACACAAGCATGGCCCATAGCACGACAAAAAACTGTATTTCCTGTACTAATAAACGTCAAACTTCTTTTAAATTAACGGTTTTTTATAGATCAATTAAATTAACGCAAAATGAAATAAAAATTACAGTTAAAACATAGCCTACGCTACAACATATATAAATATAGATAAAATAAAAAATAAATAACATAGATGATTTATATAATTATTGAAGGGCTATCGTTTGAGTTTTATCACTGATTAACATAGTTTAGTGCAACTTGTGCTTGACCTCAAAATTAACAATACCAATACTGTTTAAAAAAAAAGTGTACTAAGACTTCTTTCTTGTATCACATATGGTTTAAGATATCTGTATCTGTATCAACCTGTAAAAAACCCACTGCTGAAAGAAGGCCTCTTCTCCATATAGAAGAAGGATTGGAGATTAATCCACCACGCTGCTCCATTGCGGGTTGGCGGGTTTCACTACCATGGGTAACGATCGTTATCAGGTGTCTTATGATAACAACCGAGGCTTTACGTGCTGTCCGAAGAACGGTGGGGAAACAAATATTTGTACATATACAAATATCTGTCCCGAGTGGGAATCGAAACCAGGACTGCCAGCGCGCGGCGTTGACGCAACTACTCTCACCACTACACCAGAACGGTCGTCCGAAATCCGTAGTTTAAGATAACACCCACGTAAAATATTAGTAAATATAATTTTAAAACTTCAGAGCAGCTTCAGAAATTGAAATGTGCTAGTTATTGTATAAGAAATATAAAAAAGAAGAATAAAAATATTTCAGTTAAGACAAACATTTCATTTTTACAATTTTCGTGTAAATTTCCTTTGATACTCATAAAGAGTTTAGACTACACACACACACACACACACACACACACACACACACACACACACACACACACACACAGAGAATATTACGGACTAGAACCGCGAGCAAAAGGTATATTCATAAAATACTATAATTTTCTTTTATTTTAAGTTAAGTACGAGTTCTTTATTACTATTTTTTAATTTTCTTGTATTCTTTTGTTTAATATGACGACAGTGTACTTGACATTGCCGTGACGCAATTACCTCAGTCGGGTTCCTTTTTACAAAAAAAAAAAAAAAAAAACATTTTCCCGCCGTTTCTGTTGTCAAGTTATTGTTTCCCATAATAGGCAACATTGTGTTTGTTTGTCAGACGAGAGAAATCCCTTTGTCTTATTTTTACGCGACCTCGGCCCAAAGAGCAATTACGCCACTTTGAATATTTTAAGATTTCAACTGCATTCAACTGAGATAGGGATGACTCCTATAAAAAGTATTTAAACTTTGAGATTAATTCGCTGACTCTAGCTATAGTCCTTGTTTTCATGCTGGTATAACCGACTTTATTAGTGTAGAATATCTATGCACCCTAAATTCTTTCAAAGCACGCATACTCGAATTTCGTTTGTCATTGAAAAGTTTTTGTCTACCCATTTATTTATTTGAAAGTTTCGGATATTATACTTTAAAATAAACTTTATCAAGTCAGCTAAATTTTAATTAAGTAAATAAATTTTATAAAGTTTTAAAGGATAATTTGAAAGGTTTGGTAATTTGGTTGAATTTTAGTTATTTTCAGTTCGAGTTCTTGTTAACAGTAAGTTTTTGTACAGTTTTCTAGCTTTAATTACTGCTCTCGAATGCCAAGAAGAAGAATCGAATAATGGTTAATTGAAATTCTTTACACGTGACGTGTTTTACGTATATAAAAATACAGGCAAAAATATACATATGACAATACCTTCTTAAAGCTAATGGGGGCCTCGTGTAGTTTAATCAGTATATATCAAAAGCATTGGATATCAAGGAATAATCTGACAAGAACAAGAGGTCCTTATTCATTGCGGGGCCCTTGTCTTACTCAGAGTACCCACTAGATAAGAGAAATTTGATAAATGGACCCGTTGTATTAGTCAGCATGCTTGTATAAAAAGACGACCCAAAGGAGAGAAGCAGTTACTTTAAGATAATGTCAATCTTAAAACCATCGAACTTTAAACTGGCGACGCCAATTTCAACGGTGTCTCGTAAATTTCTTTAAAAAAAAAGTCTGTTTAGTGCTATTTTTTTAAGCCAAGCTATTCGATTCTGAGTGTAAGGAATCAATTTTATAAAAGTGTAGCTTGTCCAATTCTGTAGATTAAGTATTTTTTCAAACACACGTATTAACGGGTTGATATGACACATATTAACGGGGCAATTTAAAACCGCAACATCAATTTCCAACCACAAAGGGAAAAATAAAATAGTATATAAAAACGTTATGTATACTTGGCATGAAGCGTGCTCCACTTGGCATCACTGTTTATCTCTTTTTCATATATAAGTACTATATCAAACTAAAAAATTAAAGGTTATAATAGAATTCTTAATAAGTTTTTTACGTTATTAATTTTGTTATAGCATAAATTATTGTATATAAGTATCATAAGGTTTCACAAATTTTATCATTGTCGTAGATATTTTAATTTTTTCGTCACTACTCCTCTAGTCGATGGCATGATCGCATATCGCCTTGTTCCTCACTCCTTTCTTCTCTTCAAGAAGCTTTTAAGAACTTCGGCAACATAGAATTAATTTGAAAATTAGAAAAGTTAGACAGTTGTTAGTCAGTTTTTACCCGACTGCGACAGAAGGAGGGTTATGTTTTTCGAGTGTATGTATGTATGTATGTATGTCCATTTCTTTTGCACGCCCTACAGCCCAAACGGCTGACGGTTTTTGACATATGAAGTGTCGTTGGATTTGTCTAAATTGTAGTAGTGACATAGGCTATATAAATTTTCAAAATGGCGTCCAAAAATGGCGGAATGAGGGGGGGAGTTGAATTTTTTTTCTTACTGTAGCAATATGGGTATCAAATGAAACCTAGTAATTTGTTTTATTCTTTTTAGTTTATAATAAGAGTATTTTACGCAGTCGGGTTTTTTGATTTTTTTAATTAAGCATACTTGTTACCTGTATACATGCACAGAAAAACTTTCAGCTTTTATAAAATAACGAAGGTCTGGCCGTCGTGGGCTATTGGGCTATAAGAATATTATTTTAACGTGGTTTTTTGGTAAGCGAAATACCTAATTAATGCTAATTTTTTTTACCTAATTAATGCTTTTTTTTTTGACAGATTAACACTTTTTGTACAGTAATAAATATAAGAATTATCTTTCAACACGCAGCACAACAACGTGGCGAATTAAGCTACAAGCCTTATGTTGAAGAAAAGGCTTTATTTCGCAAAAATAGTTCGTATAAGCAAGGTAACGTAATTAAACCAAGTTAATTCCAAAAGGCCAATATTCTAATATCACATAGTGAAACAATATCAAAACTTGTAACACAAACATAACGAATGTTCGCGTTTATGTACCTAATAATATACTTTAGCGAGATTTAATATAAACACTTTACCAAGTTGTTTCCATCACAAACATTTGTAGAACACAGTACAACAGTGTTTACATTAAGATGACCACTTCGCAATGTACATAGGCTCTAAAACTAATTTATAGTTTGAGACGGTATACCTAATGTAATCGGCTTGCAAAACTATTAAATATACATATGGATTTGATGTAGGTAAATACCCATTAACATATACAAAAGCTGGTGAAATGGGATAAACGCGTTTCAGAATCTTTATTTAATTTTAAAATTAACCTTTTTTCATGGCATCAATCGTATTGTAAAACACGGATTTAAAAATAAATACTGGTATTATTACTAGGTTTAAATCATGTTAAAAATCATTATTATGTTTAAATCATTAAACATAAATTTATAACAGAAAAAAGTTTATTATTTTTGTATTATCTATGGTACTAAATTTAGTGTAGTGAGACCCTTAGTTTGACTGACTGTTTTTAGTATTTGCTTTATTTTAGGTTAGCTTAGATTTTGTTGTTCAGACTTCTTTTAGAAATTTAATCGAAATATAGAAAGCATTGTAATAATAATACTTTTTTGATGTTTTACCATTTTTTAAGAACTCATACTTTACATATACAATACTCTATATACAAATAATGATAATTTTATTGATTGGACGCGCCAACGTCTGGTTTTTATTTCATGCTGGAGAGATTGAATAAATACAACTCAATTATTAAAAGAGCTTCAAAGTATTACAAATATATAACATTTTTGCTTATTTAATATATCAAATCTTTATTGGTAATTAGTTTATAACATATTTATCAATCACTAACCAATATTTATGCATGTTTAATGTTACTATAGTATCAATATTTATGGATAGGAAATGCGTAATCGAATGGAGACCGTAGAAAAGGATGAATGATTTTTATTTTTACTTATCTGTGTACTACTACTACTACATTAACTGTTGACTGTCCACTGCTGAACATAGTCTTCCCCGATGATCTCTGGGGGAGTTTGCCGATATTCGCCACGCTTAGTAGGCGGGTTGGCGAGCGCAATGTATTGTGGCAGGATATAGTGTAGTACGCACCATCATCCTTTTTTTTGTGACGCAGGGAAATCCATTTACGGATGATAGCCAGGACGCCCGGGTCGGCAATCCTACACCTATGTCGGACTCGACATTTTGGGAGTGCAATACTGTACTAAACCCCTGCGGGAGCCTTCAGCCGCTTTAATTGGAGGGTCCCGGATCTGTAGGCAACAGGATCCCTCCAGCGACAGGCTGGCCTCGGCGAAAAGGCCAGACTTCTCCTCCATGGGGACTTTCCGGCTAACCTCTGAACAGTCCCGACGACGCCGTGTCTAGCAGGACCGCGTTCCCATCCCGGCCCGACATGGGCACAAGGGTGCTACTGGAGGCGCATAAGACGCACCATCATCCTAGTTAGTGTACAGTTATATACCACTACGGCCTTAGTTGTCTTTTACAACACCTCAGCTAGAAAGAGCTTGAGACTCTGCTGGTCATCGCACTCGCACGTTTTCTATGCGTGTTATTAGTTAACTTTTACTGCTATCATTAAGCTTTTATTACTATAATATTATCAACTATCTTTAAACTAACTGATCCATGTAAAGTGATAGATTTGTAATCACTATTTTGTTATTTTATAAACGTTAATCACCTTTTTTCCATTATTAATTTTAATACCAAACCGATCATAGACTTAGGCCTATTACACTGGTTGCTGATAAAGCTATCTGACGTATAGCAGTATCTATCAGATAAAAGCTTATGATATATTTTTCTTTTTCACAACTAAAATCCACTTTACCTGTCATGTATTTCTCTTCACAAGCTAAATACAGAAATTGTAGTTTATGAGTTGAAGTAAAATAGTCCCTAAGGTTTCTACTGCCCTTTTTTACCTCGTGCCGATAAAGTCTATCAATAACTAATGTGCAAGATAAACTTTATCAGAAACCAGCGAAACAGGCCCTTAGCGGTCTTGGCTACGGCTAATGCGTATAGATAACCTATTTACAGAATATAAATATACTTGTATATAAAAGACAAAATGATGAATGAATGTCTAATATTCAAAGCAGTTATAAAATAAGTTACGAGTTTAAATTTTTTAGATATATTTGACCTGATAGTTTTTGACATATAAATAACACGATTAAGATGAAAAATATTTGGATTCAAATAAAGAAAATCAAGTAACAGAAATAGGTTGAAAATATCCACTTTTGGGCGAAAGTCTTCGGTATAGAAAAAAGGTTTAAGGCTTAATCCGCCACCATGTTTGATTAGGAACCTAATTCAATTTGCAATTAGATAATTTATATTAACTCTAAATTATAAAAGTAAAAGATTCGCTTAGCTAAAACGAATAGAAAAAAAAAACTTTTTTCGCCGTTTTACAAGTACAAATTTTCAAAGAGAAAGTAGGCATTTTTTAAAATCTTTATATTATAAGGACCTTATGTAAGACACTTGTAGAATAATAAAAGAAAAGGCTAATTTTAAATTTAAATACTTAGTTTTTCATGAATAAATTGCGTTTATTAAACTACCCGTTACTGAGACCACCGCTTAATATTTAAAACATTTTTTTTTTCAAGGAGACTTACTCATCTTTTGTGCCATTGTTTTCTTCAAGAATCTTGCGGATTATTTTTATTCGTTCATTGTAATGTGACACCAGTAAGACAAACGAGCTAATGCGAATGTTGTAGTTAAAATTGAAACACTATAGTTTTACAAACGTTAGTTGTCAATTCACTAACTGCAAGTTCACACTGTATTGTACTGTACTATATCAGACTATAAACAAACCACTGCACAGCGAAGGCCTCTTCTTCATATAGAAGAAGCGTTGGAGCTTAATCCACCACACTACTCCTCTGCGCGGATAATTACCCTATCATGAGCAACAATCGTATTGTCATTTTGAAGATAAAAATCCCTGGAGGACCATTAATCTCAGTGACCTCGATGGAGTTTCCCAACGGATGGGCCTTAAAATGAATATGGACAATGGGCTCTGACTATGGGCCTTTTAAACAAGCTACAAGTCGCACAGCGTGCAATGGAGAGGGCTATGTTTGGTATTTCTCTGCGAGATCGAATCAGAAATGATGAGATCCGCAGACGAACGAAGGTTGCCGACATAGCCCAATGGATTTGCAAGCTGAAGTGGCGGTGGGCAGGGCACATACCTCGTAGGACTGACGGTCAATGGAGCAAAAATGTTCTCGAGTGGAGACCATGTATTGGCAAACGTAGCGTCGGACGGCCGTCCGCGAGATGGACAGACGACCTGAGGAAAGTCACTGGAAGCCGTTTGATGAAGGCTGCTTTGATTCGGTCGCTCTGGAGGTTGATACGGGGAGGCCTACGTTAAACAGTGAACATCCAATGGCTGATATGATGAGCAACGATCGCAATCAGGCATCTATGATTACAATCGTGACTGACGAGCTTACGTGCTCTCCGAGGCACCGTGGGGAGATCCACAAAGACATACACCCAGAATAGAAACAAATATTTATACAAATACAAATATCTGTCCCGAGCGGTAAATAAACCGTTCACACTAAAGTGCACACTATTGTCTAAAAATAGAGAAAAAGTTTTTTAGTGCACAATTAACTTCATCCATTTTATAGTGTGCATTAGATTTGTTCTGACAGATATTTTTTTATAATACGTGATGCTAAGCAGATGATATATTTATCTAAACACTTTTAATTTAAATGATCATAAGTACTAGTAATTGAGATTAGATACTGGTGGTCATATATGCAATCCACCAATGCAAAAGGCATGCATCATAAAGCTCAAAGTTTTAAGTCTAAACGAAAATTTATTCTCATTACTTATAAAAGAAAATTACATTTACCTTAACTTTCAATTATTCACTAGATATAATTTAAAGCAAAAAAAGAAAATCATATATTATTAATTATAAACAATATAGTAAATTTTGAAGCAAAATAGTAACTGGTTCTAAAAATAAACTTCATAATATGAGTTCTGCATGAGCACGTATGAAGCGAAGATCCGTCTAGGGCTGTCAAAGCTAAACGTGAGGGGAAACTAAAGCTATGGAACTAACGAATGTTAACTGAAGGACACTATGACATCTTTGGGAAAGATATACATACTAATTTTACAATAAATATAAAATTAAACAATTAAAGCAATAAGCAAAGATAAAATACCGTATCCATAATGATGACATTTTAAAATCATTTAGATCGTCATTTTACAATAATATGACAACACAGAATTTATAACGTTTGTTGACTTAACAGTTTTAAACTAAGTTATCTTATAAAGATTTAGACACTGATAGTTTTATTTTATTGAATAGAATATACAACATAGAAAATTATATTCTTTGTTATGTAACATTACTTAAAAGTAAACAAATACAATTAATACTCTTAAAAATGTTATTATTTGATTTATCAAAAATACTTCAAATGGATTAAGTTAACTGAAATCAATAAAGGTCAGAAGGAACACTAAACGATGCATTAATTCTATAGAAAATTTCATAGTTTTTACTTTATTAAATATTAATAAAGTTTGTTAAAAGTCTCACCTTTTCTGTAATTTGTGCTATATATTATCATATGCTGATAATTGCTTCGACATATCTTAATAACATAGGTTTCAACTTAAGTGATACGATCGGAAAAGTTTTAGACATAAATAAAACAAGTAAGGTTTGAAACGGTATTAAAAGTTATACTCGTGGTCGCCTAGTGATCGAAATTCGACCTTATCTATAATTGACAGCATTGTCAACATCATATTGTCAAAATATGATTGCACATAACATGGTGAACATATGCAACAGTCGTTGAACCTGATCTGTGATAATAAATGTCGATAAAAAATTCGTTTCCCCTGTATTTAAGATCGTTTTTACAACAGACTTTGACAATAAACAAAATTTGTGTATATTATATGTCATTGTACATACATGTGTGTGACGTAGTGTGTGTAGTTTTTTTTTAATGAATTTAATATATATTTTTGAGAGATATATATATAAAATTTACCTGCGCCAAATTTCGTGCTTCTCCGTCCGCTTAATTTTCGTAAAAAGGGGTAAAAAAGTTTTTACTTCACGTATTAATATATCTATATTATATTTTTAAAAAATAATTATATTCCAGAGCAAAAGACGACATGACTTTCATACGAAACTACATGTATTCTAAGCAGAATCTTAAAGTTAAAACCCCCGCAAAAAACTCCCCTCTCATATTAAAAACGTTCTGTGTATTATACAATTACGGAAATTATTGAATGCAATGTAAGTATGTGCTTCAGGATGTGGAAGGAAGGAAAAAAAACTATGAGAGCTGAAGAAAAAAGGATAAGGAAAATGACCCAGCACTAATAACGACACAGAACACATTCTTATTAGAAATATGGATACTTTATGTATGTATATAGAAGACTCTGCCGTTTCTCACCCAAGTAAAAGTAAATCCTTTTTCTTTGGTGTTTTGTCTCGTCGCAGCATGAAGAGCTTTAGTTGCTAGAAACAGATGTTCCATGACAAAGATTAAATTTTTATTCCCAAGAAATCTCAGATGTGTTGCGTTTAGCTTATTGTTGGTATGATCCTTGTTCATTTTAATCACAGACGCAAGCAAGCTGAATAACAACCTAGTAATAACCTAGGACGAAGGTAAAACTTTAACCCGTTTTTATTTATTTATTTATTTATATTTATTTTTTATAATAAAAAATTATCCAGCAGTGAAATATTTAAGCGTAAGCATGTTTAGTTCAATATAATTCATTTGAAAAAATAATTAATTTTTGCTTATTCCGTTATTCTTAATTTATAAGTAGCATCATCTGTTATACTAAAGACTGGTATGCCAATCACCCCTTTGACGGACTGGCTGATATCGGATATCCAAAACAAAGCATATGTAAAAAGACGGTTTTTTCAAAATAGTACACACATACACATATTTCAAGAAAGTTACATTTTAATCAAAGACTACAAGTACAAATGTATAATATTCATATATTTAATTGTCATAGGTACATAAATTTCGTAAATTCAACTTAAGGACGGGAGGACGTCTATATATAACAGTAATGTTTCTCAGGGAGCTGGAGACGTTATCAAATACGCGATAGCAATTCCTTACCCCACTTGTAACAAGTGAAATATTTAACGTCGAGAAATGTTAAGAAAACAAAATATTTAAGAGTATTTCATATTGCATAAATTATTTTTAAAATAGGAACATAATTTTAACATAACATAATTTTTATTATATATTAATTTAAAAATCACATCAAACTTTTAGTAAATCAAATATTTACGAGTAGTAAACTCTAAGACAAACGCTCGGTATACGTCAGTAAGAAATATTCTTCAACAAGCTGTGGACGTTATCAAATACGCGATGGCAATTCTTTACTCTTTGTACGAAGTGGAACATTTTAGAAAATAGCTGAATATTACTTCTTTGTTGTTTATAAAATTTATTATGTAACAAAAATGTATGTAACAGTAAATTCAAACATAAAAATTTAAATATCACAAAGTTACAAACGAAGCTAAATTATGTTATATTGTGTTGTAACACTTAATTATCCACTGCTGGCCTAAATTTTTTCTATAAACAAAAATAATTGGAGTAATATGAAAAACTCAAATTTCTTGAACAAAAATATGTACAAAAATAAAAAAAAATATGTATATTATGGTTTTGCCAAAGCCGTGTTTATAAAGTTGAAATAAGCAATATTCGTTTTATGACAACGTTGCATATTTTATCTTTATGTGTTTCAGAAACAGATACGATATCTGAATTATATATTGCTTGAATTATAAAGCCTTAATTAATGTTTGATTGATCACTAATGTATCTATGATATTACGCAACTTTTATACTGAACTGAATTGAATCAGCCTGTAAGCGACCCACTGCTGGGCAAAGGCCTCTTCTCCATTTAGGACAAGGGTTGGAGCTTAATTCACCATGCTGCTCCATTGCAGATGTGCAGATAATTTAGCTAAAATGAGTAGAGATCGTTACCGGGTGTCTATAATAACAACCGGGACCGACGGCTTTACGTGCTCTCCGAAGTACGGTGGGAAATCCACAAGGACACCCTCGAGGTGTGCCCGAGATGAGTGGCGCTGCGTCAAGGTCTAGCGTCGGCCCTCGGAGGGGACTTGTCGCTCTGTCGCTGGAGGGATCCTATTGCCTGCAGAACCGGGACCCTCCAATTAAAGCGGCCGAAGGCTCCCGCAGGGGTTTAGTGTCGAGTCCGACATAGGTCTAGGACTGCCACCCGGGTGTCCTGGATATCATCCGTAAATGGATTCCCCTGCGACAAAAAAAAAACGGGACTTGTTGCTCCCGAGCATCATCACCGCGATGCTCGGCGACGACGAGGGCTGGAAGGCGATGGTCTCCTTCTGTGAGACAGTAATGTCCCAGAAGGAGATCGACGAGCGGGTGAGAGAGGATGCTGCCGACGTAGCCTCCATCCGCGGTTCACGAATTTGAATGCGTAGTAGACGCTAGTTAATACACCTCCAGTAACGCCCCATGCCCGTGATCCGTGATCAGATCCGGAACCCTCCAATTAAAGCGACTGAAGGCTCCCGCAGGGGTTTAGTACGGTATTGCACTCCCAAAGTGCCTAGTCCGACATAGGTCTAGGACTACCAACCCGGGCGTCCTGGATATCATCCGTAAATGGATTTTCCTGCGACATACAAAAAAAAAGTGTAATCAACTTGTTGCTTCTGTGCGGTCTAGATGTCGAAGGTTTGCAGTATCACTCCTTCAGCTTGCGGTATTCTCCATGTAAGCAGGCTAACGCTACACAATATTATGTATTTTGAACAAACGCGTCCAAGCTTATGGACCACTATCTCAAGGATAGCCAATCCCTTCAAGTAATATTTTATTGACAATAACGAAATTTTGTCTTAAAAACAGCTAAAATAGCTAGCTAGAGAGGTTTTTTAGAAGTATTGGCTTATTTATAATTTTCTGTTCAAAGCTGATTAATTTTATAGTTCATATAAATTGTAATATAACCTATTTAATAAATATAAAAGAAATTTATTACAATTCTCATTTCGTAAGGGTACTTTTTTAAGGATTCCTTTTGATATCAGACCCCTAATTCGACAAGTACTTCTTTAGCGATATTGAGAAAATTTAGAAGGACACGCCAGACTTAAAATAAAATATTTTTATTTGTACAAATCTTATGGTCTAGGTAAATTTCCATAAATTTCAATTTGAAAACGTGTCTACACTTTCTTTATTTAAATTCCTGTATATCTGGCCAACCGAAAGAGACGAAAAGCTTGATGTTATTTTTCTATGAAAATTATAATAATAAAATATTAGGCAAAACAAAACTAAATATAAAATACCATTTTTCATTGAGCAGAAAACTAAGCAACCTTCCGAGGCTGGTCACTATTAAATCATATAAACTAAAACATGAAACTTTCAAGCAGAATAACCTTATATAAGAAATGATGTGTGCAGTCTGGCCATTTTGCAATAAATTCAAGTACAAGAAATATTAGAGGTACGTTAAAGTTTCTAACTTTCACCCATAATATCGTAAGAGTAAAAAGTTATTTTAGTAAATAAAAATAAAGACTAACTTCAATCCACACAATTTTTTTCAACATATTTCAAAGTAGAACTTCCTTTACTGATTTTGACTTTGACTTCTGTGATAGTAAATTGAAGTAAAACCGTATTGTTATATTTTGTTTGTCTACAAAAATGGCCCACAGCCTTAATTTTCAATAACACCTATGTCAATTTTATAAGCCCACAGCATAAATAAACTATTTTCTGAAATCGCACTATTATAGCGCGATATTTTGCGGTATATATAATAATCAAATATACGTAAGATTGATATCTTACTTATCTACCAATTGCTTCCTCACTGATTGCTTGCTATCTATCAAATTATATATTTATTGCACGCCTTATAAGCTAAGCTTTGAGAGGGGTTCTACTCTCACTTCACGCAAAACGAGTGAGTGATTTTTCGAACTTAAAATGTCTCTATTTATCGTATATGCGCAATTGCAAAATAATGTATACACACATATTAAGAAAAAACACTATTCTTAACACTCATAATTCCTTTAATGCCATTTTTGTTATTTAAACTAATTAAAAAACTGTTCAAAAAGTTCTATCTTGGACGTCCGTGCGTCTGTATGTTAGGATCCCGTATGTGGTCACGGTAACTACCGAAAGACTTCACTAATCGAGTTCCTTTTTTTTACGCTTCAATATATAATAGTTAGGAATAGAACCCTATACAATTTCACGGTCTAATTCGATATGGTTTAATTGTTTTTAACAAAATTATTGTGAAAAATGAGATTATAAGTCTTTCACTTTTAGGTTTTCCAAACTATTTTATTGACTTCTGGAAAGAGCTTATTGTGCCGTTGTCGTTGAATAATAATTTGTAATTAATGCATTGTTAATTATTTATAACATTAATTTATTTCTTTATTATAATTAAATATTTATTATTGTTTCTTTTGCTCTGTTAAGAAATTTAAAAACCAATATTTTTTTAAGTCTTATTAGCTTAGTTTCCCTCATATATTTATAATCAATGTTGCTTATACCTTTACCTTCGAACAATAACTATGTTAGTTAAATTTTTTCTTAATGTTTCGTTGTATCGATACTTCACGATATATCATATGAAAAATATATCGATAATTTTTACGATCCAATATATCGGATGTATATATCGTTATTTTTAATGTCTTGGGAGTGCACACGAAAATAAAACGGTTATCGCGGTCACGCGCCGTATCGATGTTTAGACCTCCAAGTTATGCGTTTTACTAAAAAAAGGTCGTCGCGTCTACGTATATCGGATAGAATACTATACTAATCGATATATATATATATATATATATATATATATATATATATATATATATATATATATATATATATATATATATATATATATATATTGGATAAATATATCGATATTACTCGACAATTGTCGGATGAAACATATCAATACTACTCGATAATTAGCGAATGCATATATCGAGTATTTACCAAATATAACAGTCCATTAGAAATATGTAAGCGTGACATATACATATATCGAACTTTGTGGAAGAATAAATTTAAAGTAACATCGAAAAAAAATTTTACAAAATCAAAGTTTTTCGAACGTACTACTTTTTCGCGATATAAACATCAACTTGAATTTTTGTAAAGCCGGTATGTTAGCTGTATAGCATAAAACGAACTATATATTTTCACCGTGAACGGATATCACGGATCTTTAATATTTCGTCGTCAACGGCAATGCACCGACAGTGCACAGAGAAATATTTTATTCTTACTAACGTTTCAAACATGTCAAGCCTTTCCGCTGTAGCAAGAAATACTGTCGTATATTCAATAATATATACAACAAACCTGGTGCATGTTAGTTTCCCATAACATGCAAAATACCATACCGGTGATATTCAACCAGTTACAAAAAATAATATAAATTCCATATTTCTAATAAGAATATGTTCTCTGTCGGTATTCTTTCTGATGAAGACTCTGCCGTTTCTCACCCAAGTAAAACTAAATCCTTTTTCTATGGTCTTTTGTCTTGTCGCAACATGAAGAGATTTAGTTGCTAGAGACATATGTTCCATGACAAAGATTGGATTTTTATTCCCAAGAATGCATAGATATGATTGCTTTTTTATTTCTTTTTTATTTTATTGTTTTATAGTTGATAGTTGTGTACTTTGAACTTGTGGCTTGATTCAAATAAACTAGGCTAGACTAGTGATATAATTATGTAGAGAGTAATTTAGTAAATAAAATTGAAACTCACTACTGTCCAAAAAGCGTTCGCAATTTAGTCGAGGAAAATTCATACGAAGGAGCCATCTTAGAGACTAAATAGTTTTTAATTTTTACTATATCTAACAAATTACTAACTACTAGCTATAGAATTTTTACTTAAACTTCATATCAATTGTACTTAAATTCGAGCTTAAGTAAGCATAATGACAAAGTTAATTATAGAAATCAGCCAAAAGAAGAAATGTTCGGATTTGTTTAACTTTTAATCTAAAAAAGTAGAGTTTAAAATTTTTATTGTCTATATCAAATTTATTAACACTACCTTTTTTGACATTTTTTGTTAAAACACTTTAGCTACTTGACTAAATTGCATACTATTTTATTGCAAGCTACTTTACTACTTTAGTCAGCCAACACTTAAAGTACACGTCTTAACGTAAATAGTTCCCTTATTATTCTAAATGATATTTACTACAGTATAACTTACCTAATTTAATATTTAATGAAATAATAAAGTATCCAATCAATAATTTTCAGGGCAAAATTAAATTGTTATTGTAAATTGTTTATTATTGTTTCCAACGCTGATTCATGATATTTCCTACTCAGACCAGTACGTTGACTTAATACTATACTTAAAGTAAAGTAAAATAAATTTCAATATACACTAACATTTAACTCAAGACTTACATTTGACAAAATTCAATTATACTCATATACAAACTCAATGGTTACACCAAATAATGTATGTACCAATTTAGAAATGGATGCTTAAATTAATACGACTTTTGAAATCACATACGAATTCAGTGAACATTCAAATTATAATACAATTTAAATTATAAGACGAACTTACACCCAACGGTTGAAACAATAATCCTCGCTTGTACGCTATCTCGACCCTTGTTACACAATAATAATAATCTTACGTCTGTTATGCCGTATCTTTAGCGCACAACTTCTTACGACATTATTTCTATTATGTTAAGACGATATTTTGGTTAACAATGTGTCACAAAGAGTGTCGTCAGCTGAGATGAGAGTGGATGGTCCATTAATTATTTAGAAAAATAATTACTCTACAAAATTCATGTAATGGCTTGATAAAGTAGTGCAAGGACTACCAACCCTACTACCACATAGTATACAACTAAATTATAACAAAAATATCTTCTAAAAAGTTTTTTTCGTTCCTTTGATTGTTAAGCATTTTTACAAAATAAATTTGATATAGATATCTGTAATTAGTATTTTATTTATTGCAAAAATTAACGAAGTTTAACACGCAAACTAATAATATATACTATACTAATAAATGGTATAGTAATGAAAGAAAACTTGACAAGTGGCTTATTATAAAAGCTTAACTTCTGCGCACAAGTGTGTCTACAACATACAAAAACAAGTTATTCGCAATCTTAGATATACATAGAGCTTATAATGGAAACAGATAGACAGTTCGTTAGAAAACGCGTTCCCTTTGAATAATTGAACAACTTTCAACACTCCCAACTCCTTACGCGCTAGTTGAGTTAATATAATGTTTACATTTCCTTATATTAAGCGCAACTTTAATTAAAATAAAATAAGAGACAAATTAAATCTATTATCTATTATTAATAGTGTAGGAAATAATAATGTGACTTTTAATGATAATAGGAACTTAATATTTAAGTTAATAGACAGTAATTGTATTTTTAAAAATGACTCCTTTTTGGTCAGACATGATAGATTTATTGTATCTAATTATTTTTATAAATAGATAGCATAATTGCTATCAAATCATTTACACATTGATATGAATATTTATTTACTAGTTGCTTCTATTGAGCAATTAAATATATTGACATCATACAGTAGTAATGTACATACTACTGCTAGTAATAACAATTTAAATTAAATACGCAGACAACAGAGGCACAAGTCTCTAGCTGTGAGTTATATTTGAGCATCCAGATTTTGAGTAGTCAACTATTACGTAATAAATATAGTTTCAACCTGGTGTATCAAAACATGCAAGGCCTTTTAAGTAATGAATTTGAATTAGAAGTATTTTTGAATAGCTATAACATTGATGTTATTTGTATTACCGAAAACTGGCTTAAATATTACCAAATTTGTGGTGGCTCTTTAATCATAGTAAACAGGGACCTAAAATTTAAGGTATGTAGAGATATTGCGAGCCTTTCTATTGAACGAACTATAGAGTTAGCTTGTGTTGAGTTGACGCATTTTATCGCAGTCACCATCTTTAGACCACCCGGCGCATGCTATGAACAATTCGAGCCAGTATTAGAAGAAGTGATAACTAAGCTAACTGCAAAATGTTACAAAGACATTTTAGTGTGTGTAGATTAGATTAATATTAATTTATTAGATAATACTGTATTTAGTAAAAGACTCTTGTCTTTGTTCAAATGTTCTAATCCTACTAACCTCTTTCTTGAGCCTACCCGCATAACTAACTCTACAGCCACATGCATTGATAACATCTTTACAGATGGGACTCCACCCTATTCAACTATAATAAACAAATTACCCTCTAATCATTGTGGCCAATTCATATCATATCAGCCATTGGATGTCCACTATTGAACGTAGGCGTCCCCGTTGACCTCCAGAGCGACCGGTTCAAAGCAGCCTCCATCCAACGGCTTCCGGCGACTTTCCTCAAGTCGTCTGTCCATCTCGTGGACGTCCGTCCGACGCTGCGCTTGCCGGTGCGTTGTCTCCACTCGAGAACCTTTCTACTCCATCGGCCGTCAGTTCTTCGAGCTATGTGCCCTGAACCATTGCCACTTCAGCTTGCAAATCCGTTGGGTTATATCGGCAACCTTCGTTGATCTCATCATTTCTGATTCGATCTCGCAGAGAAATACCAAGCATAGCCCTCTTCTTAGATATAGTTTCAAACTTACTAATACAATTTCAGGTGGGAAATATTTATTATTATCGTCAAATATTGTATTACTTTTTTTATTAAAATATATTATATCTACTCTATAATTTTTGTAATACATTAAGGAATAGTCTCACGATTTCGGAATTCTTCCTAACATGCTGAAAATATTCTTTTAGAGAACAAATAGTGAAATAGTAGTAGATAATATTCAGACCAATTCGTATGCGCAATCAATGATGTGGATGGGAATCAGCCATAAATAACTAAAGAAACTGTCATTGAAAAGTGGTTCCATAGCGTGCGTAGCGTGCCCATTGTTCAATTCTTCAATGTCTCACTTAAGTGCTGACCATATTTCACAACTGGTCATTAAATAGGCGGAGAGACGGTAAAGAGATACACAAGCATCCAAAACAAACATCGGATAAATGACGCAAGCAGTAAAGGGGATATTTCAAGAAAATAGCCCTTGTTTTGACAAGTTTCGCAAGAGTTCGAGGGTGAGAAAAACAACGCTTTCATTTTTATTTACGTATCCTTGGACATTTTCAGCCTTGACGATGTATGACCGGTGTCAAAACGAATCGAACTTGGCGTGGAATAAAATGACAGAAACGGATAAATTATACTCATTTAACGATATATCTCTACCATATTCTGAAAATAGTTAAATAATACCTATGTGTCAAGATATCTTGTCACATTTTTTCTCTAAAATACCTGACTTGTCTATACAAATAATAAATCTGTTAAAAACTGCGTTTCATTAATACACTATATATCATCAAGAATAAATTTTAATAGCGCGTTTTTTTTTGTATCAGCGCCATCTCTTATCGTGTTTTTCTGTGTTCACGTATCACATAAAAAGTACAAAACCAATGTAAATAACTTTAATACATAAAAAATAGAAATAACTCACAGTATAATTTAGTTTTTGTTTCATTGTAATTAAATTTAAAAATAAATATTTAAGAAAATAGAAATAGGTACCTACGCCGCCAACGCCATCTGGTCTAAGGAATCTTGAAAACTCACAAAACTTATTTTTGAGTTATTATTTTGTTAAATTTAAAAGTTTACTAAATATGTCGGAGAGGAATAGAAATCGTTTTAATATTTTCGATAAACATCATTTTCAATTAATATACTATTAAGTTAAATATTAATTATGTTAAATGTCACTAAATATAAAAACGATATTCTACAATTATACGATAGATGGCGCAGATAATTTTCTGAATCGCGCTGACCAAAACTTCGGCCAAAAGAATGACACTCGCCCGTATTTCGAAATCTGTTTTTGTTAAATACTTTAGGGTACTACGGTCTTGATTGTTTGTTCGTTGTTGAAAAATATATATATATATATATATATATATATATATATATATATATATATATATATATATATATATATATAAAGTCGTGTTAGTTACACCGTTTATAACTCGAGAACGAGTGGAACGATTTTTATGATTTTTGTGTTTTTGGATTTGTCTTCGTCGGGAATAATACTTATTAAAATATGGTATTCATCAATGAGAAAATAATTAATAAAAAAACAGTTCCAATGTTTCATCCGTACTATCTATATATATATATATATATATATATATAATAAATCTGTCACTCAATCCGTCTATTATAAAATATTTACCAGTATCGACGCAGGTGTAGGTGATTAAAAATATAAATGTATAATTTTTAAAATTTCAGTTAAATACCCGTGCGAAGCCGGGGCGGGCCGCTAGTTATTAAATAAAAATCAAGTTTCTATATAACTAAGTTTTCGATGTATTATCAACAATACATTTTAGTCCTGTGTAAATGTAAACTACATTTATCCAAATAAGCATAAAACTTAACTTAGATGATTGGCATTTATGGCAAAATTAATCGTTAGATTAAATATTATTGTTGATCAATAATGATTACTATTAGATGTTGTTTCAACATTAAAATATGTGTCATTAAAATATAGAAAAGCTACTATTTAATATCGGATACATTATAAGCAAACAAAACGACTTTAAAACAAATTCACAAATCAAACATATGAGCGAAACCCTGGTCCGGAAGAATAATTCCGATTCCGAAAGCGGTAAAATTATATCTGTCCTGAAAATAAAACATCAATTACGCCAAAAATGAATGTTTACATTTTCACAATTCCATCACGCATAACGTTATACTGTGTTTATGTAATTGAGATCATTATATTTTATTGAATACAAATTGAAATATAAAAGAAAAAAAAATACCCTAAAGCGTGAAAATAATTAATAATTAATTTTCACCAACTGAATTTTTACCTGTTATTCGATTCAACCACGCATAGCTTTGTCCCAGGGATATCTGATTCTGATCATTTTTTCTTATTGAAAATAATCCTCTTCTGTATGTAAGAATGGGGGATAATTGACGAACTCGTCCCATTGATTATATTAGGTATTATAGTTTTTATACATTATATTCCTGTCGGTAATCGTAATTATTTTACCAATTCTAGTATACTGTTACTATTGAACATAGTTTTACGCCGAGTTGCACGAAACAAATTTTAAATTTAAGTGTTTATTAAACTAATTTAATCACAAGAATCGTGATTTTCTGTTGCACGAAACCTACATCTGATTAAGTTAACAAAAAAATTTAGTTTAATTAAAGACCTATCTAACGGATGATTAATTCCAACAGCTTTAAATTAATCATGACATCAACTAATTTTAAGATTAATTGCAACTTAACTAACGGAAAGTTAGCGACGGTTTCGTGCAACTCGCCGTTAGTATCTTAGATATGTTTAGTATCGTGGAACGGATATGGAATTATATGGATATTTGCATATAATACAAATATTTCACTCAGGTATGGTTACTTGTTTATAGGTCTCATCGCTGTCCTTTGAAAATACGTGAAGCCGATGATTCCGATTGTTAAACGGAATACGGAGTACGGAAATTATTTGTCGATCCAAATGGTAGATTAAGCTTCAATCATTCTGCTTTAAAGGACTTCTCCTTTAAATTAATTCATCATTGTCATTGTCTATTAATGAGAAAACAGGCTGTTTGTTTTCAGTTCACTTTGATGTGTTCATAGTTTGTCAATAAAGCTTTTTAGATTTAATTTACAAACTTTAAAAGCGTAGTAGTGAGTTATCAAACCGTACAGGTTTATATAAAGGTATAAAGTAATTATAGTTAATATAAGTTAGTATAAAATATGTCAAAGACCTATAAACTACATAAATGCCTCAATCTCGGGATCTAAAAGTCGGGGATTAAAAAAATTTTTGAATTACGAGTAAATATTCTTTTTTACTTAGAAAACAGGAAGTAATTTTCCTCGACTAGGGATATAATTGATAAGATGGAAACAGTAACCATAAACTTCAAACAACATGAGAAATATCGAAACATATTGCGAGTGAAACCGTAGTGAATATCTTATTAAAATTGAAATAGTTCTAAAACACTTTGGTAACATTTTAAGAATATCTCAATTTAATGTTAGTCGCGATATACGAAAGATGAATGATATACTCGTACAAGTACATATAGTAAGGCGTCTAAGTACAAAATGGCACTGCAAAGCATGTTTCTTGGCACTCCTATCCGAATTTCCACTCTTGGCCCATTTTCCTACACTTTATCGCGACTGAAAAATTTCGGTGGAGGCAATTTACACCTACTAACGATATTTTAATTAATTTCACTTGTATTTTTAAAATGGTAGAAGACAGGAGTTGGTAATTTTTTTATTTTATTTAAATGTATAGAGTATTTTCTACTGCGTGGGTAAATTATTTAACATTATATACTAGGCACTAAGATATATCAGTATTTTTTTCATCTTCCCTGGCTTAATAGCAAGATAAAACATAAATTACTGCGTACTGTACTGATAACCTTATATAATAATTTTTTTTTTAATAGTTGGATGGAAGGGCAATCTGTTGACGTTTACCGTTGCCCTATCAGAACGATGATGAAGACAAAGAGCAAACGACGCAATGCGACTAAAATATAGCAATCCTACATAAAACGCACGTGACTTAACACGTCAATATAACAAATATTATTATATGACATACCTATTATTTTTTTCATTTTAGTTATTAGAATTTTTTTTATTTTTTTATTTGATGATTAGATATTTTCATGCCGACGTCTCATGTTCTATATATTATAATTAAGCCTTATGCTAGTCATATGTGAACTTTATGATGACCCGTGGAGCTCGACTTTTCATACACACAAATGATTTAAAATATAATTTTTGTATGTGAAAAATTCATGTTCCATTTATGATTAATGATTACCACTGATTATTTGTTAGCCCGACTAGTTTCTTACATTAGTAATGGAACCTTTTTTATTCAAATTAAATGGTTTAATTTATATTTCGCTTTAAATAGTTTTACTATTTACAAACGGATTTTTTATTTTACTATGTACGTCCTTAAAATAAATTTGCGACTAAAAATATTACTCAAATCACCAGTATGGTAAAAACATTTTTTTTAATTCAGTAAAATTTAAATTGTATGCACGCTAAGATCACATAAAAAACATCATATGTAATTATTAAGCCATGCTAGCTAGCTATATATTAAGGAACTTTTTAATCTTTACTTTCATACAATTCCCGATTATGGTGCAATGGAATCAACAATTACAGATATTCATTTAGCATTATGGTCTGTTACAACTCACATATAGAATATCTGATAATCTATACAAATAATAAATCTGTTAAAACCTCCGTTTTATTAATACACTATATATCATCAAGAATAAATTTCAATAGCGCGTATTTTTTTGTATCAGCGCCATCTCTTATCGTGTTTTTCTCTGATCACGTATCACGTAAAAAGTACAAAACCAATGTTAATAACTTTAATACATAAAAATTAGAAATAATTCACAGTATAATTTAGTTTTTGTTTCATTGTAATTAAATTTAAAAATAAATATTTAAGAAAATAGAAAAAGGTACCTACGCCGCCAACGCCATCTGGTCTAAGGAATCTTTAAAACTCACAAAACTTATATTTGAGTTATTATCTTGTTAAACTTAAAAGTTTACTAAATATGTCGGATAGGAATAGAAATCGTTTTAATATTTTAGATAAACATCATTATACTATTATGTTAAATATTAATTATGTTAAATGTCACTAAATATAAAAACGATATTCTACAATTATACGATAGATGGCGCAGTATACAAAATATAATTTTCTGAATCGCGCTGACCAAAACTTCGGCCAAAAGAATGACACTCGCCCGTATTTAAAAATCTGTTTTTCTTTTTTGTATATAATCATATACTTTAGGGTACTACGGTCTTGATTGTTTGTTCGTTGTTAAAATTAAAAATATTTGGTCGTTATTTGTTTGTTGATTGTACAAAGTTGGATGGTTATAGCTATTTAAGTTGTAATCTATATATATATAAAGTCGTGTTAGTTACACCGTTTATAACTCGAGAACGAGTGGAACGATTTTTATGATTTTTGTGTTTTTGGATTTGTCTTCGTTGGGAATAATACTTATTAAAATATGGTATTCATCAATGAGAAAATAATTAATTAAAAAAAAAACAGTTCAAATGTTTCATCCGTACTATCTGTATACATATATATGTATGTATGTATGTATGTATGTATGTATGTATATAGATATAATAAATCTGTCACTCAATCCGTCTATTATAAAATATTTTGCAGTATCGACGCAGGTGTAGGTGATAAAAAATATAAATGTATAATTTTTAAAATTTTAGTTAAAGACCCGTGCGAAGCCGGGGCGGGCCGCTAGTTATGAATAAATGTATAGTAATACCCTATCTTTAATGAAATATATATTCCATACAGTACAACATATCTTTTTATATTTAATTTAAATAATTATTATAATAATTTTTATTGCGTGTGATAAAATAGTCAATAGAAATACAAACACATTATTTTTTATTTGTATATCAGCATCAAAGGAGTTAATGACGCACACGAGGAGAGTACTGTCAAAGCATTCGATAAATATTAAATATAAAGAATTGTGAATATATAGACAGAGTAATAATATTTCCGTGTTGCGTGAATTTGTAATTGTGATATTTTATTCATAAAGGCAAATTGACTGCGTATAATTTGTCATTTTTTCGCATTTCCATTGAGTTTTATAACTTAAATTGTTATTCGTGACAATTCTCGTTTTTGCATTTATATGAACATATATAATAATAATAAATAAATTATAAAATTTGTCTTTGTTATTACATTGATTGGTTTTATATCAAGATCTATAAATGAATAACGTGAAGGTATATAAATATTATGTATTTAGAATATTAAGATAATATTATATTAATATAAATATTATTTTCGTTCAATCAAATAATGTGAAATTCTAAATAATATGTTACAAAATAGCCACCAAATATTTAAAAGACTAAAACTTTTTCATAAATAGATTAAATATAGAATATATTTTACTAATTTCTTAAACACATAAACGAACTTCGGTATTCTTTGATGTTGATGAGGGTTATCTCTTAATTCAAACTTAGCGCCACTAGCAATTAAAATTAAACCAACGAATTGTTAAATATCAACGTTATTTTGTATGATGTGATCTAGTTCTTATAGTGTAATTTGACATCAAATTGACCTTTCGTTTAACCGTTAAACATTCTATACGCAATATTACAGTCTTATTTATAATCAAATTTATCCATTTAGTGTGAGGTAGGGTATACATTTACACTTTGACTTGCAGTACGGGAGTAGTAACCACATTGACAAAAGGTCTAACAAGTACTAATAACTCAGGTGAAGCAGTGCGTCTGAGGGGTTTACTAATAAAATAACTCATTCTATTATCTATATCTTACTTAATATAAACCTTATTCTATTTGCGGGTCCGTTGATCTAGTTTCGGTTGATGGGTTGACGTAGTGGTCACTGCTACTCACTGCTGCACTAGCGATTTCCGGTTCGATCACCAATACTTGTATTATCAGTGGAATCTTTTGTAGACCATATTTTTTTTTTTTTGTCACGATCTGAGAGTTTTTGTATTACCGACGCAAGATTTCATCCTACTGGAGACCATTGAGTGCGTTACGTTAATAAAAAATGTCTTACACATGAAAACATAAAATATTAAGTATGGTAACTGTTTCTATGGGTTTATTTTCTATTAATAAATAAAAAAAACTTTTTTGCTGTGAACGCTTAATGGACTGGAAAAAATAAAATCTAACGAATCGTACCGTAACAATTCATCTGGATTCAAAAGATTGGCATTTTACTTAACGTTAACACTTTTTAGAACGAAATTGACTTGTTACTGCAGGAGTAGTCTGAATAGGTATTCGAGAGTGTCATTAAGGTAATTGCGTCTTAGTGCTTTAGGGATAAATAATTTTGATTTAGAAATACATTTGAATTTTAAATTAAGTACATTTTGTATTAATGATTTTTTAAATGTTACATAAACACTTAATCTTTCTTTTTATTTTACAGGTATTACATTCTGAATCTTTATGAAAAGTTGTGAAAATAGCTTGCATTTTATGAGGTAAGAAATAAAATTAACTGAAAACATTTGATTTTTAAACGAGCTGAATGAATAATCTATTTATTATAAATACCTATAGGTCAACTTCATGGAACGGTTTTTTATCTTTATTTTGTAAAAATTAGACTATTTAGCAAATAAAAGATAGAAATTTGCCAAAAATTTGTCCTTTATTTAAGTATATGTATGTCATTAGGTACTTACTTTCTTTAATTTGTTTCGTGTTACCAATACACATTTGTGTTGTGTGTTAACGCTTTTAAAATCAATTATATGCTTCAGTTTTTATAAAAAATAACATAAATTTAAAATTCTTTAGAGTATTTTAAAAAAAAACCCTTTAGTTAGGTCATTTGTGTCGATTTGAACTATACGAATTATAATTAGTTTTCATATCATAACAGGCTTTATCAAAAACAACATAATAGTGTGGTAAAAACAAAACTAACACTTATATAAAGAGCTATAAAGAGTTTCAGCAAAGATAAAATAGCCTATGAACAATAAAGGAATTCCTATACATAGTGGGAAAAGCCGGAAGTTTGATGATTTAAGACGCTTATAACGGCTTTATTCTTCGGATTTTCTTGCGAGGTTCATTATTAGTCTCTGCTAAGTTTCTTTATACGCTTCGATAGCTCTCATGATTTTGATTCTACATTGAAAAGTTGTGTAAGCGAATTTTGTTGCAGTGATAGATATATGTATGACATGTATATATGATAAAATAATATTAATATTATTTCTAAAATCTTAATTATATTTTCATATCACTTATTTATAATAATGTATGAAAACTGTTTGTCGTTAACTACGAAAAGAAAAGTAAAAACTAAAATGAACTAAAATTTTATTAAATATGACAAAAATTATTACTTAAATCTCAGTGCGTTTCATGTAGCTTATCTAAATATTAATACGTCAAGCAAAAACTTTGTACACCTTTATACGAAAATTACGCGAACGGAGAAGTATGAAATTGGGCACAGTTAAAGTTTATATGGGAAAGAAGTGCAGAATGCTTATATATTTTTTACAATAATGCTCAAAAAATACATTAAATTTATTTAAAAAAAAAACACTACGACACACACACACACATAAGTACAAAGTACATAATAAATACACAAATTTTGTTTATTGTCAAAGTCTGTTGTCAACACGGTCTTAAATACAGGTCTTGCAACAAATTTTTTACCTAAATTTTTTATCACAGGTCAGGTCCAATGACTGCTCCATATGCTAACCATATTATGCGCAATCATATTTTAATGATATTTACAATACTGTCAATTAAATTAGGTCGAATTACGGCCACTGAGTGACTACTAGTAGTCATTATCAAACAAATAAAACAACATAAAATGCTTTTATTAGTGTTTTATTTAAAGAAAGTTAAAAATTTCCAGTAGAGGCGACTGGTATAGTTTACATACCAACTACCTACGGCTACTTCAAATTTATTTTTGTATTTATCTTGTTATTTATTGTATTACAAACCGAACTTATTTTTACATTAATTTTTAAACTTTTGATAGAATATTACTTTCTTATAGTTTTTAGGGTTCCGTTGCCAAATGACAAAAAAACGGAATCCTTGAGTTTGTCATGTCTGTCTGTCTGTCTGTCCGTATGTCACAGCCACTTTTTCCGAAACTATAAGAACTATACTGTTGAAACTCGCTAAGTAGATGTTTTCTGTGAACCGCATTAAGATTTTCACACAAAAGTAGAGAAAAAAAAAACAATAAATTTTGGGGGTTCCCCATACTTAGAACTGAAGCTCAAAAAAATTTTCAACAAACTATTAATTACTTGTTAATCTATAGATAGGTCTTCAAAAATGATACCTATGGAGGTTTCTAATATCATTTTTTTTTTCTAAACTGAATAGTTTACGCGAGAGACACTTCCAAAGTGGTAAAATGTGTCCCCCCCCTCTCCGTAACTTCTAAAACAAGAGAATGATAAAGCAAAAAAAAATATATGATGTACATTACCATGCAAACTTTCACCGAAGATTGATTTGAACGAGATCTAGTAAGTTGTCTTTTTTTTTTATACGTTATAAATCGAGAACCGCAATTTACCTTTCATTAAATCAACTCAAATATAAAAAAAACAAGAATTTTTATATGATATTACTTGCTGCTTCGGAACCCTTCATGGGTGAGACCGATTCGCACTTGGCCACTTTTTATTTGAAAATCACGTAATAAAATGTTTCAGATAAAAGACAAAATTCAGATTTGATAGCATAGTAAAACTTCTAACTTGAGCTGAAAGGCACTCTCATGCTTGAATATTAGTTTCAAATGTTTTTAACGTCAATGTCAACTTATCTTTTTTGTATGTTACACTACTTACGTGATACTTGTCTAATGGAGAGCTGACGTTTTTTTTTTCCATAAATAATCACAAACTAGGCTCTGTACCAATATTTCTAAAAAAAAGTTTAACAGGTATATCTTACAATATGTGGATGAGTTATTTTTCCCGACACTACGAGAAAGATTCTACGTACTTTAAGTGGAATTTCATTTATTCTTAAATAAAAAACATGCATGTTGTATAGAGATAAAAATTATTTTCCGAAAGCTCTTAAATATTCTGCTCTTATATTCCTAGCTTACCTTCTGATTTTTCGTTAGAAAAATTATGAAAACTACATACAATATCGTACATAAATTCATAAGATAAATCTTTTATTTCTGTTGCTTTGACATAGTTATATACACTTGAATTAGTTTTTTATAATTTTATTATCTTCAATCGACTACATCAGCTTATTACAATTTTATTTTTACGACGCGTTGGCGCAGTAGTCACAGCAACTGGCTTATGTGCTAGCGGTCACGGGTTCGATCCCCGCACATGACAAATATTTGTATAGGCCATACAGATATTTGTCGTGGTCTGGGCGTTTGTGCTTGTGTGTTGTGTGTGTTTCCGGACCCCCGACACAGGATAAAATCCTACTGGGTCGGTTGAGTGTGAGACGTTTATTTATTTATTTATTTATTATATATACTGAACTGAACCAGCCTGTAAATATGTCCTTCTACTGAGTAATGACATATTCTCCATATAAGAGAAGGCTAAGAGGTTATGGGTATATATGATAATTGCATGTACAGATAATAAAATATTACACAGCTAAAAAAATATATATTATTCTAATTTTCATAATCGTATATCAATTTTTCATTTTGTAATTTCAAACAGATGTTCCAGACATGGGAAAATATTCGAAAGAACACGTGAGAAAAATGCTTGCAGAATGCGGGTATAACGATGTAATGGGTTGGGTTGGGACGCAAGGGAGAAACTTCACTGAGCGAAATAACGATTAAATTATATCGTTTTATTTTGAGAACCTTGGATATTATATCCGAACTATACGAAGTCGAAACGCATGTAAAGTATAACGAAAACAAAAGACATAACTTTGATGGGGAAATCCCGAGTTATTTTGAATTCGTAGTTATATAAATTACTAAATAAAAATCAAATATCTTTTATTTAAAAACCGGTTTTTTTTGCGACATTTTCACGGCCTAATTACTAGAAAATTTGTGATGAAATTAAATATGGATTTGCTTAGCAGTGGATTACTTTCACGCTGTTTTACTTCAGCAAAGTTGTAGCAAAATTCTTACCAGTTATATTGAAAATTTAGGTACATTAATCTTGATGAATGACACTAGAACACATGGTGAGGGAGAAGATCCATAAAGAATTACATGTTCTAAAAACATAAATTACAATCGCTAAAGCAATGTTAGATTTCATAAAAATCTGAAGAACTAGGGAAAAAAGAAGCAAATAAATTACATTATCATACGCAAATCGCTTTCATGGCGTGTTGTCAGACGCATTCCCTGATAATATATCACGTGCCTACATCATACCTGTGTTTTTATTGGTCTGACATTCCATTAGTCCAAGGACAGCTTCGATAAATAGATTATTGTACATATATTTTTTAGTCACAGATCGGACCGTCATATATATAATTTTCTTTTTTAGATTCGATTATTTTCTTTTTTGTATTTAAAGGTAAGTTTGTAAGGTATATAAAAAGTGTGAGCTTAACATTGTGAGTAAACTAAGGATGCTATTTTTAAGAAAAAAAAAACTACTTTTTTGGAAATATTTTAAGAAATTTTCATGGGTTGTTTTTTTTATAAAATATGAAACTTCTGAAAAAAAATTGATAATTCTTTCTCCATGTAAAAGCTTAATTATATCTGCAGAAATAACATAAGACTATGATGAGCAATTAATGAACATTTATAACATTCAAGCGCACATACTTTAGTGTATCCGTTATATTGGCGCATGGTAACAGTATTGAAATATCGAGAACTCAGAATAATCAACGACAAACAGAAAATTTTCCTGTTTACGTCCCAATAATATTGAAAAGTTTGTTGTTAGGGATACCTCTACGCCTATAAGGGAGCATTGTAAAAGTGAATAAGCGTTTCATGTGCCAACAATATATCTGAATTTTTATATGTCTAACGTTCCATTAGAACAAAAAAAACGTCAACTAGCATTTTATGTACTTCACGGCCTCCAGTAGGATGAAATAGTGTGGATCCTGTTGCCTGCAGATGCGGGACCCTCCAATTAAAGCGGCTGAAGGCTCCTGCAGGGGTTTAGTACGGTATTGCACTCCCAAAGTGCCGAGTCCGACATAGGTCCAGGACTGCCGACCCGGGCGTCCTGGATATCATACGTAAATGGATTCCCCTGTAAAAAAAGGATGAAATAGTGTGTCGAGAGTCTGGCAGCACAAATACCTAACACAAACAAATGCCCAGACCCTGACAAAAATCTGTATGGCCTCTACAAACATTTGTAATGAGCGGGAATCAAACCCGCGACAGTTGTGCCAAATCAAAACAAGTACTGCGTATAAAATTGTGTCTTTTGAAATTATTATTTATGATATAAAGAAGTGTATTCAAAACAAAAAAGGTGAAAAGAAAAACTGGTATTTCAAGGTTTTATAATTATTATTTTTTTAGATATTATTTTTGTTTGGCCTAACCAGTAATAAAACAGAAAATATGTGTTTGGTTTAAAATCAATATTGGTTGGTCTATAATTGTATACAATTGTTAATTCAATTTACTTAACAACCTTATTTAATAGTACTAGTCCCATTCACTAAAGTTAGAAACTCTGATGACCAGAATAATTACGTAGTGTGCTTAGGGAATAATTAAATGTAAGTTTATTTACTTCCAGGATATAAACTTTCTAACAACTGGAACTATTGACGAAATTATGAAAGTTCAGAGCGTTAAAAATTTCTTGAGAAATAAACTATAGGTACAGATAATTAGATACCCTCGCTTTTTTCCTTTGAACTTTATACATATTACATAACAATTGTTGATATTTTACGTACTACTACACTTTTAGATATTTTACTTCGAGTTAAAAAACTTTACATTTAACAGATTCCGGTATAATGAAAATTCTATTCCCGTGCGTTCGAAAATACAAACAGCTCAAACATACTCAGATCATAACAAATATCGATATGGCCCATTACAACGTATGCAACGAGCAGAGATTGTACCTATGACCGCTTGCGCAACATTCAGTAGTGACTACGCTGCGCCAATCAGTCGAAAATGTTTGAAAGTCTTTAACATTTAACTAACTAGAATAAAGAGGCAAAGCCAATAAATAAACATAGATACTAATTAACGGTGTGAAAATATATTAACAAAACTTATTCTTATAAATAATGTATAAATACATAATCGTCATTTACTCCATATAATAGTAGCCGGGAATGGTGGGACTGCCGAGAACTGAGTGCCGAAATAATTGTAGCGAAGTCCCAGAGTTTTTATGCCCCTAGTCACCACGCTGGGCAAGCGGGTTAGTGACCGCAGGGCTGGCTTTTTCGCACCGAAGACGCTGCTGCCCGTCTCCTGTCTGTTCATTTAAGCCAGCATTTTTTGATGGTTATCCTACAATCTGTCGGTTTTTATAGTTTCATAGTTGTACGTGAATTTTTGTGTCCCTTAGTCGCCTCTTATGACACCCACGGGAAGAGAAGGAGTGGCTATATTCTATCCTGCCGGTGCCACACTGCACAAAATACATAATAAGTATTTATAAACAAGTTTTTTCGAGTATTGGTGTTGTAAGAATGTTGCAGCACCTGGTAGAACATAATTTAATAAGTAATTTCTTCATTAGTCATACTTTTATGGAATTAGGGATTCGTACGTCCAAAATAATTAACCAATTTAATATAATTATATGAAATTAAAATTACTGTTTTTTTTTTTCAATATTACATACAACGTTTTGGTTTGCTACGATTTTGATAATACTAATCTTTGTTTTTATTCAATTAATTTATATTATTGATTACTATTTTTATGTTTTAGTATAATCAAGTAAATAATAATATATAGTGACTGTTCCTATTTATATATTTTATGATTTAAAAAAAAAATATCACAATCTTTTAAAAGCCATTTGCATAAGACACAATATTTCAAGCCTCAAGGGAACGAAACAATCATCTTTAATTGAATATCATCTCATCTCTTTCACGCTTGAAATAAAATTGTAATGAAAGAAAGAAGAAGATAATATTGCAGCATAAATGATGTTTGAAAAATGGTGAAAAATGTATTTTATTGTTATGTTAGACATTTGTAGTCCTTTTTATCATACTGTCTGTGTAATGCTTTTCGAGTGTACGTACTCGTAGATATAGATCTAGATCACTCAGTGATGTATGATGTATGTGTGAGTATTTATTGAAGTGAGTTGAAATTTATATATTTTTTTTAATTCAATCGCATGGTCAAGTATAGAATGACTGACTAAATTGAGCTCCTGAAATTAAGCTTCAACCCATCTTCTATCGGGAGAAGAGGCCTTTGCCCAGCAGTGAGACGTATATAGGCTGATTCAGTAGAGTTTAGTTCACGAATAAAATAAGTCAAAACTGTACATTGAATATTTTTTAAAAGAATACTTGGGGTGTGATCTAAAATCGATACCGAAGCTAAAAATATAGTTTTTAGAATTTTTGTCTGTTTGTCTGTATGTATGTCCGGGATAAACTCAAAAAGTACTGCATGGATTTACTTCAAATTTGGCACGAATATTATAAAGAAGTCGGGTCAACATATAGGCTACATATCATCACGCTATCGCCTACGGGGAACGAGCAGTGAACCTTTATTTCTTCAACGCATTCTGTAACAACGTGTAATCTAATAGCGTTTACGCAGATGACGTCGCGGGTAGCAGCAAGTTATATATAAAAATAGTAAACATGGCTATTACGAGTATATTTTGTTTATAGAGAATCAAGTGATGGCAATTACTTAATATATAGCATAAATTATCAATAAAGGAGTTATTGATAATAATTTAATCAAGTACGAGTAATTTCAGCAAGCAGTGAACTTGAAGGGATCCCAATTATTTTAATTTTAATTGTTATATTCACTTTGTTTTGTAATATTAAAATTTGTTTGTTATTTCAAATTGTCATGATTTATTACTTCATTAAAAAATATATTATGTTTTAGAAATTTAATTTTTTTTCTACACTATTATGGTATAGTGGTGCAAGTAGTCTTAACGATAACGGTCGCAGGTTCGATTCCCACTATAGATAGGTAGATATTTGTATTTGATTAAATATTTGTTATTTTTTGGTTCATTAGTTGTCTATGAAGGAATCTAGTAGTGATCATTACCCATGATAGGTAACTTATTCGCCAACCCATTGATAAGTAGCGTGGTGGATTAAGCTCTAATCCTTGTTATATTTGGGGAAAAGGTCTTTGCCAAGCAGTGGGATATTTACAGGCTAATTCAATTCAGTTCAGTGGTGATAGTTATTTAATAAATGTATTGACGGCCGTCTGGTCGAGTGGTCAGGCAACTGGACACTTTACGCAGCGGTCGCGGGTTCGAATCCCGCCAGGTGCAGATAATTTGTATGACGAATATAGATGTCTGCACCGAGTCATGGATGTGTATTTATGTATATATGTATTGATATATCTTAAATTTATTTCCGTTCCTAATACCTGTAACACAAGTTCTTACGAACTTAGCACGGGGCTAGGTTAACGTGGTGTGATTGTTGGTTAATATTTATTTATTTATTTATTTGAATGTTTGATGTATTTATATACAGAAAACAAAATAAAATTTTTATTCAGTCATAGGATTTTCAGTGGCATGATAACTTATGTTATAAGGTGTAACTAACTTAATGAATTTGGATGTATAAGACAGCATTTATAGCATTATTTTATAATTATCGCAATGGAATGCAGATGTAGTAGCAACTTTACGCCGATTTACTGTTAGAATGTAAGTATTACTACCTCGGTCGAATAGAAAACGAGCTCAAGTCAATTTTTTACCTTGTGGATTACTTTTTACCTAAGCGAGTAAAAATTAATCATTTAAATATATAATAGACACGATAATCGCTAACGTAATTAAAAAAAAATCTCTTTAATAAATTATTAATTGACACTAAAAATAAAATATTATGAACGCCACATAGTTTGAAATTCAATTTAGTGTTTAATTGCAATAACGAGTGGTCATTGGGGAAATTGTTAGTTACAAGTTTTTGCGACACAAGTAAAACTCGTAACTTAAATTAATAGCTCTTACCGGCTTATCGTTAAACTAGTTTTAGTACGTAATAGGAAGTAATGTTATTTAGATTATAGTACTTTATTGTTTACTTCTCATCCCGTGCGTTTGCAACAACGTATTTCGTTTCTTGTCGGAATTCTTGACGTTGTTGGTTAATGTTTTAGTTCTATTTGTTTCAGTGTATTTTTGACAAACTTCTGAATAGGAGATTCTATATTTGTAAGTACGAGTATGTTCTTTTTTATCAATTCTAAACAGTCCTAACGCATATAATACCAAATAAAAAATAAAAAAGGTGATTTCAGTGTAAGCGAGTCAAATAAACAAACCTTGTAGTTTTCTATCAATGGTTAATGAAACAGCTATTTTATATAGTTAAATGGATTATAAAACTTATAAAATAATTAGTGATTAAAGTACCTATATATATCGTTATCAGTCTATAGGTTAGTTGCATTTTTAAATACTAAATTAAAATCTTTATCGTCAATTATTATAAAATTATATTAGATAGTTATTATAAAATAATCGTAAAAGATGACGATTACCTCGAGACAAAATTTCATGGACGATTTAAAAAATGGATTCATATGGAATTTTACATTCTTATAACTAAATAGTGTAAAAATTAAATGTTTCGGTTAACTTTAAATACTTTAACAATATAATAGTAATAATATATGTAATTGAAAAACATTTGACCTAATTTTAGAAGTAAAATATACAATATACAGAATGACTGGTGAATTACTATCAATATTTAAGGAGAATACTCGGTACATGATTCTCATTAGAATTGATTTAGTCTTGTTTTATTCTGTAAATATTATAATAAATTGATTAAACTAATAAAGCAGATTTAAAGCACGTTAATTGAGATTTTTCATTTTTATTTTACAATCAGTTATGTCAGTTGTTGTCAGTTTTGGGCTGCAACTCTGTTTCACAGCTATGTAAAGTGTACAATCACTACAACAATAGATATTTTCGGGACAACATTTCAACGATTTAGGAGCCAAGTTCATAATCTTGGTTGCGATTGACAGTTAACTAATCGTTTAATTTTAGAGATGTTAATGTTGTAATTTTTGTAACATTGTTTCCTCGCTGTTTGGATAACTGATATCATATGATGATTTATTTAATTATATTAGGTTATGTGCATGTGGTGTTTACCTACATAAGCTGTCCATTTAAATTAAGCATAATATAATATGTTCTGTTTTGTCTATACAAATAATAAATCTGTTAAAACCTCCGTTTTATTAATACACTATATATCATCAAGAATTTTTAATAGCGCGTTTTTTTTTTTTTGAATCAGCGCCATCTCTTATCGTTTTTTGTTCGTGCACGTATCACGTAAAAAGTACAAAACCAATGTAAATAACTTTAATACATAAAAATTAAACATAATTCACAGTATAATTTAGTTTTTGTTTCATTGTAATTAAATTTAAAAATAAATATTTAAGAAAATAGAAATAGGTACCTACGCCGCCAACGCCATCTGGTCTAAGGAATCTTAAAAACTCACAAAACTTATTTTTGAGTTATTATTTTGTTAAACTTAAAAGTTTACTAAATATGTCGGATAGGAATAGAAATCGTTTTAATATTTTAGATAAACATCATTTTAAATTAATATAGGTACTATTATGTTAAATGTCACTAAATATAAAAACTATATTATTACCATTATACGATAGATGGCGCATGTAGGTGATAAAAAATATAAATTTATAATTTTACAAATTTTAGTTAAATACCCGTGCGAAGCCGGGGCGGGCCGCTAGTTTATAAATATTTTAGTGTAATAACTGCTAGTAAACCAATAAACCAATATATAATAAATAAATATAATAAAAAATCTTTTATTTAAAGTAATTTTTTTAATAATATTATCACAATTTCATATAAATTGTGATACTTTTATGTTTTACATTACAACTTATCATTTAATATTAATTTTAAATTTATATTATATGATAAAACGTTCTTTGCTTTTCTTTGCTAGAAAAGCAAAGAACGGCAGATGTAGAAAAGCAAATTATAGAAGATACTTACGTTTTTATATCTTAGTGAACTGTGAAGGGCTTAATTTAAAACATAAATATTTCCTACTACTTATTTTTAGTGAATATTATACTGCATCAGGCAGACGCTTGGAAAGTAATCTTCACCTATTAGAGATAATCACTGCAGCTTAATCACGGACATTTCTCCAGTATGGATAGACAAATATACATAGGGGCCATCCATTTATTACGTAATACGATTTAAGGGGGAGGGGGTCGACTATGTCTTATTTTTTCTTACAAGGGGGTGGGCGGAAGTCTCGATAGTTCTTACGTAAGATTACAAAAATGCGCAAAGTTAAAATTATTCTTTGAAAAAGCGGGGGCAACCGCACGTATAGGTAATATTAGAGATGTTCCAGTGGCAGATCCACTTTCCGAGTGGGCTTTTAGCCACTGGACTTCTCTTATGTAGGTAAAGATGAATAATTAAAACAAAAGTTTAGTACTACGAGAACTAAAAATTTAGGGTAGCTTTGTAAGTACAAATAAACACTTCTAAAACTGTTACTTTGAAAAATAAACATTAAAACAAACCAAACATTTATTCATTTTTACCTTTTGATTCTTACGTAATAAATATTTAACAGGGGGGAGGGGGTCGAAAACTGGCAAAATTCGTCTAACGTAATAAATAAATGGCCCCATAGAAGACAGAGAAATTCAGAAATACAGAATTCCGAGACAAGGTTTTCTAATGATGTTTTTCTGTATTTCCTAGGGCTTGATGATAGGTTTATAAATATTACCACTTGAAAGTTAAGTAGTGAAAACTTGTGATTCATGATTTTAATCTCTCTAGTGAATAGAACAATGTAAAATAGGATGAATATTCAAGTTAAATCATATTTTTCCATTGTACGAGTATTTTTAATAAATCTATCACTCATTATATTACAAAGTTGCTACATTTTTAAATATACAACAAAAAATTTAATTTTATTTATATTTTATTCAATACACGAACCGCAGAGTTATACAAGAACACGTCAAACGCAAGTTGATATGGATCAGCAGAAAGTTGGTTCCGTACCTCGACGGTAATCCATTGTTTTGAAACCCAAAACTTTTGACAGATAACAGAGTGAAGTTTGAACAACAAAAACTGTGGTGTGAGTTGAATTTGCAAATTTTCTCTAAGAAACGTTCATTTAGACTACAACGTATTGCATGTGTGCGCCTACACTCTAAAATATTCCATTTACTCGTATATTTAAAGTTTTAGTTATGAATCCTTAGATTTAAATGCACGAGGTGGTAAAGGTAAGAGTTTTTTATTATCATAAAGATGGTTTTCAGAATTCTTACTATTATTAATTACAAAATTTGGTCCAAGTTACTTTAGGTAAGAAGGAAGGTAGGTAAACGTATATAACTGTGAAAATGTACATGATGAATCCTATTAACTAAACTTTCTAAGAGGTTGCAAGATAAGTAACTATCGTATAACGAATCACAGGCTCCTTTTGGCAGCTTAAGCATGTGTTTATATGTCGAGATAAAGGCATTTAATTTGGACAATTTTAATTTATTTCCAACTTCGTGATTAATTTGGTTTGTTTGTTATTATAAGGTCTATCAATACAGCAGTAACTTTGTCGTAATCATAATCATCTCCTTTACAGGCCAAGATTTATTTATTTACAATTATAAAAACTATACTTAACTATAAACAAATTAAAAAAAAAAAAAAAAAAAAAAAAAACGTAAACAATAGTTACCATAAATTGATTTATTTATATAATTTAAAATATTATATTATACCGTGTAAAAAGATAATTCAAAATTGCTTATTTTCGATTTTTATTTTAATACTCGTAATAGGTTCTTCTACGGTATATATTTTTTGTGGTATTTTTTGCGTAAACTTCTTTTATCAATACTTTTTTTAACTAGGTCTCCCGAGAATTCCTTTCCAGAGGAATCGTAGAAAAACCTTTTTTTTTTTTCGGTATAGAAAATTCCCAATTTCAAATAGTCGTCCTAAAAGGGACATAGGTAATTTCTATCAGCATTGACATGGGTTTTATTTTGTTTATCTCTTCGTCAACGATATACAATTTCCAAACGATAAAATAGTTGCATAAAAATTGAGAACCATCTTTTTTTTAAATATTAGGTATATTGGTTTTTCTACTTTTAACCAGAAATTCCTTTCAAATTTATTTGAATTTTTTTGTTCAAAATTATTTGATTTTTAATTCATTTTTATTGTTCGTTTTCGATTTCAAAACACGACCACTTATCAAATATAACAAAGATATATCCTATAGACTTTTGTACCTATAAGTACTACACGTATGGAGAAGTTTAGATGTGGTATTGTGGCAAAACTTCCTTATTTATCATACTTCAATGATCCCAATTACTTATATAACTCTTTATTTAAATTAGTAAAAACTGAATTTTCTACAATATTTACTTCTAAAACAGTCAATTCAGGGGATCTCTTGACATTTGGTGAATGGGCAACACCTGGCATATATAAGAGCAGACAAAGGCTTTATGAATTGTACAGTGCAAAAGCCTATAATCATAGTGTATCGTTTGCTTCTTTTGTAAGTGCCTATTCAAAAATGTTTAGAAGAGTATGTTCCATGGCTAAATCCTTGTATATTAAAGACAAAATAAGAAATGCACATAATAAAATCAAAATGACATGGAACATAATTGCTTGTGAAAGTGGAAGAGTCGCAGATCGCAGCTTCGATTTTAAGTTAAATATTAATAATAATTTTGTTACCTCAGACCGAGAAGTTGCATCTGAGTTTGAAAAATTTTTCACTGACATTCCACTTTCAACAACGCAATCACTTAATTCATCTCCATGTATTGCCGAATCTTTGCTAAAGAAAAACGTTAAAGAATGTAATGTAATATTTACATTTAAACCCGTAAACCCCAAAGATATAATAGTAGCCTTCAGAAGCTTGGACGTCAAGAAAACAGCTGATCTATGGGGTTTATCTGTAAAAGTTGTTAGTTCCATAATTGATGTCGTTGCACCTCATCTAGCTACTATATTTAATGGCTGTATAGAACATGGTGTGTTTCCTGATCTAATGAAACACAGTAAAGTAATTCCTATTTTTAAATCAGGCAGTAAAGCTAATAATTTTAGACCTATTTCAGTACTGCCAACATTTAGTAAAATTTTTGAAAAAATTATACTCGGGCAAATGTTATCGTATTTTAATGCACACAATCTACTACATAAGAAACAGTTTGGTTTTACAAAAGGTCGCTCCACAGCAGATGCTAGTGTTGAGCTAATTAAAAATGTTTTTGAGGCATGGGAAAGGTCGCAGGATGCTCTTGGGATATTCTGTGACTTATCTAAGGCCTTTGATTGTGTGCATCACGAGACGTTGATCAGGAAACTGCATCATTATGGGATTAGAAATAAGGCACTTAACCTCCTGAATTCCTATTTGAGTAATAGAATACAGAGGGTTGATGTAAATGGTAAGAGATCTCCTGGGGCTCCTCTAGATATGGGGGTTCCACAAGGCTCTATTCTTGGGCCATTTCTCTTCCTTATTTACATAAATGATCTCCCATTTTTTGTACAGGACAAACATGAGATAGTATTGTTCGCTGATGACACTTCACTTATTTTTAAGGTAAAACGTAATTTACCTATGTATGACGATGTAAACGATGCTCTCTCAAAGGTTGTCTATTGGTTTGATTCGAATAATTTACTATTAAATAACAAAAAAACAAAATTAATAAAATTCACGACACCTAATGTTAAACTTGTTGATAATGGTGTAGAATTAGGAGGGGAAATGTTAAAACCGGTAAAGTCCACTAAATTCCTAGGTTTAATTATAGATTCGAAACTGCAGTGGGATCTCCATGTTGAGGGATTAGCGAATAGGCTCAGCTCTGCAGCGTTCGCGGTAAAAAAAATTAGACTTATTACTGACGTAGATACAGCTCGCATAGTATATTTTAGTTATTTTCATAGTATTATGTCCTATGGCATCTTATTATGGGGAAATGCAGCTACGGTTAATACAATTTTTGTCCTGCAGAAAAGAGCTATTCGTGCAATTTATAGTTTAGGCCCTAGAGTATCATTAAGAGATAAATTTAAAGAAATAAAAATATTGACTGTTGCTTCTCAATATGTGTATGAAAATGTTATGTATGTTCATAAAAATATACACGAATTTCCCAGGAATTGCGACATGCATAGCATTAATACTAGGAACAAACATAAACTTGTAATGCCTGTAACTCGCTTACGCCGAGTCAGTAATTCTTTTTATGGACAATGTATACGCTTATACAACAGGCTTCCAGAAAACGTTCAAAAAGCTTCTATTGCTAAATTTAAAAACATTGTGAAAGAACGTTTGTGTACTAAAGGATACTATTCGATAAACGATTTTCTAGAAGATAGTACGCCTTGGGAATGATGTGATCGCCACCAGGCTATTTCAATTTACAGAGAATTATTGTTAATTTCAATTTACATTAGAAAAAAAAAACATTACGTTAAAAAAAAATATTAGTCCCGCTGAGTTTCTTTCGCCAGTTCTTCTCAGGTCAGAGGCTTCTTCTTTCCGAACTGGTGGTAGACTCATGACGTTCAGTGAATAATTGTAATAATTTTATGCTGAATAAAATATTTTGACTTTGACTTTGACTTGATATAATATACCCTTCTGTTCGATTTTTTTTTGCGGCTGGTTCCAATAATTTATCTTTTTGTGATTTGTTTTCGAAAATATTCAAATATTCAAAATCTTTAATTTATTCTTATTCTAACTTAAATGAAGAATCGTACTGAGAACTATTCGCCAATTGAATATATATTCGTCAGAATAATTAATTATTTCTTTCTTACACTCATAGCACTGTTTTAATGGTTCCCTAAGAGACAATATATTTTGCTACCTTAAGAACACCGGGACGGTCTAATTTAAACTTCGGATTGGTTTTGCATCTTAAATCATGTCATTAAGTTCCTGTGAATATATTTGTAAGCATTTTCGTGAAATTTAGATCACAATACAATATAATCTATTTTCTCTGATGAAAAAAAAAGACAATTATAAATACATTCTAAATTCTCATAGATAAATCTATATTAGACTATATTTTTCTATTAAGAAAACTCCTAACTACAAATCCGGTCAATCCAGGAACCTTTTTTTAAATTTTTTTTTCTAATATATTGTATTTTATTATATAACTAATACAATACAATAAAAGTATACATAAATCAACTAAGGTTTCACTTATAACACTAAACAAAAATAAAATAAAAACAGTTTGGAACAGGGTATAAATAGAGATAGCGTAAATTGAAAATATGAAAAGAAAATTGTACAAAAAAATTGTCTTTATACATTTTTTTGTATAATTTTCTTTTATTATAACATAAATATAAAAATAAAACTCGCTGAAAAAGCTACTTATTTTTCTTATATTCCTTTTACGAATTCAAATTTAACAACTAAATGGAACTACTCTATTAAGCCATTGCATGTCCATTGCTGAACGTAGGCTTCACCTACCGACTTCCAGAGCACCCGTCTTAAAATAGTAGCCATCCAGCAGCTTCCAGCGACTCGTTTCATGTCATCTCTCTATCTCATGGATGGCCGTCTGACGCTGCGCTTGCTGGTACGTGGTCTCCACTCGAAAACCTGCTCCATCGGCCGTTATTTCTACGAGCTACGTGCTCTGCTCACTGCATAACTTTAGATTGCAAATTCACTGGGATATGTTGGGAACCGTCGTTCGCATACGGTTCTCATCATTTCTGATTCGATCTCTCTGACAAGCACCGAGTATAGCCCATGATTAGAGGCCACATATCAGATCCATATGACATCCATGACTGACCCGTTGGCGCAGTTTGCAGTGACCCTGTTTTCTGCTCCAAGGGTTCGATTCCCGCCCCGAGTCTGGGTGTAATATATGTTTATTTATATATGTATTATTTATATGTATATTTATTTAAAAAAAAAGTATATCAGTCGACTGTTACCTAAAACACAGGCATTAAGTTGCCTACCTTAGGAACAGACGACCGATATATGTGTGACCGATTGATGTGTGTGTTAAGCATATTCATATTTATATTTATTTATTTATTTATATTATATTTATATATCAGAAATTTAACATGCATTGATTGAAGACTTTCAACTTAAGGCACTGAGGTATTACTAATGAAAAGACGTTTTTTTAACTTCCTGATCGCTGCCCATTTGAACTGGATTCGACGATTGACCTCTCTCTTGGAAAAGTTGGACTTTTGGGGACCCTTTGAAGACCCATGGATCCGAGGATGGAATTTCTAATTGTTATGGGGCCGGGTAATACATGGTCATTCGACTTGATTTTCGTCTTGTCCATGTTCATTTTAAGGCCCGCCCGTTGGGAAATTTGGGGCTGGAATATATATCCCGAGCCAGTGGTAACTTATTAATACCTGTACTTTTATTATAAAATGATAATTTTAATATGCTCTTAACTTATTCTGTCAATATTTTTCAAATAATTATAAAAAAATTGTATTTCTGAAGTTTTCATATAAAAAAGGATCTATCATGTGAAATTTTGCTCTAGAATGTAATAAAAAAGCAGACACAAAACCCCGAAGGATCCGTTTTAACACATTTACGATTTATTTACCTTTTTTTTTCGAACAGACGGTATAATTGATTTTACTGAATATAATTCTCAAGCGGTTCTCGCAAAGATACGAATAAAATAATGTAATGTACATATATGAGGCTTAGAATTATTTAAGTTGTGCAGAACTTGCTAATCTAAACGACTTCTAGACAAATTAAAATGTCTGTATACATTTAACAGGTTGTTATTTAATAAAGGCTATACAGTTAAAAATTTCTTGCTACAAATACAAAGTGCGGAGCAAATACTGAGATGGGTCAAAGGTTAAATAAGACGCAACAACTCAAGATTGTGTAGAAGCATCAATTAACGTCAGCTAATCTGACAAATATCAAAACTCGACGATGGTGAAACTACGAGAGATATCTACATTATACCTTATTATGCTAATCTGTAAACATCACACACCTGGGCATAGACCTCTTGGCTTATGAAATAAAAGTTTCCTAACTCAATCAATCACGCCGCTCCACTGTCAAGCACTAGCAGAATTTTAAAGATAAATTCAGCACATTAAAAACTACGCGGTGCCGGCCCAGATTTGAATTCATTTTGTCATTTTATGGTGATTTATATATTTTATTTACTGGGCCATAACGGCTTTAGTATTTATCTACAATTGTTACATATTTAAAAAAAATTAGAAGATATTTAAGAAATAAAATTATATAATAGATAATAAATATTGTATTAGATTATGTAAACTAGCTCAGTAATGTTTTTGGTTTGAATCGATAGCAATTAAATTTGAAAAACGTGACCCTTAAATAATAATACTCATACTTACAACTTCTATTTTTTTAGCTAACAATAATAGAAAGAAAGTTTTATAATCTTGAAAGCAAATACTACTGAACCGATTACGATGAAATTTGGTATGTAGGTAGCTGAAGACCCAGAATAACACATAGGATACTTTTTATCACGAAGTTCCGGATTGATTCCTAATTAAAAATAGATACATTTATCGCTTCTGAAAACTGAATGCGCGATCTAGCGGAACGGCGGCGCCGAAGGCGGGGGCGGGGCGGGCGGTCCAACGAGCGGCGCGTGAGGTGGGGCGAGAAGTCGCTCATAGGGTTTCTACGCGGACGAAGTCGCGGGCGGTCTCTAGTATAACGTAAGGAGAAATAACTTCGCCAATACCTTAATGTTCTTATTAACTATTTCACAGTTAATATGTAAAGTTATCTAACCTTAGAAAGTAGACTATCGGTAACTACATTATTTTTATGTATCTCTTAAGCTTTAACTTAGGTTAAGTTACAGAAACGCTTAAAACTCGATTTTGACGAGTTGACTCTAGTGCGAAATTAAAATAGAATATAGTACACATAAATCTCTGAAAAAACCTTTAAAACACAGTGAAGAACGTACTTAATACCAAATGCGTGGCATGAAAGAAAAGGTGGAGATTATAAAGATAAACACGGATAGCGACTATATTTTATACCAAGTAGTGATAATTTTATTTTCCAGCAGTGAAATTTTCACAAGGAACAGGATACACTGTTATAGTTCAAAAGTAGCTCAAGTAAGTGTAAAAATAAAAATTTATTTTTACCTACTATCGACACTACATTTTTAGATTAATCGCTAATATTTATTGCATTTAAATTACTCGATTTTGGTATTTACTGAAAAAGCATAACTTACTACGTCGGTTTAACCTTAAACAAGAAATTCTATATAAATATTCTCACGAGATTCTCTTTACCTTGACAGTGACAGAGTGACCTTTTTACGACGTCACTCTGTGCAGTCATTTTAATTGCTATTATTTTAGTTCCATTCTCACAATTGTCTCCTTGTTTATCAACTTATTTTTGTAAATATTTTTTCCTTTTTTCCCCATGAAGTACATAAAATATTAACTTAAGTATTAAAGCATTGTGTAGCATATATTTATATATTAATTTGTAAATTTCTAACAAATATTTGTCTTTACCTAAGAGTTTAAATCCTAATCAGTCTTAATATTTATTTTTTAGGATTATTTACATTTACGTGGAATGGGTGTCGATACGTTCTGTGTATGTTTGACCCTTGTCATATAAATACTAATAGGAGTTTAGACGTGTTCATTATTGATCAGGCGCACTATGATAATTTTTTTCCCTCAAAGTTTGATCACAATTAGTTTTAGATGTAAATCGCACTGTACCAAAAATATTGACAATACTATAAATATTTTCTCCTTTAGCAAAGACTTCTCTTCTTAAGAAAAACCCGATGAAGAGAAATTGCTCTTACTCTTTTTCCTAAAGTGATAAAGGAATTTTCGAAAACGAAATTTCAGCTTACAATATATGAGATGAGTATATACTATTTTCACACAAGTATAAGAATAAAAAAAATTCTAATTCTTTGCTTTAATTTGATTTTATGCGTACAAGATTGTATTATAATATTATATTGTATTGAAGTATAATATGTATAATTGTATAAAGATATTGCATTAACGAACCAATTTCGACAACACACTTAAAAAAATATTCAAACTCAGCTCTTTCGGGATCGTCTTATTGTCATTTATTTTCATACAATCCAATATCCCATTTTAAATCTGTATTTAACTAAAGTATAAAATTCACAACCTATATAAATGATATCAAATACGTTTACTATCGGTAATTTAACAAAGGTATGTAATAGGTAATTTTATATAATAGTTTAATTACGTAGGTAAGTTTAATAAGAAGTAAACAACCAATTGTTTTCAATCTTTTTTAAAGAGCAAAAAACATATTAATAAAGGAGCAGATTTTATTTAGTGTTTATGAATACACTATAAAAATATTTAACATATTTTTATCAAAATTATAATTTTCGTGACTTCATATGTGACAGCAAAAACATCGAAGTCATACAAAAAATTCTACATTCCCGGATATTTTGAAACCAAGGAAGCTTGTAAGTGGAAAAGAAATATTTGACGCCTGTGAAAGACATCTTGAATCTAGACGTCTCCAGCTTTCCAAGTTTCAAATTCCGAGAAAATATATTCAACATTGTACTCGAAAATCTACGCCTTGAAACATTGTGATGGAAAGCACTTGAATTGGATTCAATAGTGGTACTGTTTTGCAGTGACAATGAACGATGCGTGCTTAGAATTCTCTACAATTTTATTCGTCAACATTTTATATAGTTATTAGTATGAAAAGTTGCATTCAGTATCTTACATAATTTAAAAGTTTGTAAGCAGACGCGACTAACTAGCGGATGACAGCTTTTTTAGTTTGTTATTAAAACTTGTAAGCTTAATTACTTTCTGCATAATTCCTGACTGTCTAGGTATTTTGATGGTTGATTTTCTTCATTAAGTTATTTGAATATAAAATAATGGTCACAACAAATAACCGTTGATTTAAAAGCTACCCAAACTTTTGTGGTAACACAATAGTATACGCTGCCTAAGAGATCTATGTTTAAGCTTCTATTCAAAAACAAAATTTTAATTAAATTTTTTTTAAATTTTATTCAATACGATTCGTAAATGCTTATTTATAATGAACCTAGAAAAAGTTCTTGACTACCTATTTTATTTAAGTAAATAACTTTTAACGAAAATTATATTTTTTTTGTAGCTATTATTTAACATTTTATTTTCTTAATCTAGTAGTTATCTTTCAATATGAACGAAAATAATTGAAATTCGAGGGTACAAAAGAGAGTTGTAAAAATGAAGTGTAAATTAAACCAGACTTATGTGACAGATCTGGTAGAGCCACCATCAAATGTACTTGCTCCTTTGGAAGTGTATAAAAATGTTGTAGTTTATCAAAGACCTTTAATAACTTACTTCATGGATTACACTATCAAGAAAGTTGAGGCTAATGGTTATATCTATAAAAAGCAGAACTTGCATTGTTTTTAGTAGTACATATAATGTAACTAACACAAGACACATTTCATACTTCAGCTTGTGTATATTTTAAATACTCTGGATGTAGTCAAGGCGTATGTGTTTATCTTGTATGTTTACGACTTTCCAGACTTACAAACTGTATATCTTCCAACACGGAAGCTTCCTTTAGTCCGAGGCACATTGATAATTCACAATTTTATAATATTTTAGATTCAACCTTAAATTTCATATAAACTGTATAAAATAACCTAAATATTATCATGAGTTGGGCAAAAACCTTTTTTTCGACTTCATCAAATATATATGTGCCAGCCGCAGCCTCCTCCGGGAAATAATCAGTAAAGAGAATAAGTCAAATATGAAGATTTTTTACGGGGTTTTTAAATTGGAACACGTTATATTCTAAAAGCGTGAACTGAAGCGGCTTAGCGAATTACACGCTCCAGAATCTGTTCCGTATTAAAAAAAAAAAGTACATTTACGAAACAAAACGTATTCTTTTCTAAAATGTTAAATGACGTTATTCTCATTCAGAGGCAATTTCTTATGACAGAAAGTTAAATCACAGGTCTGAATCATACAACACCAAAATATGTTAACTCTTAATAATAATACGTAACAATAATACAGAATTTTAAAACTATTCAGTTATAACTATGTTTGTAACAAATGAATAGATTAAGGCTTTTTTTTTTATTCAATAAGTAATCAATACAGATTGTAATTAATAGTAAATAATAATTTCACATTTTAATTGAAATTTTTATTAGCTTTTCTATCTTAATGTATAAATATTTATTTATAAAACGTTTAACTTTTTCAAACACATTATATATTTAACTCACACTTACTAGTTTCCATTCGTTCCCCCGTACGTTTGAAACAATTCTTTTTTAGGATCATGGTGATTAGAGTAGTGTTAGTATTTTTTTAAATTGCGATATATTTAAAATTTAACTATGTGATGGTAAAATTTAAGAACAAAAAATATTTTGATTAGTAGCACTTAAAATTATTTTTATCTGAATTTAAATATTGTTATTTTCAATAGATGGTAACAAATGTTATACGAGAACAAACAAACGAAGCTGAACCTAAACGCATTATCTTAATTCGTTCCGTCATGGGTCATAATGCCTGAATAGTTAGGTATGTATAGGTATGGTATATATGGTATACGTCTCTGCAGATACATTCGCTGAATTTGTTATCACGAAGAAAATGTCTTATTGTTATGTTCATTTATAATGTCGTGCATGCATGTATAATGTCGTGTGGTTAAAAACCTGAAAGACAGTCACACTGGCATTTAAAAATAAATTTCTTTTTTTTTTGGAAATATAATGTCCATTCGTTGTTTGCCAAAAAAATTACATCTTGTCTTCGCACACTCATTTTATTTTTTAAATAGACAGTGAAAGATTACTAAGCATATGATTGATGAAAGGCTGGGCCGTTTAAAAAACGATTCCGATGCTTAATTTCTCTGTCGGTGGACGTCGAGGGTGATGGATCGTGTTTCAAGAAAACAAGGTTCTGTATTAGCTTTTGAGTGTTTATCATCGCAACAGTGGGGTAGCAAATTTTAAATAATATTCATAATGGAATATATCGAAAAAGTCTATATTGGATTTTTTTTTACAGTCAGTAATTACTTGAAAATACAGTTTCAAATTCAATAAGAAATTTATTTTTTACTTTTTCTGAACCTTTTTTGACTAGATATTGTTTTCTTGTTTGATATTAAGTATGTCTCGTATAAAAGCAAACCAATCATCTTAATCAAATATATATATATATATATATATATATATATATATATATATATATATATATATATATATATGTTAATTGACAATCGTTTTGGTGTAATGGAACGACTTCGTAACGTCGTTGGGTCGGATTCGATTCCCGCTCGCAGCAGGTATTTATATTTGTACAAATATTTGTTTCTTGTCTGGGTATATGTCTTTGTGGGTCTTTCCAATTTGCCTCGGAGAGCACGTAAAATCATCGGTCTCGGTTCTTATTATAAACATCTGATAGCGATCATTAGTCATGGTAGAGAAAACTATCCGCTTACCTGCAACGGAGCAGCGTGGTGGATAAAGCTTCAAAATTTCTCCTATATGGAGAAAAGGCCTTGACCCAGTAGTTGAACATCTACCGGCTGATTCAGTTCATTCGATTCGTAATATTATTATAAATTATTAAATTTGTAATATTTCAGTTTTACACATGAAGCAATTATTGCTTCGTGATTGTACATAGGACAATCATTGACTTAAATATTATACAACTACCGTACGTAACAGTACCTACGTTTTTTTTTTTGTATATGTTAGTCATGAAAAAATTCAAAAAATAATAATAAAAATTAATAACAGAATTAACTTTTTCCATCTACAATTCGAACGTACCCTTTTTCTTTCTGCATTTTTAAGGTAATAGTGAGGAATAATAACAAACTATAATCAACAAACAATAATAATAAATATAAAACTCAAACTATATCTACGGCGATGTAACCATTATAGAAGCTAAGCTGGAAAATCTGCAAAACCCAGATGCAAATGGTAACAACAACATTGTCGCGAACCAGTCTTCTTCTACAAGCGATCATTCCCTCTGCCCAGTTTGGTTCCAGTTTCCTATGAATACTCTAACATCGCCTTGTGACATCAACAATAATAGATTCATAGAATTGCGTGTCTCGTCGATATTAAATTCCTCAAAACTTGAAGCTACATCGGTTATTTCGGTTTATCTACAGGTCTAATTCTCATTCTTCTTCGGAGCGTTTAACGACTTCGGGGTAGTAACATATGATCTTTTACATTCTTCTATATAGTTGGATTTGACTTATATTCCGATTCGTACGACTGTTTGTATGTCTTCTTCATGAAAAATACCTATGGCTTTAGGATGTAGCTTAGGACTTGAAAAAGAAAATAGACAATATTTCATTTAAGACGACCGTTTTGTTGTAGTGGTGCGAGTAGTCGCTTAAAAACAGGCCTATTTGTATCTGTATAAATTTTTGTTTCCGGCCTCGATGTATTTCCTTGTGGGTCTCCTCACCGTGCCTTGGATGGTAGGGAATTCATGAAATTCGTGGTAGGATAATTACCTGCCAACCCGCATGGACCATTGTGTTGAAGTAAGTTCCAACTCTTCTCAAATATGGAGAAGAGGTGTTTGTCCAGCAGTGGGACGTTTACAGCAGCGTGCTTCTCTTCAGTTAACTTCAGTTCATTCTGGAACAAAGCATAGTAAATTAATAAAGAAATTTAAAATGCTATGTAATCATAACTTCAACTATTTATCATACGTAATAAGCCTCAATAGGTATTTCCCAAGAAGGCAACAAAACTTGAATAAGTCCTTACATATTCTATGAAATTTGAAACTTTCTCCAAACTAGCCCTGCGAGTTATATTAGCGTTATCAAAAGGATAGTTTACTCAAAAGAATAAGCAAAGACATACGTGAATTTTAGCTTAAAAATCTTGGGCTCAAATCCCAGCTTTCGGTATCAAATTTTTAATTGCTAAAGTTGAAAATTATACCTCATATTCATTCATTTTAACTTAAAAATACGTAGAATTTTTCAACAGACGATTGTTATAAAGTTTGTGTGGTGACTTCTAAAAATACATGAATCAAACCAGGCTTTTGATTTGACATTATTTACAATTACAGCACTTACTGTTCTCTTATATTTACGCGAATTTTATTCATTTAATTAAAAGTCTAAAAACGGATTTTATCGCGTTTATTCAAAATTACTGTTTAACAATTTTATTTTAATTTATTTCCCGACGTTTCGGACCCTTTACAGCGTCCATGATCTCGGGGGACTGAGGTGGTGGGTGTCCGAATAATGAATCAATTGTTACATACCCCGCTTTTTATACAATTGTAAATTATTACTTTTGACCGTTCCTATTCACACAGAATGAACTTGTTGTGTCTGGAAGTCGTGCTGTGTTCTTATTTTCCTTGGGTTCAATTAATTTTAGAACTGGTTCCCAAGCTGGTGGTACGTTCCAACCATCCTCTCTATTGAAATTAGGATGTTTTTTTATTTCAATAGCCTCGCGAATCATCCTTGGTAGGAATCGGTGTTCTTTAGCGAGAATTTGTGGCTTATCAAATCTAATGTAGTGGTTGGTACCTTGTTGAGTATGTTGATACACAGCAGACTTTGTCGACCGTTGGTGTTTAATGTCAGCTATATGTTCTTTTACGCGTGTCTCTATACTCCGTTTAGTTTGTCCTATATATGAAAGACCACATTCACAGTCTAATTTGTAGACCCCTGCATCTTGTAAAGGTATTTGGCACTTGACAGATGGTAATAATTGACTTATCTTCGTTGGCGGCTTGTAGTAAGTTTTGATTGAAGCTCGCTTCAAGATGTAGCCAATCTTGTCAGTGACACAAACAAGTATTTGAACGGTGCTTCTCACCACCATCCTAGACAACTCTCTGCCGTTGGTTTGTCTCTGTTTCAGAGAGCTCACGGGATCTGTGACGAGAAACACCTGGACGCAGAGCTACAGCACATCAAGCAGGTACTGCGAGACAACAAGCTCCGAGCACCGCGTCAGCGTCACAGATCCCGGAGGAAGAGGACTGCCACAGTTGAGCGCCAGCCTGCCGTACTACCATATGTTAAAGGAGTCACTGACAAGATTGGCTACATCTTGAAGCGAGCTTCAATCAAAACTTACTACAAGCCGCCAACGAAGATAAGTCAATTATTACCATCTGTCAAGTGCCAAATACCTTTACAAGATGCAGGGGTCTACAAATTAGACTGTGAATGTGGTCTTTCATATATAGGACAAACTAAACGGAGTATAGAGACACGCGTAAAAGAACATATAGCTGACATTAAACACCAACGGTCGACAAAGTCTGCTGTGTATCAACATACTCAACAAGGTACCAACCACTACATTAGATTTGATAAGCCACAAATTCTCGCTAAAGAACACCGATTCCTACCAAGGATGATTCGCGAGGCTATTGAAATAAAAAAACATCCTAATTTCAATAGAGAGGATGGTTGGAACGTACCACCAGCTTGGGAACCAGTTCTAAAATTAATTGAACCCAAGGAAAATAAGAACACAGCACGACTTCCAGACACAACAAGTTCATTCTGTGTGAATAGGAACGGTCAAAAGTAATAATTTACAATTGTATAAAAAGCGGGGTATGTAACAATTGATTCATTATTCGGACACCCACCACCTCAGTCCCCCGAGATCATGGACGCTGTAAAGGGTCCGAAACGTCGGGAAATAAATTAAAATAAAATTGTTAAACAGTAATTTTGAATAAACGCGATAAAATCCGTTTTTAGACTTTTAATTAAATTACAGCACTTAATAAAATATATACAAACTTTATGATTTAACCAGTTGAAAGATTTAGTTTCCATTTCAAATATACCTTTGTTACTAAAAATTTAATTAACAATATGTACTCGACCTAATTTTAGTTCATTTAATTCGTGTAAAAGTAATTTCTAACCAGACCACGCGTGAGCCGGATTCAAATCGTGTCCATAATTAATAAACTCACGCCTGTATAAGCATGTTGAATTGGGTGCGAATGAAAACCGCAGAATAACTCCGAGGTGTATTGCACGCAACAGAAATAGATATGGCTACAAAAGTAATATTACATTTTAACCTCAAACATCAAACATTTTGCTTTAAAGGTAACTCTTGATGTAGGTGAAGTGTCTAATGAAATAGGTACATATATAAAAGTACACAACCGGATCGGCTGTTTTTTTTATTATAAAAATAATACAATAATGATATCTCAATTAAGATGTTAATTTTACTGAACTAAGATAACCTTTCAACGACCCACTGCTGGGCAATGGCCTCTTTTGCGGAGACGAAGAGGAGGGTTGGTTAAGGGAGAAGGATTAGGTCTTAGTTTACGACACTACTCCAATGCGGATAGGCAGATAATCATTATCAAGAGTAAATATTGTTGTCAGATGTATGTTACAATAACCGAGTCCTACGATTATACTGTATACGTCATAGCACAAATCTCTTAAGTAACCAGTTCGACATTAAATTTATTTTTATATTAAAAAACCTGACGATGAGATCGACACAGCAATAATTAACGTTTATCGAAATTTCACCTTTCTCAATAGAATAGAACTTACTAAATTAATTTTTTAGGCCATCCTTGACAGACTGGTCAAGGATGGCCTAAAAAATTAATTACGTACACTAATTTTTTTTTTTTTTTTTTTTGTAAAAGGCAATTTCTCCATTAATGGTATATTAAATTATGTTCATTTTGAAACTGGTCTATGTGAAATAAAGAAAGGAACTCGATTAAATGTAAACAAAAAAAAAAACTTAAAAACTTAAAAACATGCCATAATAGAAAACCAAACTAAAGTGTACAAATTAATTTTCAATTAATTTAAATTAAGAATAGTGTGATTAACAAAAAGATTTATGTCACTATAGAAAAATGTGGGTGCTTTTAAAATATTCCATAATTACTCTGAATCTCCTCTGAATGAACTCCAGAATGATATTTATTTATTTATTACAAAAAACCTTACAGAATTGCACTACGTATAGGTGCCACAGCATTCGCAAAATGACAATTAACAACAAAAAAAAAAAAAAAGAGAATTAACTAATGACAACACGCCAGTTAACTATGGTAAATTTATGTAACAATATTATAAAAGGAGACTGCTAAATATTGGAAACCTGGTTAAACACGGCAGTTTTGAAAACAGTTAAATTGTCGTTAAATATATCCACAAAGACACTCATTAAAATTTTTGCACAATCTTAATACAGTATAATTCTGGTTTATGTTAGTTCTAGCAGCAGGAGCGCTTAGAAAACCTAAGGGACGTCGAGGTAAATGTGAAGGAACACGAAAATCAAACAATCTCAACAGAGTGGGGCAATCGATCTGACCTCTTAAAACTTTGAACAAAAAAATCATGTCATGAACATGTCTTCTATCGATCAAAGAGTGCATATAAAATATTATAACAATTGACATCAAGGTCCCCTACGATTTTAACGTTCTGTTAACTTAAAAGCGTGTTTTTTTTTCAAGTATTTTTTATTATTTTTTTTTATTAAAGAAATTTAAAATGTAAAGGTGTCAGCAGGTGCCCTGGTGCTTGGCATAAAGACACTACCGGTTATCAGATATGAAAAATTGCTAATCCTGAGTGTCTTAGCAAGGATTATGGGACTAACTATTTAAATTATTGCATTGTCATCGGTCCTTGATAAGTGCTCAAAGTTTCAAATCAATCCGACCTTTTGAAGGGGGTGAAAATTACCTTCAAAGATTCCATTACATAGATACACGTATCATGCTAGTAAAAGCGTGTTAATACAAATATATGATTTAATTGAAGTACTTTGTCACGTTATATATCACAATATCTAATTTATTTAATATTGCCATTACAAAGCGCCATGTGACTGAACATTGGCGAGTTTTTATCGATATATATATTTTTTTTGTTGTTTTTAATCTTTCTCTAGAATTCTAAATGATTTAATAAATTGCATTTATTTTATTACAGATATACAAGTTCTACCAATATGATACTTTCTTTATTGGTATAAAGTAAAAAGAAGTCGAATGGTTACAAATAAACTCAAAATAGGAATGTGCATGAAACTTACGAGTAACTTTGTTGAGTTGGGAAAATTTTGTCTAAGAACATTTAAAAAAATATTGACAAACTAAGACTTGTGGATGACAGAGATGAAGTTATGAACTGTCTTTGTTCTATAAATATAGGGTATATATTGTTACAAAACAATTCTTGTTTTAAAGGAAATTGTATTTTCTTACCATATATCTACAAATTGTAATAAAAAAAAACTTTATATTTTTTTTAATACTGGCATTAAAATTTATTTTCTACTCTTCCGTCCATAACTCATAACGTGATCTTTTAAAGACCTATTATCATTTTCCCAAGCTTTTTAATTACAAATTTCAACTTTTAAAATTAGAATGGTATCTCGAGAATCATCCACGTTTAAAAAAACACACTCTTCCGTTTTACGATATCAGTACAGAGATATCAGATAGAGTCAAATTCATATACGCATATCATTGTACAGACTTATGTGTGGAACAAGAGAGAACAGCGATATATAAATCAAAGCGTGGGAAATCGACTTTGTTAATCGTCGTCGCCTGCAAAACGCATCGAGAAAAGCCGGCTTTGAAACTACAGCACATCATACATTCGAAAACCGTAATAGAATTCTAAACACGTTAACAAGAAAGCAACTTGTGTGTAAGTTCCTGATCATAAATATATGCATTTAATTTTGCTTTTTTTTCTACTTAACTGTTCCTAGTGGGAATATATTATATTTCTATATTTCTGATGCATTCCCAGATTATTATGAATACCTGCTTTTACAAAAATTGGTTAAGTACATAATAGGCAGTTACAAAATACGAAACATAAGAACCTATTGTAATAATTATAAATGAGAAAGTAAGTCGCTCTGTAAGGTTGAGTTTAGTTAGAAGAAGAAATGACATAGCATATATAATTATTATTTGATTGTTTGATTTAGCCTGCTTAGGTATAAATATATTTAAACTTTTGAGCCTGTATAAATATATTTTAACTTTCGAAGGTAGAATGGAAAAATTCACCATTACATCAGCCATTTGATGTCCACTGCTGAACGTAGGCCTCCCCCATAATCTGGTCAGGCTTACCAATATTCACCACGATTGGCAGGCGGGTTGATAAGCCCAGTGTTTTGTGGCAGGATATGGTGACGTTGCTGCCCATCACCATCTCCATTTAAATTTTACAGTTGAAGAATGGGTCCCGACTGTAAATCCTTCTATTTTGCAAAGAATTGTTTATTTGTGTGTCGATTATAAAACTATTTCAATGGTATAGTTGTTCAGTATTATTTTTGACAACATTTTAAACTACTGGGCTTGTTTTATTCTTTTTTTTTTCTATTTCATGTACTTGTTTTTTACGCAGTCGGGTTTTTGTTTTTTTATAAATAAACAATTATTTTACACTTATAATATATTATATATAAAACTAAGCACGTGCGAGTTGTAGATGATCACGAAGGGTTTCGTAACTCCGTCATTTTTTTCGCTACATATCGTTAAGATAAAACAAAAAACATTATGAGTAACACACGTTATACGACTCCCTTTGATTATTATTATTATTATTTTTTTATTACCGCGGAAATAGTAATAAATATTTTGTAAAATATTTAAGTGTCTACAACTCTACATATTATAGTTAAACATAATTACAGTCCTATACGGAAAGAAGAATTTTAGTAACAGGGCTTTGTTACCTTCCGCGGGGTACGGAACTCTAAGCTGTCTCCTAAATATCTTATACATTCAGTATCGTGGCATTTTCTCGAAGTAATGGAATCGATTCTAACCCGTACTAATTCATGCATAGCTTCCGCACCTGTAGCACGCTTCGTCAGACCCTAAGGATGTATTTTTAGCGCTATAGAATGTTTTTAACATATTTAAAGATATCTAAAAAACATTAAAATTTGTATCGAATAGTGGTGGTATCCGCGTAGTTAACAAGTTTTGATTTTTTTAATGTTTTTTTTTAACTATTTATGTAATTTTGGCGACAGATAATAAAAATGAAAGACTATCTAAATGGTAAAAATTAAAGTAAATAGTAAAAAAGTGGAGCAGTAGGCTGAGTTGCGGAACGAATTGAGTAACATAGAAAATGGGTTTTAGAGATATTTAGGGTCAGATAGTTTGAGAATAACCATTCAGAGACTAGGTTCAAGCCAGCTTGAGCGGTAGACTGAAGTTCATCCCAAGTTCTGTTCATTCCGTTTCCGTACATCCGTGATCAAATTCAACTTTCTTTCGAGTAATAGGTAAGTAATCTCTATTATTATTAGTCTAATGTCCAAATTGGTTATAGTATAGTATGGCTACAGCTCGCATCAAATAAATATATTAGATTCTACATTGATAATAAGCGAACCTGTAGTGGAGCAGCATGTTAGATCAAGATTTAATCCCTCTCCTTTATGCAGTGGAGACCCTTTACCAGCTACGACGACGACAGCTTTTACGATACGACGTTTACAGGTTGATTAAAAGTCAGATTAAGAGTAGGCAATACTATTAAAGCTTTACTTGATTTTAGTAACGCTTTTAAATATATTATTAATTTGTCATTCAATATTGTTCAATACCTAACTCGTTGTTTTTATTTTAAAAAAATTGTGTTAAAATACAAGTAAAAGCGGTTAAAAGTAATAATCAGTCATTTTAAAAGGTAAAAAAAATGACATGAACTGTTGATAGATGTAGTTTTGACAAGTACTATCACATATTCTATATTATTTCCACAAACAGTTAAAATTCTCGTATAAAATATTCCGCGTCGTAAATAAATCGCACATGAACCTCGAAACCTATTTGGATGGTATCCAAATATGAATAAATAAAATTCGGTCTAGCGTAGACAATAATGGCCTATGTTGCTTCGAGTTATGATCCAAGATTCTTTGTCATACGTTGACAACTAAAGCTACTTATTTTCCTTATTTCGGAGCACAACAAAATAAATATAATGTTTTCTAAACTTAGAATGCAAAACTAGATTTTTCGCCAAATTAAAACACAAATAAGATTTGTTCAGAATAACAACATTAAATATTTCTTATTTTAAATCGAATATCTGCAGTAGCAATACTGAATATGGAATGAATTTTGATTTGTATGTCATTTATTATTCCTTCGCCAAACTGAATGCGTACTTAGTGTTGTGTTGCTTTCACACTTACTAAACACCAAATAGTTCCAGCGTTTTCTTTTCATGAATGTACAAGATGATAAAACAAAACAAATACATATGTTAGCATGGCGCCTGCACTTGATTGTGAAGCGTCCTGTTTGATCGAGACTTGATATTTGATATTGATTTTTTAATGATCTAGTAAGATACGGGCAACATATTTCAACGAACCAAACTATTACCAAATGTAGTTTAATAAACATGGTACAATTTTGACAGAACTTTTAGGAAAAGAGACTCCTTAGAGATCATTTTAAGCCACCTATTAAATAGTGTGTACGTAGCTCAAAGTTAAATAAATATTTTTTTATAAATATTACAAAATAAATAAATTTATTACTTTAAAATGATTAGTAAACCATATGGTTAACTATTTGACTTATTAAAAAACTGAACTGAATCAAAAGGCAAAGGCTTTTTCATCATATAAGAGAAAGGTTGGAGCTTAATCTCGTTGTCGCTTTTTTAATTATGGGGGCGGGGGTTAAAATAAAAAATACACTTTTATATAATTTATTTTTTAGAAAACTGGCTTTTATAAATTAAATTAAAAAAAAAATTTTAAAAAATGAAATAATGATGCAAATATATTCACAAGCAAGACGTTAAAAAAGTTTTTCCCAGAGCGCCTTTGGAAAAAGACTATTTGCCGTGTCATTTGCATTTAGTCAAAGTATTATCCTCCCTCAATGGTCGCAGATTTTTTTCCCCTTTTTAAATTTTTTCTAGCCATATAAAGTGAAAAGCAGTATTAAAATTAAATTAAATAATTTTAGGAAATTGCTAACTATTTTTCACGACGAATTCCGCCAATTTGTAATTAAAAGCCACGAAATAAAAAAAATATCTAAATCTCACCGTTGTGGGGGAGGTATTTTATATGCAGAATGTGTGTATCTACCAAATTAAAAATCAATCTGTCAAATATTTTTAAAATGTTAGCGAATATCAACTTTAAAAAAGTGGTTTTGAGAAAAACACGTTTAAAGTTTTAGAAGCTAAAAAGTTAAGGAACAAAAATTTTTTTCAACTTACGCGTACCTACACTGAATCATCGATTCCCATGTGATCACACACAACTTCAACAACTTCGAGAGTAGAATCTCCAACCGATATCGGGGTGAGCACGACATGGACATTCGACATGTTTTTTGTCATATCCATATTCATTTTAAGGCCCATCTGTCGGAAAACTCCATCGAGATTACCGAGCATAATGCTGAGGTCGAGGTCGTCCAGGAATTCTGCCATATTATTCACAACGCTATAGCCTTAATCACCTTCTACGACACCTCAGTAAGAAATATGACAGTACTATTCTTCTCTGCCGATTACCGCACGGCTTCTGACGGTCACCGCACGGCTTAATACTTATTCTAAAACATGTCATAATTAGGCTAGAACAAATATTTTGTTTATATAAAATATAGTTTTTATTATTTTATTTTATTTTTTTAGTCAAAGATCTACGCATTGAAATGTACTTTTACTGAAGAAGTTAGCCTATTAATAGAGCATATATTGAAGTGATTCGAAAAAAATAGATATAATCATATTTAAGATATTCGTTTCATCGATAAATAATATTACTGTGTTAAACAAAATATTCTCAGAAGTTACTAAAGTATATTATGCCCAGACAAAGCAATAATTTTATGAACTTTGGATATAAACGGAAGAAAACTTACTAAGTTAAGAAGTGTACTTAATACTCGTTGTAAGGTGTGGATTACATTATTGTTGTGGCTTAAATCTCGTAGTGGTTGCTGAAAAAATGACGTCTAATTGATTATGTATAAATATATAACGTCTCAACTATATTTATTTTAATATAAAATTAGCTAGATTGAACTGTGTGAAAGTAAATTAATATTGTGACCATATGTAAAAATATAAAATAATTTAAAAATACAATATTATAAAACTGTATTTTGAAATGAACGCGATAAAATCGGTTTTAGACTTTTATTTAAATGAGTAAAATTCGCGTAAATATAAGAGAACAGTCCATATCGCAAGTTTCTCGATTATCTAAATTATTTAATGATAATAGCAAACATTTGCCGTGCGGTGACCGGCAGAGAAGAATAGTCCCGACCTCTTTTTGCCGAGGTGTTGTAAATGGAGACTAAGACCATAGTTGTGTGAACAACTGTACACCAACCACGATGGCGTTGGGCAGCAGAGTCAGTATATCTTTTTTTTTTTTTTTGGCGGGAAAAAATTTACCTGAACGCACACCCCGTCGTCCGGGGAGACAACGGGGTAGTGTGGGGCCCTCACTCACTAAAATAACCCGCCGTGCGCCTTCACCCGCCCTTACAAGGCGGACCACGGGTACCGCGTACGTTGCTCCGTGGCTCGCAGGCGGCAGCCCCATCGGGCACTCTCTCCTGTGCGACACCTGTGCACTCGGGCATCGCACCTTCGCGGTAGGCTGTTTCGGCGGACGGCGGGCAATCCCCGACCCTACCGTCCGCAGCCTCGACTAGGGCGGCATTAGGCGCATGTGAGCGCGTCTGCGCCGTCCCGCGCGCCGGCGGCGAATTAGGTCCGAAAGGAGTGAGTCCTCCCGGGCCCTCTCCGCCGCCTCCTTCTGCAAGATTACGTTCTCGCAGAAGTTGGCGACCGCGGTCCAGGCCCTATCACCGCCGACCATCGCTCGCGCAACGGCCGATAGCGACAGGTCCTCTCCAATGACTGCAGCGAGATCCCGGCGCTGATCAACCCAGGCGGGGCACGATTCGAGCGTGTGTTGCGCCGAGTCCTCGCTGCAGTCACAGTGGTGGCAGCCCGGAGTCGTCTCCCTCCTTGCGACAACGTGCAAGTACTTGCCAAAGCAGCCGTGCCCTGACAACACTTGCACGAGTCGGAAGGTGAGGACTCCGTGCTGCCGCACCGCCCACTCCATCAATATCGGCTGAAGCGCCCCTATGGTCCGAAGACCAGCCCGGGGCGTCTCCAGTCGAGTCAGTATATCTTGCCGCAACACACTGCGCTCGTCAATTCATCTGCCAAGCATGGCGAGTATTGGAACCAAGGAGACGACGAAGAGGCCTACGTTCAGCAGTGGACATCGAAGGGTTTATGTGGTGATGGACTTTTCCGTTCTACCATCAAAGACTTAATTGAATCAATAATAATATAAACAAGTATGCTTAATTAAAAAAATCAAAAACCCGACTGCGTAAAATACTCTTATTATATACTAAAAAGAATAAAACAATTTACTAGCTTTCATTTGATACCCATATTGCTACAGTAAGAAAAAAAAATTCAACTCCCCCCCCTCATTCCGCCATTTGCGGGCGCCATTTTGAAAATTTATATAGCCTATGTCACTACTACAATTTAGACAAATCTAACGACACCTCATATGTCAAAAACCGTCCAGCCCTTTGGGCTGTAGGGCGTGCCAAAGAAATGGACATACATACATACATACATACATACATACATACATACATACATACATACATACATACATACACTCGAAAAACATAACCCTCCTTCTGTCGCAGTCGGGTAAAAAGACCTTTTCTGTTCTGATTCTTGCAAATCTATCAAGCATGGAATTTGTTCGGTCAGCAATATTTCACCTCAAACAAGAGACATACCTAGTTGTCTCTCGCAGTGATATTGTATATTATACTATATGGTTAACATGTATAGTTAATGCGCAACTCTATGACACAGTAGCATTTTTTATAGCCTATGCAGGCACATGAGCTATAATATTTTATTACTTCCTGAATAAAGAGTCTTTCAAATAATAAATAAACGAACTTTTGTAATTTTCTTATTGAAACCTATAAACGTCCTTTTCCTGAGCGAAGGCTTATCCTTCATACAAAATATGTAATGGAGCTTAATCAGCCTCGTTACTCTACTGCGGTGTAACAAATAATTTTTCTACCAAGAGTAATAACCGTTATCGTTTGACCGCTTATAATAACAATCGAAACCGAAGGTTTTACTTGTTAATTCAAAAAAAAAGAAAACGTAGGCCATGTAGAACCTGCGACTGACGGCGTTAATAAAAATTTCGCAGTAGGTAAGAAGAGTTACCACAAACTCTTAAGGTATATTATTTTAGTAAAAAATTACCCAAACCACCTGCTTTACTATCTTTAACTTATAATATCTACTCTTCTATATTATTTTACAAATAGAATAAGTGACTTACAAACAAGTCCATAACAAACTAAACACCGTTGATCAGTTCACTGGTAAATTAGAAAACAAAGTTCATCATTAAACTTCGACTGAATCTGGGGCTTCATTAATTAGATATGGGCTTATCACTTATAAAGGTAAACAGTTACGAGTTCACAAAATAATTAGTGCTCAAAATGGTGGTTCATTTTGTGTATTGTTCCTGAGATTTTGTTTTGTCATTCAAAGTTAGCGGTAATATGATAATTTTGAAATATTTGTTACAAGAAAATAAAACGAAAAGCTAGATTACAATAATCTGATTTCGAGAAAACGACGAATTCAGAAATAAATGAAAGCGAGGAAGTGCTTATTTTCTTAGACATGTCTAACAACAAACTTAAGATAGAACTGAAACACAAATGAGTAAAAATCTCTTTCTTTCTTTCGAAACAGCATACCTTACGTTACGTTGTTAAAATTAGATATATAATATAATATCTTTTTATGTAAATTTGATAAAATTTTAAGTTTCATGTTCAAAAACCTGCATTTTTTTAGGAATTTTTGACGTCCCTTTTTAGAGGTCTATTTTTAGTCTTTTTTTAATCAACATCACTTTGCTCTATCAAAATTTATTGTAATTGAATTACATATATATTTTGAATTACGGCTTTAAGGAAGAATAGTAAAGTTAAAACATTTAAATGTGATTTAAAAATCCCTAAAACGTAGCATAATATAATGTTTTATAGCATTTAGTTACCAATAATTGATAATTAATATTCATATTCAAAACTAAGTAAAAAGATGAACACGTCAAAATGTCGGGTTGCAATTTATTCCTACTCAAAATACAACATTTTGAAGTACGACACTATCATACGCTATAGATGGCGCTGATTTCACTTTCTGTATCGCGGTTACTTAATAGTTACCCTAAACAACTGAAGATTAAAGTAATACTTATGTACGAGGGACGCCGCGGGCACAGCTAGGTACATATAAGAAATAAAAAAGCATTATTTTAGGCCGTTAATCTGCAATGAAATAGAGTGATAGATAACGTGGGACCTTTACGGGCTGTATGCTGCAGAACGTTGATAAGGCGGGAGTCTGTTAATACAATTGTGTCATAATTGCAAACCAATAGACTTAATGAGATCACAATAGTTACTTTTACCGATTTAATATTTTCGTTATGGAGTCATAATGATAATATTAAATTAGCTAATAAAACAGAGACTGATTTCAATTGAAACAAAGAAATTTTCAGAAGGAATGACACCTCTTAATAGTTTAGCACAATACGAGTCGACCTTCAAATTGTTTCTCCTCCCAATACAACGAGTATTGTTCTCAATCATTCCACATGATGTCTTACTCCACGCGTGGAATACAAACGTGTCGAGTCACCGAGCGACAAAAGTGGGGTATTAAGTATACGAATACTTCTAAATACTCTAGGCTTATTAATTGTTTAGAAGTTCTTAGTTATTACATTTCATTGCTCTTTTATAATATTATGTTGTAAAAAAAAGTAAGCTTTTATATTCGAAACACATCTAAATATATATAAGAGAATTTCCACGTGTAGGCTACCTAGCATTTATCATTTATTTATATTACATATTTATTACCTATTAATATTTAATTTATAAAATAATATTTTATATATATTTATTAAACAAGCATATCCGCGCGATACCCGTAGTATACAAAGTTTATGACATTAGCTCTTTCATTCGTGATTTTTATACATATTTAAATTTGGAGATGGAACAATCTAGAAAGAGCTCACAGCGCATGATCAGGATTTTGACAGAGACTAGAGAGACACGTTATTTGATGATTTTAATAAAATAAAATTGTGAATAGCTAATATATTTAATTTAAACGCTAAATTGGTGACCCCGCTTTTGAACCATGGATAAGGAATTTCAAGATGCACGTAGCGGTACCGTGCCCAAAGCAAAACCTCTCGATAATAGTGATACGTGTATGTCGTCATCTGATATCGAGATTTTTAAAGTCGGCGTCAGACTTCCCCCGTTCTGGCCGGAGGAACCCGAGCTTTGGTTCGCGCAAGTGGAAGGGCAGTTCACCATATCTGGGATCACAAGTGACGCTACCAAATTTTATTATATAGTTGGACAGCTCGACATGGAATTTTCCAGAGAGGTAAAAGATATAATTACTAGCCCACCACTTACTAACAAATATTTGAAGCTAAAGACCGAACTGATTAAACGCTTAACATCATCTAAGGAAAAAAAGATTAAGCAGCTTTTGATGCATGAGGAGCTTGGTGACCGTAAACCCTCCCAGTTTTTGCGCCATTTGAAGAGTCTTGCTGGTGCCAATGTTCCTGATGACTTCCTACGGACCATTTGGGTTAGTCGTCTCTCGCACGGAATCCAGACAGTGCTTGCAAGCCAACCTTCTTCAACCTACATCGACGATTTGGCAGATTTGGCTGATCGTGTCCACGAGTTGGCTACTCCGTCACCCGCGGTGGCGTCTGCCAGCCAACCACAGCCCAGTTCCGGTTCAGCTTTTGAAGTGCTAACAAGAGAAGTCGCCGAACTTCGGAGGCAGTTCCAGCAACTGGCGTCGGGAAGAAGAAGCAGATCTAACATCAGATTCGCAAGATCATCTCAGCGCAGATCGGCATCCAGGTCTAGACGATCCCAGTCGAACTTCAGGAAGTACCCACTTTGCTGGTACCACAGGAAGTTTGGAGTGAAAGCCAGCAAATGCGTAAACCCCTGCGACTTTAAGAAGGGAAACGCCAGGGGCGGTCAATAATGGCGACTGCTGACTGCCCATCTTCTACTACTGGTCGCCTGTTTCTCACGGATCGATCTTCGAAGGTGCAGTTTTTGATCGACACAGGAAGCGATCTGAGTGTCTACCCTAGGTCCTTTCTTCGAGATCGTCGTGCCAAAACGGATTACCATCTCTGTGCTGCAAATGGTTCTACCATAGCCACGTATGGTTATATACATTTTAATCTGGACTTTGGCTTACGAAGATTGTTTAATTGGCGATTTGTTGTAGCCGATATAACTAAACCTATAATAGGCGTAGACTTTTTGAATTTTTATGGTCTCATTGTTGATTGTCGCAACAAATGCCTGTCAGATAGTATAACTTCCATTTCATCCACAGCCAAAGTCGTTAGTTGTTGTAATATAGCCTCTGTCAAAATCTTGACTGGTGAGACTCGGTATCACAAAATTCTTGAGGAGTTTCCCGAAATCACCCGTCCAACTGGTACACATCGCGACATTAAACACAATACTGTACACCATATTCGCACAACCCCAGGCCCTCCAGTCTCTTGTACTCCACGTCGATTAGCACCCGATAAACTCAAAATTGCTCAGCAGGAGTTCGAGGCTATGCTTGCTAACGGGACGGCTCGGCCTTCACAGAGTCCTTGGGCATCTCCTCTTCATCTAGCGCCTAAAAAGGACAACGGTTGGCGTCCCTGTGGTGACTACCGTATGCTAAATGCCCGAACTGTACCCGACAGGTATCCGATTAAACACATCCACGACTTCGCACACAATCTTGTGGGCTGCAAAATTTTCAGCACCATCGACTTACTGAAGGCGTACAATCAGATACCTGTCAATCCAGCAGACATTCCGAAAACCAAGATTACTACTCCATTCGGTTTATACGAATTCCCTTTTATGACCTTCGGACTCCGGAATGCGGGTCAGACCTTCCAGAGATTTCTAGACGAAGTCACCAGAGGTCTAGACTTTGTCTTTGTTTATCTAGATGACATCTTAGTCTTTTCCAAGGATGAGCAGCAGCATGAACACCATCTCCGTCAAGTTTTCACTAAGCTAAGAGAATATGGCTTGCTAGTGAATACAGCAAAATGCGTTTTTGGTGTGCCAGAGGTAAACTTTTTAGGTTACTCAATCTCTGAGAGCGGCTCCAAGCCTTTGGACTCCAAAGTAAAGGCGATTAAAGAGTTCCCAACTCCAACTACTGTGCGTCAACTCAAGGCATTCTTGGGCATGCTCAATTTTTACAGGAGATTTCTTCCTCGAGCAGCTGCAGTCCAGGCTCCACTACATGCGTTGCTAACGGGTTCTGTCAAAGGGTCACAGCCTATAAATCTCACTGGGGAGGCCCTTGAAGCCTTCATTGCATGTAAGAACAGCTTAGCAGATGCAGCTTTATTAGCTCACCCCGACTGTACTGCTAAACTTGCTTTGGTGACAGATGCCTCCGATAAGGCAATCGGTGCAGTCCTGCAACAGTACAAGAACGGAGCATGGCAGCCACTAGCCTTCTTCTCGCGGAAGCTGAGCCCTTCACATATGAAATATTCACCATACGACAGGGAATTGCTAGCCATATATGAAGGCATTAAATATTTTAGGTATATGCTCGAGGCCCGGCATTTCGTCATCTATACTGACCATAAGCCGATCAGTTTTGCATTCCATGAAAGGAAGAAAAACTGTTCACCCAGGCAATATAGACATCTCGATTTTATCGCTCAGTTCACATCCGATATCAGACATATATCTGGAAAAAGTAACGTAGTTGCCGATACCTTGTCAAGGATTGAAGAACTAGGTACGCCGGTGAATATTGAGAACATAGCCCAAGCCCAATTGTGTGATCCAGAGCTCCAAACTCTTCTAACAGCAGGTTCGTCTTTGCGTTTAGAGAAGCTGACGGTAACTGGAAGTCGAGTTCCGCTGTACTGCGATGTCAGTACACCGACCTCTAGGCCCTATGTACCTAAGATTTTTCGCAAGCAAGTCTTTGAGAGCCTTCACTCGCTGAGTCATCCTGGCGCTAGTGCAACTATAAAACTCGTTGCAGAACGATTCGTCTGGCCTGGGATACGCAAAGACTGCCGTGAATGGACTCGTACATGTCTAGCATGTCAAAAGGCCAAGGTTAACCGACACGTCACTGCACCTCTCGGTACATACACCTTGCCTAAAGTGCGTTTCGCCCAAATCCACATTGACCTTATTGGCCCTTTACCACTTTCGCAAGGCTATCGGTATTGTCTGACGGCAGTAGACCGATTTACTCGGTGGCCGGAAGCAGTGCCGATCGCAGATATTACTGCGGAAACAGTGGCCAAAGCACTCCTGTCAACTTGGATCGCTCGATTCGGTTGTCCATCTACAATTACAACCGACCGTGGTCGTCAATTTGAGTCGGCGTTATTTCAGTACCTCTCAAAGACTGCTGGTTTCGAGCATAAGCGCACGACTGCGTACCATCCAGCGTGTAATGGCATGGTGGAAAGATTTCACCGCCAACTCAAAACTGCAATCGTTTGCCATGCTAATGATAGGTGGACGGAATCTCTACCGTGGGTTCTCCTAGGCATTCGTAGTGCCTTCAAAGAGGATCTTCAGTGCTCATCTGCCGAGCTTGTATACGGGGAGCCGTTAAGGTTACCGGGCGAATTCTTCCAACCTGCTGACGGTGGTACAACAGATCTGTCTGAGTTCTCCGCTCGCCTTAAACAGATCGCATTAAGATTGAAACCTTCGCCCGCTTCTCGTCATGCTAGCCCGAAAGTCTTTGTTTATAAAGAACTGACAACCACCGATCACATTTTCCTCCGTGAAGACGCATCGCGTGGTTCTCTCCAACCTGCATATTCAGGCCCCCATAAGGTTTTGTCGAGGGATGAAAAAGTTTTCAAAATCCTATTAAAGGGCAAAGAGGTCACGGTATCAATAGACCGCATTAAGCCGGCCTTTATACTGTCTGACCCAACAAATCCTGAACCAGAAACTTTGCCAGATATTCAGAAACAGTATACAACTCGTTCTGGACGTCGAGTTCAATTTCCAGATTTTTATCGCCCTTGACGGTCTCTGGAGGGGGGTGGTGTAGGCTACCTAGCATTTATCATTTATTTATATTACATATTTATTACCTATTAATATTTAATTTATAAAATAATATTTTATATATATTTATTAAACAAGCATATCCGCGCGATACCCGTAGTATACAAAGTTTATGACATTAGCTCTTTCATTCGTGATTTTTATACATATTTAAATTTGGAGATGGAACAATCTAGAAAGAGCTCACAGCGCATGATCAGGATTTTGACAGAGACTAGAGAGACACGTTATTTGATGATTTTAATAAAATAAAATTGTGAATAGCTAATATATTTAATTTAAACGCTAAACACGTATACATTGACTCATCACGATATCTCTGAAACTATAAGGCGCAGAGACTTGAAATTTGGTAGGAATATTCCTTTTACCGAGTAGAGGTCAGCTAAGAACGGATTTTACGAAATTCTACCTCTAAGGGGGTGAATAGGGGTGCAAAGTTTGTATGGGACAACATGATTCCTTGGTCCAATCTACTTCAAATTTCGCATAAATATTCTTTAACAGAATTGGTTGAAGACGTGTTTCGTATTTTATCGAAATTCATCCTCTAACGATGTTAAAAGGGGGGAGAAAATTATTTTGATATAAATACTCCATAGCGATTTTGATTTAAATTAAAATTTATTTTGACACATGTTTGACAACCAATCCGTCTGTTATAAAATATTTTCCAGTATTGACGCAGGTGTAGGTGATAAAAAATATAAATTTATAATTTTTTAAATTTTAGTTACATACCCGTGCGAAGCCGGGGCGGGCCGCTAGTATTATATACACCCGATAATTTCTATCGCGCTTTCATTGTACATGACCTTGGTGAAGTTATCTCTGCTTATTTGGCACGTAGAAAAGCCAATATGACAATAGAAAAACAATAATATTGACGAAGCTTTGGCGCAGTGCTCACAAGGATTAGCTGATCCACTAGCGACTGCGACCACATCCTACTGGGTACCGTTAATGTTGGGGCGTTTATTTATTATTAAAGCTACCTTAACAACTCATAATTTTTCAGGTAATTTTCAAGTAAATTCGTATTTATTATTTATTTAATATATTGCGAAATACAATCTTTAGATAAAAATAAACAAATTGAAATGAAACTGAGCACGATTTGAGTATATATACAACGAGCGAGAACACTGAATAGTTTTCATCCCGAAATTCAATAGCGTTCCCTTGAGAAATGAAATTCGATTTCATAGGTTTCGTTTGTTAGTTTAGGAATTATAGACATAATCCTGTTAATACCATAAAAAGAAGGATGGGAGAGTTATTGAGTGGACTGTAAGAAGACTAATAGATAGATCTGAAGAAGAATAACAAAAAGACTGCGCACTATTTCACTGGTTTTAATATATTAACACATTTACAGTTAAGTTAACAGCGGTAGTTTTAGATCAAGGGAACATATATAAGGACAGCTCTCGGTGTTGCTAATATACAAATTTTTTTTTTTTTTATGTTGTTGGCAACAATCCTCAGTATTAAGTCCAAATAGCTAAGAACGAAGAGCTTAATGAAAGGGATGGCGAACGCGTACTAAGTCGCGAGCACAGCTAGTAAATAATAAAATTAAAAAGAAACAGTTGAATTTTCGCTGTCCACACCTTTTATTAGAGAAAGAAACAAATATTGGTACAAATACAAATATTAGCTCCGAGCGGGAATCGGCCGGCGTTGAGGCGACTACTCGCATCACTATACCCTAACGGTTATCAAGCTTTTATATGGTCAGGAAATCATCTAGTAGGTGACTTTACTCTTACGTAATTCCTAAAATTTTTAAGTTTATGGAAAAATTCCTTGGTGTTCGGTTTTGTAACCGTGTATATTATTTGCTATTGGTGGCCTTTTCGTTTTCCAGATTGTGTCTTGGAGAGCACATGAAGCCGTGAATAAGCATATGGTCCCGGTAGTTATCACAAATACCTGGTAATGATCGTATGAACAAGATGGCCAGCAGAAGGATACTAAAAAGCTGTCTCAGTATTGTTTAGTTCAGACTTGTTCACAATTATTAATACTTTCATTGGATAGTTTCATAGTTTCAGTATAATAATGGATTTTACTCGTACCTATTACTTACTACTCGTTTTTGAATGTATTGTCTCTTGTGTATTTTGAAAACACTTATACCAAACAGGTAAATCGAATTCAAAGAACGATTGGTTCTATTTCCATTGAGTGTAGAACATTTTACATTAGCTCAAGTGCCCAGTATACTTCGTCTCCTACTGAACACTATTCAGTTTAGCAGATGTGCTTGCTTTGAGACATGCATTTGCATATCTTTTCAACATAGTACATTTAAATCTATATAGCTATAAATAGTACAAAATAAGTTATCTGTACATTTATATGGGTGGGGAGGGGTCTTCAAAATACCACGCTTGGTCACTGGGGCGGGGGGATGATCTTAGGTTTTCATCACGTAGTCAATATCCTCTAGAGAAATATCGCGTCCTTTCGAGCTATATTTAAATATAGCGCGCAGTGTTGAGTGCTTTTTAAACTCACAGTAATTGGCAATACTACTCTACACTACCAGTACTACGACTGACTACAGTTTTTTTAATTTTCTTATTGCAAGAAATCATTTAAAAGTATATTTATGAATTACTGCATTAAAAAAAAGTGTAAAAAAATAGGTAACAAAAAATGTAATAAAAATAGGTAGAATGGGTACTTTCTCTAATGTGATTGATATTATGATTAGATTCTTTAAAAGTTTAGGGAAAAGTGCATTACACAATATAATTGTCAATTTAAAAAAAAATACGCTCACTGAAAGACCCCCAGTAATCCACAAAAGCACAAGCGCTCAGACCAACACAAACGTTTGTACAGCCAATTTCAATATTTGCCATGTGTGAGGGATCGATTACATAGTATTTACATACGTCACTATATTATCTGGCGGTAAATATTTTAACATCTTTCCTCGTGAACGACAATCGACTAGATTAAGCATTGTTTAGTTTGAAGGCTGTCATTGTCGTTAAAACAAAACATTCGATATATCCATCAATAATTAAAACAATAAAAAATATAAAATTAATAAGTGTGGAAAATAATTAAATTGTTATATATACTCATTTTGTGGGCCAGAACTGAGCCAACACAAATAATATTTATTATTATTTAATACTTATTTTATTATTAAGACGATTATATTATCAAATTCATTACTTCGATACTAATTTTACGAATATAAAATAGAATCCTGAACCTTTTCCTTCTTTCAGCAGTGGACATACAATGGCTGATGTGTGTGTGTGTGTGTGTGTGTGTATGTGTAATTGAAATAAAACATACAGGTACATTAATGTTTGAGTCCTGTAGTACAGCCTCCATTTTATTTTCAATATACAGCCGGTAAGAAAGAATGACATCTTTGAAGCAAAAACTTTTTACCCCTTTTAACGAAAATTACGATGACAGAGAAGTATGAAATTTGGCACAGTTAAAGTTTATATGGAGAAGAAGTGCAGAATGCTAATTTTTTACAATAATGCTCAAAAAATACATTGAATTCATTAAAAAAATCACTACACACACTACGGCACACACACATATGTACAATGACATGTATACACAAATTTTGTTTATTGTCAAATTTTGTTGTCAACACAGTCTTAATTACAGGTCTTGCAACGAATTTTTTATCGAAATTTATTATCACAGATCAGGTCTAATGACTGCTGCATATGCTCACCATGTTATGCACAATCATATTTTTACAATGTTGACAATGCTATCAATTATAGATTACGTTGAATTTCGACCACTGGGCGACCACTAGTATAGATAAATATTTTGAACAATAAGCACATTTGATCGCTTCGATGAAAATCTTCACCTGCTCTTTCTACTCCTCCTCATTCTTTTGTGCAAAATCTAATCTGTATGGAGTTTTGAAGTCGTAAATTATATTTTATCGTGATGTCTAAATCAGTTATCAATCAATATTGTATATGATAATTTTACCATGAGGGTTTATATATACAAATAATACACACTAATTAGTACACACATAGACATAGACATAGTTGGTCTCAAATCATAAAAGTCAATTCAATTAATTGAACTGAATCAGTCTATAAATCTCCCACAGCTGGGCAAAGAAATCTTGTGCATGTTTTATAGGAGAAGAGAATTCAAGCAAAGCATATTGTATAAAAGCAGCATTTGAAACAGTCACCGAACAATTAGGTAAATTATTTAATTAATTTCGACGTTTTTATCCCCAATTAATTAACAGAAAGTCACTCGCCGCAGCAAATGACTGTTTTACGCACAAATTCAATAAATATTCATCAAATTAATATCCTCCCACACATACTCTATGGAGACTGTATATATGTACTGTGTATGTGTGTGTGTGTGTGTGTGTGTGTGTGTGTGCGTGTGTGCGTGTGTGCGTGAGTGCGTGTGTGCGTGTGTGCGTGTGTGCGTGTGTGCGTGTGCGCGTGTGTGCGTCTGTGCGTCTATGCGTGTGTGCGTGTGTGCGTGTGTACGTGTGTGCGTGTGTGCGTGTGTGCGTGTGTGCGTGTGTGCGGGTGTGCGTGTGTGCGTGTGTCCGTGAGCGCGTGAGCGCGTGAGCGCGTGAGCGTGTATGTGTGTGTGTGTGTGTGTGTGTGTGTACTTTATGTATCGTGTATATTATATGTAGTACTGAAATACTTTCCTGTATCATAATAATATAATATTTTATAACCGACTCAAAATAGGGGTGGTTATCGAATCACACTGAATATTGTTGATCTTGACTACTTTTCACATAATACAGAATGTGCATATATATTCAATTTGTTGAAAATTTAATTAAATTTTTATTGGAATAGGAATTTTTATGGAATATAAAAAACGTTAAGTGGATATTAATTATTATTACAGTCTAATCTAGATGTCTTTAGCGTCTTTCAAATTGTTGACATGAGAGAAGACACGAATTAACAAACATTCCACAAATAAATATATATACGGATATAAACTTTTTTAAATGGATTATTTATAAAATTTAAAAATTAAATATTAATATTCAACGCAGAATAACGTGAAATATTTTATATCCTTTTTACTTTTTCAATTAGGGAAGTGAAGATATATTTTGTATAGTAAACGTATCTAAATATATAAAAGCGAAAGGTCACTCACCCACTCATCACTATATCTCTGGAAGTATAAGATCTTGAAATTTGGTTTTTGCCTTTTGCCGAGTAGAGATCAGCTAAGAACAAATTTTACGAAATTCTACCCTTAAAGGGGTGAAAAGGGGGGGCAAAGTTTGTATGGGACAACGTGTTTCCTTGGTCCAATCTACTTCTAATTTTGCATAAATATTCTTTAACAGAATTAATTGAAGACGTGTTTCGTATTTTATCAAAATTCATCCACTAATGGGGTTAAAAGAGGGTTGAAAGTTATTTGCTTCGAAGTTGATATCAATATCCTTTAGTGATTTTAATTTATTTAATTAAAAGTCTAAATCGGATTTTATCGCGTTTATTTGTTTTAAAACTTTACAGTTTAAAGATTTTTAATTAAATTAAATTATTTCCCGACGTTTCGGACCCTTTACAGCGTCCATGATCTCGGGGGACTGAGGTGGTGGGTGTCCGAATAATGAATCAATTGTTACATACCCCGCTTTTTATACAATTATAAATTATTACTATTTACCGTTCCTATTCATGCAGAATGAGCTTATTGTGTCTCTAAGTCGTGCTGTGTTCTTATTTTCCTTAGGTTCAATTAATTTTAGTACTGGCTCCCAAGCTGGTGGTACGTTCCAACCATCCTCTCTATTGAAATTAGGATGTTTTTTGATTTCAATAGCCTCGCGAATCATCCTTGGTAGGAATCGGTGTTCTTTAGCGAGAATTTGTGGCTTATCAAATCTGATATAGTGGTTGGTGCCTTGTTGAGTATGTTGATACACAGCAGACTTTGTCGACCGTTGGTGTTTCATGTCAGCTATGTGTTCTTTGACGCGTGTCTCTATACTCCGATTAGTTTGCCTTATATATGAGAGACCACATTCACAGTCTAATTTGTAGACCCCTGCATCTTGTAAGGGTATTTGACACTTGACAGATGGTAATAATTGATAAACTGGCTCAGCACGTAGCGAAGGTACTGCCACCACTCAGAGGCAACACAACAGCATATGTGAAGGATTCCTACCAATTTGTGAGTGAGATTAAAGAACTGCAACTCACTCAGAATGAAACAATGGTGAGTTTCGATGTACAGTCTTTATTCACATGCTTACCGGTACAAGACTGCATTGAAATTGTACGAAGGAGACTAGTGGAGAACGACATGCCAGAAGAATATGCAATAATACTCAAGCACTGCCTTACAACTGGCTACCTGTTGTGGAACCACAAATACTACATACAGGTGGCTGGCGTGGCTATGGGCTCTCCAGTATCCCCCATAGTGGCTGACATCTACATGGATTATGCAAGAGAGTTGAGACTAATGCAAGTGTTAAGATTATATTAGAGATTATTAAAAAAAATATTTTTATTATTTATAGTGTAACTTTATATATATATATATATATATATATATATATATAAAATTAAAAAATAATTAAATCATAATTTTTTTCCGTGTTCTCTGAGACTTACAATCACGAAAATAATATATATTATGCTCCTTTACGTGTTCTACTACTCATAAAAATTTCGTGAAAAAAAAAGTTGGTGCAATACATAGAAAAGAAATTAAAAAGTCACCTTGTAACTTATAAGCTTTAAACATGATTTAACATCCACAAAATTTTATCAATCGCGGAGGGAACTGAGTACATTAACAAGTTTAGACTTATTATCACGCTGTTTATTATATTTTATGACTTACTAACATTGCTGGTCATGTATTGGTATCGCTCTTGGACATCGATATTGCTCTAAAATGAAGCTTTTGACTTGCATTTTTGTGGTATTTTGTTACAAGATTTTAAAATTAATAATTGTTAAACAAACTTTTTATTTCTCGTCCTTCTTATACGGCTAAATCCTTGGTATACTTTTACTATAAAATGAATCAAAATGTTGAAATATAGTATTTAGTTATGAGTAAGTCAAATTAAAGAGGAATAACACCACTGCCCACTTTATTTAATTTACCTTTAAAAAAATTAACCCAAACTTTGAAAATAAAGTATTCAGTTACAAGTAAGTTAAATTAAAATGTAACAGTATCAGTATTTTCTAAGGCGTCCGAGTAATTTCATCTCGATTTCTTCAAAACTTAAAATAGCATTTACGAAATAATACAATATTTTAACGACTCTCCCGATTAATTAAAATTTATTTTCCTTGTTGTATTTTGTTACTTTAATAATTGCTTATTTATTGTGGTATTATTGGCTCTCTGAGAAATTTGATTAAAATTATATATATATATATATATATATATATATATATATATATGTGTTTTCTATTACCCTAATATATATATATATATATATTAGGGTAATAGAAAACTTTCCATTCCAATTTGATACTGAAGTCACTGTTTCAAATTTTTCTGATATCGCTTGGCATTTTAAAAAACAAATATTTTATAAATACTGTTTCAATTTTTTTTATGCAAATAACCAGCAAATGAACACAATTCACACACAGACAGTCTTTATATTCATATATTTATGCACTTATAAAACATTAATTTTTTTTTTATACAACGACGGTGGCAATCAAGCATACGGCCCGCCTGATGGTAAGCGGTTACCGTAGCCTATGGACGCCTGCAACACCAGGGGCATCACATGCGCGTTGCCGACCCTTTAAAAACCTATTTACTCCCCTCTTGAAGGACCTCATACTGTAGTCCTGTGGGAAAACCTCGGCAGGGAGTTCATTCCACAGCCGAATGGTCCGTGGGAGGAAATTCCTCTGATACCGAACTGTACGGGACCATTTGGGCTGCAATGTGTGAGCATGAATTCCCTGTCGATGGCGAGCGGTGCGATGATAAAAAGTGGCCGTTGGCACCATTTCGAACAATTCTTCGGAACACAACCCATTATACAAACGATAGAGCACGCATAGGGATGCAACATCTCTTCTAAGACTTAAGGGTTCGATATCGCTCGTCAGTATTGGATCATCGACAATTCTCACAGCTCTCCTTTGAACCGAGTCAAGAGGGCCAAGCTGGTATGCCGGTGCTCCCGCCCAGAGATGAGAGCAGTACTCCATATGGGGGCGGACTTGCGATTTATACAGAAGCAGTCTTTGCCCCGGCGTGAAGTACCGTATAAAATTATAAAAATTATAAACATTAATTCATTTGGTGTTCAGGAAGATTTGAAGTTTAAGGATGGGGAAGGCAACATAACGAAGGAAGTTAACCCTTTTCTTGGCAATGTATCTCTGGAGATACATCAGAATTAAAAAAAATCTAGTGCCATTATTTTTTAGTGCAAACTTAATATTTTTATATGAATGTTTAGGTAATTTCTTAGGTTTTTAACGCACGTTTAGTTTTTTCTATTTGCCAGACTAATAAGCTGATAAACTTCACTTTATTTTAAGTTCCGCCATATTGCCATGAAAGAAGGTGAGAAAAGTTATGAAAATATTTTTGTTTTTACATATTTTATGAATGGTTGCGTAAAATTATAAATTATAAGTATATTTTGCACTAAAGTAATTACTTTGGATGTTCTATAATTGTCTGGCTGATGCTTTATTTGACTTTTTAAATGGATGTATCTCATGGTACACACTGCCAGCTTCGCTAACAAATTATACAGAATCGTCTTGTATCTTTATGTGCACACTGCCAAGCTGATTGACTGTTCATATGCTTATGCATTTTCAGATTATTTCCTATTGTTTGAAGGTACACATGCTTTCAAGAGCTAGCAAAATACTCACATTGGTGCCAAAACACAATCAATCATCAAATAATGAAGAAAGTTCGGATTCTAGTAGTAAAGTTAAGAATTTTAATTTTCATAAACGTGGCAGTACTGAATCTTCACCAGGTCCTTTGCTTCCTTCTGCTCTTTAAAATCTTCACATACTTTCTGACGATGAAAACAACCTCACCGTGCCCTAAATTACTGCTTCCTGCATTCCAGTATCAATGAAACCAGCTACTAAAAATCTTTTCTTCAGCTCAAGATTCTCTTCAATTGGTTATACCTCTTTCACCAACCGCCATAGTGAATGTTGTTCAAAATAAAAGGTCTAGATTTGACCGAAAAGTGCCTGAAACACCTGAGTCAATAGTAGCAGCCTCACCATCGCCATCAAATATAAAGAATACACGCTCAAAACAGCCAAAGCTAACTGTAAGACGGCCTGCGCCTATACAAAGAAAGCAATCGAATTTTCATTGGATAAACAACAAATTTAAATATAATGCCGAAATACATGATAAACTGTTAGGTACCTATTGACAACATCAAAACACCATTAGAATATTTTCATTATTTCTTTTATGATGACATTCTTCATAAGATTACACTGCAAAGTAATTTATACTCAACGCAAAGCAAACGGTCGCCTCTTAATTTTTCAAAACAAGATATCAAACATTTTATCGCAATTGATTAAATCATGGAAATTGTGAATATGCTGATTTATACTATTGTTCTCAAGAATTTAGATTTCCACAAATAGCTAATATATTGACACTCAAAAAATTTCAGCAGATACGAAGGTACCTTCGTATTCTGCTTTAACGACAAATTGCTTGATGACGTGATTGATATTTTAAAGTTGAGCCCCTCATTGAAAAAGTACGTGCCAATTTCTTGAGGCTAGACTACTCTTTTGTGCATAAAATGTTGTATGAGGTTGTGTCTATTACCGGGTAGAGACTTTTTTTTCAATTTCCACAATATAAATTTCCAAAATCAATCTGATTTTGTATTATTTTTATCTAACAGAAGTTATATTTTTGTCACTAAAATAAATGGTACAGACTACTGATTATAAACGCGGTTTAATTATAAATATAAATATATTACAAATTTAATCGAATCATAGCTTATTTTGGCAATGTATCTGTAGAGATACATTGTAAGCGTAATGTATTTATTAATGCGCTTGGCAATGTATCCCACAAGATACATTTGGTTTTTTTATAACTACCCTCATGAGATTTTTTTTAGTATTTTTCTAGACATCCTTGGGTCATAAGAATTAAGTGCTATAAATATTATTGTGATATTTAAAAAAATAAAATTCTGCCAAGTTAAGGGTTAACATAACTTTCAGCTTTCTTAACTCATAACACAAAATATAGCCATGGTAGCTATTTATTTTGATGCCGATTTTTATGAGAGTTTGAAACGAGCCACTTAAGCTAACTGAAGGAGTTAATAAAACAAGCTGTAACAAAAAAAATTTTTGGCTCTAGGTGTCAAAAATTTAATATTCTCCTTAACAGTTCTCCTAGATTATTTTTATTTTTTTTTAATAAATAAAACTTGTACATTTTAGTTTCAAATACCTATTAAACTCAAAGTTAAATTAATAAATATAATCTTAATTATCATCAGTTGCTTGCTTGCACATGTAGGCTGTACATATTGATCTCACATATTATGACATATATCTGAAAGAATTTTAACTTTACTATAAACAAACACTATGGCGTAATTGGAAGACATCTTGGAAGTGCACCGAAATATTAAGGCGTCACTAAGTAAACGTATGACTGACTGAAAAGTAACTGAAAAGCACCACCAATGATCCATTACCATTATTAAGATTAGTGTTGACAAGCTTGACACTTTGTACATTTAATTACCTACTGGTGACCGTGAGAGGGACCGTTAATCTATAGATCGTGTTGAGGGGCAATTACATACAAAAATTATATTATTTTAATTTTTAAACTAGACCATAAAAAAAGCGCAAACAACTTTTATCTAACAGATATATTTTGTACATTTTGTTTAACAATCGAATCAAAAATGAGAAAAATAGACGAATGAAAATACCACAGCTGAAGCGTCGCAAAGCTAAAGTAGCATTGGGTTCGTAACATACTTTGGAGAACCAATGGTTCTTGGAAACTCAAGATGGTAGAATAAAGTCCTTGATCGGAAACCACCTGATAACACAGACGACTTCTGAAGTATAGCGACATTGCAGACTGCGAGTATTAGATCCATGCTTTTTTTTTTCAACAGTAAAATATGCAGTGTCTTAAATATTTATTCATTGTAGGTTTTATTATAAAAAGAATATGAAATATTTTCTCAATAACGACTAGAATTAGAATTTATGTGTTCATACTGATCATTTTATGAAATATAAATTACTTTGAGTAAGAAAAAATCCGTTTTGCTTAGAGTTTGTCTAATATTGTGTTCTATTTAGTGATGATTGGTGTCCTATTCTACGTGACTAGACTTAATTTGATGGACGTTATATTTCTTGTGATTTCAGATATGAAAAATCATTTCTTTGGTACGTATGTGTGAATAATTCTTATACTATTTTGGTTTCATTCTATCAAAAATTTCATTCTATCAAATGTTTTACTTCGACGTAATTAATTTTATGAAACATTTTAATTTTGGAATCGTTTTGGAATCAAAGTTAAGTTGAATTCAAAGTTTTAATGTTAATTAATTAAACAAAAATCTTAGGCTTTTTATTTATAATTCAAGGATAAATTTGTATACATGAAGACTAAATCTGAAGCTCTTATTATTAAAATTACCTAATATCTCCAGAGGGACAACATAAATGTTGTCCCTCTGGAGATATCTGGAGAGTTAAGCCTAAAAATGTCCAATATGACAAATATTTATTTACGTAATCCTAGACTAAGCACACGAGCTTAGGACCAAGATAAAGTGTATCTTTTTATATCAATTTGATATATTACGGTACTTTATCATTTTACTTGACATTCTTTTATCGTTTGGGTCAATTTGATTTGACAATATTTAAAATAAAATGATATTTAATATTAATTTTATAATAATAATAAAGACATGTATTCACCTAAAATGCAGGTGAAAACGTCGTAGATTCAGCTTACAGTTGCTTTTCACTCCGCATTTGTCCAAATACTGCTAACATGATATAAATTGTATATTTAAATAAAGTAATAAACTATAATAATCTAGTAACTGTAATAAACGAAATATAACACAAAAGAAACAGTAATCTTTATATATGTTATTCTTTAATTTTATATAATTCTTCTATGTGTATGTGACTGAACTCTTCCTAAACGGTTAGACTAACCGGTTCAAGTGGATTCGAGAGTGGTTTAGATTCACAAATCACAATTTGGTCCACTACAAAATATATTTTTTAAATTATTTATTTTTATTAATTTATAATAAAATCGCGATATTGTCGTTTTTTTTCTTACATTATTATTTTTTTGAATATCACTGCTGACGTTTGTAACATATGATATTCATCAAATGATTTAAATTTTTATTATTATAACAAAACTATATTATAAAAAACCTGAAAGAAGGGCTTTAAATATTATTTCTTATATGTTCAGAGGTTATTTGGTTATTTTGTTGGTAAATAATTTATATTAAGCTAAATATTGTAATTTTTCTTTTCACAGAGAAAAGCACTTAAGTATTTATTTCATTATTTCCATTATAAATAATAAGAGTACACTATTATAAATCAAAATTTTGAACAAAGAGGTAAGTTGTGGGAGAATTAGTTCTAGAAGAATTTCGTAAATTTGTATTATTATTGTGTTAAAATTAAATTTCGTGATAGTTAAAAAAACTATAGATTGCCCAAATTCGGTGCGGTATTGAAGTGAGTATTTAAAATGTTTTTCTATCAAATTTTCACGTGCGTTGATTAAAAATCATTCTACTCTATAAATTTGTGTAGTTAATTGATTTTATAACAAATTTTTAAATTTGTTTTTATTTTAAATTGTTAATTTTCAGAAATATCACATTAAAAAAATTAGAAATAAAAATAAACATTATTGATTTAAAATTGTGTACAATAAATCCTTTTAATCCTGTTAATTAAAATTTTATCTTAAAGAAGTTACTCACATTAGTTGTTGTGTATTTCTTTACAGTATTTTATTTTCACAGAAAAATGCCACGTCTTTGCGGAAGAGCAACTTACTCAAAAAAAGTTGATATTTTCAGATTTAAGACGTGTGTACACGACAACGTCTGTCGTTTCCGCTAGTATAATGATTAAAAAAAAAATTAACAATAAATGAAATATGTCGCCAAAGATACAGCGAGTTATAAGACTTTTTTTTGTGTCGCAGGGGAATCCATTTACGGATGATATCCAGTACTCCCGGTTAGGCAGTCCTAGACATATGTCGGACTCAGCACTTTGGGAGTGCAATACCGCACTAAAACCCTGCGGGAGCCTTCAGCCGCTTTACGGCAGACACCGGAGTACAGCTGCCTACAGGCGGTGCTGGGTCCTCCGATGTCTGCCCAGTGCACTCGCCACCTTCACGACCTTCGTTCCCACCACAGCGACGTGAGGGCCGAAGGTCCACCCTTCGTCGAGGATGAGCCCCAGATCTTTGATTTGGGGGCTCATCCTGACCCTCCCCTCTCCAATCTGTAAGGTAACCCCCGGTGGGAATCCCTTGCGTCCGGTCCCGCGGAAGAGGAGGGCTTCGGTTTTGTCAATCCTGACACGAAGCCCTATATTCTTTATGCGGCTGATCACAAGGTCGAGTCCGACCTCAACCAGTCGCGCCCCCTCTTTGTAGTTTCGTCTCCAGGAGTAAACGAGGGTGTCATTAGCGTAGCATATCACACCTAATCCGGGGGAGGTGACGGCCTCGCAGGACCCAGTCGTACCCGATGTCCCACAGGATCGGGCCCAGAACCGATCCCTGCGGGACACCGCAGCCGACTCGCCGCCACTCTACGGACCCCAGCCGGGTCTCGTGCCAAGTTATAAGACATGTGGTGACCTATATGAGTTATATTAGACACTTATGATAAAATCATAGTTAAAAACTCTTCTACTAAACCAAAATAGAAATAATTTGACTAAGAGTCTAAATTACATACACATAGCACGGTGATTACGGCGAGCGAACCGAGCCCGAGCCGAGGGAGAATTAGATCACTTTGGTCCATTTTTTCAAACTATGTTTGTTAAAAACTGCTTAATAATATATAGATACTTATTTAGTATAAGCCTTAAAGTTGCACATATATTACATAATAGCTTTGTGTTGAGGTCTAATTGTTTGTATCAATGATGATTTTTCTCTTATCACTTATCACGAGATAAGTTTTAAAGAAATTTTGCACGAATATTTTGATATGTAAGCCTGAATTTCAATCTGCGACCTTTTAGTAGGAATCCGCATGTCCTATCCACCGGCCCATTTTAGTTTATTCTTTCAATTAAAGTTTTTATCATTCCATAATAAACAAGATAATCAGGTCACGATAAATATTGCCTTAAAACCTATAATAGCAGTCAACATTATGTTTCCAAATCTGATAATATTATGAAGGCTGTTGTCATCCGAGTAAAACGTGATCGAACATAAGCATGGCTTTTTGTTTTAATAGAAAATATTTCAGATTTAGCGAAAATACGAGTATTCAACATTCTATCTGATTAAATTTTTAAATATTTAAAAGAATAAAAATTATGATTGCTTGAACTAGCTAATAATAAAACAAAAACTAGTGATGCTTTTTTGAAAACTGTGTGTAAGATGTTTATTTAAATTATTTTTTGGCCATACAAATGTTTATCGTGGTCTGGGCGTCTGTCATTATTTTATGTGTCTTTCCAGACCACCAACACAAGAGTAAATCCTTTTGGAAGCCGTTGAAGTTAAGGCGTTTGTTTATTTATGAAAATATTTACATTTATATAAAATAATAAAATACCTAACCCTATCAGGGATCTAACCTTCGATCGCTATAACATCAGCCTGATGCTATGACCACTACGACAACGTTTCGTTCTGATCGTGATGATCTGCAAACATGTTGCAGATTCCAATATCGGTGGTAGAGATTAAAGTTCCAATAGTCATGGCAGCTTATACCCCATAAGCTATATTTACTTGTCTTATTTTTTAGGAATATCCAAAACGACTTAAAATTTTTGACGATTTTCCTATTCTTTTTAATTACATTATTATAGTTATGTAGAATTGTAGGTGTTATTTAAATGTAATGTATGCACTCACCGGGAATAAATAAGATAATAGTCCGAGAGTAATATAATGTTTATTGTTCACATTCACAATTAACTTTACAACATTCACATATATAGAAGGAGCACGGAAGTTCAACACGAAAGTCAGATACATGAAGCGAGAAAGATTAAGAGTATTAGAGAGCAAGTAAGCGAAAGCAAAATACAATAGGATACGAGCATGAAATAATACTATACGATAGCAAGGGTTTAAATTATAAGCGTCCCGCGTCAAAGTGAGGTCGTGACTGGCGGCCGTCGGCCGCCGCGTACGCAATACTCGTTGCATTCAAAACTGGTTCTGTAAATAGTGCGGGGCGCGAAGGCTATCGATATCCGTCGCATCGATAGGTCGATAGGATATCGATACAAGTTGGATAGTGTATATATATATATATATATTTATGTGTATATGTGTAATATAGTGTGTACTGTATGTATATAATTATTAATGTTTAAATTATGTAAAATGTGTGTACGTTAAAGTTATAATATTATTGTTATAATGTGTAGGTAGGGCGCCTACACCACTCCCCTCCAGAGACCGTCATGGGCGATAAAAATCCGGGAATCTAACTTTACGCCCGTAACGCGATATGTAATCTGGACGTATTACAGGAGTGGGAGGTTCGGTAGTAGTATGATCAGACAAGGTAAATGCCGGTTTAAGGCGGTCGATAGATACCGTCTTTTCTTTATTATTTAAAAGTATTTTAAATACCTTATCTCCTTGGCTAAGGACTTTGTACGGGCCAGAGTAGGCGGGCTGTAGGGATCCACGTGGTGCGTCTTCACGTAGGAAAACATGACTACATGTGGATAGCTCCTTATAAACAAAGATCTTTGGCTTGCTATGATTAGTTGACGGTACAGGTCTTAATTTCTGCACAAAATTTCTGAGCCGTGCAGAGAAATCTGCTATGTCAGTGGTACCGACAGCAGTTGGCACGAAGAACTCACCCGGAAGTCTAAGGGGTTCTCCGTAAACTAACTCCGCTGAGGAGGCCTGCAGATCCTGCTTGAATGCAGATCGTACGCCTAACAAGACCCAAGGTAGTGACTCTGTCCATCTGTCGTTTGCGTGGCACACAATGGCTGCTTTGAGCTGCCTGTGAAAACGCTCGACTAAGCCATTGCAGGCGGGATGGTAAGCTGTCGTCCTTTTATGCTCGAATCCGGTCAGTTGTGCTAGACATTTAAATAAGGCCGATTCAAATTGAGTGCCTCGATCTGTAACAATGTCCACCGGACAACCAAACCGAGCTATCCAGGTCGACAGCAAGGCTTTTGCAACCGTTTCAGCTGTGATATCGGCGATAGGTGTCGCTTCAGGCCATCGCGTGAACCTATCTACAGCTGTAAGGCAGTAACGATATCCACACGAAGAAGGTAGTGGTCCCACTAAATCGATGTGGATATGCTTAAAACGAGCGCGGGGTAAGTTAAAAGTGCCTAGCGGGGCAGTCACGTGACGGGTGACTTTGGCTCGCTGGCACTGTATACATGCGCGTGTCCATTCCCTGCAGTCTTTACGGATCCCTGGCCAAACGAAACGCTCAGAAACTAACTTGACTGAGGCACTGGCTCCGGGGTGACTTAGGGAATGTAGGCTGTTAAATACCGACTTTCGGTGAATTTTGGGCACGTATGGTCTGGTAATCGGTGTACTGACGTCGCAGTACAGGGATACGGGACTACCAGGTACCTGCAATTTTTGCAGCTGCAGTGAAGAGCCCTCTTGTAAAAGGGTTTGCAATTCTGCATCAAGGGTTTGACTCTCAGCTAATGACTCGAAGCTCGGTGGCACTGCCAGTTCATCTATGCGCGACAAGGTGTCAGCGACAACATTATCTTTTCCAGATATATGTCGGATGTCTGTAGTGAACTGGGAAATAAAATCCAGGTGTCTAAACTGCCTGGGCGAACAATTTGCCTTTCGTTCGTGAAATGCGAAACTGATCGGCTTGTGGTCAGTGTAGATAATAAAATGCCTAGCTTCAAGCATATGCCGGAAATATTTGATGGCCTCATATACGGCCAGCAACTCCCTGTCATACGGCGAATATTTCGTCTGCGAAGGCGAAAGTTTACGGGAAAAGAATGCCAAAGGTTCCCAAGCACCATCTCTAAATTGCTGTAGCACCGCTCCGATAGCTTTATCGGATGCATCGCTTACTACAGCGAGTTTAGCCGAACAATCGGGATGGGCTAGAAGCGCTGCGTTAGATAAGCTCTCTTTACAAGCTTTGAAAGCTGCCAAACTGTCACCAGTAAGTGTGATTGGCTGAGAACCTTTAGCTGCACCTGTGAGCAAGGCATGAAGTGGGGCCTGGATCTGTGCGGCTCGTGGCAGGAACCTCCTATAAAAATTTATCATATCGAGGAACCCTCGAAGCTGCCGGACGTTCGTCGGTAGAGGGAAGTCTCTTACTGCCTGCACCTTAGAGTCCAGAGGCTTGCATCCACTCGCAGAAATACGATAGCCTAAAAATGTTACCTCCTCTTCACCGAAAACACACTTTGAAGTATTTATTAACATACCGTATTCCTTGAGCCGTGTAAAGACAGCACGTAAATGCTCTTCGTGCTCAGCCTGGCTGCGTGAATAAATGAGGAAATCGTCTAAATATGAATAGACGAAGTCGAGACCCCGAGTAACTTCATCGACAAATCGCTGAAATGTCTGCCCTGCATTGCGAAGACCGAACGTCATATATGGGAATTCATATAACCCGAATGGGGTTGTGATAGCAGTCTTCGGAATGTCGTCCGGGCTAACTGGTATCTGATTGTATGCCTTCTCCAGATCTAAGGTACTAAAGATTTTACATCCTGCAACATTGTGGGTAAAGTCATGGATGTGCTTAATTGGATACCGGTCGGGTATTGTACGGGCATTCAATTTCCGATAATCGCCGCATGGTCTCCAGCCGTTATTTTTCTTCGGCGCCAAATGCAAAGGTGATGACCAGGGACTCTCCGAGGGCCTGGCTATACCACTAGCTAGCATGGCGTCGAACTCTCTCTTGGCGATTTTTAATTTGTCTGGTGCTAAGCGACGGGGGGGAGTAGCAACTGGCGGCCCTGGTGTGGTGCGGATGTGGTGTATTGTGTTGTGTGGTGTAATATGGTGCTTACCAGCTGGTCGCGTTATCTCTGGGAATTCGTCAAGTATCTTATGATACCGAGTCTCACCAGTCACGACCTTCACTGAAGACACATCTTTACATTTTGCAATGGTGGCTATAGCTGAAACAGATGTCAAATTATCTATAAGACGTTTATTGCGACAATCTACAATAAGGCTATAGAAATTTAAAAAATCAACGCCTATAATTGGCTTTGTTACGTCAGCTACTACAAAACGCCAAACAAAATGTCTACGTAAGCTTAGGTCTAAATCTAAAGTTATGTAGCCATATGTAGCAATATTAGAACCATTTGCTGCACACAATGTATAAGATGTCCGGGCACGGCGCTCTCGAAGCATCGACCGCGGGTAGACACATAGGTCGCTACCGGTGTCGACCAAAAACTGCATCTTGGAGTTGCGATCGGTGACGAATAGGCGGCCAGTTGAAGACGTGGAAGGGCAATCGTCAGCCGCCATTATCGACTGCCCTTGGTGTTTCCCGACTTGTAGTCGCATGGTCGAATACATTCATGAGCCTTTTCTCCAAAATTGCTGTGGTACCAACAAAATGGGTGCTTTCTGTAGTTGGAGTCTGACCGGTGTCTAGAGCTGCTACGGTTTCGCCTGGAGCGCCCACTGTTACGCTGTGGCTTTCTACTTCTCCGGGACGTCATCTGCTGGAACTGCTTCCTGAGTTCTGCCACTTCTCTAGTAAGGTCACTAATAATAGAACTAGGAATGCCCTCTGCAACGGCTGCAACCCTGGGAACAGACGAAGCAAGTTCGTTCACGCGGTCAGCTAGGTCTGATAAATCTTCTAGTGACGTTCTGGCTGGTTGGCCTGCGAGAACTGTTTGGACACCATGAGGCAGACGACTTATCCAAATAGTCTGAAGTAGGGCGTTTGGAACGTTAGGGCCTGCTAGGTCACGCAGGTGTCGCAGGAACTGTGATGGCTTACGGTCCCCGAGCTCTTCGTGCATAAGGAGCTGCTTCATCTTTTTTTCGTTGGATGCGCACAGTCTCTTTATAAGCTCGCACTTTAGCTTTTCGTATTTATCTGTCACCGGTGGCTTGATAATAATATCTTTCACCTCCCTTGAACATTGGTTGTCGAGGTGGCCAATGACATAATTAAATTTGGTCAGGTCGTTTGTTATACCGGATATGGCAAATTGACCCTCGACCTGAGCGAACCAGATCTCCGGTTCTTCAACCCAGAATGGTGGCACTCTTACTCCGACTTTAAAAATATCGACAAGTGTGTTCGATGCTTGCCCATCACTATGGCCGGTCGTCGACCCGCGTCCGTTGTTGGATTCGTCCTTCGTGTTCATATTAGAGGTCACCAGTGTAGAATTGTAGGTGTTATTTAAATGTAATGTATGCACTCACCGGGAATAAATAAGATAATAGTCCGAGAGTAATATAATGTTTATTGTTCACATTCACAATTAACTTTACAACATTCACATATATAGAAGGAGCACGGAAGTTCAACACGAAAGTCAGATACATGAAGCGAGAAAGATTAAGAGTATTAGAGAGCAAGTAAGCGAAAGCAAAATACAATAGGATACGAGCATGAAATAATACTATACGATAGCAAGGGTTTAAATTATAAGCGTCCCGCGTCAAAGTGAGGTCGTGACTGGCGGCCGTCGGCCGCCGCGTACGCAATACTCGTTGCATTCAAAACTGGTTCTGTAAATAGTGCGGGGCGCGAAGGCTATCGATATCCGTCGCATCGATAGGTCGATAGGATATCGATACAAGTTGGATAGTGTATATATATATATATATATTTATGTGTATATGTGTAATATAGTGTGTACTGTATGTATATAATTATTAATGTTTAAATTATGTAAAATGTGTGTACGTTAAAGTTATAATATTATTGTTATAATGTGTAGGTAGGGCGCCTACAGTTATATATATGACGGCTGGCTGGTCGAGTGGTCAGGCAACTGGCACTTTACGCAGCGGTCGCGGGTTCGAATCCCGCCAGGTGCAGATAATTTGTATGACGAATATAGATGTCTGCACCGGGTCATGGATGTGTATTTATGTATATATGTATTTATATAAATCTATTAAATTTATTTCCGTTCCTAGTACCCGTAACACAAGTTCATACGAACTTAGCACGGGGCTAGGTTAACGTGGTGTGATTGTTGGTTAATATTTATTTATTATTATTTATTATTATTATATGCATCTCGCATTATCTTATAACATCGGTTACAAAAAATTTGTAACACAATTTCTTCCATTGAATGGTCATATTTTCTAATTCTACTTATCATTTTATGATTTTCCTTTGTTCTTGTTACAATTTTTCAAGTTATCCATGATCGTATTAATTTTTTTTTTACTTTTTTTTTAAAAGGACGTGCTTTGATAATCGAATGTAAACTTTCGTGAAGTAAGTCAACCATCCTGTTCATCTGTACGTCGTCAAGATCCAACAAATGATAGAAATCAGTCTCATTTACTAAAGAGATTATAAGAATAACTAATAGAATATGCAAGTAAATCTAGGAGTGCGAGATCAAGAATTTTTGTTTACGCCTAATTCCTGTTAGGCCATTTTCAGATATAAAATCTAGCAACGTGTGGGCTGTTGGTATAAAATTACTTTTTAGTGGGATATAAAATAAATTCCCCGCAATAGAAGTTAAATAAAAATGGCCGATGATAAATGTTGATAGATTATATTTATTACAATTGTTGAAAAAATAAAAAAATAAACTGTGAATTGAAATCGTGTTAATTTTTTGTTTTATTATAAATAGTTGCCTGTAATTATTCACTCTTACTGAAGGGAGCAATACGTATACACGATGTCACGGCCATAATAACATGAATAATCAATATTATTCATTACATTATAATATTGCTTCTCTTTTGTAATTTTTTCATGCTGAAATATGTAACCTTTTTTATAATTTGAAGTTTAATTAAATTTTTGCACTTATACTATTTTATAAGCAGTTCATAAAATTTCTCGATCTTTACCCGGATCCGAGAGCGAAAGTAAATAATTCTATCATCTGCTGTTTTAAACTTTGCAAGAAAGCTTCTTTCCAATGGTCTCTGGAAATTTTTCAAGCTCTTTTATTTGAGCAGCAGAGATATTTGCGTACAAGATTCCGTATCTTCTTGACAACAACCTTCTATTCTGATGAAACTGCTTGAGCAGAAATCATCTTACGCCTCCGCCTGATCAGATTCAAGGTTTCCGGAGAAAATTTGGACTGCTTAAATGATTTTGTCAGCGGAAAGTAGGACTTCAGGGAGTAGTCAGTGAGTTTTAGTACTAGAGATTAGGTACCCTACCCGGGCCGATGATACTTCACTGACCTGATAAGTATTGGTATAATGTATTGGTAAAATTTTAAAAAAGAATTTCAAATCAATCGAAAATCTGACTATTTGGTCCCGAGATACTCGTAAGTGGATCCGGAGATAAGCAAACGAACTATAAATTTTCGTTAGGTCGGTAGCTCCACTTATGAACGTATGAATACTCTCACATAAGTTCTGAAGGCATTCAAAGATATTTTTCCCTTCCCGTAAAATATGTATGACTATATATCGTTGTTAGATATTCCCTCTATTCTCACGTGATTTATCTCGTCCATACATTATAGCACACAGAGGGTTAAATATTATTTCATCGATATTATTAACCTTTGGCGAAATTGTGTTCTGAATTTAAAATATCTACTACCAAGGTGACTTGAATTTGGGTGAATATTATTTAGATTTGAATAATGGTTTCATTTTTGTCATATACTTTTATAAACTCGTATATATATCAGTCTTATAAAAAACAAACTAAATCTTCTTTATATAGTAGAAGCGTTTAAGCTTAACCAACCACGCTGCTCTAATGCAATTTGGTGGATAGTTTTCCTACAAGAGTTATTACCATTAACAAGAATCTATGATAACTTCATATGAATTTTCATCTACAGCTATCGATGATAATAATATAGAGCACTTAAATTTATAAGAAAAATGGCAAAAAAAAATCGAAAGTAGATTTTATTCACAAACGCCACATAATAAAGAATAAAAAAATTAAAATTGAAATTACATAAATGCAACGTTTAACTAACAATCCTTTAAGCATCATAAAAATAAATATCACTGGCATTACATAAACGCATGAAAAAAATTATCTGTGTTCCATTTGAATGGGTTACAAGCAACGCGCCCCATTCAAAACAAATTCATCACATCATTTCCGCTCTATAACTTACTTTTTTAGGGCTACGTACCAAAAATGTACTAACGGGAACCTACTACTAAAACTCCAATGTCTACCTGTCCACCTTTAAGGGTTCTTTGGTATCGTAATCGTTCAATGCTTAAATTTTTTATAGAAATTATTATTCATACTCAGTTTAATAACAAATAGTAATTTAAATTGCATAAAAAAAGGTATCCAATTCAAGGTATCTATTATTATGCAATTTAAGGTATCTATCTATACAATGAACTTTATTTTACTTTAATCGTAAAAAAACATGGTCTTAAATATTGTATGATATTACGGAACTCTTCTGGAAGTCAATCCAATTCGCTTTTGTTTAAAAACCACTATATAATATAAGGGCTAGTACCATTGAGTTTTCGTTTTTTTTTTTAAACGACTCCAAAATGCAGGATAGCAAGTCGAAATTATGTTTCTGTATATGTTTGTATGTTACGCCATAGATCGCCCGTTAAGAATCTATTATGTAGGAGTATATCCTTCGATGAACATGGTATGCATTAGGGGTGATAAAATTTGAGTCGTTTATAATCCAATGAACAGTCATCATCATCAATACAGCCATTGGATGTCCACTGCTGAACGTAGGCCTCCCACAGCGACCTTCAGAGCGACAGGTTCGAAGCAGTGTACATCCAGTAGTTTCTGGTAATTGTCCTCAAGTTGTCTGTCCATCTCGTGGACGACCGTCCGATGCTGGGCTCGTTGGTATGTAGTATCCACTCGCGAATCTTTCTGCTCTATCAGCCGTCAATTCTACGAGCTTTGTGCCGTGTCCACTGCCATTTCAGCTTGCAAGTTCGTCGCGCTATATCAGCAACCTTCGTTCATCTGCAGATTCATAATTTCTGATTCGATTTCGCAGAGAAATACCAAGTATAGTCCTCTCCATTTCACGCTGTGTGACTTGGAGGTTATTTAAAAGGCCTATAGTCAGAGATCACGTCTCAGATCCGTATGTTATCATTGGTAGCACAAATTGGTCAGACTTTCGATTTTAGGTACTGAGTTATGACGGATGAAAAGACGTTTTGCTTGAAAGTATAGCCCACGAATAGACGTATATATAGCATGAAAGCGTCTTCCAATGCTGTGATAAACAGTTTCGGAGACATGACATCTCCCTATCTCACACCTCACTGCATTGGAATCGCTCTGGTGTATTCCAACCGCCATACTAGCGTTATTGTACAAGCACTACAATACTTTGATATACCGGTAGTCAATGTGGCACCGCTGGAGATACTGCAACATCGCCCAAGTTTTGATCGAATCGAAGGCTTTCCAGTCCTTGTCCCGATTCTGGGTGTAATATATATTTATATAATATACATATGTAAATGTATTTATATCAGTCGACTGTTACCTAAAACACAGGCATTTAAGCTGCATACCTTAGAAACATTCGATCATGTGTGTATGTTAAAAATAAATAAAATAAATAAATTAACAATATTTTTCAAGCAAGTCGATTAACTAATCACGTAACCGTTGACGGTCTAGAACTCTAAGCTCATAATTAATCCCAAGTATGTTTATTTTTATACCCGTGAAACTTCTAAATTAGCAAGTTTACCTTAAACCCGAAACTTTTCAAACTTCTGTGCCATTAAAATACTTCTGGATCATTCCAAGTTAACGTGCAAGTTTTAATGTCTTCTACGAAAATTCCCTTTTGTTGTGGTCACGGGTGGTTGAGAAAAACATGTATACATAATGTTTAAGAATTTTCGTAAAAAGTTTGAAAAACGTTGCCGAAGTTAGGTCCTTGGGTTAAGATAACTTTAGGAACGTCTTTTTTTTAATAGTAAATTAAAATAAATTATATGATACATTTTGATATAATCTATGTATTTACCTAAGTATTGAAAAATCTTAACAATTATTGTTCACATCGAATAATTTTCTTATATACTGAGGCTATTACAATTTTTTTTTAATTAATTAAAAGTCTATATCGGATTTTGTCGCGTTTATTTAAAAATTTACAGTTTAACAACATTTTATATTATTTTTCGACGTTTCGGACCCTTTACAGCGTCCATGATCTCGGGGGACTGAGGTGGTGGGTGTCCAATAATGAATTAATTGTTACATACCCCGCTTTTTATACAATTTTATATACCGGTACTTTTGTTACCAGTACGTTTGTTGTTCGGTATCAGTCGGTTCGATTCATCATCTGTCATCAGTGACCTATATAGATGGATTTTGCTAACAGATGGGCCTTAAAATAAACATGTACAAGACAAAAATCATGTCATGTCCATGTCATTCCCACCCCGATATCAGTTGGAAATTCTACTCTCAAGTTCGTTAACGTGTACATCTACCTTTTTTTTCTTTTTTTCTTCGGACGCCAGGACTCCACGTTAGTCTGACAGGCCGAATACCCATTAAAACTCATTGATACCATTGGCGCCATTGGATCGCTTTCGCATACAACCATACGCCCCGGCGCTTGGCCTTGTAACCGCTCGATGGGTCTCCTACTACACGGGGCAGAGAGGTACCGGGAGCGGCCTAACTCCTGAGGTCAGGCTACTCGCTGCCGATTTTCCTCCGCAAAGCAGAAGAGTGCCAGCATTGAGCGACCCAACCCCCGCTGCCGGATCTACGAGTACCTCTGCCTTTCTTTTTTTTAACGATGTATGAAATTCATTTACGCATCCCACCACCTGCAGGCGACGGGTATGTGAGACTCACTGGCTGCAAAGCCAGAATACCCACTAAAACTCATCGACCGTCTGCGCCGTAGTGGGGCGCCACGGAACCGCTTGCGCATACAACCATGACGCCCCGACTCTTGGCCCGGCAGCCCTGCCGCATGTGATTGGAGCCGCTCGACTGGTCAACTCTGCTAATTCAGAGAAGTACCAGGAGCGGCCCCCCCACTGAAATCTCTGCGCCCTCTCGGCGCCACGCTCTCACCGGCCTCACCTCCCGTGCCCACACTCTCACCGCGCTTTCGCGCCTCGCCCACCACTGAACCCCAGCTACCTCAGACGGTTACCCCTACTACCTACCCTAGACTACACCATGTCACGGCAAGCGCAGCATCGGACGGTCTTTCGCAATATGGACAGGCGACTTGAGGAGAGTTGCTAGAAGTCGTTGGATGGAGGCTGCTTCGAATCGGTCGCTCTGGAGGTCAATGGGAGAGTGAGTCAAAGTGAGTCAATGGGAGAGAAGGTCTATGTTTAGCAGTGGACATCCAATGGGTGATATGATTATAATGATAATTGACTTGAGCTATGATTTATCTGTCAGCCATTTTTTATTAAGAATATGAATTAGTATTGTATATATAATTTAATACAATAAGATTGTTACTTGTTATTAAGCTATGCAAAATTAGTAATCTTCTTAAATAAATATTTCCTCTCCGTAACAACATTCATTATTATTTGCATATCTCTCACGTTTCTCTCAATTTTGCTGAAGGATGGAAGTTAATATTATTTTAAATAAAATAGAAACATTAATAAAAGTTTTAAATGTTCATGATTTCTGTTCCGTGTTTTCAATTTAAATTCAATTAAAAATATACAGATTTATACTAATACCAGAAAGAGGATTTTTTTTAAATTGATTTCCATAAAGTCTGAAATTAATTACATTGAAATATTATTAAATTAATAAAAATATGTGTTGTTTGTGTATGTCTTTGTTCCTAATTACTGCATGAGTGTATCAGTTGACAAAATTATACATATATTTTATACTGTAATAGTTTATCTACTAATTAACTTTGAACACCGTCTTTGTACAATTGTTTTGTGTTCCTCAATAAATAAAATAAAAATAAAATTAGTCAAAATATAATATATTTTATTAATTCTTTCATCATTATAAACCGACATTAATCATAATTGAAACTTTTTTTATTCCTTTATATTTATTTTGAAATTTTACTATATTAGACACATTTACAATGCAAAACTTAAACTAATTACTTACAGATAGTTTTGGTATAAAGCATGTCAGCGTGGATTAGTGCCAAGAATACTGGCAGCATTTCTACGTTGAATCGCAATTCCGATTCTCTGTGTATAAAATGCACCAGTACTCCTTTCACCAGTGGTGGCTATAAGACGTCGGGTCAGTATTCAAATTCATTCATTTATCTAAGGTTTAACGGCCCTTATGTCTATTATATTATATTATTATATTATTATATTATGTCTAGAAAAACAAAAACACAAACACAAAAACGTAGACTTTTATATGGGGCATTCCATGCCAGCTTATCCTACCAATGTATTTTGCATCGCCGATTTCGCTGAAATTTTGGCACTTTTTTGTACCCCTAGAAAAAGGTTTTCATGATTTGATTTTTTTTTTATAACCATATCTGCCCCATATAAAATTAAGTACTCGTATGCAAATATGCAAAATATGTTTCGTAATATGCAAATTCTTGCCATGGGCGAAATTGAACTCATTAACATTTTAGTCGTTCGCGATAACCGTTTTAATAAATAATTAACTTAGAAAACAATCATCGAAATTAGAACTAATTTTAGATAAATTAGCCTATTTTTGTGTAGATACCAGGCAAAAATATTTATAATTATAATTTTCATATATATCTTACTTTAGGTAGCGTAAAAAATCTATTTTTTGTATACAAACAAATTTATAACATCCTTCTGCTCCACTGAACATAGAACTCTATATCTTTAAATGAACCAATCGCTGTTATAAAATACATACATTTAGAACCTGTTTCACCGGTCTCTCACATAAGTTACAGATAAGCTTTTTCAGCAGGAGGTAAAACAGGGCCTTGTGACCTTTTTCTCCTCAACTAATAAACTGAACTAGGGATTTACAGGTTGCTAGTAGAAATATCTGACAGATAAAGAGGAGTTTGATGGTGAAAACAAAAAATCTATCTATTATACATACAATAAAATGGTAGGAAATTCAGAATTGTACATTGAATATTTTTTTAAAAGAATACTTGGGGTGTGATCGATTATCCACTGATTAATTTAGAACTAATTTAGAAACCGCTTGTTGCAACGGTCACAGCACTGAAACTGGCGGTCGAAGGTTCAATTTCATCGCTCATAAGTGTTTGTATAGGGCATACAGATACTCGTCGTGGTATTGTCGTTACGATGTTTGTGTTTGTGCTAGGTTTACTTTGGGAACTCCGACATAAGAGTGCGTCATACTCAAGGTAACGTCATAACGGGTCCGTTGAACATTAAGTATTTTTTATTTATTTATTTATTCATCATCGTCAAGATTAAAGTATTATATTTTTAGATTCGATTAAGCTAGATAAATGAATCTTGGCTTATAAGTATCTTTCGCAATATATATCACAAAGCATTATTAGAAATTCTTAAGATATAAAATAGGCAGTTAATTTTTTTGTGAAAGCATGTTAATTTTGAATTAAGATTAGGCAGCTTTAATTCTGGGCTTTTAATCCAGGGGAGAGTCAGGATGAGCCCGCAAATGAAGTATCTCGGGCTCATTCTGGACGGAGGGTGGACCTTCGGCCCACATTTCGCGATGGTGGGACCGAAGGTCGTGAAGGCGGCGAGTGCGCTGGGCAGACTCCTCCCGAACCTCGGAGGACCCAGCGCCGCCTGCAGGCAGCTGTACTCCGGAGTCTGCCGGAGTATGGCGACGTACGGTGCCCCGGTTTGGGTGGATCGCCTCACCGTGAAAAATAAGGCGGCGCTGCGCGCTGCGCAGCGAACAATCGCAGTGAGGGTGATTCGGGGGTACCGTACGGTATCGTGGGCTGCAGCTACTGCTCTAGCCGGCGACCCCCCGTGGGAGCTCGTGGCGGAGGTTCTTGCCGAGACCTACTCATACGTCTCGGGTAGGAGGGCTCTTGGTGAGAACCCCACGTTGGACGGGATCCTACGTGTGCGTCGGATAGGGCAGGAAGCGCTAATGCGGAGGTGGGGGGAGGACCTGGCGGTGCAGCCATATGGCACACGCGTAACGGCTGCCATTCGCCCGGTCCTTGAGCGGTGGATGCGTCGAAAACGCAAGCCCCTCACCTTCCGTCTGACACAGATTCTCACCGGGCACGGTTGCTTTGGTGACTACCTGTGTCGGACGGCCCAAAGGGAGCCGACGACTGAGTGTCACGATTGTGGCGCAGCGGTGGACTCTGCCCAGCACACCCTCGAGGTGTGCCCGAGATGGGCGGTGCTGCGTCAAGGTCTGACGTCGGTCATCGGAGGGGACTTGTCGCTCCCGAGCGTCATCACCGCGATGCTCGGCGACGACGAGTCCTGGAAGGCGATGGTGTCCTTCTGCGAGACAGTAATGTCCCAGAAGGAGGCCGACGAGCGGATGAGAGAGGAGGCCGCCGACGTGGCCTCCATCCGCGGGCGACGAATGGGGGTGCGTAGGAGGCGCTACTTAATGCGCCTCCTGTAACGCCCTTGTGCCCGTGTCGGGTCGGGATGGGAACGCGGTCCTGCTAGACACGGCGTCGTCGGGACTGTTCAGAGGTTAGCCGGACAGTCCCCATGGAGGAGAAGTCTGGCCTTTTCGCCAAGGCCAGCCTGTCGCTGGAGGGATCCTGTTGCCTGCAGATCCGGGACCCTCCAATTAAAGCGGCTGAAGGCTCCCGCAGGGGTTTAGTACGGTATTGCACTCCCAAAGTGCCGAGTCCGACATAGGTCTAGGACTGCCGACCCGGGCATCCTGGATATCATCCGTAAATGGATTCCCCTACGTAAAAAAAAAAAAAAAAAAAAATGGGCTTTTAATCCAAAAAAAAAAATATATATAAGCGTTTTTGAAAATCGTTTTAAGGTATGGTGGACATATACTTGTGTATAAGATATTTTTTTTATATTTAATATAATAAATAGTAAAATCAGAAGAGTTTTTATTCAGGCGCTTGTTTTTAAAACTATAAGTTAGCGTTTCAGCGTAATATTAAAGGTAACCTCCGAGAGTCTATATATATATATATATATATATATATATATCCTTTATTTTACTTACAACTTAGTTAATTGCAAATGTATAATATGATTATAATCTGTTTTCGTGCGAGTAAAGCCACCGTCAATAGTAAGTTTCAATTATAAAATAATCACAAACAATACGACAGCATCGATCCCACCTCTTAAGATCTCTGAAGCACTGTTCACTTTAGTATTTGCATCGTTATAGTGTATTTTAATTAAAATTCCCTCAACCATATCTTAAAATGAAACGAGTATTGGCACTGTGAAAATTCTCATTAAAATGTTATCATCATTGAAACACGAATAAAACAAATCGGAGCAACTTTTTGTCTCTTATGACTACAACACCTGAATCCTGTAATGATACACACAAAAGTGAGAATTCAATTATTTGTTCTTTGTGTCTGTATAATTGGTTAAAGATTTTACTATGTACATACAATTATTCAACGTGGTTTTAGCCGCGTTTGTATTGATTGTTACTACGCCGCTTATAGAGGTCGTACTATCGTCATATTTAATAGACATTAGCTATAGTTATACTGATGTTCATCAAATGCTTTTTTTGACCTTAGTGAAAAAAAAAAAAAAAACTTTCAATTATAATTGAAACAAAAATTGATTGCAGAGAATTGGCTTCTATTTCTTAATATACTAGCTATTATGCTTTTATTAAGTAAAAGATAAAGCTCAAATTCCAGATTATGATGATCCGTACGTTTAAAGATTTCTGTAAATTCTGAGTTTCAAGTCATTTGAACATAATAATTAGGGTTAAAATATCTGTAATTATTAAATCGTCAAACTTCATTAAAAACATAGTAAATTAAATAAAATAGTTTTTAATTTCTCAATGAAATAATAATTGTGTAAAATACCCAAAAAAAATAAGAACTTTCCACCAACTCATAGGAGCTTCGTGGTCGATTAATCTATCAGCCCTTTTTCTATATCATTGAAGAAGTTTTTGAAGGCAGAGGTACATTTACAAACTGATTCGATTCACGTCATTTAGAAAATCTAAAATCTAAATTCTTTGTTACAGACAATGAGTCAAATCGATCCACTTAACATCTCGTACAACGAATGGATGCGTGGGCTAGCGAGGCGATGACGTGGCTAGTCGAGATGAGAGCGGCCCGTCTATTGGGCTACCGGCTCAAGATTGGTCTGGTGGTCATCATCATCATGGTGTTGGGGTTCTTCAACGAAAGTCAAGGTTAGTTACTTCTGGTAACGTTAAAGAAATATTTTAATTATATGTTAATTGTATCATTATTATACATATACTTCAATAAAAGGGTAGTTATCATATTTGCGTAACGTAGCCAATAAACGTATCATTTCATAGAAAATAGGGAAGTTTAATTCCTCCCTTAACATCAGTTTACGGAATTATAAAATAAATATTCCTGCGATTTTTGTAAGATTTATTTTAATAAAAAATTAACAAACGTGAGCTTTTGGGTAGTCTTTGAAGTATTTCTTAATTGAGAAAATACTAAAAATAAAACAATCAAGTAAGTTTTTTAACGTCTTTTTTTTTCTTACTTTAATGCAATGGTTAATAAATAAACCATTTGTTTAGCGCATAAAAAACTAATATTAATTGTTAAGTCTATGTACGTATATTAGTCGGTAATGAAATATTGTCCAAGTCCAAATAACCTCTTCAATATAAACCAGTTTCTATGAATATGAAAAATCAAATTTTCTTGTCGCTAAATACACGATTTCCTAAGTAGTAAAATATTTTATCGTCTACGAAAAAAACATAACTCTAGAAAATGAGCCGTTGCAGTAAGTACCTATCGTTTAAAATAAATGATTCGTAAAGATAAAATTCAAGATTAAAATTGTTTAGATGTTTCTTGCAGTTTCATCTTCCAATTTTTTTTCTTCTCTTTATTACTGTTACAAAATATTCATATAAAACACAATTAAAGCACAGCGAAAAAAACACTAAGGTTTGAGTTGTGTGCTTTCATGTATTTGTTTTATTATAGCTAATTTATATACATTATGATAATACACTAAGACAGCAATAAAAGACAAGTGTACAAATACAAAAAATGGCTATTACTACATTCTGTTTATAAAAAATAATTTTAATTAATTTTTTAGATTATTTTTTGTTAATTTGTTTTTAATTTTAATGTCAATATTATTTATTAGGCGAGGGATTATGTAGGCAGTGGTTCGCTTGATATATTTATTTTTGTCTGGTATTGTTATTAATTTTTGTTGGGCTATCATACGAGTAAAAATGCTGTGATACATTTCTTAAGCATTTATATCAAATGGCATTGGCATTGATAGTTGAGCTAAAAACAAATTATTGTTTTAGAATTAATAAAGAAAAAAAAAAATACAGACAAATTGAGAACCTCCTCCTGTTCTTTAAAGTCGGTTAATTAAAAGAATTGACTTTTTACTATTTTTTAATGATTTGAATTTATTTTTTTAATTACATCATAAAATTAATATCTTCCTACATGTAAAAATATTCTGGTGTAGTAGTGCGAATAGTCCCCTCAATTCTGGCGGTCTTGGGTTCGATTCCCGTTCAAAGCAGATACTTATATACAAATATTTGTTTCTGATCTAAATTCTAGTGTGTTTACCCACCATGTCTCGGAGAGCACGAAAAACCCGTCATTACCGACGGTCAGTGTTGTTAAAATAGACGTGTGATAACAATTGCTACTCATGGTGGGTAAAAATAGCCGCCAACCCGCAGTGGAGCAACGTGGTGGATTAAGCTCCAACCCTTCTCCAATATGGAAGGGAGGCCTTGGCCAAGTATTGGGACGCTTAAAGACTGTATCAGTTCAGTTCAGTTAAATGATGTAAATCAAATTAGGTACCTAATTGAAGTAATCTTTTTCTCTTTATTTTTTATAGACGGTTTGTTCACAGGTTGAACATGTCACCCTCATTGTTATATACCGAAACTTACGTACGACGCTTAAGATACTGTATCATATGTGCAATTTTATACAATTGTCTTGCTTTTTCCGTATGTGGAAAAGCAAGAATAGTATTATGTACGCCTGTGTCATTAAGTTCTACATTGTGTTCTGTATAATATAACTTTCTCTAGGCTTCAATTCGGACACATTCCGTCAAAATGTGATGAACAAAAAAGAATTGAAGTAATGTAAATGTGAAGCTAAATATGAAGCTTCATCTATTCCACAATAGATGGTCAATCGACTAACAAAATATTCAAGTAATTTTCTTACTACTAATAATAAATTGGTATTATTTAATATTCATAATAATAAAAGAGACCGACTACGAGTGTTCTTAGTGAAATTGATTCGTAAAAATAAATAATCAATACTAATACGATATATTCGAGACGATTTAATAGTTATTAAAGGTTATTTTCAAAGGTTAATAATTATGTATAATTATAAAAATATATGTCTCCATATTTGTTTTTTTTTTTTTGTTGTATTTTGTTATAAAATAAAAATAAATTTCTGAAACATACACAGTTGAACATCCACAAATCTATAAACTAATATCCGTTGGTTTTCATTCCTTTGTGGGGTTAATAGTTAAGAACTTGCTAAAGCCTATTGGATCTTACCGAAAGGTCGCGGGCTTAGATCGGACAAGGTATCGAATTTAATGTGCTTTTGTTAAATAGAAGAAAACCTTTCGTTCTCAACGATGACAAAAAAGTAAAAAAAAATCAGTACGTCGCGGAAAATGTTTTGAGACACGCATATCCACCATTCCACAATAAAATAGTGTAGTAAATTAATTATAGCGACCATCCAACTTAATTATAGAATAAGATTTTGCCCAGTAATAAGATTTTATCCAGTGTGTAGTTGACACACTGGATAATAAAGATAAAACATCCACTAAAGTAAATAATATAAATTAAATGAGCATATTAAAAAGTTATCATTAATAATTTATTAAGCTACCGGTAGTAAATTTATTCATAATAATAACGATTTATAAATAATAATTTTGAGCGTTATACGATTTAGTGTGATAAAAAAGTTTAGTACTACAATGACAAATTAACTTTTTGAAGTGAAACTTCTTTATCGGGGTTGGAAAGATTTTTTTCGTTACGCGCCATCTTGCGTTACGCGCCATCTTGCGTTACGCGTCATCTTGCGTTACGCGCCATCTTGTTCTTGATTATTGCGTATTTCAGTCGTTTTTTAATAAACACATGCGCAAGGAAGATTCCGAGTGGTAGTAGATGAAATCCTATATATATAAATAAATAGTCAAACTAAATAAATCAAATATCAAATTTTGAATGCTACAAAATGTGGCTCTCGCAGGGTTTTGAACTTGCAGCTCTCGTGCGATATACGAAATTCAATTCGCGTTGGCAGCCACTGCGCTAGCAATCTCTAAGATTCTTGAGTAAAATTAAGTATCACTATATAGAAGTTTGCAGTTATTGTATGATGTATTCTATAGTGAGTAGGTAATTCGAATATAAATATATCCGAACGCAAACACAGGACTCATATAATTACGATCGTATAAAAAGTAAACTGTTTTTATTATAAGTTTCACTTCTTACGAGTGTACGCTAGTACACGCAATTTTAATTTTTTTTTTTTTTCAATCTATTATTATACTAATGTTATGAAGTAAAGCATTTTTTGTTAAATAGCTGTTCACGCAGTCATCGATCCAATAAGAAAACATTTTTTTTTCATCAGATGGTAAGTTTATTAATAATGGTTGTAAAAAAAAATCTCTACGATGCACGTCTGACTTATATTGTAATTTCACGCAGAGGAGACCGCGTAGAAAGAATGTCTATTCGTTTTACAAATTTGGTTTAATTCATTCGCTCATTCGCATTCAATTAACTTTCAGTCTAACGGATTTATACCTAATACGGAATAGTGTTTGTAATCAAAAACTGGCCAGCTTGTATTCCAATTACTCGATTCTAAAGCCTAATTAGTGGTCTTCGCGTTAGGACATTAATCGACCATTACTTAGTTTTTACGACCACATTCACTTAAATGTGACTGCTAACTGCAGAGACTGAATTTTAGTTAGTGGATATACGAATAGGCTTCATAATGGGGCGTTTGGTTTGTGGAATCTGATTGGAGAGTTTGGATCGTGTTTTTCTTTTTTATTATTGAAAAGTTGATTTAAACGATTTTTTTTCAATTTCCGTTTTAATTGGAAAAGTGTTATCATTGTTCTTTGTTCGAGATAGTTTTTGTATGCTGATAAATTTTTTTCTATTTAATTAAATGCTTTTAAAATCGTCATACTTTTTGTTTTATTTTTCTTTTATAACTTTTTACTCATTAAATAATTCATCATCGCCGTCTGGTTGCTAGTCTGTGTGTCTTCTACAGGTTGCATTTCGGTGAGTGTGCACAGGAATTGCACGAATTAATTCCCCCAACATCATTCCACCATCGGACGACACGACGTGGACGGGGATTTCATCCATACGTGGTCGACATTCCTCCGGTTCACACCTCGCGGTTCGCATCTTCTTTCATTATTAGAACTGCAAAGGAATGGAATTCTCTTCCTGCGTCACTGTTTCCCGATACGTACAATTTAGGGATTTTTAAGGCAAGAGTGAACAGGCACTATTTGAGTTTGCGTGCTCCACTTTAGACTTCATCTTTGTTTACCATCAGACAAGATAGGTCAAACGCGCTCAAATTATTTGATTTAAAAAAAATTCACTTTATTTCTATTATTTTCTAATAGAAGAAAATTTTTAAATAAAACGCCTAAATAATATTTTTTTATAATTAATTTTATGCATATAAATATAAATTATTCGTTTAATTATTTATCACCCTCATTTAAATATCAATTTGGTTTGAAAACCAAATTTTCATTAAAATTTCCAGACTAAAACAACATGAAATATGATATTAAGAGAAATATTTGTGAATGTGAAGAGTAGTCTCTGGAACATCACTAGATATTGTTAAACAAAGTTCCCCGGCACGTTTGTCTGTCTGTCTCTCTGTCTGTCTGTTCAAGGTGAATATCTGGAAGAATTTTCACCGTTACCTTCATAATAAGATTAACATCGATTGAAAAAATTGTCTAAAATAAAAAAAAATTAATTTTGGTGTTACTACCATTATAAATAGTCCTTTATTTATTCCATCTTTTTCTCGATTCATTATAGATTCTTTTATGCATTTGTAGGATCGACGAATATTTTGTCTCCATTAAAAGCAACACCAACACCAACAGCAAATGCAGGAACATCAGCAAAACCTTATGCTTCTGCATTTATGGCAACATTTAAATATAATCCGTCATGTTCTAGAGTAACAATATAAATAATAATATAAAATAATAATAAACAAATATGTCTAACTGTCAATTAGGAAATGGATGTCTTTCTAAGAACTACTGATAATAGTTTATCCTTTAAATAAGGGGCATGAGGACGTCTTTATCTCGAGAACAAAAATGGCGCTAACTTTACACTGCCAATCGGCCATGTATGTACACTGAACTCATTTTAGCACATAATTTTTCTGAGATCGTAAACTGAGTTAAGAACTAAGGTTCGCAGGTTCGATTCCCGCTCGGGACAGATATTTGTATTTGTACAAATATTTGTTTACGGTCTGGGTGTACTGGTTTATCCTTGTGGTTCTCCCCACCGTGCCTCGGAGAGCAGTTAATACCATAGACACCTGATACCGAATGTTACTCATGATAGGGAAATTATCCACCAACCCGCAGTGGTTATAACCCGCCCTGTAAACGTCCCAATGCTGAGAAAAAGGCCTATTCTCTATACAGGAGAAGAGTTGGTGCTTAATTCACCACCCTACTTCACTGCAGGTTGGTTATGGATGGATAATTTCCCTATCATGCGTAACGATCGCTATCATGGTCTTTGAGGCATGATGTAGAGAGTAGAGACCCACAAGGACATACATCCAGACGAGAAAATTAAATTTATTTTTCTAATTTCAAAATTAGAAAGTTCCATTACTAAGATAGGCTTTTTTATAACATCGCACTACGACAAAATGTAGTGAAGTAATTTACTATAGCAAATAAGTATGTAGGTGACTTCATAAGAGTTTCGCTATACTTACATTTAGATTTTACTGTCTGTGGAAATACCTTCCGTCTCCGTAAACACTCACACAGTTTACTTTTTTAATTTATGTAACAGACGTTGCTATATATGAGTATTTAATATTAGCTGAGGGATAAACTTTTATAGCATACAGTACTTTTGTTTATACGACTAAAAATAAACTATTGTGTTTATTTTTATGACTGCAGCGTATGAAGTCTAGTTTTTTAGGCTAAGCGTGTATTGAGACTTAGCCGAGACAGTTATCGGTACACTTAAAATATATAATAATGTATATTCCAACATTATAATGTCAAAGATATTGTTTGTTTATACGTGCTAATTTCAGAATCTTTCAGTTTGATTTTAATAAATTTTCTTTTTGTTATTTATTTAAGGTATTTTTAATGAAATGCTTAAAAAACACGTTTTGACTGACTGACTGAATAACTTTTTTTTGATTGGCGAGTCTAAAGTAAAAGTCGAATTTATCTTTCTGGGATTTTTTTTTTTAATTTGACTTTTAAGATTTCGCCGAAATAAAGAAAATGACAGTTTTAAGAACTATATTTCAAATAAACGTGTATTCTACTTTTACTCTAGAAAAGCAGTGAGATATAGGTCTTTAATTTTCTCTCCTTATAAAATAGAATTTGAACAATAACCGATGACAACCCTTCTGGTGTAGTGGTGCGAGTAGTCGCCTCAACGCCGGCGATCGTGGGTTCGAAACCCGCTCGGAGCAGATTAAAACAAATTATTTGTAAAAATATTTTTTTCCGGTCTGGGTGTATGTTCTTGTGGGTCTCCCCACCGTGCCTCGGGGAGCACGTAAAGCCAGCGGTCCCGGTTGCTAGTTATCATAGACATCGGATAAAGATCGTTACTCAAGGTAAGAAAATTATCTGCTAACCCACAGCGGAGCAGCGTGGTGGATTAAACTCTTCTCCTGTATGAAGGTGAGATCTTTTCCCAGCAGTGGGACGCTTATAGGCTGATTCAGCTTATATAAGTTCAATAACCAATGCAACTGACACTGAGTAGATCGTCTAGTTTGTAATAAGTAAATATCAAATATTAACAATATTACTTAAAAACCACTGGTCTGATTTTGCTTTTTTAATTTGCAGTAAAGTTTAAATAAGATTCTTAAAAAAATAATTATAATGGAAAAGCATTTAGTTGGTCTCGAATATTTCAAGTGCCCGTTGGAAAGTACGAGAACAAATAACTTCTGTGGACAATGTCTGTCCGGTCAGTTATTCTATACTTAGTAATAGTATAAGTCGAAAAAAAAACTTCTTTTGTCTGTATTTAATAAAGCTCTGAATCACTGAATCATGTTTTTTTTAAAAATCTTTACAATAAAGAAATAAATTATCGAAGCGTAATATAAGCCTCAAAATATCAAGGAAGTTTTAAGGCTTAAATTAGGCCATAAATATCACGAAGGCATAATCATAATAATCACGAAGGAAGTCTATTTTTTAGTTAAATTTTAACTATTATGTGAGTCTTATCTCAGCATACGTTATGTGTTAATATTGTGTTTAACCAATATGAAGAATCATATCGAGTTGAACATTAAATCCTCATTGCAACGCGGTTTCCACATAACTTTATATTAAATGTTCGCATTGTTCAATATTCAATGAAGTTCGGTTTATTTATTGCACGAAAATATTTATTGATTTAGAGATAATTATATAACCAGTAGCAAAATACTGGTACGCTAGTTAATTAATTGAAATATTTAACAAAGTTATACATTTATAAATTATACACGAATGTTTAAAATTAATGTTGTGCTCTGAAGTCATAAGATAATGAGTAAAACATCGTTAAAAAACTCGTATATCTTGAAATGTATAAGTTTTTCAAGTTGTGGTTCCGTGGATTAAGCCACAGTCATGTTTCATATGAGAAAAAGTATTCGCTCGCCCACCAGTAGAACATGTACCGACTGTTACATTATTGTATAATTATTAGATCACTAAACAAATAGGGGAGCGGCGGGTCATTCCGTACAGCGGACGATACCGTACATAGTGTTTGACAGAGACCGAATGGTGGGAAAAAAGGGGTATTCTTGTCTAATGGTCGCAACACGGCACTGTTGCGTCCTGCCTCCTACCCGCGCCTGTGACTCGTCAGATTTCATGAGTAGAGCATGTCTTACATTTACGTGCCATTTCTTATAAGAAGTATCGTGAAGATGTTAAACTGTAAGTATAATATTTATTGTTTAATTGTATTATTTTTATAACTACGTCGTACGTTATTGATCTATGGTTCGATGTACAGTCAATTTTCAATGAAATCGCTGATCGTTTTCGCTTGTTTGAACATTTCTCATAAAATGGCGGCTTCGGTTTGGTTCGTACATTTTTGTACGATATCACTTGCATGTCTTGATTTGATATATATTTTTTATTTGTTATCTTTATTTTCAGATGCCGCGATTAAAGAAACTTATCTGGTCATATTATATTTTATATAGAAGGAGAAACAGGGATTATAAATGAGCTTTATCTAATTTGTGGAGAATTCGGTAAAGATCAGGAGCTCTGGTATCGCTGTATTATGTGTAGGCAATGGGTCCATTCACTGTGCAGTGATAAAGATGTACCCGATGATTATATGTGTGGATTTTGCCTGGCAAAATAAATAAAAATAAAGTTGATAAGTGAAACATTCATTAAGACACTGTTACTTAGACATTGTACGCAATCATCCGAAGGTGTCCGTTGATACCGAACTTTTGTTTTTGTATAAAACTTAATAAATCTGATACTTTTATTTATCTGGTTTTATTTTTTGTTCGAATATTAAACAGTTAAATATTTTCTCTTTTGATAATGCTTAAGATTAACTACATAAGCTTTTTAGTTATTGAGTAACAAGCGTTTTACCTTAAGTGTACGGTAACCCCCGCTCCTTCCCTACACGAACCGTTAGAATTTGTATTAACCCTTCAATTCCCATGTCTAAATGAGTTTAAAAAAAATAGCTTAGATACACTTAGGTAACACAAAAAATCATACAAAAAATATCTAAACTATCCTTATGGGCATTGTGCAGTTAAGACTCTAAAGGAAATGCGATTTCTTTTATTTATCGGTAGCAATAAGATATAACATTTATTTATTGTGAAAGCTGTACCAACACTTTATATGTAAGCTAATATTATATGTCATAAAAAGATTGATAAACTGCATTAAATTTCGAAAATTGTTACATCATTAGACAATAGCACAGGCTCTTAACATCATTTTACTCTTAGAAGAGCACCAAAACATCAACGAAGGTGGAACGGAGAATATAATGTTTCTTTTAAACAATATTTTATAGTGTAATATGTAGAGTATCTAAAACGTGTGAAACAATTACAACAACAATACTATTTCGCTGAACCAAACCCAACCCTCTATTAGTAAATAAATTCTATACAATGTTTGTTCCCATTGTTTTATCAACAAACGCGTTTATTCGTCCCAAATGAATTTATAATGTAACTAGTACCTGCCTGTGAATTTGTCTGCTTGGATTTTTTTTCCCCTTAAATACCATGTTTGTGTGGCGTTTGACCTTTCTTGATGATAGTTGCAAAGTTGGTTATATGGAGAAAAACAAGTTTCCTTAAGTTGTAATACATTGAATGCTGATGGTTTATGCATCACTGTGTAAATCACACAGTTAAGTACCTTATTTTTTTTTTATTATTACCTAATAAACAAGCTATCCATAAAATTTTCAAATCAATGTGTCAACTTGTGGGAATAGGACAATCAAACGAACTCTACAGCTATTTGATATTAATTCGTCCCAAATGAATTTATAATGTAACTAGTACCTGCCTGTGAATTTGTCTGCTTGGATTTTTTTTCCCCTTAAATACCATGTTTGTGTGGCGTTTGACCTTTCTTGATGATAGTTGCAAAGTTGGTTATATGGAGAAAAACAAGTTTCCTTAAGTTGTAATACATTGAATGCTGATGGTTTATGCATCACTGTGTAAATCACACAGTTAAGTACCTTATTTTTTTTTTATTATTACCTAATAAACAAGCTATCCATAAAATTTTCAAATCAATGTGTCAACTTGTGGGAATAGGACAATCAAACGAACTCTACAGCTATTTGATATTAATTGTGTATGTTCAACAAATATCAGTCATTTGCAATTTCTGTACAACACGTTAAATCAAAGTTTCGACAAATGTTTGTACACACATGGTTTTTACTTTCAGCTCACATTTTATTTTCGGTCGTGTCGGAATGACAGCTAAATTGGAAGTTTGATGTTTAGCATTGAAATCGTTTTATTTCGAAATTGTTTTAATTTATATTTTTTACTAGCAGACCCGTATGTTTTTACATCTCAAGGTTAATAGTTGCTACTTTATAATTTATATTAATCGTCAACTGTTCTGATGTAATGATGTGAAAGTTTCATTATAATTATTGGAAGAAATATCTTATAGTGATAAGCAAAACCTTTGTACATTTATTCCAATGACTTGTATATTTATAAAACATTTCTGTACATAAAATAAAGAATTAAATAAATAAATAGTCAATGTTCGCGAGTTCGATTCTCGCTCGAAACATATATTTATATTTATACAACAGTTTATTTTTAGTCCACGTGTTTGTCTTTGTAAGTCTCCTCTACAAACATTGGACCCAGTTGTTACTATACTTACTTGATGACAATTAATACAAAGTATTGATAAGAAAATTTTCTTATCTTTCTTTTGAGTTCAAACTTATCTTGTATATAAAGATTAGGTTTTCAATAAGCAATGTAATATTAACAGATATTTATATGAACCATAGTGTAATGCCTTATAGACTAAATTATCACCAAGTGTAAAATCGATTATTATGAGATATATTATAAATATCGGTTCAGTTCTTAGCTCCATCTATTTAGCGGCCTAAATGGTGAAATTTGGGTTCTTAAAAAGTGGTCTAAATTGGTCACGAAATGGTCATAATTGGTAAGTGATTTTTAGTAATTGGTCAATACTTTGACATTAATTAATAAATATTAAATAAATAAATAAATATTAACCAACAATCACACCACGTTAACCTTTTTTTTTTTTTTTTTTTTGACGCTGGGAAATACGTTTACGTATCCCGCCGCACGGAGGTGACGGGTATGTGGGACTCGCTGACTGCGAAGTCAGAATACCCACTAAAACCCAGCGGTGCCCTCGTCGTCGTACAAGGACGCCACGGGATCGCGGTTGCATGCCACCGTGACGCCCCGACGGTTGGCTCGCCTACGCGTGCCGCCTTCGGTCATAGAGCGCTCGCGGGCACCGTGAGCGCTCTATCTCCGCTACGCCAGGGACCGGCGAACGGGAGAGACTGCGGCAGGTCATGACGACATAGCCGCAGCCTCCTCCGTGACCTGGAGTATAGGGCTTTGGGGAGCGGCCGGGGTTTTAGCGACCGCTCTACCCTTCGATTTGGGGGTGCGGCACTCCCGTCCCCCCATTAAGTGAGCCGCTGGTTTGCCGGCGGCAGCACACACGGCGCAGCGCAGTGCTCCGGTGCAATTGCGGGCGATGTGCCCTTCCACGCCGCACTGGAAGCACGCACCGCTGCGATCAATCGCAGCCGGACATGTCGGGCGGGTATGCCCGATTCCCAGACATTTGAAGCAGCGCATAGGGCGCTGCTCCAATACTTGAACTCTGGCCGAGCTCCACCCGACCAAGAGTCTGCCTGATTCGGCCAGAGCCTTAGCGGCTGGGATCGGGCATCGCACCACAGTGCAGCCCAACCCGCCCGGTCCGACCACGATTGCGCCAGTCTTTACTGTGCCGGCATCGCACTTTCCCACCGCCGCTGCCGCATTGGCCACCATCTCGCAGGAGACGGAGTCGTCCAGCCCAGAAATTCGCAGACTCGCGAGCTTCCTGGGTTGGACGACCTTCGCCATGCTGCCTAGCGCCTCTTGCATGGCCTCCGCCAAGCGTCCCGCCACTTCCGGGGTCTGCCCCTTCGGCAGCTCCAGAAGTCTGGCCCCGGTCGCGGCGCGCCGCAGTTTGAGGCCACCGACAATGCCAAGATCGGCCAGGTCGATCGTATCTGCCGCCCGCTTTAGCAGGTGGCAGTACGTTACCCCCTTACTCTCCGCGTACTCGTCCAGAGTCACAAGGACTGCTGGAGAGCGGGGGCCGGCCAACCTTGGCTTCTTGCCCCTCTTCTTCGGCCGCGGTTTCGGCTGCGGTTGCGGCTGCGGCTTGTTTGGTGCCGGAGCAGCGGCGGCGGCGGCGTAGGACTTCGCCTTCTTCTTTTTGGCCTTCTTCTTGACGACGGTGGTCCACTCACCGCCGTCAGGACCCTCTTCGGGCGCAGGCTCCGTCCTCGGCGACTTTTTCTTTGACGCCGGCCCAGGCGCAGGTGCCGTCTTCGGTGCCGACTTCTTTCTCTTTGCTACAGAGTCGGGCACCGCTTGCCCATCCTGGCGAGTTCTGTCCGCCGCTAGTGGTGGTCGGAGCGACTTTGCGGGCAAGAGCCGCTCCTCCAACCCCGCCAGTCGGGCTTCCAGCATTTGGCCCATCGACCCCAACATGGAGGCCTTCCACTCTTCAGGTGGGTCCTCTCCATTCGATGGGGCGGCAGGGACGCGGTTTCGGCGCTGATGTCGGAGCTCCTCCACCTGCAGCCTCAACTCGTGCATCTCAGACCTCAGACGGGCATTCTCCAGTTGGAGTTTCCGTACCTCGTCTGAGGCCGACCGCTCACTAAGGGCTTCCACTATCGATCTCATGGAGGTCGCCGCATCCTTCAGGACACGCACAAACGTGCCCTTCAGGTTCGACGACCTCGTCGCCACCTCGCAGATCAGGTCAGCATCATGGCTGGCCTGCTGTATCAAAGCGTTGGCCGTACGCGCGTCACCGGTGTCCAAACCCAACGCTTTGCGCCCCTCTTCGGCCGCTCGCGCCTGCTCCATCACGTCCCTATCTACCTCGGTGCAGTGCTCGTCCCGCCTGATAATGCGTCTTTTAACTCCAGCGAGGACGACGCTACCCTCTTTGGAAGACTTCGGACTTCCATGTGGCCGCTTCTCGGCCCTGCTGGTCTCACCAGCCGCCGAACTGTAATCGTCGGAGTTGACAGCAGTCGACCCCCCGTCCACCTCCTTTCTTCTATAAAATTTTAAAGAGAATGCCATTTTTGTTCCCACGAGTATGGGGGAAAGACGGTCCGCCCAGGCAGTGCCCCCTGTACCTGGGTAAGCCTAGCGTAACTCGTCGCGGGTGTCGGCCGGTACCCGGACGAGGATCGCAGTTGAGACTGATCCACCCGTCAGCCATGCATCCCCTCGCGCTGCGTCGCCGCTTAGGATTCGGGGTAATTTTTTATAGAGGTTTTCTTCCTCGCGGTCCGGCCGGTTAAGGCAAGACCCTCGGTCCCGCACGTAGCCGCGAGACATGACCACGACACCACGTAGCGGGATTACGAGAGGACGGTGAACGAGTAGGACTGACCCTACCCGTTCTGTCTGACGGCAGTGCGAGTGCACGCCAGACCCGTCCGTCATCCGTTGCTTCACCGCGCGCGAGCGCGGTGGCACCGGAGCCCCCGAGGAGACGACTGTCCCCTTGACGCCATGCGGCCGCTCAACGGGGCAATTCTGCGTAACAGAGCAGTCCCCGGAGCGCTGAATCGCATACCCGGCGTCCCCCCGAGTCGGTCGTTAGCCGTAGGCAGCAGCAGTTCCGCAATCGCAACTGTGCAGCTGCTGCTGCCTACGTTTCCAGGGTGCACCGCGCAGAGGTCACCGACTGTAGCACCCCAACACCACGTTAACCTAGCCCCGTGCTAAGTTCGTAAGAACTTGTGTTACAGGTACTAGGAACGAAAATAAATTTAATAAATTTATATAAATACATATATACATAAATACACATCCATGACCCGGTGCAGACATCTATATTCGTCATACAAATTATCTGCACCTGGCGGGATTCGAACCCGCGACCGCTGCGTAAAGTGCCAGTTGCCTGACCACTCGGCCAGCCGGTCGTCAAGTAATTACAGATAGTTTAAAATTACAAGATCATTGATAAAATTTTGGCAGGTCAAATAAATCCTACCGATTGGATCTAAAATCATCTCAAAATAGTCCCAATTGATCAATTGATTTAAATAAATGAAATTGAAATTAAAAAAAATAAAATTATAATAAGTTGACTTTTTTAGATAAGCACCTCAGGATACGAATTTTTTATTATCAAACCAACTCAGTAGGTATATAGCATTATCAGCACGCATCTAAATGTTGACAGTAACTCACTCCTTTAAATTAACCAAATGAAACAACAACAATGAAATAATATACATATAAATGAATAAAAAATTTCATTAAAATTTTCCAATACACAAACGTATCGTTTTTAATATGTATGTTAACAACACCGGCATTTCATTAATACTTGTCCTTTTGCGGTCCATATAAAATATCGTATATACCACAGAACAGAGATCCGCAATTTTTTTTTTTATAAAAATGACATGTGTTTATTTTATTAGATACTTTAATGGCGTCTAAAACCAGATGAAATTTTCGTTTAATTTTCGTTAAATTATGGAATCATGTTTCTTAGTTTATGTACTATTGCTTACATAGAGATAAAGCTATTTTTAGCTTAACTTTTACTTTGTCACCGCATTATGGACTTTAATGAAAATATTTTATGTGTATAGCAAAAATGTTTAAATACATAATGCTGATTTTCTATAATGAAGACATAGGAAAATTTTGACTAAATAAATTAAAATTAATTAGTTTTAAGACTATACAACGAAATTCACATTTTTCTGTTGTACTTGCGTAATTTATGTTCTACTATACCATAACATACATACCATGCATACGAGTACCATACCATAGCATACCATTTTCAAGTATATTTGTTCTGAGGTACCGTAACAAAAGGTAACCATTTCGGAAATCGCGCAAGAAACAAAGGACATTTTAGTGTGCGCAGATGTTATTAATGTTTTTCATTAGAGCGTACCTGGATATACAGAAACTGAATATGGCGGTAATTAATGCCAGTGAATATTAATTGTCTCTTATGATTCGCCGTTTCATCTTTTGTAATTGTCAGTTCTTTAGCAATTTCGAAAATATATTTTTTAAATTTGATTTTAGTCTACAATACAAGGAAAATTATTTACTTAAATGTATCCATACAACAACTTTGGTAGTAGCACGTATCTTACAATGTGACGTCAACTGGCCAAATTTCATAAGTTCATCAAAGTTTTCGGATCAGAATTTTAACTAGGTCTCGCTCGCTTTAGCCTATCGTAGTCCACTGCTGGACATAGGCCTCCCCAAGTTCGCGTCAAATATCCCGGTTTTCCACAACCCTCATCCAACCTCCACAGGTGACCTTGCGTCAGTCGTCGGTCCCGCAGGCCAGAGGACACCCCACATTGCGTTTGCCGGTACTATAACTAGGTTTACCATCACTAAATTTTCATACGGTTTAATTTGAAAAATTATTTTATAATTAGAGGGAAAAAAAGAATTAAGAAAATTAGCATTTAGAAAGAAATTCACACAGAAGTAGATCAGATAATCGGAGATAAAATAGCGTGATAGATTAAACTGCTTCTTTGATAAGAGTACTGAACTAAACCGGTTACCAGTTAATTTACGGGTCATTTACAAGTTAATATATTTTAGTAAATTTTGTAAAATAAAACGCCAGAACTGTATAATTTGACACACTTTTTATTTATTCATCATCTTGCTGTAAGAAAATTTATAAAAAAAAATTATTAGTAAGCAGGATCCTGCTGAATAGATTCAAATGAGTTTTCTCATGCTAATTGCGATAAAACTCCTAAGTAGCGCTAGGACGAAATTTTTAGAATTCTGGTTTTTAACCTTAATGTATTCTGGAGGCTTCATAATGGTCTTACGGATTAGTATCTATGCTAATTCTAAGTTAAAATTTTAAATACGAAGGCGTTCCATCGTTTTAATTAGTATTTTTACATAAAGTTTCCTAAACTAAACTTGTTTACCGTTTCATAATTTTTTATACTCATAATAATTTATACATATTTTGCGTTGATTTTTATGTTTGTTAGTCCTCTGTTGTGAGTCATACTATTTTGTTTTAGCATTTTATAGCCCTTGATTTTTTTCAATAACTTGCTTTTTATCTTATAATGATTTTTAGAATTCAAATACCAATCCAAATCCAGAGATTACTGCTCAGACCAAAAACACTCAGTTTCATTTTATTTTTAATAAGATTACAAGTAATATAATATTTTAAATTAGATAAAATAAATATATGCACCTATTATAATAAATAATAATATTATGTATTTATTGCATAATCTCACACATAATTTTATTTCGTATAAATTTTTTGGTGAAAAATACATATCAAATAGACTTAATAATAATTAGAGAAAGTTATAAAAAGTTGGAATTTGTTTGTTTGGCTGTGATAAACTAAGAAATTACTTCTTAATCTCAAATATCACGTTAACACTTACTAAAGCTTGTACTAAGCTACCATACCATAGGTGGAATACCAAATCACTAATGACAACTGAAATGACAATACAATGGCGTAGTGGTCACAGCAACTGGCGCCAGCTCATCACGCTAGCGTTCGCGTGTTCGATCCCCATTGTATCAGCCAGTAAACCACCCACTGCTGAGCGAAGGCCTCTTCTCCATATATTGGAGAAGGGTTGGAGCTTAATTCATCACCCTCCTCCACTACGGGTTGGCAGATAATTTCCCTACCATGAGGTGACGATTGTTATCATACGTCTATGATGAGTAACGATTTCTTCCAGACAACCCGGACTATACGGAATATGCATGGAAAAGGTAGCATGGTATATCCATAAAATATATTTATACATACATTACATTTATTTCTATTCTTACATCACTTACTTCCTTACTTACTTACATTACTTACTTACTTCTTCTTACTTACATTACTTACTTACTTACTTACTTCATTTATTTCTATTCATTACACTTATTTCTATACATAATATTTCTATATTATTATTACATTCATTCATTACATTTATATATACATACATTAATGAAAAATATATACATACACATACATAAACACACACACAAACACACACATATATATATATATACTACATATACATTATATACATAAGTCGTCACACTACATCAGATTTTATAAGTTGCGAAATCGTAAATAAATAATAGGCAGGGAAGAAAAAATACGTAAATATATTATTACATACAGTATTAAAACATCTGTTCATATATTTACTATAATAGATACCCTTAAAGTGGGATCTAGAGGTGTAACAGCTTACGTTTAGCAAACAAAAGATTTTTTTTTTGTTTCGAGAATAATATTCAATTGTCCTTAAACTTTTTTTTTCTGACAAAAGATTATTTAAAAAATACATGAAGTAACTTGACATGATCTTGTCTTTTACTAATGTAATAATACTGGAGGTTTCTTTGTTCCGACACGCTAAGCAAACTTAACTGACGTGTAACAAAACTCAACGTGGATAAGACCTTAAAATACCTCTATTAACCTTATTACATAGAACTATAATATATCTCATAACAATTTCCATTTATTACATAGCATTGAATTTTATTGGTCGTTGGAAATCCATGAGCTAAAGATTAAGAGACCATGTCCAGCAATGATCGAATATCAGCTTATGATGATTGTAATTTTTTTTGCATCATTTTATACTTACATGTATAAAAATATAGATTGATATGGTAGATTATAAAGTAATAATATTTGCTATTACACAGTTACATATATAAAAAAAAAATTTAATCACTATTCCTACATATTATAAAACAAAGTCCTCCGCTACGTATGTCTACCTGTCTGTTCGCGATAAACTCAAAAGCTACTGCACAGATTTTCATGCGGTTTTCGCCAATAGATAGAGTTGGTCATGAGGAAGATTTAGGTACATATTTGTACATATCCCGGCCGCAGCCGGGGCAAGCCGCTAGTAGATTTATAATTAATATTTACTTAGAATTCCCTCATTTTACGACAGACTCAAGACCGTAACATTCATTTTACTGTTAATCATGATCGTTAACGATTTATATAACGTTTAGCGCGATCGCATTTCGAGACGTACTCGCAGATACCTAAGTAGCAGTACGGTTTTGACTCTTCCATTTGCATACTAATTCTGTACCGAAACAACGCTTCCCAAAAGGAGTACAATGTAAAATCGACGATAACAGCGCTAATTTCAAAACTTCGAACGTCGAGATTTAATTTCACGCTGCATTATTTTTAAAATTTTATTTTAGTTTTGTTTTCTTCGAATGTAGATTACTCGTATTTAAATGTTATTGGAGAAAGTTTTTGGTCATAAACGTTTTGTTACTTAAATAATAATTTTTTATATAGTTGCTTCAAAACGAAAAAGTTTCTCCACGAAAAATTATTAAAGCATCAAACGACAAACACAATACTAGATAAAATTAAGATAAATATATAGAATATTAAAAAATATATTCATTATTAATAAATATTTGTGAACTATCTTTGAAATTTACCTTGCGATGTTTCAACATATTTTACAATCTGAAGCTGAAGAATTAGTTCTAACTCGAAATAGAAAATGTAGTCGGTTGATGAATGATTAAACCTGGTTTTCGAGGAAACTATTTTACCAGTTCTTTTTTCCTTTTTTAATTTCCATTATTAGTAGCTTATGTGGCTTAGTAAAGTAGTATTTTTTTTATTTAATTTTGTCTCTATCGTGTTATGTAAGGTTAGGTTTCTTATAAAAATGTACCACATTTTTATAAGAAATTTTATTTTTAACGATACAAGTAATTTATTCCAATCATTCATTGGACGTAACACAGAAGGTGGGTTATATTTTTCAAGTGTATGTATGTATGTATGTATGTATGTATGTATGTATGTATGTATGTATGTCTATTTCTTTGGCACGCCCTACAGCCAAAATGGCTGGACGGTTTTTGACATATGAGGTGTCGTTGGATTTGTCTAAATTGTAGTAGTGACATAGGCTATATACATTTACAAAATGGCGCCCGCAAATGGCGGAATGAGGGGAGTTGAATTTTTTTTTCTTACTGTAGCAATATGGGTATCAAATCAAAGCTAGTAAATTGTTTTATTCTTTTTAGTTTATAATAGGAGTATTTTACGCAGTCGGGTTTTTTGATTTTTTTAATTAAGCATACTTGTTATTTATATCACTTATAATTGTAGGTAGTAATTATCGTTTATAATAATATCCGATCGTGGTGGCAGTGGTATCCTCACTTCGTTGTTATAGGTGTATTTCGTTATATGTGACTTATGTAAATAAAGCAGTAACCATTTACGTAGATGTGAAAACTTTAAATTGCGAATAAGCTCGATGGACTTCGGGAAATATACCAAGTTTGTGATATTGTAAAAATTATAGTTTACATAGCTTTTGTAAAATTTATCCATCTCAGCTTGGAATCTGTTGATTAAATATATTCATAAGAGATATATTATAAAATAATATATTATATTAAAAAGAAATATATCATATAATAAAGAAATATATTTCCATAGTTTTCCTTAACATTCCAATAAGTCTTACCTTGACGACTGTTCTAATGGTGTGGTATCGAAATTTCTATCAACGCCGACGTAGTTTTGATTTCTGCACGGTGCGGATATTTGTTTTAGGTTAAGATATTCGTCCTCGTCGGTCACCCTATCATATCTTTGAGAGCACGTAATACGTATGCGTCTGTTATCAACACCAAATAGTGATAGTTAGTCTTTAAGAAAAAGGGTGTCCTAAACTTGTGGTCCTCAAACCCTTCCACTCTATAGCAGTAGAGACCTTTATTTTTAGAGGCTCAGTTCAATTCAGTCATAGTAGGACATATGCAGGCGTTGCAGGCGGCAACAGTGCGGTCATCGCAACCTTTACAAATCCTTTTTTACTTAAAATAATTTACTTTTCCTCGACGCTACTGGATTAACTTGTAAGTGCAACACTTAAGTTACATTCTTAAAGTATTTTGTTAGACTTGAAATGGCTTAAATTTTCCCGGTTTCTATGCAAATCTGGATTGCAACAAAGTTTGAAGCAGATGTTAGTTCTCTATTAGCTGAGAAACTAACAACTTACGATTTTAAATGTTAGATTATAATGCATTAAAATATTTTACAGCTAAAAGGTCTAAATAAAAAAAAAATCTAATACACTGTAAGATAACGATAGTAATTATATTAGTATATAATTATAATTATATATATATTTATAATATAAAAAATAATTGTTTTTTAAATATAATATAAATTAATTTTGTAAAATTTATCAATGTGTAAGTTTATAATACTGCCATTTCATTATTACTATTATATTTACAAACATAATAAGTGTGTAAGTATTGCGTAACGAATACTAAGCAGTTAAAAAGTATGTTGATCATCATTCATCAATCACACAATACAATCTTGACGTCGGAGTGAATATTTGGTAGCATTGTTACAAATATATAATAGTTTTGCAAAATATCTTCATAATAAAAGTACTTTGTTTACTTAGACGTCAATAGATAGTCCGGCTCGAAGTAAAACTACTCCATGAACTTCGAAAACATCTTAAAGAAGATTAATTATTTCGCGAGCGGTATCGATTAAAAAACTTCGCTTAATTACCTAGATACTGAGTTCTTCACTTAATATATTTTATACTTTAATTTTTTAATAACAATTTAATTAATAATAGACACTTTAATAATTAACTTAATAAAATTTACTTTAAAAATTAGATATTTTACAAAATAAATATTACTTATTTAAACATAAAACTTTTATTTTTTGTTATGAATGACTCTGAAGCAGCCTGTTAGCGAAATACTACAGAGCGATGGATCCATGTAGGAAAAGAGTTAGAGGTTACTCACACAACATTCTCGCTGCTAGTAAAATGGGTTACTGGATGATTTACCTGTCCACATATATATACAAATGTCAGTGGCAACCTCTCGTACCACTACATCAGAACGGCTTATAATTAGGTCAAAATATCAGTTCATTTAGTTTGATAGCTGTTTTAACTTTGATATCATGCGAAAATCTCTCGCGCTCATTTACGTAAATTACTTAACATCTCATTATGGAGGAACATTTTTATAATGTTTTATAGTATCACTTGTTTGACCTCTCTGGTTGAAAATAATATTTGAAAATCAACAAATTTATTTACTTTTAGTGGATTTTACAACCCCATGTTAGGTGTATTTATATTGTTACCTTACTGTATTTGTTTAAAACTAACGATTTAAAAATTATTAAGTATAATTTAACAGGATTCATCTCCCTTACAATGTACTTTTTTAATGCTGAAATGGGTTGAGTGAGTAATCTGCATACTTTTATGTTCTTACTAGGATAATGTAAACACATTTAGCTATATGATAACTATTAAACCTTAAATACCTAATTCAGAAGATAAAGTGGTGATAAATTCACTTCACATAATATTTAAACTGCCGAATCCATTCAGCTGCCAGTTTTTTTCAGCCCGCTATCTAGGAGCGTTCAAAAAGGTTCAGAGTCATTCAGCAGGAGCGTGTAAACATGCGTGCGTATGCATATATTTGCGCACGTATTTTTGTATGTTTCTGTTTGAGTAATTGTGTATTTTTCTTAATTTAGTGAGATGCATTATATCAATAACAGTATATATATTTTTACGTTATTCTATCTCAAATTCACATCTTGTTTATTACAGTCATTAATTAATATACAAAATTAACTGCATACTAAGCTTTTTATCCTACTTAAAAATAATAAGCTACATGCGTGGCTATAAGCTCTACAATTTCCGTTAACAAATACGAGGATCAAATTCAAAAACACACTATAACAACTAAAATATGCTCAAATGCAATTTTGAATATGCACGTAATATATGAAATATTCACATATGTTTAAACCAAAAATTGATTAAAACCTCATATTTACATTTTCCTATATAACATTAATTTCGAGTATAACGGTATTGAATATACGTTATAATTGTAAATAGATGCATTATTCACGTGCTAATGAGTATGTGAAATTATTTAAATGACTTTATAAGGGATAATGCTGTCCCTGAGCTATTCAGCCTAAAAATCGTATTTTTAAAACACGTTAAATTGACCGACACCAAATTTTTAAAATATATTTATTACTAATAAGCTAAGTATATTATAATTAAGTATAACAATATATTTATTACTAACAAGTTATTTACGCAAGGTTTCCCAGGGGCGGCCGGGATGATGGTCTCCTTCTGCGAGACAGTAATGTCCCAGAAGGAGGCCGACGAGCGGGTGAGACAGGAGGCCGCCGACGTGGCCTCCATCCGCGGGCGACGAATGAGGCGCTACTTAATGCGCCTCCAGTAACGCCTCTGTGCCCGTGTCGAGCTGGGATGAGAACCCGGTCCTGCTAGACACGGCGTCGTCGGGACTGTTCAGAGGTGAGCCGGACAGTCCCCATGGAGGGGAAGTCTGGCCTTTTCGCCGAGGTCAGCCTGTCACTGGAGGGATCTTGTTACCTGCAGATCCGGGACCCTACAATTAAAGCGGCTGAAGGCTCCCGCAGGGGCTTAGTACGCTATTGCACTCCCAAAATGCCGAGTCCGACATAGGTCTAGGACTGCCGACCCGGGCGTCCTGGATATCATACGTTAATGGATTCCGCTGCGTCACAAAAAAAAAGGTGGGCGGCCGGAATATTTGGCGCGAGCATGCGGAGGCCTATGTCCAGCAGTGGACTGCGATACGCTGATGCGATGCGATGCAAAGCTCAATAATTATGAAAATAATTTTATTCGTATGACATTTTTAATCAGTTGCCTATTTTTGCGTTATTCCAAGTCAATAAACATATTTTCTCAATGTTGATATCAATATCGATTTCGAGACTCAAAATCCTTTGAAAAAATAACAAAAATATGAAACATAAAGTAGTAGCTTACCCTCTAAATATCTAAAATACAAACTTATTTTCTGTGATTTTTGTAATTAAGGTGTAGCCGATGTTAATTGTGCAATAAAAATAGAAAGGCACAACGGCCATAGAGCCTTTATTCGTAGGATACGACGATATATAATCTATCATATTAATGTTGAATTAAACATACTATTTTTAAGTAAATTTGATTCATAACTTTTTAATATATTTTGAAATTTATGCACGAGAATCGACTTAAATTAGTAAGTCGCAAGTCACTCAAAGCCGTGCATCACTTAGTACTACATTTGACGTCTCTCGATATTTCCCATGCATATAAGTGTCAGTTTGTAATATAACAAATCAATCTTGATAGTTTTATAAGAAGATATTTTTTTATTTATTTATTATTTTATTTATGAATATTGAATAGTAAGACAATATTTTAAGAGTACCAAAAAGGTACTTTCGGTAGTGAAAAATAAATTACGAAATTCGTTAAAAATTAAAATGTATGTAGAAATTTTATAAAATATATTTTGGTTTTGAGTCATAAAAGCACATTATTGTTTAACTAACTCTAGCGATACTTCGTTAGAGTTAGTTAGTTAACCTGGAGCATTTGTAGTATCTGTCCGATGAACTTGTTGCGCTTGCTTTTTTTGATGATACATCATCAAAAAAAGCAAGCGCTTATCTTGAAAGCAAACAAAAAATGGTGATTGCACTGAATGAGGAAGGTTCAGACAATAGACGAAAGCGATTCACCTTGGATCTAAGTCACATCGAAGGAAAAAATATTAAGCATTTCGTGACCAGCAACACCTTTAGATTTTTTAGAACCCTGGGAATTCCGTGTGCATTTCTGCAAAAATAATATCGTCTTTGGAAATCAGATGAAGACTACAAAACTTGCAGAGAAATTATACTCTATGAGAGTTGTGAACGACATTGCGGAACGCGGTGTGGCATTGATTGAAGAATTCAATAAACTAGTTACCACAGACGAAGATCAAACACAATTCCTTCTTTTGGTTGTGAAAAATTACAGGCAAATGTACCCTGATATAAAGAAATCTACTTTGTAAGCATAAGTTATAATTTATTATATCCTAATAGCTATACAATTTGGGTATGCTTGTCTTTTTTAGAACTTAATAAAAGAATTTTCAAAAATACCTTTTATTTTATTTTTCATTCGCTGCTAGTGACCCCTAAATATTACTTTGAAAATAAAATAAAAATTACATATTAGTTTTTTGCGCCTTAGAACAGAATAAAACAGTGATACGCAACATAATAAAAAAAATATAGATTTGCCCAATTAAAAAACACCGTACTGTTAACGTTGAATGAGTGCCGGTCGTACATACGCGTTTGTTGTTTTTACCAATATTACGTTATCAAAATGGCTAATAGCATTTTCTCGGAAATAAAAAAGGTTAAAAGTTTAATAGTTTATGGCAAAATATAAATATATTTTGCCGAAATATATATTTTTGTGGCTTTTTATTAGGTAAATCAACATTTTGAAGTACTTTTCTCAAAACACTATTATGTAAGGGATATTAACGAAGTAAAACTATATCATTTTTTCAAATAAAGGAAAACGGATGAAAGCTGACGACGATAACAGATAACGTTTCTCGAAATTTTAACCCTTATTAAGTCACCCTCAGAAGGTTAGAACCTACTTTATGTAAATCGAGAACAATTTATATTTTTTATACAGCAACTAACTTTAACGTTCGATCGTAAACAACTTTGACTTACAGATATAATTACATACACAGTTTTAATAATAAAAAACAAAAAAAAAAAAAATAAGAATATTTCTTTGTTCAAATCAACTTCCAGTGTTATTGCATCATCAAAATTTAAACTGTAAAAAAAAAAATTCGATGTTAAATTTTTTGCGAAATGTCAACTATTTCCATCATCAAATACAACATTTAGTATGTATGTAAGCTATGGGATTGCGTCTTAGTTTAAGCAAACCTACGTGAAATTAGACAAAATGGTCAAACGGTAATTTTACAATATAATAATAAACTTATGGGAATAAGCTATAGATAAAGTATGTAGGAGACAGATACATCTAGTAAATTTTATAATTTTTACATTATATACATATGTATATGTAAAGTATTAATAGACATGACGTGGACTTTGGCTTACAAGCTTAAAGCAACTTTTATAATTCTTAAATAATGTATTGACAAACTTTGAAGAGTAAACGTTAAGTGTTGAATCAATTGTCGACCTTACTAGTTCCTTTCAGCAAAAACTAAAATCCGATCACGTGTAATAGCTTCTCTTTAAGTACAGTAATGAATACTGAAAAAGGTTTAAAGTGATTTTAAAAAGCTATCTTGAATTAAGTTAATTTTGAGTTATTTTATTTTTTGCAATGTACTTTTTAATGTACTCTCTTTTTATGTATTTGCCAAAAAACTTAGCTTAAGGATCAATATTTTCTTTTTAATTATTCTGTCTAAAAATTCACGATCTTTGTCAATTGGGCTGTCTCCTCTCGACAATAAACCACTTTATACGAAAGTACCGAAACCTATATTATATATTGTTTGTTCATAGATTCGATCCTATTCAAATTTCAAAGACGACACTCTAAAAAAGACGTTTCGACGCAACTATTTTACGATCAATCGACAATTTAAGACTTGAACATCCACTATTCTAGTTTATACGCCTATCTTGTTGGACCTTTCAATACAATAGGACGTTTTATGTTATTTCACTGCGGTTACGAGTAGACTTTGACCTTCGTTATTTTAAATTCATTCAATGATATAAATAATGTACGTTGGTTACTGGCGAACAAATAAACCAAACAAACTTGGGAGCTATAATTCTAACGCAATTTCATTATTATGTATTATTTATACACTTAATTTTCAAAAAAAAAGCTCTTCTAAATAGTAATATGGGGATATTCTCATATTTCTGGTACAAGTAGGGATAATTTGTCTAGTCTGGACCATAAAAGATGGGATGATAATTTAAGAGCATTGATGAGAAAACGGTCGCATAAAAATTTTCTTCTGAGGTGTAAAACATAACAACAACGCACTCTACCTGTAAAGCATTCGTAGGCGTAAACCTTATAGCAACAAAAATAATTCTAAGGCATTTCTATTTAGTTTTTCTGAAGACAACTCGCGCCATCACACCAGAACGGTCGTCATTGGTATTTACTTAGCAAAGGCAATTCAAATGTCTGTTTAAAGAATACTCAAACTATCTATGGTGCTCGAACCCTTCCGAAAGCCAAAATGGAAGGGCAAGAGAGTATTTCTGCTTTCCATTATCTATTCCAAGGGATTTTAATAAGATTTTTAGTAATTTTGCATAATGTAGATAATACTGGAATCTATATGAATTTGAATTTAAACGATATTTACCTGGTTTTAGAATTGGGATCATTATTTGGGACTTTCAAGATTCAAAAGGAAGTGTTTAGCTTCAAATCACTTATATTTTGAACAAAAAAGTAGGGCACGCCATCTTCCCTAGAAGTAGAGCCTTTAAAGCCGTCTACTGCACACAGTAATTCTGACTGATACATATATACAAACATAATACTTAACAAGCTGACGACAATAATCAAAAACCATCTTTATTAATAATCGTGATTTTTTACATAAGGCCACGATATCATTTGGTCTCGTAATAGGTTTTTGACAAATCAAGTAGCAAGTTACGAGGATATGCTATGCTAAAAATAGAAGGGAGCATCCATTTCATCAGATATAGACGTCGGTATGTAAGTTAGAAAACTATTCTGGTGACGAATAAAAGGGAGAGCAAGTTCATCTGCGAAATCGTTAAGCCATGTCGCTGGTTCATTTGGACATGAAATTTTAGAATCGATGGAACGACGAAGTTTCTTAAGATTTTGGCAGACTATGCATGCATGAGATTTGGAGCTAAGGGATTCACAGAACTTCGTCCAGCCAATTTTTTTTTGCTTTTTACGGAATATCCTCTTAATCTTAGCTTCAATTTGTCAATATTTGATAAAATTTTCATTAGTCATGGATAGTGTGTATGCTTGCTCTACTTCTTTTCTATCCCTTATTAAGGAACTACAATCCTCGTTCCACCAGAGACTAGAATGATAAGTAATTTTTTTATAATGTTTATTTTCTCAAAATATTTATCAGCAGAGGAAATTATAGCGTTACCATTGTTTCTCGATAGGACCTATTAAGCGATTGGAATAGTTGGAGATATTGGACTGGACCTTGGGGGGTTAGAGGAGGAATATATGACAGGAGAAAACTTATATTTCGCTATTTCTGCATAGAATTCAATAGCAGGGGCGATACTGGAAGACGCTTTCAGGCATGAGATGCTCTTTTAAGACCTAATAACTTTTATAGACTGTTGACGAAAAAACACAAAATTCAGTTACATAGTACACACATGTGTACTGCGTAACTGAATGGCAGTTTATAGCCATCGGAGATGTAACTATATCGAAACTTATAGATTAAGCATCTTAAGTTAGATAATATAAATTAAATATCTTAATCATCTTAAATATATTAAGCATCTCTTCTCAGCTATCGTAATATCGGAAACTGTTTTTGGTTAAGTAATATTATTTTGTTTGTTATTTTATATATTATTGTAATACCGTTTGTTTCCAAAATAGAATAAAATAAAATATACATAATGTAATAAAATAGCACGGTAGTTGTAGTATTTGTTTAAATGCTATTAATTAACCAACTCTTTCCTAAAGCAATAATAGATTAAGATATATAACCACCTAAACAGAATTTTGTTAAAGTACAAATCGGAAAAGTAACAAATGATTAAATAATGATTAGTTTGGTTAGATAAGTTAATAAATTTAGAAAAATAAATTATTATAACGTTACAGCTTTATTTGAAAGATGTATTTGTAAATAATAAAAATCACTTAGAAATATTAGCCCCTCAATGTTTGCGAATCAGGCGCGAGCCCCTATTATTTGGTCCTAGACATGACAGCGGACGACAGATGTATGTGCGTTCACTGACAGAGTTTTCAACACTTGACATTAGCATATTCTCTTGACTAATATTCATATTCAATTATAATTATTATCACTGCGGTTTTTGATACATGCTATATATTTTGACAATTTCTATACAGTATGTGTTAAAAATAACGGTTTAATATTTAAACAACTTAAGTCATAATCCTTTAATTATAGTGATGTATAAATAATTTCCTTTAAAACTACGAAAGTATTGAAGTCTTCAAAACTTGTCCTTATTAAGTAAATATGTTAAAGAATTTACAAATAATTACTATACAAATCATGTCCGCGTGGAATGGTGGTAGGAATGCTCGCGGCGTTTTCCCGTTGAATCGCAATTCCGATTCTCTGAGCGAAAAATGAATTTACCCTCCTTTCATCTGTGCAGAATTAAGACGAGGGGATTAAATTTGAACTACAATAACTTCTGTCTGTATTCTTAACAAATCAATAGTACACTACATATTCAAAAACGATATCTATATATTTGTTCTTATCAAATTCTATAGAGGAGCTGGTTTACTGATTTATGTGACTTAGGTGACTGATTATGATCGCTTAGTCGAAACTTTTACAGGTAGGTACGGAATTTTGACATATTTGTGACTTTGCCCCTCAGTGATCTAAGGAGCAACGTCATAAAAAGCTAAACTACGCAGGTCAACTAACATAATGTAAAAAATTAAATATATTTATTTTAGAGTAGTATATAACAACAAACCTCAAATTGTTTTGTAAGTTTAAATTATTCAAAGAATATGAATACAATATTGTATGTATGTAAGAATTCAAAATTTTATTCATCACTTAAAAATGAACCAAGAATATCTCTTCATTATTCACAAACGGATTCAAATACGTACAGTTTTAATTTTGTAACTTCTTCTGTAAATACTTAAGAACACGTTTCAGTCTTTACAGCGCTGGAAAAATATACAAACTTTATGAAACTTCCGTAGGTCTTGTAATATTAAAAATTTTCATCTTCCGTCTATTATATTATATTTTATTATTTCCACAAAAAACTCATTTAGCCTATGTTACAAGGAATGAAAAAATATTTTATGTATTCATAGGTTTTTTCGAAATTAAAACCACATCGTAAAATATTCCGTTTTATATTTGGAAAAATTAAATAATAAATTAATTCAATTCAAATAACTTTCCTTACAAGAACAATACATAATAATAAATGGTATGTATATCTTATATCTTTAAACGAGCAATTCTTGTATATATATATATAATCTGAATCTCGGAAACGGCTCCAACGATTTTCATGAAATTTAGTATACAGAGGGTTTTGGGGGCGATAAATCGATCTAGCTAGGATTTATTTTTAGAAAATGTCGTTTTATCCTTTTTTTACGCAATTAAAAAATATTATTAGAATACGAAGGTAAATTTGGCTGTCATTGATAAATATATAATAGCTCGGATGTGAATCGGGCGGATTTAAATTCAGAAAACTCGGGTTCAAATCCAAGTGCCTACAGACCAGTTTCTTTTTCCTTTTTTTTCAAGTTTCTTCTTTTGTGAGAAAAACTATTATTGAGAGTTCTTTTTATTTTTTATTTAAATAACTAGTTCCTATTATTTTATTATTATGTCTGTATGATCGAAAATATTATTTATGTTTCATCAGTAAAATATAATTTAAATGTATCTAAATATAATCATCATCAGGTCGTCCATGTACTTATTAATTATACGTTGAAAACAAATCGCTATCACAAATGGTCATTTCGTAGTTAATTAACTGTCTAGTTTAGCCTACAAAACTATTTTTTATTATATATATATATATATATATATATATATATATATATATATATATATATATATATATATATATATATAATTTAGGGTGGATCGAAAAAAAATTTTTTTTTTTTTTACTTAGCCTGGGGGTAGAATTTGTAGCTTATAAAAAAAGAAAATTTTTCAACAAAAAAAATTTTTTTTTCGCAACATTTGGAGGTAGCCCACTCGTTTTTTAATAAATTAATGGATCAAATGGACTTATTCTAGCGAAAATTTTTTTTTTCCGTCAAAAATCGTGGAAAACATGAAAAAATAATTGAATATGATTTTTTTTCACTTACCTTTTACTTAAATACAGATAAAAGGGCTGCTTAATTCTTTATTTTTCGCTTAAGTTACAAAAATAATAGGAAAAAATTTTTTTTGACTTCTGATTTTCATTTGGCTTTCAAAAAGACATTCCACAGATTCTAAAACATCGTTTAAATATTTTATTATTTTTTCGCTAGAATAAGTCCATTTGATCCATTAATTTATTAAAAAACGAGTGGGCTACCTCCAAATGTTGCGAAAAAAAATTTTTTTTTTGTTGAAAAATTTTCTTTTTTTATAAGCTACAAATTCTACCCCCAGGCTAAGTAAAAAAAAAAAAAAATTTTTTTTCGATCCACCCTAATATATATATATATATATATATATATATATATATATATATATATATATATATATATATATATATATATATATATATATATATATATATATATAAGTAAGTAAACATACATTTTTTTTTTCGGTGTACAATAAATTATAGGTTATAAAATTCGCACGTTACGTGTAATAAATATGTAACTTACATTTTTTGTTTCTAAAATAGTATTATCCGTTTGCTTGTCTATGCAGATGTTTTGATTTCTGCCATTATATTCCGTATAACAAGAATCAGAATTTTATCGGCAACCCTAACTTTTGTCTAGTTTAGGCTGTTATTTAAAAAAAAAAGACAAGTTATTTTACTACTAAAATGTTAAAAAAAATTGTATATAATATATTTTTATTAACATCACATATAAAAATAAATGCTTCAAAATAGTAACACTAATATAACGCTCTCAGTAACTTACATTACGCTCTCTCATACCGAAGTTTATTGCTAAAGTTCAGGTGCTAGCTCTGTATTCAAAGTGAATATCATAGCTCTTCTATTTGAAAGGGTAATCGTTAGCATTTAATTATATAGTTTATCATAAAACTGCTTGTAGATATTTTAAACTTAATTTTATTTAATATTTTAAATCATAAGTCAGTTCATATTTTAATTGTGACTAAAAAAAAAGTATTACCAAATATTGAAAATATCGATATAAAACAGTTTAATATTATGGGTATACTCATTAGCTCTCTCAACTATGCAATGCATTATATTTTTACTTATTCATTTATTTATTAGTACGAGTAGGAGTATACACTTTCTGCATACTAATAGAAAAGTAAAAAAATGGAAAATATAATAACTAAGTTGCATCAGTTGCAACACAGCGATAATTATGCATAAATACGTATATGTATATGTACAAATACATACATACACATATCTAATTAACAATCTGATAAAATAAAATTTAAAACGAATGCCATAATGTCATATAATACTCGTAATAATGATATTACAATATAAACAAGTATGCTTAATTTAAAAAATCAAAAAACCCAACTGCGTAAAATACTCTTATTATAAACTAAAAAGAATAAAACAATTTACTAGCTTTCATTTGATACCCATATTGCTACAGTAAAAAAAAAAAAAATTGTGTGTGTCAGCTCCGACGCACGACTGGAGTTTACTCCTTAAGGTAGACATGCATAGGTCGACTTTCATACATTTTTATTTTTGATTATTCTTGAAATGTATACATTTTTTTAAACATTTAATTTGTTTTATCATTTCTTTAGAGCTTTTTATATGGGCAATGTTCATGTCAGGCAAATATTTACATTGTTTATAGTATAAAATCGGCATTCAAAAAGTGACAGATTTACGTATGTGTGAGTTCTGAAGTTTACATTAGCATTGATAGATGTCGCCCGTGTCGCCCAAATAATCATAGACGTATTATACCTCTATGCAAATAATGCGTCGAAAATAATTTTTTTGCGCCACCTATCGTTAAAGTGTAAAAGTACTTCGCTGTTACATGATATAAATTTTATAGGAAAAGGTAAGGTTCATAGGTATCTTATAAGAGGATTGTGAAATCACATTCAAATTTCAAAATTATCAAATGGTTTGATAAGGTTTAAATTAATTTAAACTTTTTAATGGTAGGTATTATTTAAATGTGACCTTACTCTGCAAATATGACTCAATTCAAAAATTAAGTTTTATATTTATTTTATCGTTATTTATTATATATCGTTATTTTTTATTATATATACATATTTAATATCTGTATGACCAAGCTTTGTTCGGTATTTTTTTTTGCAATTTATTTATCAAATATAATTATTTAGATACGATTAAATAGTGATGAAATATGAGTAACTACCTAATATTTTTCGATCTTACCGATATAATAATAATAAAATATATATATTATATATATATGAACTGGTTATTGAAATAAAAAATAAAAAGATCTCCGAATAATAGTTTTTCTCACAAAAGAAGCAACTTGATAAAAAAGGGGGAAAAAACTGAACTGGAGACAGGTGAATTCGAACCAGGGTCGCCCGAGTCGCCTTGAGTCGAGACCATCCCGCCTGAGCTATCGTTACCTAATAATTAATGGCGAATATTACATTCCTATTCTAATTATAGGAGTTTTTAATTGCATGAAAACTAATAAGACGACATTTTCTAAAAATGGATCCAAGCTAAATCGATTCACCCCGGAAACGCTCTGCACACTAAACGGGTTGGCGGATAATTTCCCTACCATGACCATGAGTAACGATCGTTATCAAGTATCTATGATAACAACTGGAACTGACGGCTTTACGTGCTTTCCGAGGCACGGTGGGAGACCCACAAGGACATACACCTAGACCGGAAAATATTTGTACAAATACAAATATCTGTCCCGAACAGGAATCGAACCCGCGACCGCCGCCTGCGCGCAGCGTTTAGGCGACTAATCGCACCACTACATTAGAACAGTCGTCAATTACTTTTTTTTATACTTCTCTTTTAGGAAGTCTTTACATCCCATTTTATAAATCTATATCTGTAAAAACTACACATCATAAATAAAAAAGAAACAAACGCCTGTACGTAAATCGCTCCCGTCACAGTATAATATGGTAATGTGGTAGGTACTACGACAGTTTTCGTTTTATTGCATAATGGTGTTTAGAGTATTAATTACCATCTTGTATATATTTTTGTATATTTTCTACGTATTTTATAACAATACACTAATTTCTATGGTACCGTAATGAACATACAATATTATTCTCATAAAATATAAATACAATTTTTGCACGAATAATACAATATTATTGAATTGTAACTTATAACTCTGCAAATAAGACTCAATTTCAAAATGAAGTTTTATATTTATTTTATTGTTATTTATTATAAGTATATTTAATATCTGAATGACCAATCTTTTTTTTGGTAAATCGTGTTTTGAGATATTATAAATAGATACGATTTACATACTTACTGATGAAATATGATTAATATTTTTCGATCTTACCGACATAATAATAATAAAATATGAACTGGTTATTGAAATAAAAAATAAAAAGAGCTCCAAATAATAGTTTTTCTCACAAAAGAAGGCACTTTAGGATAAAAAAGGAAAAAACTGAACTGGAGACACCAGGATTCGAACCCGGGTCGCCGAGTATCTCGACTCAAGGCGCGAGTCGCCTTGAGTCGAGATCATCCCACCTGAGCTATAGGTATACTATAATACGACATTTTCTAAAAATGAATCCAATCCATATGCTAGATATATACGTGTGTAATATTATTGAAACTGTAAAATAATCAAATAAATGACAATCTATTAGAGCTTTCAAACATAATATGTATATGTATGTTTGTCCTTACATTTCTCCGAAAATATGCGACCGCTCATTTTACTGGCTTACATTTATTTCAACATAGGGAACAAGTTTCATTAAAATAGTTTTAATAGTTTTTAAGATTTGGACAAGTGTTCGTTGTGTTGGATAGTCCATTTACAGAGGAAGGCTATAGGCTATATAACATCACGCTACGACCAATAGTAGCTGAGCATTCATAAGAAACATTACAAAAACGGGAAAAACATTATTTTTTGAGAGATTCCGTTACGTAAGCTGCGCAAACAGTTAAAGTTATGCAAAAATTATGTAAGTACAACGGAATTGATTAACATTAAAAGTTCAAAAAAAAAAGTCCGCGACAGCATATATCTATCTCTTGAGGTTGACTCAATATAACCATTTTTATAGTAATCAAGTATGTTCTAAAATAATGTGTTATTTGCGAAGGTGGTTTTATAGACATGATATAAATCCTTATCCAAATAAATCTTCATCACAAATATGCCTTTTTGAACGAAATTGTCCTTAACATCATTTGATTTCAATGAATTATCTTAGAAGATATCATAGTTTTAAAATAACTCCGCAACGAAATAATGATCATAAAAAATTAAAAGGTGATTTTATTGCATTTGTATTAGCCAGGCATAATCCTTAGGAATACAAAAATACTTCATCAACGAGGCAACTATATGAAAATAAACTTTGTCTTTTATAGCATTTAATTTGAACGCATAATTTAGAAGATAATGTAAAATCATATGAAACTATGTAGTCACGCCGCGCGCAGACACAAGTCGCCTGAGTTATCGTTTGCTGTAACAATTAATGAAGCACATGGACAAACATTTAAACATAGGTACCTAGAAATCGATTTATGTCAAGACTTCTTTTCACGCGGAGAACTATAATATGTTGCCTAATCGAGATCAGGTTGCGGAGAAAACCAGTATTTTCTTCTCCTTGGTTGGTTAATATTGGTTTTAAAATATTTAAGTACGTTTTTCCTTCAAATTAACGCGGGTGAAACCGCGGGGCACAGCCATATTAGTAAATAAAAAACGCTGTTGTTATTGTGTAGATTATTACTGTACTGTATTGTATCTGCCTGTAAACAATCCACTGCTGAGCGAAGGCCTCTTCTCCATAAAGAAGAAGGGTTGGAGCTTAATCCACCACGCTGCTCCACTGCGGGTTGGCGGATAATTTCCCTACCATGAGTAACGATCGTTATCAAGTGTCTATGATAACAACCGGAACTGACGGCTTTACGTGCTATCCGAGGCACGGTGGGAGACCCACAAGGACATACACCCAGACCGGAAACAAATATTAGTACAAATACAAATTTCTGTCCCAAACGGGAATCGGACCCACGACCGCCAGCGGCGCGCGGCTTTGAGGCGACTACTCGCACCACTAGACCAGAACGGTCGTCAATTTGTTTTTTTTTTAAACCAATATAACCTATTGTAAACATTGTAAACATTTGGTAAATATAGTTTTTCTTTGTTAGAATAAATAATTAAACGTTGACCAGTCAGAAAATGCAGCTGCAATTGTCAGAACTTGTATATTAAAAATAATATTTCTTTATATTACATAATTACCTACTTCAAATCACTCAATAATATGGTATCACCTCAATTATAAGCAATTTCATAAATTTTAAGATTTCTTTTTCAATCCCGGGATTCCCGACCGATGTTTCCCGGGATCGAGAATGGATATTTTCCGAAACCCTAATCAGAAATCACAGACGTTCCGTAGGTACTAAAATACGTAAAATTCAATAATCTATTTCAAAGTAATTTATTGGTGGATTAAAAAAAAATGCAGTGATTGATTAGTTTTGATCTATATTTTAATACCATTACGTTGAATATAATATTAACAACATCATAAAACTTCTCCAAGATCGTTATCATGTCTATGATAACAACCGGGACTGACGGCTTTACGTGCTCTCCGAGGCACGGTGGGGAGACCCACAAGGACATACACCCAGACCGGAAACAAATATTTGTACCAATACAAATATCTGTCACGAGCGGGAATCAAACCCGCGACCGTCGGCGCGCGACGCAGCGACTACTCGCACCACTACACCAGAATGGTCGTATATAAATTATTATATGATTTATATGTAAATAAATTAATATATAATAAATGAATTAAATGAAGACGTATAATAATAGTTTAAAATTAAAATCCATTAATCAGACATAATTGAATACACATTCAGTAAGTAAAACTTGTAAAAACAACAAAGAATTAATTCGGAGCGAAACTGCGAAAGTAAAACATTACACGTTCATATCGGCTGCGTTGCTATCGCCATCGACATATACACTAAAATACCGAATAGACGAGCGCGGGACGCGGTATGAAGCGGGAGGAGTATTATATCCGAACTAAATTAAAAAAAAAATACAAAACAAAACGAGACAGTTTTTGTTGCAATGCCATCTAGTTCAATTTGATAGTAAACAATTCGTCATTTATGTAAGAACCACAGAATTTGGATAACAACTCTGATGTCAGTGTGTGCGTGAGTGTTGCGTATATACAGTAATCGATATGACAGATATTATTATTAGACTATTTCACTAAATGGCTCCGTTTTAAAGTAAACTAATGATGTGATAAAATAAAAGGCATTGATATACATGCGCTAAGTGTAATATTTTTAAAATCTGTGCATAGCAACATTGCAAAAATATCAAAAACCTGTCGAAAGCCCGAACAGCGCCATCTAGCGGGAATATGTCCATGAGGAGACGTTGTAATGACCCTTAAGTACGATTGTCTAAACATACGCAAAAAGAGTTTATCCAACTGAAAATAAGATTAATACCATATGAAAGGGTAAATTAACAAATTAATGAAAATAATATACATATATAAATATATATTTATTCATTTTATATACATTTATTATAACTAATCGGCGAAATATTTTACATTAAACTTTTCACAATAGTCAATTTCAGATGTGCACAAATATTTCATTAGGAATGTTGATAAATTATGTAATTATTATTATCTGACAATTATCATTTATTTTTTAAATATTATTTTTCAATATTCATAGAGCAACATTACTTTCGCACCGCACCATAGGTGCGCGCGCACCGAAAAAGTAACGAGGTCATTCAATAGTAGGTTTTACCTCTCATATTTTTCTCATACCGGGCGCCTTATATATGAAAATCGATTCTTAAGGAGTAAACTCCAAAAATTCAACTCCCCCCTCATTCCGCCATTTGCGGGCGCCATTTTGAAAATTTATATAGCCTATGTCACTACTACAATTTAGACAAATCAAACGACACCTCATATGTCAAAAACCGTCCAGCCGTTTGGGCTGTAGGGCGTGCCAAAGAAATGGCCATACATACATACATACATACATACATACATACATACATACAAACATACATACATACATACACTCGAAAAACATAACCCTCCTTCTGTCGCAGTCGGGTAAAAAAGAATATTTAATCAACATAATTTACAATTATAAATAGGTACATTTATTTTGTAAGTTTCTAAAATGTCTTTAATGTTTGAGCCTCTTTTATAATATATAGTGGTAATGAATTCCAAAGACGACAAGCTTCAACAGTAAAAGATTTAGAGTAAATGGATGAAGAATTGGTTGGGATCTTTAGGATAATATTATCATTCGAGCGTAGTGATCGTTCACGAGTGCCACAAAGAAACCCAAACTGATTTTTAAAGTAAGAAGGTGCAGCTGGCTTGAATGTTGTTGGGACAATTTTTTTTTTTTTTTTTTTTAATATTTACTTTATAGCAGTTACTTATTCATAACTCTTAGTATCTGATACACGTTATTTTAGCTTTATCAATAAAAAATAATATCAGACCCATGTATATAAGTTTGTATTTATGATTTATCTAAATCTCATGAAAAAATGATAATTATAAAAAAATACAAGAAATTGCTTTCGCTTAATATATTGAAGTTAAATAACATCCATGTCATACATGTCACGTCAAATATGACATTATACACTATATTATAATAATATCATTTTACTGATGTTTTAATTGACGTAATTATTATAAATGCTTATTCCGTACAGACAATCTGGCGTATAATACAAAACAATAAAGTATATAGTAATACTAAAGTGAAATCGGGGAAAAATTAAACAATGATAACCTTGATGGCGAATGTATCTCAACCTACTGTTACCTTATTATTAAAAACAACGATAGATATTGACCTACAAAATATAGACACAATAGAATATTTAATGTCTAACTAGTTCAATTAATTTGATAATATAGAAATTAATACATAAATAATTTATTTTATTTTATTCTTTTTATTTATTTATTTTACGCTTTTATTAAAATAATTAGAATTAGAAACGTGACAATAAGTATGTTTTTATTTCAATATAATTATAATAAGAATAAATGGGTATATAATTAGAATAAATGGTGAAGTGACTAACAATTTTATATGAGTAACCATATCAAAAGAGCCTTCTCAATTCTACAACCTAGTATTTTCTCGTGACGTCATCCACAACGATTTTACTTTCTCATATATCCTGTCTGTATTCACGTTGAATAACCTATATCTTACAAAATTGCGTACTATATAGAGATACTTTGAAGATTGTGGAAGGAACCCTTTTCCATTCCATAATATATATATTGTTTTGCGGTTAGGGTGTGTGTGCCTAATAGACGAATAGTGACAAAGAAACCCACTGACTTCGTTTATACAAAGTTAATTTTGTATTTATAATATTTCATTGTACTACAAAATTGAAGATTAAAAATTTTATAATGGAACTATTTCGTTACGATATGTTAACTTGAAAAGTATATTAAGGCTACGACCTACTACGATGGAACTTTTTGACTAAGCGGAGGCGCTGCTGTTCCCTATGGTTTCAATAAGCTTTACAAATTCTGGTGCATTGTTTACTAATGTTTCGTTAAATTGTTTTATATAAAAAATAGTAATCCGTCAAATCCAGCATAATAAACAGAACCTTACCAATTTTTTGTACAAAAACATACGTGGAAAAACATAATTGATTGACCAACTGTTCTACTACTAAATAAAATCGTTTTATGGTTTTTATATGGAATAAAATCTGAATAATACATAATTGGATGATTACATGATACATGGAGTAATTACAACTTTAAGGAAAAAAAGAAAACATATCAAAAATATAATAATTCAATGCTTAGTTTCTGTACTCCTAAGGTAAAAATTCGAAATTACTCGAAATTATTCGAATTATTAATCAATAAAATGCCAATATGTTTAGCAATAATTTTAATAATAATTAATATTATTATAATTAATATTATTATAATACTTACCGAATAAACTTGTACTACTTGTTTTAGTGTTTCTTAACTCAAAAGGTGCAAAACTGGAGACTATTACTAAGACTTTGCTAACCTTCCCTCTGTATAGTATATTGCTTATGTCAATCCCTGTGTCAAGTTAGCATCTGAAGATGCTATGAGTCCTAATATGTAGATGATTGAAATTTTTATAGTAAAAGATGTAATAATATAGCCGCTATATGCTGTTGGACTTAAGCTTATAGTAATCGTGACTGTTTTTTATTATTTTAAAGTATTAGTATTGAAAATATAAATAATACTGTACCAGAAAACTTTAGTTGTTTTTTTTTTTTTTCATTTTTTTTAAATATTTAAATATAATTACCAGTCACCAAAATTATAATTTGACTTTAAAACTTTACTTATTTACTTTTTTCATCAGCATTTAGCAGTATTGAATTTAATAAATACACTCTTAAGATTAACTCTAAAATTGGAACTTAGAAATGTAAACTGTCAACAACCATATAATATCTCATTTATTATTTGCCCATCTTAAACGGTTTGATGGATCTTCGAGAATACATTATCAATCATTCCAAACCCTGGAACGTCACAGGACCCACTGAATTTTTCACAAAATGGGTTTTCGCCTCGAATATATTGAGATTAGAATCGTCAAGGCCTTGTCACACGCAATGTCGTGAATGAAAAGGGCTTACAACTTACTTCGAAGGATGAGTTATGCAGTTTGACCCATATGAATTATTAGCATTAATATTGTCGTTTTATTTTTAAATTTTTACGTCCTGCATTATCAATCGTTTTGTTTTAGGTTTTGAATTAAAAGACGATTTTTTTCTTAGGCTCTGATAGTAAGTTCTAGTCAATATTATGGAAAATAAAAATATTGATATATCGCTCATTTGGAGCTACAGTGACACAAATGCAAATTAGTTAACTTTACACCAGATCAGAATAAAGATTATTTCATTGTTCAAAAGAAGACTCTGAAGCATTATTACGGCTAATTATTATTTTAAAATTGTTTTTTTTATATCTGGATATTGTGGTATTTTCACTGCTAACGTAGATGTTTATGCATAGTATTTTGGCATTAATAAGTCATTTTCGCGTATTTTTGCAAATCAGAGTAAGTATCTACGCACAAACATGAATGTTCCATCAACAAAAGATGAAATAAAATGTACATTTCGATTTAAAAACATCTTGTAAAATAATAAATGTTTATGTGTATTAGAATATATTTGTAATATTTATAAAAAATAAATAAATACGAAAACGTTAAAAGGATATTCCTCATAAATTTTTACTCACAACGTAAGCCTTATGAAAGTAATGCATCTTTATTAATGTAACTGGCTTAGAAGCCGCACGAACCACTTGACCTGTCTCTAAACCGCTTAGTTTTAAAACGAAAGTGTTATCCTTTGACTAGAGTGGAAAATCTTAGACGGTTTTAACGCTTATGCGAACGGCTTAAGCGCTTAATTTCGTTCAAGACATTATTGAATTTCATTTTTGTGAAAATTTTCTTATAACATATTGCAGTATTGTAATATGATTTCTTTTACTCGAAGAAAGAAATATATTGACGTTTCCATTTATTTATTAAGTACATTCTTCAATTCCTTATTTAATAAATCTAAAGAACTCAGCAGATATAACAAGTGAATATCAACTAAAAGGTCGCCGGTTTTAATTCAGTTTAGCTACTATTGTTGCTACTCAGGTTCAAAAATGACGGTTGATCCGTTTCTTCAACGAATCTTCTCATTTCATGTTTAATTACGTAAAGACAAGCCGAGCTTAGCACCTTCTTATTAGATCATTAGTGTATTACAATATTTTTGTACTGAGAGGAAAGGTTTCACAATTGTTTTTTAATTATTTTTTTTCATACAGTATTGGTGCATTGTTCCATCTGTGTATTCATATAAATAAATAATAAATAAATATGTTTAACAGACACACACGGTCGTCTGTTCCTAAGGTAGGCAACTTAATGCCTGTGTTTTAGGTAACAGCCGACTGATATACATTTTTTTTAAATAGATATACATATATAAATAAACATATATTACACCCAGACTCGGGGCGGGAATCGAACCCACAACCCTTGGAGCAGAAAACAGGGTCATTGCAAACTGCGCCAACGGATCATTCAAATATACTGTCACAGTTATATGAAAATCGGCATAAATTAGCTGTTATTTATTTATTTAATATAATACACCAGCGATATACTTTATAGTCATTAATAATTTTTATTACAGTGTCTAGTCCGAATAAAATTACCATTACAGGTTTACACAACGTTAGTTAGTTATTGGTGAGTAATAGAACTGGAAGCCAGTATCCTGTTCCTCATCTACTCTTTTTGACACCCATTCAACATAAATGGCTGTAAAAACAATGCCATCAAAAACATAACTTGTAAAAAAAAACCAAGTCTCGCAACTGACTTCTTCTTCCGTAAAAAGTTGTGAGATCCATGTAATACCAAGTCAGCTAATTTATTCAAACCCTACTTAAGGGTTCTTCTGTTTTAAGTTATTACGTTAGTAGCTAACCTAACAACATCGTATAGTGATCATATTAATATTAAAAATCTTTGATGTTTTAAATAAATAGACTGACTTGGCAATCGCACTAAACAATCTAATTTAATATAATATTCCTATGTGTTACTTCTTAGATACATTGTTTTCATGTAAACTTACTATATATTATACTACTTCTTTAATATCAACAACGTATTTTCTTAAAGCCTTCGCTAGGTCTAAATGGTCTAATCCCTTGGTGCGGACACACAATGCGTAATGTGCGCTTTAAGCAGAGTGCTGTTCGTCGTGCACTGCTTTCTCTTGACGTCAAGAAGTCCAGTGGTCCTGATGGTATTCCAGCTCTCGTCCTTAAGACGTGTGCTCCTGAATTGACTTCGGCTTTAACGCGTTTATTCTCACTCTCTTACACCACAGGTACAGTGCCGTCTTCGTGGAAGATAGCAGTTGTGCACCCTATCCCTAAGAAGGGTGACAGCACAGACCCATCTAATTACCGGCCAATTGCGATTACCTCCTTGCTTTCTAAGGTGATGGAGCGGGTAATTAATACCCAGCTTCTTGGTTACCTGGAAGATTGCCAGCTAATAAGCGACCGACAATACGGATTTCGTCGTGGTCGAAGCGCTGGCGATCTTCTAACGTACCTAACACACCGCTGGGCAGCTGCCATTGAAAGCAAGGGGGAAGCTATGGCAGTCAGCCTTGATATCGCAAAGGCCTTCGATCGGGTCTGGCATAAAGCTCTTTTAGCGAAGCTACCATCTTACGGCCTCCCCGAGGGGTTGTGCAATTGGATAACCAGTTTTCTTGATAGGCGTAGCATTATGGTCGTTGTCGACGGATTGTGCTCGAAAACCATGCCTATCAACGCTGGAGTTCCTCAAGGCTCAGTGCTCTCACCCACACTGTTTATTCTGCATATCAACGATATGTTGCAAACCAACAATATTCGTTGCTATGCAGATGACAGTACGGGTGATGCCTTTTACACTGGACGAGCTAATATCCCTCGGGCGGAAGTGGAGGAGAGGAGATTACAACTTGTGAATGAAATCGAGACTTCCTTGGAGCAAGTCTCCGAATGGGATAGACGCAACCTCGTCCAATTTAACCCCTCGAAGACACAAGTTTGCGCGTTTACCGCAAAGAAGACCCCCCTTACTATAGCGCCGAGTTTCCAGAACATAACCCTAAACATCAGAAAAAGTATTGGGATCCTTGGCGTTGACATCACGAACGAAGTCCAATTCCGGGGTCACTTGGAGAGCAAAGCCAAACTGGCTGCAAAAAAGCTAGGGGTTCTGAACAGGGCGGGCCGGTACTTCACGTCGGGGCATCGGCTTCTGCTTTATAAGGCCCAGGTGCGTCCTCATGTGGAGTATTGTTCACATCTTTGGGCAGGTGCCCCTCAATATCAACTCCAACCATTTGACTCCATCCAACGCCGGGCAGTTCGCATTGTCAACGATCCCATACTTACGGACGGTTTAGAACCCTTAAGTATAAGGAGAGACGTTGGCTCCCTGTGTGTTTCATACCGTCTGTATAATGGGGAGTGTTCTGAGGAACTCTTTGACATGGTGCCACCTTCACGTTTTTATCACCGCACCCTTCGCCGAAGGACTAAATTTCATCCACACCACTTGGATGCCTGGTTTGCAACCAATGTGCGAGCTTCGCGCGCATTTTTGCCGCGCACATGTAAGCTGTGGAATGACCTTCCTCCTGAGGTTTTCCCTGAACGCTATAATTTGGGGGTTTTCAAGTGTCGTGTGTACAGACACCTTTTCCCTAAAGGCCGGCAACGCACTCGCAACTCCCCTTGTGTTGCGGATGTCCATGGGCGACGGTAGCCATTTAACATCAGATGGCCCGTCTGCTCGTTTGCCCGCATTGTAATAAAAAAAAAAAATGAGCTTTTCTTATTTTTGTAGATATTCTACCTCTTTTTCTTTTCCGATACGATACAGATATATAATTTGATTGTCATGTCATACATATTGTGATCTCAAGTTGACAACTTGAAATACTTGACAAGAGAGATGAATGAAGAATGTTTAGCCGGAAACAGTGTTTTCAGATTGCTGTCGATTTTTTACACCTAAGCTTCCATAAAAATAAACTTTTAAAAATATTTAAAAAAGTGAATGTATACTTATGTACGTACGTAAAAAGTTATACTTCTGTAAACAGACCCTGAAAACCCACTAAAACAAAGTACTCGTCAAGACGAATCAAAGGAGCCAAAACTCGATTGGGGTGCGTCGTTTTATTACAGAGTTCCTATGACCACCTTCTAGGTACATCATCAAACCCTGGTTACCATTGAAAGACAAACTTACTCGTCTAGAGGACTCAAACGGGCCCAAAATCCTTCCTTTGGCTACCTTCTAGCTCCTCCATCAAATCAGCACCATGTAATCATAATATTGCATTATCACATGATTTACTATTATTTTGGATCAAATTTAATTTGCAAGATTTGATGACAAATATCGAGACAGGTGAAACAAAATAAAAGCTTGTAAAAAGTGAGTTGACACATCCAGCGCAATGAAGTAAGTTAGCGCAATTGCGCGGCGCCTACTACTTAGCTTTATGTTGTCGGTTTTTTGTCACAGAGTACACGCGCATCGTATAAAAATTTACTCTCATCAAGAAGTTATAGCTTTAAAATACCAAAGTTATTTTGAGTCCTTATTTTCTATATTTATTTTTATTTATTTAATGTTAATATACATTAATTAACAGTTATTGCTGTTATGACTCACTTAATCAATCAGGTGCATTCTAATAATGACATAATTATATGAACTCAAAAATGATGATCACGCTGGCGAAATGGTGCGCGCTGTTGTATATTAAGCGGGAGATCCCGGGTTCAATCCCCGGCAGAGTAAATTTTCTTTCTCTGATCTGCTTTGGTGGGAGTCTTTGGTAGTGGCTAGTTACCATCCTATCGGCAAAGACGTGCCGCCAAGCGATTGAGCGTTTTGCTACAATGTAGTGTCGAAACCGATTAGAGGGATAGGTTTAATATAGCTGCCAACTGAATAAAATAAAATAACTTACGTACGGGAAGCGTGGAAGCCGTGGAGCGGGCAAATCACCTCAGCCAGTCGCGGTTATGATTTATTAGTGTTCTTTAATACTTTGCGTGATTTTGGTACAGCTACATAAGACATGTCCCATTCTTGCTTTTTCATTCCGTTGACCATTTTACAGGTTACCTTTGAAGATAATTATATCTAGGTACCTATCTACACCTATTATTCCACAATGTTATACTTGTACGGGTACATTGATTCATTCACTGCAAATGTAACTTTGTAATCCTATATATTTATATAGGATTACAAAGTTATTTATGCAGTTGGTGTATCTAGAAAACTGGACCGAAATTGCAAAATATTTGAATTTTTCCTTGGTTTATATACTAAACACTAATGGTATTCTAAATTTGAAGCTTTTATGTCTGCTAGAAGTGCCTTAGAGTTTTGATGATCGGTCAGTCAGTGAGTGACAAAATTCGAAACTTTGACTAATTATAATTCTTAAACTACTGGTTCAAATTGAATGAAATTTGAAATATACCGTGTTTATACAATGCCTGCTTGGGTATTGAAAATTCAGACTTCTAGTTTTATCCACAACGAAGTTATAGGGGGTCGAAAATGGCCTGAGTTGCTTCGAGAAAAGATAGTACGGCCGTGCCACTTTTTTTTTTTTGCTCGACTTGGCGGAGGCACTGCCGTGCCTCCAGATATGACTTGACACGTCGTGGGCAGGTCTTTTACAAGTTATTAACATTAAAAAAAATTTTGAATATATTTTAATGTTGAATTGCCTAACAACAAAGGTATTAGTTCCATATAGCTGAAGGTGAAATGACGAATATTTATAGGCGAAGATACATATAATATAGATTATTATGTGTGTGCCTTCAAAATCAAAGTAAAGCATTCCATGTATTTTATATTTAAAAATAAATGTTAGTATAATCAAGAATCTACAGGGAAGTTCTAACAAAGCGTAGCAGTAAAATGAAAACGAGACAGCCACAATAAAATAAATAAAACTAACAATAAATGAACCGTAACTGAAAAACAAGAAAAGCATTTCGAATTACCATTCTTTTACTTTGGATATCTAATAGAAAGGAAAAACAGAATTGTTTAAGTGAATCACTTATCGAATAGTAACAGCACTTTGAAGTTTTTTGTCTGATTGTATGGTCGTTATTGTGAAATATCTATTCGTATTACATTACTTGAACTATCTATCAATCTAATAAATCTTTAGAAATAAATAAATTTGAGTGTATATTTATAATACGAAACAGCTTTATACGAAATTCATATGAGTGATGTTATCACATACTTAAATTAAGAAAGCGTATCAAAAGTTGTGTCTACTTATATGTTCTGGCTAATCTCCGAAACGACTAAATCGATTTTGACTTTGAATGGCTAGCAATTAATTTTATATGAAATAACAGAGGATACTTTATAATGTTAATATAAGTGTGTAATAATGTAATAATGCAGTAAAATGTAAGACATTGTCAATATTGTTTACACTTTCATCTCAGTAAAATACTCATACTAGGATATAATCATTTTCACATACAACTATGCAATTTAATAAATAAATTTAACTGTAAATATGTCAAATATAAATATTTAATAAAATACAAGACTAAGTTTTAAGGCTGTTTGCTAAACAAGCCGATGCTATCTAGAAGAAAAAAAAAAAACATTGATGTCGACGTTCCATTGAACCGAGCTGCTTAACCAACAGCACAAATGATTAAAATTAGTTTATTTTATTTGTCCTGACTGATTGACAGTTTGATTAGATGATTGAATAAGTAATAGATTTACCACCACCGAAGATAAGATATAGAACCTAGACAAATAAAATTTGAACAGTGAGGCTCATTCACAAAATAGCGGTTCCCCGAAACATTTCACAACGGGAACAACAATTAGATTTAATCGCTCGTGCGGCTATCCCAACCCTATCAAAAAACCGCTTCGGAAGCTGATCGAGAGAAAAGTAACACCAACGGAGTCTTAACGAACCGTCCAATACACCACGTCCACAAAGCTATTCAAAGATCAAATAAAATCAACGCACTTACCCTACGAGCGAAGGGCGATCCAACCTATCTATGCTATATCTTAACGTCATGAGCTGACAGTTACTAAAATGACTTAGATAAATAGGGTACTTACCGAAATGTGAAAAGACGTCCCACATCGTTGAGAACTTCGATGACAATTTAGAAATAGTAGCCGCCACCTCAGTCGAAGCCACCAAAGACTTAAAAGAAAAACTAGCTCGCCGCTTTGACGAAAAAGTCAGATCTAAGGTACGCACCATGGCCTCCATTCTAGTAAATGGTTCTAAAGAGGCCACAAATTACAACCGTCTAACGATGGACGAAGCCCATACGAACCACTTTGGAGCCATAGTAATAGTGGCGAGGCTGTAGGGGTCAGGTGAAGTTATTCTTATTGGAGACGTCAACTAGTTGTTTTATATTGACAGAAAATCTTTTCGAAATAAGATACTGCACAGTGCACAACTTAACTGACAACAAATATCACGCGGGAGTTATCTTGCACATATCAGAACCACATGGATGTTCCATATGCCATCGTAGAGGTATTCAAAAATATCTATTCGTCCAACCCCATCGTTCACTCCTTGGGCGGGGATAGGTACATTGGTGCACAAATATCGATGAATAAACGAGAAACACTGTACTTGGATATATACGGGAAATCCTGTACTTGGATATATACAGAAGGAGTAGAAACTATAGTTGAACCAAGGATACGAAGACGGTGAAGGATCGCGGATCATGATCATCCACGAAATGCAAAGACAGGCCTATGGCGAGGTCATAATTGTCCAGACCAAGAACGAGATGCTCCCAATACACGATAGTGTGCTTCATGTGGTAGTCGCGATCACTAGGCATACGAACACTCGTGTTTACTACGACAACGATGATGACGACGAAATTGGCAGGTTCATAGCCCAAGCGATGGATTCCTCAACGAAAACCATTCTGAAGCACAGTTCTAAGGTTATCGTACACAAACACAATATTTCAGTTTGAAGAACGGAGCATAATTTCTGGAACACTGTATAAATTCCGTAGAGGGGGCAAAGGCTATGCAATAAAAATAAATTTATAGTATAGTGTAGTGTGTAAATAAGTAATGTGTAATAAACAAAAAAAAAATTGTTATTAAAATGATTAAAAAAATTAACCTTGAGCTACAGAAGAACAGACACACACAACAAACATACACACACCTCATAAGCCACGCATAACACACGATAGCGGAATAAAGTTTTTTTTCATTTATTAGGATTAACGTGTAAATCGAAAAACCTCTAATAAAAATAAAGAAACTGTGAATTTCTTATTCAAATATATTTTCATCGAATAAAAGGTACTGTAATGTAAAAGACTTTTAAAACTTTGAATCAACTGATTTCAAAAGTTTTGATCACTTGCGACTTTTCAAATGTTTCAACTTGGTGATGTATCTCGGGAAACAGGATTTATGCCAATCTAAATTACCAGCTATTTAAAATGTTTTATTACGATTCACAAAAGAAACTTTACAAATTTACTTTTTTAAACGTCACCATTAACAAGACATTAATATCTTGTATATAGAGTAGTAAAAAAATCCAGATTAATCATAATTCGTCCGTAGGATAATGCTCGTCGCAAATTATGAGATGTTTTAGATTTTATTAGGTTCGTTTTGAAACTATATTTAATATACAAAATTTTTGGTAAGGCAAATTTTATTTCGATATTTAGTTTTTATTATTTTTAAAGTTTAAAAATTTAAAAAAAAACGGTCGTTTCATCGAAAAGTTGTTTTTAATTCATTTACGAAGTATAGTGTACGAGACAACCGAAAGGGACAGCTATAGACGGTTTCTACGGGACGGATATGACGGTCAGCCAATAGAAATCGTATAAATTGCGGTACCATTTCGGGTATCGCAGGTCATTCTTCACTAGACCATTGTACAGAAAAGGTCATTCTTCACTAGACCATAGTACAGAAGAGATTGCTAATAGAAGCTAGCCAACGTTCTGCTCCTCACAAGCGGGAAAATCTTCAACAATTAATTGGCGTTTCACTGACGTACACCTTCACTGAACACACGGCGAACCTAGAACCAGCGCACCCCTTCGAAATAGAAAATACCGGCCTTAGGAAACAGACGTCGAACCAAAAAATACAGTCCACTTCGCATTTCTTCGACTAGTGTCCGGTATATATAGTAATATTTAAATAGCTTTAAAATACCTGCATATTTGTTTGAGTTAAAAAAAATATATATTTACAAACATGGACGGATAACTGAATGAAAATATGTTTGTTACTATTTAACGCTTCAACTACAGTACCGCTTTATATAAACTTAACTTTAAATGATAGGTTACTTTTTAGGGTTAATAAATTATCTACTTTAAGCCTCAAAATGTTCATGTTAAAATTGCAGGACTTTGCTTATATTTAAATATTCCAATGATCGTGCAGATCTAACATCCAAATTAAAAATAAGTTTTTGAATATATATATATATATATATATATTGGTAAATAAGCAATTTACATAAATCGTAGTGCAAGTTGAAAGTTTAATAACAGTAATTTCAAATTTAACCTAATACTACAGCTAATGCGATTGTATTACACGAAATCGACTTACTACAAGCTAAAATTGAGGATTACCTAGAAACCTGGATTTTCCACAATAATGAAACTTTGATAACATTGTAACTTTATAATAACTTTTACTTTAAATTTATATAATACATATTTTTAGGTATTTCATATTAGTATTTTAAAAATATGCTTAAATATTATTCATTATAATAATTCGTGGGAAGCGATTTATGTTATAATAAAAATTAAGGTTAAATGGCCTCGATCTAAACAATATGCAATAAATTAATGAAAGATTTCAAAAATAACATTTTGTTAATTTATGTATAAATAATAAATATTTCGTATTAGTGTCGGTGGTAGCTTTAGTTGGAAATTGGCAATTTCAATTGTTTTGTAGCCAACTCTAATGACATATAGTATTATATATATATATATATATATATATATATATATATATATATATATATATATATATATATATATATATATATATATATATATATATATATATATATATATACTCACCATTCGAAAAAAAAAAACCTTGCATACGTTGATAAGGTATGTGACACACAGAATTGATGCGAAGTCAATATATTTATTTCGCTAATGCCTCTAATACACTCGTATTAGAGGCATTAGCGAAACCACAAAACCATGGGGTTACACCAAACCACCACAAAACCACAAAACCATTTAACCGGTGGGAGGGATGCGCTGTGCCGCGCTCCCGGCTGCATGGGTACCACCATCTTGCTTATTTCTTCCGTGAAACAGCTTTGCTGTATTTCGGAAAGAAGGGCAAGACAGGCAGTGTAATTACTGGCACCGAGACTTAACATCATATGTCTCAGGATAGGCAACACATAAATGAGTTGGCTGGGCTAGTTCCAGGTAAACTAGTTTATGTTCATGGGCGACGTCGACCACTTACCATCAGGTGGCACGTCTGCCAGTTTGCCTATTCAACTAACATATAAAAAAAAATGTATTACTAGGTTTTTTTAAACTAAATATTAAGTAATTATATATAAGTTAAATTCTATGCAGTCCAGTAACAGTAATTATATTCAATTTAAAATGATAAACGGCACTGCCTAATATTATAATATTTTTGTCTAAAATATAATTATATATATTTAGTTTTAAGTACTAAATGTTCCTTTAATACAACAGAATGTGTGTCGCATACGTTTATAAAACATTCTGAAAATTTTCACAGAACGTTTTTCCTTTGTAGTAAAAGAATTCTTTCAAGTGAATTCGTAATTTTACAAAATAAGTCAAAGGAAGGTATGACATAATTAAAGAATTCCTTGACAAATAAAATATTTCACCTCACATTTTATGATAATCATTAGGTTTGAATCGTGGTTTTTTTTATTAAAATGATTAGATCTTACCTGTCTTAATTACAAACCAAACAAATATAATCTCTGAATAAAACTAACACATTGATTTGTATGAAGTTCCAAACTGTAATTAAAAAAAATTGTGTGTGTCAGCTCCGACGCACGACTGGAGTTTACTCCTTAAGTACGATTGTCTAAACATACGCAAAAAGAGTTATCCAACTGAAAATAAGATTAATACCATATGAAAGGGTAAATTAACAAATTAATGAAAATAATATACATATATATATATATATATATATATATATATATATATATATATATTTATTTATTCCTTTTATATACATTTATTATAACTAATCGGCGAAATATTTTACATTAAACTTTTCACAATAGTCAATTTCAGATGTGCACAAATATTTCATTAGGAATGTTGATAAATTATGTATTTATCTGACAATTATCATTTATTTTTTAAATATTATTTTTCAATATTAATTAGATCAACATTACTTTCATTTTTAATTACAGCTGACATGAACATTGCTCATATAAAAAGCTCTAAAGAAAAACAAATTAAATGTTTAAAAAAATGTATACATTTCAAGAATAATCAAAAATAAAAATGTATGAAAGTCGACCTATGCATGTCCACCTTAATACACTCACAACCAAATTAGAAAGTTGCGCACCGTAGGTGCGCGCGCACCGAAAAAGTAACGAGGTCATTCATCAGTAGATTTTACCTCTCATATTTTTTTCATACCGGGCGCCTTATATATGAAAATCGATTCTTAAGGAGTAAACTCCAATATTTTACATAAAACTAGAAAAACTAAATCTAATGATCATAAACGAGCTTTTTTCGACCTAGAGTCGATTCCTGTGGATCGCCCATTTTGAGTGGAGATCCAGACAACTTCCGTTTATTGAAACTTGTTGAATTATATAAGTAAACTATGAAGCTGTGATGCAAAGAGCTTTGCCATTAACTCCTTAACACAATATTTTATTTAAAAGGTTTTTATACTCCAAAAAATGAGCCAAATGTGTAATTTTTCCCAAGTAGTGTGCCAATCTAGTATCACTCCATCTTATCTTGTAGAGCGTCCTTAAGTAAAAGCGTATTATTACATTACATATACAAACATTATCTCTAAAACGTTTAGAAGCATTTAGTCTAGATGATTTAAGGTGAGGAGTTATGTCAACGGATATTTTATCAAAAAGCGATTCAAAGACATTTACCAAATATTTTTTCTGAATTTAGAATAACGTTATTAACTAATTTAATTTAATTATTAATTTAACTCTATCTGTATTTTTTTACTTTTTCCTATATAAACTATTAATAATCACACGTGCATCTAATTTTATCATCAGAATTAATAATTTTATCTTTAATTTTGATTTAGCAATCGTGAAAACGGCGTTAAAAGTATTAGAACACAGTTTGACACAATCTAGAAAATAACTCCTATTTCCGTTGTTTCGGAATTATAGAGTTTGTATAATTTATTCCTATTCTTATAAATGCCTTCAGTAAACAGCTACTAAATTTAAACTTTGCATTTATGTTAAATGTTTTTAATTTTAATATATGGTAAACTTAATTTACAATCAATTTAAAAATATAACTCTAAAATATATTAGTAGCATGTCCCATCTCTAATGATTAAATTTGTTAAATAATAAAAAATAAGGTCAGTTTGCAATTCTTTATTATTTAGAAACTATTAAATTATAGTAATACAAATTCTGGTAAAAATTCAGAAGAGATAAATAGATAATGAAAAAGAAGAGAAATATAGATTAAGCAGATTCTGTACCAGAATTGTTGTCCTATAAAATGTTGTTAGATATATTTAAGAACTTTTTATATTACATAAAGAGTATTTAGTAACACAAATTTATATATTGCTTATTAAAAAGTTATTTTTAAACAAGTTTTACTAAAAAGATAATAATTTGTTTAGATTAAATAATACTCATAAAAGCTTGAAAATTATAATTTTTGCCTACCAGTTTAATATTAAAAAAAAAGTGTTTTAAATTTCACAAACCCAAGTCAAAAAAATATTAGTTAAGAAGTATAATTCACATGACAATAACCATTATATTTGAGCTGGCCATTTAAAAACACCTCTGTAATCATAAAAAGTGTCTAAATGAGATGTGAACCGCGCGATTAAAAGCTAGCAATTTAGTTAAATGACGGTACATACATACATTAAGAGGGCTGATGTCACAAAGTTGGATGTGGTAGACAAAGTTAGTTTTGTTCACTTAATAATGAGAGTGATACACAAAACACGGAGTAACTTTACATCTGATAAGTTTGAATTATTTACGAGTATTTAGAATTCTGTTTTGTTGTAATTTTTTGTTAATTTTACGTTTGCGTTTTAAAATTATTTTATTGAAAATTTGTTTGTTTGCGTGTAAGATTTTAAATGAACATATTTATTTTTATTACCTAAATTATTTAAAACGGAAAATTAATATCGGGATATTTCCATCTATTTAGCGGCCCAAATGGTCAAATGTGGTCAGTAATTATTACTAATTGGTCAATACTTTGATATTAATTACAGAAGCTTAAAAATTCCAAGGAAATTGATAAAATTTTGGCGGCTCAAATTAATCCGACAAATTAGTTGTAAAATAATTTCAATATATCTCAAAATAGTCAGTTGACCAATTGTGACTTTTGTTTAAAATTAGGTATGTCAGAAATTACTGAAAGATAAATATTTTTTGTCTTTCTTGTAAATAATACATTGTCAGGTATGTTATGTAATTTTACATTACATGGTAACTGATAGGAATAGAGTATTTTTTCATTAGCTACTTTCAGCAGATTAATTCACGAGCACTGGCCTGTTATTTTCTTATTTTAATAACCTAATTGCATTTGTACCGAAGCCAAACAAAATTATAGTATTCTTATTTTATACATTTTTACCTATAAAGTTAATATTGAAATAAAGATTATAAACATTAATGGTTCTAATTTTAAATGATCAAAACATTTATCTTTATGATATAACATTTTCTAATTATGCTTTTCTTCGAAGATTCTAATCTGACTTACAAAAGAAATACGTAATGAGAATAAATTCAAATATAATAAATTCTGATGAAAATTCCTTTCATTTTCTAATTGAAAGTTTGAGTTCATGACCATCATATTATTAGGTCGTAAAGATTGTGACGTAAGGCAATGTATTTAAGACACAATAATGTTCTAAGTTTAAAGTCACACATAAACCTGTACTATCCATCTCTAGAGTTAGTCCCAAGATATAAACGAGCATTTCGAAATCGTGTCAAGGAATAAAATAGCGTAACGAGCCATATTCTAGTAATTCAAAGGATGAGTACTACAAGTCTTTAAATAGCATGACTTCAAAACTAAAAAGTAAGGTAAAAAATATTAATTTTGCTAAATTCACCATTTTATTATTCCCAACGGATGATAATGAAGATGATTTCAGATTTAACATTGCCGAAAATTGTTCCTATGAACATACAAATTTGAATGGTTTTTTTTAAATGTTAGTATTTGAAATACTAATGTATTTCACGATAATTATAGCGGCTCTTAGCGTATCCTAGTTACGTCATCATTACCGTCATTGTGCGTGAAACATTAAGAAAAAAACTTTGTATTCAGCAAAATACCTGTCTCACAAAACGAATACCTTCCACATTTACATTTCTATTTTATACAAAATTCGAATAGTGGAAATACACAGTTTCATACATGAACTTCTTGTATTTGGATAAACGGTTGTTTCTCTGCAGTTGAATGATATTGTGATAATGATAGTGTGTATATTTTTTTATTCTAATAAAATTTACCGAAATAAAAAAATAAAAAAATATTAACCCTTTTTTTTGTGATCTTTTAAAATATTATAACTCAATGTGTTAACCAGTAAGCTACTAATAATTCGAATACAAACAAGTCAAAACAAATAATTCTGTCAACCCTAATTTGCCACGTCCAAACTTTCTTCCATCAATCCCACGTAAAAAAGGGTCTTGTAACCCTTAAAATTAAGGGTATTCCGCCAGAACCCACATTAGAGCTCAGATGCTGTCGTAGTCCCGAATAATTTCTTAATCAAGTTACCTTTGTTTAAGCTAATTGTATCATTTGCCATTCTATTTGGTTTCAGTTACAAAAAGAATTCCGAAAAACATGGCCTTGTAAATTGTTTGTAAACATGTATTGAAATTTATTTTCAGATTTACCATGCAACTTTGTCACATTATTTATGTATCAATCGGAATACGTCGCCTTAATTGTTGTTCACTGTATGAGTTATGGGTTATTTGTGTACGAAATTTATAATTGCTTTTATTTTCAGTACTAACGTTACGCTTCGTCATGTGAATATTTCACGGGCTTGTGTGTTTCATTTATTTTGTTAATATAAAAACACAAACGTTTCCATAAATTACAATAACCAATTTGTGTCTATCAGTAAATTTTAAACATTTTTCTTGAATTAACAGATATATTAACAGTCAAATTTAGAAACAACTTAGTCTTTCCTTATTAAAATAAAATGTCATTAATAGGAATATAATGGGTTGAATAGAATTTAATCATAAATTATTTAAATTTGATTCCTATTAGTAAAAAAATATGTTCGCGTTGGGTGTGTCATGTTAGAACAGTGAATATGTCATAGAGGAACAAATAAAACAGATACTTCAGTATAGCAATATTTTTAATTTGATCTAAAAAATAAATAACGATAAATTCTAGGAATTGATTTGTTTATTGTAACAAAAGATCTACCTCTATAATAAATTATAAAATATTTTTGGTAATTATTTACCATTATACTCTTCTATATACTGAAAGCAATATGGGCTAGGAATCCTAACGTTATCACTCATCATATTTGAAGAGTATCCATAATAAATAGACCTGTTTTTCAGGTACAGCACACTACGGGGAAGACAGCGAGGGTTCATTCCCTTACTTCGAGTATAACGTTCCACGGAATGTGACGACCGTGGTTGGACAGACCGCCTTCCTTCACTGCAGGGTTGAGCAGCTTGGTGATAAAGCGGTGAGTTTATTACAACATATTATATTAGAACGAACGAGGTGAGTCCTTCATAGGGTAATTTTGGCATGATCTTTCATTAGATCACATTTTGTACACTAAACTTTATATATGAGTATGGCAGCATCTGTTACTCAATATTCAGTCCTTAAATCTTATAAGTATACAATATTTTGAAATTCGGTAAATATTAGTGGTCTTCTAACAATATATTCATGAAATAACATCAGTAGAAACGTGTAAGTAAGTATATATACCTCTTGATTATGGAGTCTAGTACAAAACACATCCGTGAGTAGTAGAGTTATGGATGATATTCAGGACGCCCGGGTAGGTACTCCTAGACCTATGTCGGACTCGGCACTTTGGGAGCGCAATACCGTACTAAACCCTTGCGGGAGCCTTCAGCAGCTTTAATTGGAGGGTCACGGATCTGCAGGCAACAGAATCCTTCCAGCGACAGGCTGGCCTCGGCGAAAAGGCCAGACTTCTTATCTATGGGGACTATTCGGCTTACCTCTGAACAGTCCCGACGACGCCGTGATTAGCAGGACCGGGTTCCCATCCCGGCTCGACACGGGCACAGGGCTGGAGATACATTATTTAATGAACATCAGGATGTCCCTGATGTCCACTTCCCTAATAACTTCAATAATATTATCTATAATTTTAGTTTCAAAAATCGTTTGATAGGGCCAATAACGACACACTTCTTGCAAAACTATCAGATATCGGATTTAGATTATCGGATTAGCCTGGTTTGCTACGACTAATCACAAATTACCTCCTTCATACAGAGCAATATGTTGAACTTGGTATAGTCCAAGCCCTAGAGAGATAGGTCTCTCACGCGTTCCAAGGTCAGTTTGTAATATATGATATCAATGTTTACTCAGAAGCTAAAAGTCATGCAATATTTTTGCTATATGCAGATGACTTAAAACTCTTCACAGAAATAAATTTTGAGGTTGACTGCGTAGCGCTACAGAAGAATGTTGATATAATTATCAGATGGAATGTTTTGAAAAAAATAGAATTGAATATTAATAGATGCCATATTATGGTGACATTTGGTCAAATGTGGCAACTCATCAGCTTTGATTTTAAAATTTGCAATCAAATAATTACAAGTTCTCTTTTAATCAAAAATTTGGGTTATTTTTATCCAAATCTTATATTCCATGACCATATTATTGTTCTTGGCTAAAAAATCCCACAAGTGTCTTCAATTTGTCCTCAGAAGTGCGAGAGACCTTCACTGCGTCAACGCTAATCGCTTAATCTACACTGCGCTGGTTCGAACAAAGTTGGAAACCAGTGCATATGTCTTAAACCCGTTCGAAGTTACCTACACTTTTCTTTTCAGAGACAGAGAAACAAATAAAAAATGGTTTCATTTTATACTTAAAAAGAAAATCGTATTTCATTTTATTATTTTTTTTATCGATATGTAAATAGATATTAAAGAAAAAAACAGATATAATTGACTAGTTACTACGTTATTAAGCATGTATGGGGTAATTATATATTTTCTCTAGAATCGATCGAATTTAATGTAAATCTACATTGTACCTGACATCAACGTAAAACATAAAATTAAATGCAATAACTTTATTGTAAAACATTTTTACGACTGAAAACAGATTCATGTGTATTGCGTTAAAATATTCTTATTTTATCCATTATCAAAAAGTACCTTTTTATATATTTGAAAATAGTGTAAGGTAATCTGCACAGAGATACGTTTTATGAAATTATACTTAACAATTAGTAAAAGAATAGCATAGCGTATTAAGTTCGGATCATTCTCCTTAATAAACGAAGAAAATTTTACGAAATATGGGGATTTAATAGGTAGTGACAAAACAGTACAGGGATTGATTTTAGTATTACATTCGTGTTTCATAGCGAGATCATTGACTTCATGGTCATAGAAATGTTTTAACTGAATATCTTGAATGCCGATGTAATAACCGATTTATATAATATTAGTAATATATCAAGAACAAATATTATCACGGCAATAACCTACTATTGTGCCACGAATATAGTAATGAAATAACGGAACTAGTAAAATTAACTATAAATTAATTATCGAAAAATTCATACATTATTCATTCCTTCAAAGTAGCTTTAGTAACTAAACATTTGAGCTAAAAAGCATGTCATAAACAAGTACGTACATGTACATAATTATTATAAAATCCTCATCACGGTAGTAATTATATTAGCTATATTTAAAAGCTTGCACATGCCTGCTTTGTGCGCTACAAGTCTCTTTATGAATACTCGAGTATTGATCAAGCTATTTTAGAACCATGCGGTAAGCTAAAATAGTTACCTATATTTAATTTAAGAGTATGTTAAAATTTCGTACCTACTTTTTTTAAAATTACAATAATATTACGAGTATAACTAAATTCGCTTTTATATATATATATATATATATATATATATATATATATATATATATATATATATATTAAAGTTTGTTTCAACATTTATTCTAAAGCATGGTTTTATTTTTTTAAATTGTCTTTGATTTCTTTAATTGGATTACTTACCTCGTTTAGATTTTAATATATTTGAACAATTCTTTCGCTAAATTTCGTTAAAATGATAAAACTTTTGAGATTTGCATACATTAAAAGTCGACCAAGGTTTTTTAAGGATGTGCCTAACGTTTTTTGAAATCCCTAAGGAATGATGTATTTTCACAACGAAAGGTAGCCTATGTCCATTTCGGCGCTCTAAGCTACGTTCATGCCAAATTTAATGGAGATCGGTTAAGCGTTTGAACCATGAAAGAAGAACGAATAAGTGTAATGTGTATTTAAAGTTACAATAAAATGTATTACATTTTTTTTTAATTTAGTCCTTTGTCTATTACTTATTTTTATTTTAGATTTTTCAACTACTGATTATAAATAGGAGTAACTATTTTTTTAAACTTAGTTATGAAAAATTAAAATCTTATTTTTTATTTAGACCAAACTTCTAACATCTTATTTTTCGCTAAAATAATTTTTTACTAGTCAACTGTCACCATTCAACAGTAGTCTATTGAAGTTTTATTAAATTTTTCAAGAAACCAGTCTTTTATAATTTTTATAATAATTAAGTCTTTTACCCTGCTTTCATATTTTATGGGTAAAAATTCGAGTATAAAAGAAAATGCTTAAACCTTATGAGACCTCAGAGATTTTTAAATTTTCGAGCATATTATTATTACTAAATTTTTAACGTTCATTTGTTTGCCTAGAAAATTTCCGAACAATATTAGTCTAGCGAGTGTGGTAGATGTCATCCACATAAGTGTAGAAATGTAAATAATCTTATTGTGTAATTCCTGAGTATACTTCTAATATATATATATTTTAATAATTATGACTATTATAATTATTATACAGACTGATTATTTTATAACAATAAATAGTCAGTTTTGTATTTAATATAACTTTGGAAAATATTTGTGTATTACAAAACTTACAATAAGAAACAAGTTAGATTAGAATTTCAGTGAACTCTTCTTGAATTTTGATCTCGAAATTCTATACTATAATACGAGTATTTAAATCTTCATTAAATTGAATGTCTGTTTTATTATAGAAAAATATATTTAGAATTTAGTCAAAATACTTTTTTATGTTGAGAATTGTATTTAAATTCAGAAATATAGACTTTAGATTAGGCCTATTGAGGTTAATTTTTTAAACGCCTTTAAATACATTTAATAACAAAGAAAAATAACGATTAAATAGTGTGCATTTTTTATATTAGTCAGCATCCTAAAATCTATTAAAACATGTTTCAAATCAAGTTTAGAAAATGTATACCTGCATATAATCCTTACGTTTAATCTGTTATGCTGTAAAGGTCTGAAAAAGTCCAATTACTGAGCAATGGTCTTCTTTTATTATAGAGAAGGAAAACGCCTAATTCAATATGCTGTTATACTGCAAATGAGTGGTTATAATTATATTTCTCCTTCTTCCTCAACGTGGAGATATTATCACGATATATTCCTTTATTTGCTGAAATTGCATGAATAGACACTTAAAAAGTCAGTTGTTCTAGACTGAACTTAAATCCATGTCTTTTTTGCTAAGAATTCCTTCCATGGCATAACTTTGTTAATGACGCGACGTAGCTAAAAAAATAAGTCAAATTTAAATAATAACAAAATCCGTTTAAACTATGACAAGCGTTTTAAATGTGTTTAATATAAAAATAAATATCCCAAAACTAAAGTGATGAGGGGAAATTCATCCTAAACAAACGTTACATCATACTATTCTTTGATAATAAAAAATATGAGTCCCCTTTAACTTAAACGTTTTCAAATATAGCGTAGGAATACAAGAGATGCCCCTTTGTTCTACAAAGAGCTTGTATTGATATTGTTTAAAAGCGAAATTGATTTCCTACGAACCAAATATACCTATTCAAAAATTTCCTTTAACTATATCGATATAGTAAGTCGTTTTATTTTCAGCAAATAGTAATAGCTATTTGTCTTTTTCTGTTATCAATTTCATTTTTTTTAATATATTTTCCCTAGAGAAAGAGAGAGAGAAATAGCCTACTGGATTACGGCTTAAGATCTAGGCTAGCAGATTTTTCAAGTGTTTCTTATATTTCATTTCGTGCAATTTGTTTTTAAAATTCTCTATTCCTCGTCGGTGAAGAAAAATTAAAAATACATTTACGGGTAATTTTCAGGCTGTTACAGTAAAAAATGTGATAATAAATTCAGAGTTGAATAGAAAATTTTCACAAAATTTTCAATCAACTTTTCAATATTTTCGTAAAATAAAATATGATACCGAAAAGATTGATTCACATTAACATTACAAGACAGTGATTCCGGTGTAAGATAAGAGAGAAATCAACTTGAAAATATAATTCCTTGTTTCATAATCGCTCTTAGTATTGAAACTGCCGATAATAGTAATCAATTAGCCAAATTGAAGGTGTTTGTTCTATTGAATGGGCCAGTATTTGACGTAGCAACTGATATCATAGTTACCGATAATATATATTAGGGACATTATTTTTATTTAAATGTATCTAAATACAAAGTTATTATATATATTGTTTTAAACTAACGCGATCACTATTCATATTTAAATTTATATTAGTTCGGGTGCTTACCGCGTTTATAATTTTGTTTAGTTCCCTATATTTCGGCAATGTTTCAATCGCCATGATCACGGGGAGACTGACGTACGGAGATGGACCATCTCCGTAATTTCAATAGAGAGGATGGTTGGAACGTACCACCAGCTTGGGAGCCAGTACTAAAATTAATTGAACCCAAGGAAAATAAGAACACAGCACGACTTCCAGACACAATAAGCTCATTCTGCATGAATAGGAACGGTTAATAGTAATAATTTAAAATTGTATAAAAAGCGGAGTATGTAACAATTAATTCATTATTCGGACACCCACCACCTCAGTCCCCCGAGATCATGGACGCTGTAAAGGGTCCGAAACGTCGAAAAATAATTTAAAAAATATTGTTAAACTGTAAAGTTTTGAATAAACGCGATAAAATCCGGTATAGTAACTTTTAATCAAATATCACATTAATGATCAAATACTTGTTTGAATATTACTCTCATAATAATATTTTAATTTATTTTAAAATTAATTACCTATATCTTACAATAAAATTGTAACTAAATATGTAAGTAATTAATATAAAATATGTAAGTAATTAATATAAAAGTTATAATTGTGATTATATGTCTTTTTTTAATTATTTTTATGATGATATTCTTTAATTACTACAGAAGCCAAAATTGTTTCTTTTTTTTTTTTTAATCTGGACTTAAATCAAAATATACAATATTAAACAAATTCGCGGGTAAAGCTACTATACAATAGGTTTAATTCAATTATATACTAATGGAATAATTTAAGTCTATTCGCTTTGTATAAGAAAGATTAAGATAATGAAATATACTTAACATCACACTTATAAACGCTTCCATTCATGCAACACTACACTTAAGTAGGTAGGAGTTCACGCTCCACTTACTACTATTAATAAAGGGGTCACTAACCGGAAGATTATACTGTGGAAAAGAAAATTTACGAGTATTACGCATAGGTATGAAAAGGTATAGTCAAGCGTGAACGACGAAGCCAACATTAAAATATGTGACGAATATTAAAATATCTACATCTAAAATTTAGATTTAATGAATTTGTTTGTATGTACAATATAGACTTTGACACTACTGAACTTATTTACCTAGAGTGCTATATTATCCAGAAATAGCACACACGCACACACAGACACACATACACACACTCACACACACGTCAAAGTATCGTTAAAAAACAAAAATAAAGTTTTTTTTGGCCCTCTTATATATATATATATATATATATATATATATATATATATATATATATATATATATATATATATATATATATATATATATATATATATATATATATATATATAAGAGGATATATATATATATAGAGGTTTAGGTTTTAGATAGATATATAAGAGGTTTTACAGCATATATATATATATATATATATATGCTGTAAAACATCACGCTCAGACTTTTCAAACAAAGCGAGTCAAAAGGAAGCTTAAAATAATATTTTTTAAGTAATGATTTTTTTTCTTTTTTAGGTATCTTGGATAAGAAAAAGGGATCTTCATATATTGACAGCTGGAATTTTAACTTATACATCAGATCAGAGATTTCAGGTAAGATCATATTTTTCGTAAGCTGTTAATACTCTAAGACTAAGACTGTTAAGTTTCACCTGTCTGTATTGTAATCAATTTAACACAACACGCAATATGGATATAGATAAATACAAAAGAAATAAGTTCTGCATTATATAGTTGGCGATTAATTGAACACTTACATAGGCATAGGTAAGTAGGATATGGTATAGTGCCAAAATATATTAATATTATAAAGATGAATTGAATCTTTTTTTTTTTCAACTTGAAGTATCTTAAAAAAGTCTAAAAAAGATCTGTAAAAAGACTGTGCAATGTAGGAGATTATAGGCTATATTACATCTCAATATAACTTATAAGAGCGGAAAATGATGATAGATATTAAACTGTTTTACAAATAACAAAATTAACCACTGTTGAATTTGCCTTATCTTCTTAATATACAGATGGTTACATGGTACTACTCGTATATAATAACATTTTTTTTTTTATATGAAAACTTCTTTGTGTACATTTGTTAAAAGATTAAAAAAATAGTTCATCATAATCAAGTGTATTATAGTTTCGATTAAAATTACAGGAAAAAAAATTGTATATGCTGAAAAAGTTACAACAAACTGAAGATATATTATAGGTAGATATAGAATAGATTTGTATATACTCTTATTAAATTTATATGTAAATCAAACATATGTATATAATAACTACTGATAAATAAATATAAAAGATAAAAAATAATCTTTTATTAGTTTATTATAATACGAATAGACGGCCAGGTTAGGTGGTACATCCGCTTATATAAATCGACTTTATAATCATTATAAAATTAAATCATTATAAAAAAATAATTATTAACTTCATTAAATTATATTTTACAATCAACTCTTTCAAACTGACAATTTAATATTTTTTTTCTTTTTCTAGGTCATCAGACCAGATAAATCTGAGAACTGGACATTGCAGATCAAGTTTCCACAAGAGAGGGATGCTGGAATTTACGAATGCCAAGTGAACACGGAGCCAAAGATGTCCCTTGCGTTCCAACTAAATGTTGTCGGTTAGTTTTATCTTTTACATATAAATATGTTTTTAGACATTCATTCTTTGCTTTCGATATTTATTTCCAGTTTAATTTCGTTGTATATCTTAAATAGACAAGAGTTTTAATAATGCACGTGTGACTAATACATTACAAGTTTATTTTCCACGTATAAAACTAATAAAATACGTTTAATTAAGCAATTTTAAGATTATATTTTAATAATACCCAAATTTTATCAACAGTATTTCGTTTTATAAGAAAACTCTTTAGTTACCTAAAAAGTTAACTACACTTTTATTTAACTTGATGATCTTCTCTGATGATCTAAAATACAGTGCTTTGGATATTTTTTATTTAAAATATTAACTTACCCAATTGTTATCATTTATACAACTATGAGATTAATCAAACTCAAGCGAAATGCGAGTCCCTTAAAAATCAACTTGATAATACTGGGTTTTATTACAATATTTTAATTTTTGTTATATAATTCGAGGTAATAGTTTACACGCTGTTTATTTACTAATATAATCATATCTAATAATAAAATCTAGTAATAATTGGTATTAAAATAGTATAGGATATTTCGTAATGCAACCTAGATATGATATGAATTGATTCTACTGAATAATGTTATGAAAGTTAGTCATAATATGGTTTAGTCAGAAGGGTCAGTGGAGCAGCGTGGATTAAGTTTAAATCCAATCCATAATTAGTGAGAAGAGGAGATACCTCTGCCCAACGAACGGCACACATAAAGTGTTGCGGTATTCATGAATACACACATGAACATCATATACAAGCCAAGTTATCATAAATCTTAACTGTACATAGTAAATAATTCTCTTTAAATTACAAAACCATATTGGATTTACTTTAGAATATACTCGTATAGTATACTATGTGAATAATAATATATAAATATCAAACAAAATAAAGTTTGTATAAAATATTGAAGCCAAAACTCTTCACAAGTCTCCCGCGACTAATATAATTAGTTTCAAAAGATAATATTTTCCTTATTGCGGAAGTTGAGATTTTATCTTTAACAAGGGAATATAGACAAGGTTTAATTGTATCTATTTATAAATATTATATTATGATGAAGATAGCAATTTATCTGATAAAACCTTTACACTTTACATACCTATATTTCTCACAATCAGTTTAATATTGGAAGTACGTAGTAGAATGTGGGCGATGCAACGCGACGCGAAGCGACGGTAGCGTTACCACATTTGCTACTCATGTAGAACAACGAGTTACCAATTTTTTTTTTTTAATTTTATAGACTAACAAATGCAGTAATACGGCTCGATACGACGTGACCGTAACAAGTAGTAGTGGCAGTAACCTACGATTATAAAAATTATACTTTATTTATTTTTTAAATATTTTAAGACGTTTATTTACGTCGCTTTATCGTCAAATTTGTTGAATTACATTGGCATTTTATCCTGACTTATGATGATATATGATATATAAGAAAAATCTCAACAAAAAAATTCAATAATCATCACATACTTTTAATTTAACACAGACCAACTTCTAAGCACTCAATACATGGTTCTAAAGTAGACAAAGTTCTATCAACATTTTTTAAAACGTTTATCCAATAACAGGCTGGGAAGCAGATGCGGAATGAGTTTCTTAAACTATCCTCAATAGACCTTTGAGTTACAGCAGGTCACATACGGGTCATTATTGTTAAATATTATGCTTGTCTCCTTAATATATATCTGTACTTATTATAAAACTGAAATAAGTGTGTCCTATTTTCTTACAATAGCGTCAGTGTAATACTGAAGATATTCTACAAAATTTTTGAAGGTAATTCTATAATCGATACTGATCCAAAATTGATTTAAAAATTTTGGTTGATTTGGTTTTGTTTTTGCGCCAAAACAAGTTAAATTTGAATGAAATTTGGTATGATTTCTGTATCCATTTATTCATACTATATTTTTTTTGACGACGCGTTGGCGCAGTAACCACAGCAACTGGCTAATGCGCTAGCGGTCTCGGGTTCGATCGCTCACAATGACAAATATTTGTATAGGCCATACAGGTATTTGTCGTCGTCTGGGCGTTTGTGCTTGTGTATTGTGTGTGTTTCCGGACCTCCGACACAGGTTTCACATCCTACTGAGGGCCGTTGAGTATGAGACGCTTACTATAAGCTAGACCACTAGATACTTTTTATACCAAAACACTGTTTGGTTGAAAGCAACCTCCTCTCTTAAAGAGGAGAGGAAACATAAAAAAAAACGAGTGAAAGAGCACGTGGATCATAAATGTACAGCTGAGGGTTCAAGTCCGATCGTGCTGCTATATTTTTAAGTGATTTAGTTTCAAAAATTATCTCGGTGTTTGCGAAAAAATAATATATCGTGAGGTATTCTGCAAGTTTCAAAAGAACTTCTAATGCATCTATATCGAAGCGGAGAAACAGGGTCGTATATACTTAAATTTCATTCTTGATAGCTTTGAAGATGAGGACAGGACATCTTATAGACAAATCATAAGAATTTGCTTTTACTTACTTAATAAAGATAATTTTTCGAGTAAGTATGAACTGGAGCTGTGAATTTATAAAGTATCTCAAAGCATATTTCATGCATCATTGTTGAAATAGCTTAAAAATCATGACGAAGCGAATTTGTATCTTATTAATTAATTCTGCCTGGCATCTTGGGTGTACTTAGGCCGTAGATCAGCGTAAACTGAGTTAAGATTATTTTTATTTTCTTTGCTCGTGAATTTTAATAAGATCATTGTAAATTGCCGTGTCTTTACAATATGTGACATTAAAATGAGTATATATATATAATTCGTACAATTATATCAATTGACATGATACAATTTAATTTAATTGACAGATATAATAATTATATTATATATTGACGACCGTTCAGATGTAGTGGTGCGAGTAGTCGCCTCAACTCCGCGCGCCGACAGTTGCGGGTTCGATTCCCGCTCGGGACAGATATTTGTATTTGTGCAAATATTTGTTTCCGGTCTAGATGTACATATGTCCTTGTGAGTCACCTTGTCCTCATCGTACCTCGGAAAGCACGTAAAGCCGTCGATCCCGGCTGTTATCATAGACACCTTATAACGATCGTTACTCATGGTAGAGATATTATCCGCCAACCCGCAGTAGAGCAGCGTGGTGGATTAAGCTCTAACCATTCTTCTATTTTATTTATTTATTGATACACTTTATTGCATACACAAAGTTAAGATGAACATTCACACAGTACATTTATATATATGTATATATATACAGAAAAAAACCAAAAAAAAATTAAATAAAGAGTAGAAATATATACTGACAGCATGCAAAGGCGGTCGTATTGTTCTAAGCAATCAAATAAATATAGATACATAAATACATACATATACATACAACATAAACATAATATATATACAACATATGTACATAAATACATAACATATAATAATACGAAATCAGTTAAAGCGAGAGATAATGTTAGTATAAGCGTTTCTTAAAAATTGACAATGAATCGGAATGACGAACTTTTCCAGGTAAGCTAGTTACTATCCATTCCATATTCCATATTTCTATATGGAGACCTTCGCTAAGCAGTGGGTAGTTTACAGATAGATACATTTAAACAGTATCGTAATATACAATCGAATATACAGATCGTATTCATAAAGTCACTGGAATAGGTATTCGATATAGATATTCGATAATATGACCTTTAAAAACTAAGCCAGAGCTTTTCGCTAAACGTCTGATATATAATTTATAAAAAAAAACAATGATTTCGACCTTAGGTATTCCTTTCCTAGAAGTTTCTACACTTTATCCGTAGCCTTTTGTAAATCAATAACAAAGATCGTTTATAACAAATAAGTTAGTGCCCGGTGATTTGCTTAGTTTGAAACATTCATCCCCCTTACATTCCCAAGGGTGAAATTTTGAAAAATTTATCACAGTGTGTTAAAATAAAATGAAAAACAAAGAAATAAATTTATTCTTATACGAGAAGGGTTAGAGCAAGGTTTAGAAACCTTTGCCCAATAATAAAACATAAAGGATGTTAGATAATATTGTACTGTGCTGTATCTGTTTATAGGCATAAACAAATCACTGCTGAGCGAAGACCTCGTCTTCATATAGAAGAATAGAAGGATAGTACTTACACTCAATTATTTAGTAACTTTAAAATTATCAACTTCACCAGTAAATTCAATAAGTATTTTAAGTATATTTTGAAATGATCTGATGTATTTTGCTTCAAATAATTAGAATGCCGATTATACATTATATTATATTTATATAATATCATATATCATATATCATATCATATATCATATCATATATCATATATATATATCATATCATTATTCATAATACTTGTGAAAACTTGTAATTGGCCGTAACTTAATCATTGATTTTAATTTCATAATTATAACTAGCTGTAAGTTTTCGAAATTTGAAAATAAAATAAAAATAAAATACGTGAAAACGCACCAACAATATCATCGTTCTACAACAAATTTAGAATGTTGAATGTTACCATATAAATTCAATATATTCTTGAAAAAAAAATGTACAATTTTTTTTACTAAATAAAATAAATACGTCTGAAAAATAAATTAATATGGATGTAAAAAAGAAATTATACTTTCATATGCACTGCAGTAATGTACTACAGTTAGGCAATAAGTCAAAACTATTTGACCTATATTTTTAATAACATTAGATACTAAGATAATTTGTTAATTTATATATTCAAATTAATAAATTCTTTAATTTAATCCAATAAAGTATCACTCTACGTCGTATAGACGTAAAACACTAAAACAGGCGGATGAAATCGTCCGGATCATCAACTTTTATTACAATAGTCTTATAGCTATATAACCCAACTGTGAGTTAATTAAATCTACTGACTGACAAGATCGAGATATCTTACATCATCCAGTAATTACTTGAGTGACTGACCTCGAGGCGACGTTTACTTCCTCTACAAAATACTCAAAGCTCGTAAATTTATAATATCGTATACCATACAAATATATTTTTCTGACAATTTCATTTACTGAGTTTTGAACTGAATATTTTTGTCACCAGATTGGGGATCGTTTTTTAAACATTCATACCTTTAACCCAAACATGTTTTAAAATCGGATGAGAAAAGTTTCAAAATAGTATATAAAAGATACTGCATGAGGTAATGGTTAATATACTTAAAGTAGTGCTTATTTAGTAACCTTAAAATAAACTTAATTCAAGATTTTAGAAGCACTATAAATCTTTACAAATCTGTCATGTCAGTTCTATGTGAAGTAACAACTGAACAACAATACAGATTCTACCGAGAAGTGAAAGCACGGAACTAAGTTATCGTAAAATATTTTCAAAATCGTGTTGTTCAATAAATAAGAGTGAGCTATTCTGTGAAAAATGTAATTATTACTTGAAATCGTACTTATTACTTGAACGTTATTGTAACTACTACAAAATAATATAAAAAGATGTTTTAACAGAAAATTAACACACTGTCAATATGTATCAAATAATTCTCGAGAATGAAAGAAACTATTCAAACAATTTTAATCTTAAAACTAACCCAGTAACTATATATTCCTTAGTTGCAGTTTCTACTCCCTATTTAATTTCCGTGATCTGGAAACTTAACAAGGTTCCAAGCATAAATTACATCGAATTTTCTAACCATTAAAACTTTAATTCTAAATCTTAAGCCTCATTGTGTTCGGCAAGTTGTCGCAAACTCGACAATTGCAATCTACTCACTGACATTACTTGCAATTTGCCTGTTTTCTTACTACTTCTTGTCCGGGTACTTGCCTTTTTAATGATATGGAAAAATTTTATCGTTCTTAAAACTTTACTAGAACTTTTAACATAAAGAACACGTTATTCATCGTTAGTTGTAACTGCGTCTTAGAGGCTAGTTGTAATCTCATTAAGAGAGATTTAGATCTATTGACCGATATTCTCTAACAATTCAAAGTAATTAGTTTAACTTATAAGGTCAATACAATGATGGACTTGCTTTGTGGTGAACAATGACTTATGCTTTTAACAAATTCGTAAAATTACATTGGTATATTTTTAATAGGTAAATGTGAAGACCGACCAGTTTTCATAGTTATTATTTATTCTGTTTTTAAAATTAATAAAAATTGCATTTGTAATTTTGTTGTTATTGCGTGAAATTCAATATAATATAGTAAGTAGCTTTATTTGGTTTATAATTGTGGCAAATATATGTACAAAAAAATAAATAATTAGTAGACTTATTAGTAATACTCTTCATTATATTTGAATTAATTTTATTATATTCAAATATAATTAAATCTTAACTTATACTTCACTGTCTTAAAACAGTTTCCAAAAGTTGTCCAAAAGCAGTAGAATGAAGTAAACTTTCAATAGGTCACACGATAGTTGTTAGTCGTTTAGTTCTTATTTATGTACTAGCGGCCCGCCCCGGCTTCGCACGGGTATTTAACTAAAATTTTAAAAATTATAAATTTATATTGTTTATCACCTACACCTGCGTCGATACTGGAAAATATTTTGTAATAGACGGATTGAGTTGTCAAATCAACTTCGAAGCAAAAGCAACCCCATTTTAACCCCGTTAGGGGATGAATTTTGATAAAATACGAAACGCGTCTTCAATCAATTCTGTTAAAGAATATTTTATACAAAATTTGAAGTAGATTGGACCAAGGAACTACGTTGTCCGATACAAACTTTGCCCCCCTTTTTTGCTCCCTTAGGGGTAGAATTTCGTAAAATCCGTTCTTAGCTGACCTCTCTTCGGCAAAAGGAATATTCCTACCAAATTTCAAGTCTCTAGGTCTTGTAGTTCCAGAATTATCGTGATGAGTGACCTTTCGCTTTTGTACCTATATTAAGATTAAGATTATAAAACGGACTCGTTAATAGATTTATTATATCTATATATATATATATATATAGATAGTATGGATGAAACATTTGAACTGTTTTTTTTTTTATTAATTATTTCTTCATTGATGAATTTCATATTTTAATAAGTATTATTCCCGACGAAGACAAATCCAAAAACACAAAAATCATAAAAATCGTTCCACTCGTTCTCGAGTTATAAACGGTGTAACTAACACGACTTTATATATATAGAATAGCTCCATCCAACTTTGTACAATCAACAAACAAATAACGACCAAATATTTTAAATTTTAACAACGAACAAACAATCAAGACCGTAGTACCCTAAAGTATTTAATTAAATGCAAAAAAAGAAAAACAGTTTTTTTAAATACGGGCGAGTGTCATTCTTTTGGCCGAAGTTTTGGTCAGCGCGATTCAGAAAATTATCTGCGCCATCTATCGTATAATGGTAGAATATCGTTTTTATATTTAGTGACATTTAACATAATTAATAATTAACAAATATAAATATAAATATAAATAAATATATTTAACACACACACAAGGTCGTCTGTTCCTAAGGTAGGCAACTTAATGCCTGTGTTTTAGGTAACAGCCGACTGATATACATTTTTTTAAATAAATATACATATAAATAATACATATATATAAATAAACATATATTACACCCAGACTCGGGGCGGGAATCGAACCCACAACCCTTTGAGCAGAAAACAGGGTCACTGCAAACTGCGCCAACGGGTCAGTCTAACATAATAGTATATTAATTGAAAATGATGTTTATCTAAAATATTAAAACGATTTCTATTCCTATCCGAAATATTTAGTAAACTTTTAAGTTTAACAAGATAATAACTCAAAAATAAGTTTTGTGAGTTTTTAAGATTCGTTAGACCAGATGGCGTCTATGTCGCGTCTAGGCGTATTTATATTTTCTTAAATATTTATTTTTCAATTTAATTACAATGAAACAAAAACTAAATTATACTGTGAGTTATGTATAATTTTTTATGCATTAAAGTTATTTACATTGGTTTTGTACTTTTTACGTGATACGTGCACACAAAAAAAAAACGATAAGAGATGGCGCTGATCGAAATAAAAGCGCGCTATTAAAATTTATTCTTGATGATATATAGTGTATTAATGAAACGGAGGTTTTAACAGATTTATTATTAGTATAGATTCAGCAATTAAATGTTCAAATATATTTAAATTTAATTATCACGCTTTCAGAATTTCCCCTGTTCCTGGTAAAATTCTGAAAGCCACCCTTCTAAATTAACAAAAATTGCACTCTTCTTAAAATAATACCAAACCTCGTTTTATAAACTGAATACGCTCCTTGAGAATCCACTTGAAACGAAACATTTCCAAGGAAATTATTGTAATATTGAATGTTCGAAAAATTTCATCGTTTTTATTATTTTGACTCTACCTGAGAAAGATCTATTACTTCGTATTAATCTTCTTTGTTTTTATGTTACGATTTATTGAAAATTACCATAATGTATTATTCGATACTTATCATGTCAAAATTCCAATGTAAGTTTAAATTGTTTATTTTAACCAAAGTGTACTACGTTAATTAAGATTGATTCCTTCTATTCTTCTGTCCTTGTAAGTGTTCGTGCTGTTTTAATTAATTTAGAACTTTTCTCAGTAGATATATTCTGTATTTTACCTCAAAGAAATGTTTGTCTATACAAATACCGACATCATCTGGTACATTTCCGTCATAACACTAGATCGTTTTTTTTTTAATTTTTTTTAAATAAAATACTTAAAATTCATCATCAAAAGATTTACTGTATCAAATTCTGAAAGCATACATCACCTCATTAGCCGTTGGACATCCGCTGCTGAACGTAGACTTCCCCTATCATCTCTGGGGGGCGGGAGGTGGGGGGTTGCCAATTTTCGCCACGCTTGGCAGGCAGACTGGCAAGCGCTGCTGCCTATCACCATCCTGGTTAGTGTATAGTTGTTTGCACCGCTATGGCCTTAGTTGCCTTTTACGACACGTCGGCAAGAAAGAGTTCGGAACCATTCATCTGTGGCGGTCAGGGCACGGTACGTCTGAATGTATATGCTCAGAAAAGCATGTCTTAATATTAATAATGATATCTGAAAGAAAACAAAATTTGTTGTACACAATTGTTACTACATAGTGCAATAACAAGTTGGAACATAATGTGTATGGTTGGTATTATTTAAAAGACGGCAGAAGAGCAACTGGGTCAGTTAGTTTATTATTAAACTACGATAATATACTAAGAATAATAATGTGAACCATTATTCAATTTCGATCCCAATAACCATACCCAAACAGTAAAGAATTTGATATAAGAGAAAAACTAAGTTTGCTTCTATCGAATTTAGATTGTCCAGCAATACTTTCACTAAGCTATATCAACTTAAAGATATTACAAAAAGTCGGCCAAATATGTTCTTGAAGACACTGAGAAGCCTAAGTCTCCGAATAAAATGTTCAAGATCGTTGAATATATTTTGAATTTAATCTTAAATTAATTTTATGGATATTATCTACCTTTTATCTTGCTCGTGTTCGTTTCTATATTAAAGAATGCGTTTAATAAGATTCTTGGCTTCTTTTATTAAATTTTCACTTTTAATAACGACCTTGAAATTTTATAATAAAAATAGATGCGCCTATAAAGTAGTTCTCTTTAAGTTATTATTATTATATTTTTCTATGGTTACGTACACTTAATATTATATACAATTAAGCCTGATTAAGAAAATAATTTAGTTTTCATTTCTAAATATAAATTACAATAAAACTTTTTACACCTTAACAGCAATAAAATAGATATAAACAATATTTTTTGTGTAATTTTTTTGAGAAATATATATAATTATCAATATTATTCTCATTATAATAAGCCTTTGAAACGACAATTAATGAAATTGCTCATAAAAAATAATAAATCATTTTAGTCTCGATTCGACTTTGTAAATTAATAATCCAGCTTAACCATTATTTTACACTTTGGCTAAATTCTACTCAAATTAATACTTCATTACAGAAGTTAGCATCATGACCAAAATGAGACAGTTTTATTCTTCATAAGCCCTTGTAATCCCTGTACGACTATTTGCGTCACTTTTGGTATTAATTTTAGGAAATATACCGAAAAACTCAGACCCACTCATGTAAATTTTATATACTAGCTCACCAAAATAAATACTGGTCTATCCGAATTCCATAGAGGCACCGTTTCAGTTTTATATATATTTTTATTATATAATTTAAGATCTTTATCATTGAAAAAAACAATAAAACTATTCCAAATATTAAGAATAGCCTACTTGCTCGAACCTTTTTTAAGTGATTCATATCCTGTACGTGTTAATAGAGATAGATTATTAATTATATTATATTAAGAAATTAATAATTGGTCGTACATACGAGTATCATAAAGTCTTCGACCAATGTTTGTTACCAGTGATGACATACGAATCTGAAATGTGGTCTCTATATTGAGATTTTAAATAAGTTTTAAGTCACACAGCGAGCAATGGAGAGACCTATGCTTGGTCTGCAAGATCGAATCTGAAATGATAAGTTCCGCAAACTAACAAAGTTTGCAGACATAGCCCAGGAGATTTGCAAGCTAGAAAAGCAGTATATAGAGCACATAGCTTGTAAAACTGACGGCCGATAGAGCAGCAAGGTTCTCGAGTGGAGACCATGTACCGGTTAGCGTAGCGTCAGGCTGTCTGTGACTCAGAGAGTCACCAGAAGTGGTTGAATGGAGGCTGCTTGCTGATATGATTATGATATATCATATCTTTTCATTTTTTTTTTGTTTTAAGTAACTCTTATAAATACTTTAATTATAAAATAAGTGTCTTGTTATTAAAATAAATATTTGAAGTAGCTCAAAAAGTTTGTTTCCGCACTTCTATTTTCTTGGATTAATAAGATATTTTTTGTGGCAGAAGCGAAAGCTAAGGTCCTTGGCCCGGCAGACCTGTATGTGAAGACAGGAAGTTTACTGTCGCTGACCTGCATCCTGAGTCAAGGTCCTCATGATTTGGGCACCATATTTTGGTATAAGGGTAAGTGTCTATTTATTGTTAACGAAGAAGTTTTAAAAACTTTTCTGAATTCAGTTTACAATATTTTAAAACACATGTTACTAAAATTTTAATAGTTAAATTTTAAATTAAATTTATTCATTAATATCCAAACAATAATAATTCCTATCCAACATATCTAAAGATATTCTATTCGCAAAGACCGATATTGTGTATCAGCCATATTTAATTTCTTATTTCCGGTTTTACAATTTCCTTCTTTTCATGAATCTTTTAATGCATTTGTAGTTTTTTTTTTTTCAAAAAATTAGTGAACACTAAACGCTTTGACCTAATTTTAGTCTTGAAAATCTTTTTAATGCAATCAAAGTGAGAATCATAGGGCGTGCCCTATGATTCTCACTTTGATTGCACCGAATCCGATTTCGAACTACTTTCATTTTACACTTTTATAATAGAAGCGATTCTTTTAGAGCATTAATTGGACGGAAACTCGTATCTTCTGGCAAATTGCCTATTTGTTGCTGTACTAGTGTTTTTTGTAAGCTCATTCTTTACTAAATCTATTACGTTTTAATAAAATAGAACTATCTTTCAATAGTGTTACCATGTATTCGTTCTAGTAAAGTTCTATAATTTGTTTATATCGCAATATATTCGTATTGCACGTTTTTCATATGGAAATAACAATAAATTGACTTTATTTATAGTATACAAAATATATCAAATTAAATATCATAAAAATATGATCTATATGAAAACAAATTAAGTGACCAACTCATATATAATATTTGGAAAATATCAGTGTTCGTAATGAATTGATATAATACAACACTGATGAAGGCTAATATCTCGAAACTGACGTAGGTTTTTAAATTAGAGATACTTTTCGAGATCCTAAATGTAAACCACTCATTAGTCTCTGGATTATACTTCCAAAGACTCTTAATCAGTTTTAAAACTTAACTCTTAATTACTATTCAAGAATAATGGGACATTTAAATTCATAGTACACAATTAATATTGTTTAATAAATTGCTTTACGGGCCCCTCTTTTTGTTAAGTCGGTAATTTATTACTATCTTTATGATCTTTGTAATATTACTGATAACATGGATCATTTAATTATATTTAATTGAAATACTCAGTACGTTTAACCATTAACTTCAAAAGTGATTTTATCGATACCGGTAATTATAAAAACAAGATTATATGTAAAAAAAGGTTATAAAGAATAACAGTTCAACACAAGACGTACAACATAATACATATATACACAAAAAGTATATCGTCATAATTTAGTTTTCAGTGGTAAGTGTATTTATACTATACGTCGAAAACATGTTTGTTCATTTTTCTTAAAAGGCTCTGATTTAATTTTGATAAAATTTATATAGGACCACCACTTAAGTATGACCTATCGATTAAAAAAAATAATCATCAAAATCGAATAATAATTAACGGAATGATTGCGTAACAAACATACAAAATAGTCGAATTGAGAACCTCCACCTTTTTTGGACTCGGTTAATATTACATTTTACTTTAAATATATGTGCAATCTAACAGTACTGTCAAAAGTAATATCTTCCACCCTCTCTAAGTCACTCTACATATATTCTACTCTCATATTATTTTAAATCGATAACACTTTTCTCGTTCACAACTTTTCACATTATTTTTCACACAAACTGCGTCTTCTCCAAATTTTAAGATTGCTCTCCTTTACTATGTTAAATAACTAAAAACCAAAAGCAGAATATTAAAAGCATAACTTAAAGACCAAATATCAACAATAAATTTAATATAAGTCTTTAAATTTGAATCACCACTAAAAAAAGAAATTTAATTGAGCGGTACCTTATTTTTTATAATATGAAAATGCGAACTATTTAATGAATGTCGTTATCACTATTTACTTTACACTAATAAATTAAAAGGGAACTCGGGTAGAGACAGCGGTAACTTATTACTTAAACTAATATAAGCAAAAACGTGATTCAGCTCCAGTCCTTACCCATGTTAAGGGTTAAATAATTTATAATTTTGTGTTTTAACAGGATCAAAATTAATAGAATATAAGGAGGTAGAAGCGAACGAAGTGGTGGAGGAGCCAAGAATCAGGCTAAGAACGGAGTGGACGGAGCAGCTTACGTCTCGACTCACGATCGAGAAGCTTCTGCCGACTGACAGCGGCAACTACAGTTGTGTGCCGACGATGGCTGAGGCTGCGTCTGTAAATGTTCACGTTATCAACGGTAATATTTAATTTTAAGTTTTTTTATTTTATTTTATTTGTTACATCAAATTTAAATAAATATTTTATTAATTTTAATATATATCTTATCGCCTAAATGCGTCGAACCGCTTTTATGTCTGAGGATTGAAGTTGCTTACGTCACCGGTCTTGTACCTGTTGTTGAAATTAGGTAGTTGGTACAGTGAGATAATGATAAACTCATAATTCATAATCTAATTCTAATAACTACGAGTAGAGCTGTAATTATTATTCATTCTTATGAAAGTCTAGAAGGACCTAAGAATAAAAAAGGTATAAAATATTTTAAAATAAGTTTTGGTACGATATAAAAGGTAACTATAAAAGGTAACTAAACGATCTACGATACATTATCCTGTTTACAGTTGAGTAACTTAACTCGTCTTTTATAAATAAAAGTAGGGGTGACTTCGGTGACATTAATGCGTTTTAAAGATAAATAGGTATAGAAAACTTGCCTCCCTAAACAGTCTTAGTCGCAAGTTTCGAAAAAGTGTCGATGGATCTTTGAAAGTTTAATAGAGAATATATTACGTAAAAGAATTTTCTTTCAAATATAATATGGAAATATTATGAACTAAAACTTTGACATTATCTCTTCAGGCTTATGGAACGAAATATGTAAGCTGCTTTTTGTTTTAGCATAAAGGACTTACTTTTCATACTAGAATATATGTTAATGTTAATATATGAAAACATCGATATAACTTCTTGCTTCTCATATCGATGTGTAGCCGGAAATAAATTTTTTATCAAATTTCTAAGGTGACACTAGTTAAGACTTACATAAAATCTAGTTTAAATTTTAAATTTGCTCCTTGTGTTTTATATTACATATCAAACTTTGGCTATCCATGTCAAGGTAACTTTTATTATAATATTAAGAAAATTATAATAAAGAATAAATAATATTAAACACAATGGATCTGTTAATCCTAAAATAAGTACATTTATAATAGTAAAGTTCTTATCCTTGTGGTGTATTTTTTACACTAAATAATAGTTTTTATTTAAGAAAATGTTATTATAAATCTTATAACAATGCTAGGTTTTTTTTGACACTTATTAACGAGAAAATCTCAGATATCTTGAAAGAAAATGGCTTTAAGGGATAAAAGCTTGTCTTTTTATTTTATTTTCTTAGTTGTTTTATTTTAAATGTAATATACGTGTATATAAAAATATTAATTTTTATATTAACTTAAAAAACAAATCTTTTTTATTAAATTAAAAGTCTAAATCGAATTTTATCGCGTTTATTTCTTTTAAATCAAATCTTTTTTATAAGCTTTTCCAACTAGATATAAAACTATTAATATCGAGTTAAACTATTTTTTGTTTTATCTCGGCAATTCTAAAAGTATTAATAAGGACATTGTAGTAAAATTTCTACGAATTTCCCACTGTCAGTTCTATATTTTAATTCAAATAAATTATTTCATAATATAATTTAAAACAAATACGACAAACAATAACAATTAATATTCAGAGACAGTAATTTGAGAAATAATTAGAATCACTTGTACTAAAACTTTCATAACTTTGGTCTCTTGCTAGATGGATATAAATAACAAGCAAATGTTACATAGTCAAATATTATATAATCACTGTTTTACTTATAGTTCATTATTAACAATTGCCAGTTCAGAGATTGTTAATAGAAAATAACTTTAAGACATCTTGCACTAATAAGTCGCAAAAGAAAATCTTTCTGATTCGAAGTTTCTGAACTAAGTTTTTATTTGATATTTATATGTGAGCTAACGAATTAATTTCGTAATATAATTATCAATCCCACGTCCCACTGCTGTGCAAAAGCCTAAATTTTGCAACCTTATCGGCCACGATGCTCCTCTTTGTGTTGGCGAATATACTCAATATTGCCACACACTATGGCCTGTGTCTAAGAATTTATTTCGAAACATGGCATTTAAAATGTGGTAACCTAAATTTGAACCTATAACCGTATAGTTTCTATTCATAAACTCTATCTATTAAACGATTTCACCCTAATCCTTAAGATAAGACATAATCCTTTTATTATTATTTTATAATAAAAATAATTATTAATCTCAATCGTTAAAAATTGAAAATTTTTACAAGTACGGTAAAAGAATAATTAAACCAGAGAACTTAATCCACTCAATCTTTTTAATTACATTATGACGTAAGCGACATCAATTTTGTTATCTTAAAATAACAAATGATGATTAGGTCATTAAGGAGTTTGAGTTTCATTAAAATAACGAACTGCTTCATAATCGCTCACATTAATTTTTCATTTCCTATTCTAAAATATTAATGGTGATATGTTTGGCTCAATGTATTGTGTATTCTTTGATACATTAAATACATAAACATCTGACAATAAACAATAATTAAAGTGTACCAAGTTTTCAAAAAGTACAACTCTGTCTCACTCTCTCTCTCTCTCTCTCTCTTTCTCTCGGTCGTTTGCTTCATTGCTGAAGGTCGTGTCCACTCTGATCCAGGGTCTGGGTCACGATCTCTGTGAACTTTCTTCAGTCCGTCCTGTCCTCTGCTTTCCTTAGGGCTGCGCTCACTTGGAGACCAGTGAGGTTGGTAACTTGGTCCGACCAACGTGTGGGGCAGCGGCCACTTGGTCGTTTCCCCTCTACTTTGACAAGCACCATCAGCTTGTCTAGGCTGTCAGGCTGCCTTCGCGCTATATGACCAAAAGTACAACATAGCATCCAAAATTGAATCAATTATCAAATGGCTGACCTCATCCTGTAAAGGTGTATTTTTTACTTTCACTATAACTACAACTACAGAAGTGATAATATGTCATAAGAAATACTTAAATGGCGTAAAAGATACACAAGTCAAACGTCTTTTCCTAGGATTAGCTAGCCTCACCGTTTATTAGCTTTATAGTATAGATTTATATTCGTTGAACATATCGTAAAAAAAAAAAATTAAACAAAAAAATCGACACATGACTGTTAAAGCATAAACCCAAAGAAAAAAAAAGAATATCCAATTATAATAATTTTAAGACAGTGCTTTCATGTGAATGTCCCATGAGACTTGGCTGATGTCCTCAAATTTAATATGATAGTAATTATGGCATCAAAGTAAAATATGTAGCCGAAGTATAATTATTTACTTTAAATGGTTTTTGCATACATTTTTGTTTGGAATGAACTTAGAACTGAGCTGAACCACAGCTTAGATTTTGTTCTAATTTAGTAATATTTATTTATAATCATACCTCTTGATATCCTTTTTTTGACTGGCCCGTTGACGCAGTTGGCAGTTACCCTGCTTTCCGTTCCAGTGATGTCGGTTCGATTCCCGCCCAGTATCTGGGTGTAATGTATGTTTCTTTATATTTGTATCATTTATATGTATATTTATTATAAGAAAAATGGCATATCAATCGACTGTTAGCTAAAACACAGGCATTAAATTACGTACCTTAGAAACAGACGATCGTGTGTGTGTGTTAAAACATATTAATTATTTAACAATCTAGCTAATTAGCAAAGGTCGGTTGGTTTCACGTATTACCAGGTCAGAAATACTTATTAAAAGTTATTTTTTTTTTCTATTGAAAGCTTTTTGAAAATAACCTTATTTTTTATTTATTTTCTTATTAATTTCAACTATGTACCTACAAAGATAGGTTTAACGATAAAATATAAGCCCCATTTCTTTCTTTAAACATGCAATTGTTAATTAACTAATTAATTTGTTAAATAAATAAAATAGAATCTTTTAATTTACTTTACCGAAAATAACCGTTTTAACGTGTTAGTTTTCCTACGATGCTTTTCTGGACGAAAACAACGGTATAACACTCTAACGACGTTTAACATAACCTTATAAATAAGGTGTGAATAATAAATAAATAATAATTAATAATTTGAAAACTTTATATATTATATAATATTATTTCTTCATCAGGTGAGCATCCAGCAGCGATGCAGCACGGCAACGCAAACACAGCCTCGCCCTGTGCCCTATCCGTTAACTTAGTCATCTCCTTATACTGCACGCTCGCTACTCTGTACACCAGCACGGTGGACGGTTTCAGATGAAAATTGTAAAAAAAACGTAACAGATTCAATTCAGAAACGTGTAAATGTTATATTTATAAACCTGTAAAGAATTTTACACATTGTATAGAAAAAATATACTTAAATTGGGGTGTACTATGTTTGTGATGTCTGACCAAAGATTTTTGTAATTAAGAAATAAGAATGTTTTTAAATAAGAATTGTTTTATTAATTTTTATTTAGTTTTTTGTATCTTATTTTAAGCGAACTTGTAATGTTCTTATGAGAAATAAACTTCTTTAAACATAATTCTTTTTAAAATTCAAGCAGATTGAAGCTACGTCCTTTTTTTTATAATACGGCTTATGTGTTACTTACGCCCTTTTATGGAAAAGATTATAATTGTATGTATTTTTTTTAATATACTTTATAGTTATAATAACATTGTGTATGTTTGAAGATGAATAAGTACAGCCCAGTTCAAATATTGACAAGAGAGTTAAAAAGAATGTCATTAACATTTAATGTAATTAGTTAATAATAAATAATTTTCATTATAATTTGTAAAAAGCAATTCGATCATATTTTTAGAGAGAAAAATTATCTTCATATAGATATGTATTAGATTTTTCTTACCGTTCATAATTTTATTCAGACTGAATAGTGAAAAAATAAATAAGAATAAATAAATTCAATCTTTAAATTTCGATTATCTTAGATCAAAAAATTATAGTTGTTTTTTTTTTTCGAATTTTGTATTTAAAATCGTTGGGTACCGTATTTCAACCAGAAGGTGTGATCTTAAATTGTATTAAATAAGATTTTTCAAGTGTTACTTTCTTGACTTGCAATTAATTTTGGGTCTATGAAAACATTCATTATTTATAAAACTAGTAATTTTATTAAGAAAAAAAATGCCTAGTTTTTGTGAAATGGTTTATGTGACTGCAATAATGTGAATGATCCCTTTAAAAAAACAGACTCCGTGGCGGATTAATACGGTGGATTAGGCTCTGACTCGTTTCTCCTTTTTCCTTAATAGGAAACGGTTTGCTTTGGCTTTATAAACTGTTAGGGTACAAACATTCAATAATGATCCGAGTTTAAATTCATTTTTATTGATTTTAAAAATAAACTATAGATATGCTTATTTTATTGCAAAGGCTATAATTATGAGAGGGAGAATGAGAGTTATAATTATTTGTTATAAGACGAGAAAACTATGTTTAGTTTAGAATTTATTAATTTACTACTTCATAAATTAGGCAATGAATAAAAAACGTAATAATAAAACACATTAGTGTATTTGTTTAATCGTGTAAGTTATTGTTTTATGTTTGTTAAACAAATTAGATTACTTACTTTGACAGCAGCGGGATATGTATGGACCTTTTACTATATTAAAATGCTATAACGATATTAAATAAAACTTCTGCACTAAAACTGCATAACATTATGAAGTTCAAAGCAACGGCAAATACGTAATCAATTTGTAGAAGATTTTATTGGCATGAATTTGGCACATGGATTCAAACTCGACTATACAATATTGTCGACTTCTCGTTTTTCGATAATTCATTAAATATGCAATAAATAACGTTATCATTAAAAAAAACGGTTATAAAAATATGTATGCTCGTGTATAATTTTTTTAATATATATAAATATTTATTAAAAAAAAAAATATATATATATATATATTTTTTATAAATATATATATATATATATATATATATATATATATATATATATATATATATATATATATATATATATATATGAGGTACATTTGAATGATTTATTAAATCGACAATAGTATTCAACGTATAAGTTTGTTTAAATTTTTCTGAATAATAACTCTTTTTTCTGTAAATATGTCACTGTTAATATTTAAAAAAAGACACTAAATTCACTGTTCGAAATAGCACCGATCTCTCATTAATTGTAGATCATTTGCTAAATTATTATTATTAGAATTATTTAATAATATTTGATATTTGTTAATAAAATTAATTATAAAGATCTGTAAATACACTGTAAATAATAAAATTTAATGTATAATTGTTTCCATATGGCAATATTGTTTTTTTTTTTAAATCTACAATGAATGACAACACTGGACCTATTACGTATCTATTGATAGACTTATTTGACTCATCTAATGATGTCTATTAAAACAACATCAATACTTAAGTAGGTACTTATTCAATAAATTATCTGATTAATTTAAATCATACTTCGTATAACAAAATAAATGTCAAAGATTTTAAGTAGAGTAATAAGGTAAATGGAGCGGTAATTTGAAATACTTGAATCTGGTACATGAGAAAAGAGCAAAAAACTTTCTTCCTAAAAATTTAAATACTCGTAAGTCTTTATCACGTTTTTCTAAATCTTATCGTTTTTAAAAGACATGCTTAATTTTTTTTAAACATTATTTAAATTGTTTATCTTCTTTAATACATCAATAAACACACAAATGTCAATAAACTACTATTAATATATACGTAATAGGAAAATAGGATCTAAGAAATGTTTTTTAATTTAAAAAAAAATCATAATAATTGTAGTGAAACAGAAAAGGGTTATGTAACAAAACTAGTCGTAAGGTAAACTTTGACAAATAAATATAGTAAAGAATTTCTCCTGTTTTTTATTATTATATATAACTAGGAACCATACAGGTGTAATTTACCAAAGAAGTGAAAAAGAAGCGAAAGTATGTGTAAGTGTACGTGTGTATGAGTACAGTATGAAAATGTTCCTTATTAATATTCAGATTTAAAATAAATAATAATAAAGTTTTTTTTTTCTTTATTTAATTTTAGATGCGATATGACACATTATACCTATTACGCATAATTACTTTATCGTCATATGTATACGTATCTACATGTATCGGATGAAACGCAAGACCGCTCTAGGACTAGCTATAATCTCTCAGAAAGGTATTCGTACAAACATGACTTAAATTGATATAAAATGCCGAAAAACACATTAATTTGTTTCATCATCATATAAGCTATTGGATGTCCACGACTGAATGAAGACTTCACCCATCGACCTCCAGAATTACCAATTCGAAGTAGCCACTGCCACTTCAGCATTAAAATTCGCTGGGGTATGTCAACAATCTTCGTTTTTCTGCGGATTTCATCATTTTTGACTTGATCTCGCAGAGAAATACCAAGCATGAACTAAAATGAACTGAACTAAATCTTGAGTTTAATCCACCACGCTGCTACACAGCGGGTTGGCGGATAATTTTTCTACCATGTGTAACGATTACTATTAGGTATTAATAATATAACGAATGTTAGATTTCGCGAATTCGAATGCTAGTGCAAATATTCATATCCAATATTCGCGAATACGAATGCGAATGCAAATGTTGACTTTCAAATAAAGCGGGAGCAAAATGTCATGCGAGTTTGGCATATTGTTTCAGCCATGTTTAAGCCGAACATAGCCGAGCCGACCCGAGCGACTGACAGTTGGTGAGCAATGTTATATAGTGACATGAAAATCATTCGAAAAGATTTGTTATGATTTGAGATTAGCTTAATACCTATTATTATACAAGAATCCGACAAATAATTGTCAGATTTAAGTGATATAAAACATGAGTAAAGCCCATGTTAGCAAGGTTTGGACCACGATCTAACTATCTAGATCGTGGTTTGGACTTATTAGACAATCTGTGACACTGAAAATGTGAAATGTAATTTACATTGTGTGACAAAAAAGTGGAGCAGCGTGGTGGATGAAGCTCCAACCCTTCTTCTATATGGAAATACAGTCCAGTTTTAAAAGATAACTGTGATAGACGTTCGGGCGATGGAGCCTTAGAAATAAGATTTTATTGGCATGTTTAATGTACAGAACCCCAAAGACAATAATTCTACTTTTAAGTGTATTTACGAGTTGATTTTACTTATGATCACAGATAGTATTATATATATATATATATATATATATATAGATATTTTTTAAATGAACTGGTTCACAAAAAATATAACATTTGTATCTAAAAGGTGATCATAAAATATCGGTTTCAAATATCATACAAAGAAAGTTGTAGGCTCAGCTTGTATTTAAATAAATGTATTATGCCAATAACATATCTAATATAATATTTATATGTAAATAACAAGGAAACCTCGTCATAAAAATGTATCGTAAAACCACCGAATGTTATTTTTATACGATTTTATCTGCTTTGAACGGAAATATTTTATATATTTTGTGTTATTTTGGATTCGAACAAGATTTTTTTTCTCTTCCATCCGCAAACATATGGGATAGCAACACTATGAACAATCAGAAAATATTCTACTATTGCGAAATGGTTAAATTACATTATTCAGACCGTATCGAAAATTAAACCGCCACACTGCAGTTTAGACTAGCGGCTATTCATATCCCAAAAAATTATCTCTTGAAGTTCTGGTTCACACACTGGTACTTTACTAAAGTATTGCGGGTTCAATTCTAAACATTGAGTCACGCGACCTTTTGGTTGAAATCGATGTGTTCTGTCCCCTAAACCATTTCGTTTTACGAACATTTCACTAGTTACAATAATTACTTAGTGTAAAATTAAAACTTTTCGACGCTATTTTAATGTTTTAACTAATATTAAAATTAACACTTTCTAACATAATTAATAATTGGATTTAATATTTAGTTTCTAACTAATAAAAGGTTTACTTGCTCTTCGTGACTTTGATAAGTAATGATAATCAACAACCTAAGTTAATCAACATAAGATTTTTTTTTAAATTTATAATATACATAATATTCTTTTAACTAATATTTTTAATAGTTTGCTTATTCTTAATTTTATAGATTACTGATTGGTCACAGAGCGATTTCTTTTTATCACTAGTAATACCTAATATAATCCTAATAAAAATAGTAGGATTGGGGCTTAAAATACCTAAAATAAGTATTTTAAGCCACAGTCTGCGGAAAAATTCCTAGTGAACTAAATTTTTGTATACACCAGGTAAAAACTAAAATGACTGGGTTATAGCTGTACCCGTGAAATAAGTTAGCGATTGTCATTATTTTCATTAAGCTTATAAGATAACGTACAAAAACTAAACCAAACTTGAGATAAGCCGTATGTTCAGAGGTTTTTGTACATTTCGGGTTCCAGCTTATTTTGGACCTAATATTGAGGTTTATGATGTTTCTAATTTGTTAATTATCAAACTAAAGACCGTGTTATACTTACCGGATAATATTTAAAATATTTCTTTTGTATCCAAAAAAAAATGAAATCAGAGTACGCGTGAATGAATTATTGCCGAGTACACATTTTTCCTTTTACCCCTTCTCCCAAGAAAGCCGTGCTGAATTTCCGGAAAAAAAACACCAGTGTATCTTGTAATATATACCCAAATCGTGTCTGGACACGAATAAAACTACTTTTATTTAAATTTATTCAGTAATTTTGACGTAATGCACTAAGATTCAGACAAACAGGCAAATAAGATTAAAATAAAAATATTTTATTTTGGCTTCAGTGTCGATTATAAAGTGCATTAAAAAAAAATATTTTTTTTTAAATATCTCCATGTGCAGAAATAATATTTTCTCCAAGTGAGAATAAAGCCGCTACCATCGGTGGTAACGAATTGCCTTATTTACACCGGAATTGTCGTATACATAATGAGCCTTTACTTTTCATTTAATATTTTATCAGGCATTAGAATAAATTTCATTCATCTACATGTCCTGTTACGTAGCAACAATTTAAGTTAAAATAATTTGGCACAATAAAGAAATTACGTTTAATAAACTGTAATGGTCATAGCTTAAAAAAGTAATTATAAACACTATATATAGGGACGTATATACATATTTTATAAATTAAGACCAAATGAGTAAGTATCTAATACCTCTAATATATATCCGCCTACTTACAGTACAGAAAGCGTGGCACATTCAGTTTAAAAATTTAAATTATGAATGACAATTGGTTCTAGTGGTTACTGATTTTTGCGTTAATGGTCACGCCTTCGGTCCTTGCTTTTAACAACCGTTCTGGCTTAGTGGTGCAAATAGTCGCCTCAACGCCGCACGCCGACGGTCGCGGGTTCGATTCCCGCTCGGAACAGATATTTGTATAAATATTTGTTTTCCGGTCTGGGTATATGTTCTTGTGCGTCTCCCCATCTTGCCTCGGAGTGCACGTAAGGCCATCGGTCCCGGTTGTTATCATAGACACTTGATAACGACAGTTACTCATAGTTGGGAAATTATACGCAAATCTGCAGTTGAGCAGCGTGGTGTATTAAGCTCCAACCCTCCTTCTATATGGAGGAGGCATTCGCTAAGCAGTGGGCTGTTTACAGGCTGATAGAGTACAGTACAGTACAGTACATATTGCATTTATTTCTGGACGTCAATCGTTTAGACCTGCTGGGAGGTATATACCCAGTCTAAAACTCCTCCAAATTATTAAAGTTCTGCATAGTAGCACATAAATTCAACATATGTAATTATCAAGATATTAAACACAAAATTTAATTATTTTTGTTAGTTATGAGTACAGTTCAAATTATTTATTACTAATCATCCCGAATCTGTGTGTAATATTTATATTTCTTATGAGGATAAATTAAAAAGATTTGCTGCAAGCTGTGACGTCATTGATCACACCACTACTGGTTAGTATATAAGTAGAGTTCGATGTGCGGGATGACCTTTTTACCTCATCGGTCGTTCAGTAGGAAGGTGGTTTAGAACAATTTGCGATATGTCATAGACTTTTTATTGTTATAAAATGCTAAGATATTTTGTTCTTGTTATTTATCTATATTTGTGATCATTGTAATTGCTTAATTTATTTGGTCACTAAAAATATATATACATTTATTTTAAAATAATAATATGTCGATATGGATATTAGTCGCCTGTTTAAAATACAGGCATTAAGTTGTCTATCTTAGGAACATACGAACATGTTTGTGAAATGGACACAACGACAATAGCGATGAAGGACAATATCTCCTTGAGAAAAATGTCTCTATATTCGCCTATTTGGCATGGTCAATGTATGTACGAGGACGGGTTGGAGCATAGTACGATATTTCCACAGACGCTTGCGAGCATACTCGTATACTGTAGAATACCACACACCCAGAAACCCAGACACGTCAATTAGGGATAGCAACCTTAAAAACGAGGTTGAATTCTGTAAAAGATTGTAAAAACATCAAACATATAGGATTCCTAAAACGTGATATACACTAAAGGAAATTCGATTAATCCTTCCATTTCAAGTATTTAAGATACATGACCATCGAAACCGAATGTTACCTTTCTCACAATATACTTGATTATCTCAAAGCATTTCGATATAACTGTGTCATACCTATATCAATTGCACTATCTGAATTATAACGTCATATGTATGAATTACCATTTCATATCTCACTTAGCATTGATTTCAAATACACTTACCATATTCAAGCTCGTGATATATATAATTTAGTATATGATATGATATGCTATGATACGATATTTGTTATAGACGATTTCTTTGTGACATTTTATGATACTAGCGTTGTAATAGGTATTCTAATTAAATTAATATGATCTAGACATCTTAAGAGGTAGTTAATAAATTGTCACTTAATCGATCTTGTATTGAAATTTAAATATTTTAGATACGGTTTACAATATGAACTATACGTTTAAGATCGGCCACTCTTAGTGGTACATATATCAATTTAATTCTACATATGTTTTAGAAATCATATTTTATTCTGTAGATTTCATTGGTTTAACGTGTCAGTTTTGCAAATCCGATTTTAAATATTAATTTTCAGACACCTGTTTATTCAATCAAGTTTACTTTTTTATAAACAATCAAAAACATTACATAAAATACGAAAGCTAAACAGCAGTTATAAACGCGAATTGTATAGTCGTTTACATATTGCTCGGACTTATTGTCGACTTGATCCTAAAAAGTTGTTCACGCCATTCACTAAGAATCATATACAAGTACCAGCATGTTTTGAAAGTAATACTGAAACATATATCTGCCAACCCGCAATAACATTAAGGATTTTATTCGGAATCCTTATCCTCGAGAGGAGGACCAATAGAGGGACATTTACAGTCTGATATATTTTACGATTTTACGTTTTAGTTTCCATACAGAATACTGAATGGAATTGTTCGTGGAGGTTTTTTTTTATCAGTAGTGTCTTTTTTTTTCAAAATTTCTATTAACTAACCAAGTAAAAAAAATCAAAATTTCCAGAATAAATTCAGCTTTTCCTGATGATTCATATTTAAGTCCGTGACCGTCGCTTACGATATACGTCTACCATTTTGATAATATCTATATTTTTATAATAAAACTATAATAGATCCAATTCTTTACAATAAATGTATATTGATTCTTTTTTTTCGAGGACATGCTTTAATACTGAAGCCAATTTATATTTTTTTTTACTCCATTTGTCAGTCTGTTGCTTAGCTACACATCACTCAGAAACTATAAAAACTATATTAACTAAATAAATTTAAGCTAACTTTAACACAATTTGAGTTAATGTTACAAGCTATGATTGTAAGTGCTATTTATTCCTAAATTCGGGACAGTTCACAGAGATGAAAATCAAAATGCCTTCTTAGCTATAATTCATTAACGAGTAGTCTGATTTAATTCATTCTCTTTATGTTAGAAGAGAGAATAGAGATATTTAAAAAAAAAGTTCCGTGAATATTTCAGGATCTTTTGCCTGATAGTCCAAAAAATTACAGACATTATATATTATTTAAAATTATTTCGGTTTTCAAATTCTCATAATCATAACAACTAAGCATTAATAAATATTCATCATCTAGTCTAAACTAATGTACATATAAATAAGTATAAATTTGACATAAAATAAATAATATGAAAATAATATAAATAGGTATTTGTATACTTTTTTTTTACTGTGCCGTCAAAGTTACGAGTTAATGAATTAATACTTAACCTTATTCAAATATTGTTGCGAGGATTATTTAATCGACAAACGATGGTAAATAAACTTAAAAGTTTTGGCGATACTTTTAATATTTCTCGGAATAATAAAAGCTTCTGCGCAAAACTCGGAAAAATTTTAAAATCTGGCTTTAAAATTTTTTAAACAGAATGATTTGAATGGAATTTTCGAAATAAAAAAATTGAAAGACAATCTTGTTCTTTCTCAAACGTTCAATCATCTGAAGAGGAAACGAAGAATGGTGCTCTTACTATAATGGACAAAGATCGCGATCAAGTTTAACAAACGAATTCCTAAAATTTTAAAGGCTCTTTTTTATTTTTGAATAAAATGAAAGATGTTGTAATTAAAACAAAATCGACGTTAGAAACTGGTGGAACTGAAGGGACTACTGAGGAAAATTTATTTCTCACAGACGTATTAACATAATGATTATAATAATATTTCATAATAATGGCATGTATAATTTGACATATTTATGTAAACTGCATATAGAAAAATTCGTATTTCGTGCTTTCTTCTAAAAGTTTTTGATTATATCGCGTGTTAAAATTAAAAATATGTCTATGCTATAAACCTCTTTTTATGTTCTACCATGAGTAATTTTCTATTTAGATATTTATTTTTAATTATATAGTGTATATCTTGAACTTGTCTATTTTAAGTAACACGTCTACATAAGTATAATAAATTAATGGATCATTAATTTTTGACCTAAAGTTCATAAATGTGTTATTTACTTATAGGTAATCGAATGAAATAAGCATTTATTCAATTTTCAAACCCACTATTAAAAAAATATGTATTCACGTTTTAAAGTTCTCTTAAATTTAATTTAATTTATTGTATTTTCGTCCGTCGTAAATTACCCATAGGATAACCTCTCATTAATTACATAAAATATTGATTAAATGTTACATAAGAAACGATAATTTTTTACTATACATATTATATATACCATCAACTTAGATATCAAAATCATGCGCATATAAATTAAAAAAATATTCCGTACCTACGTATAAGAAAACACGTAATGATTGATCATTCACAGGCTAAATTCTTCATCGTTAATCGATTCAATCACGCAATAATTGTATTGGGTTTTTTAAATTTGAATGTTTCTATTTGCACTGAAGTTTCCAAATAAAAGTCGTGTAGCGGATAATTAAAAATTTGAAAAAAAAGTTCTTTCTATTAAATTAAGTAGGTAATTTAATTCTAAAGTTAATATAAGATATACCATTTAATATCAATCATTCAAAAATTTATGAATATCCTATTAATATTATAAATGCGAAAGTTTATTTGGATGTTTGTTCCTCTTTCACGCAAAAACTACTGAACGGATTTAGTCATGTAACATGTCACTGTCACCTCACAGTAATATATAATATATAGCTCATACATCAGAATAACACAGACTACAATTGTTCTCTTATATTTACGCGAATTTTACTCATTTAATTAAAAGTCTAAATCGGATTTTATCGCGTTTATTTGTTTTAAAACTTTACAGTTTAACGATTTTTAATTAAATTAAATTATTTCCCGACGTTTCGGACCCTTTACAGCGTCCATGATCTCGGGGGACTGAGGTGGTGGGTGTCCGAATAATTATTATTCGGACACCATTTAGACTCTAAATTATACAGACTACAAATTATAAAGATTTTGTGTAATTTGGTCATAATAGAACATAATTTAAAAACTATCACGTCAAATTGCGTAAGGGACTACTATACTACAGCGCTTACGACCTTTCTTTCACGAAAATTCACTAAAGTGTCGACTGAGAGCATTTATTACTGTGCACTCTGCGAGCGTGAAGAAATGTTTTTTGTATGAGGGTCTTTGTTACCGAGCTGTTGTAAGAATTTGATACGGATAGTCTGAAGTCTGGGAATGGACATAGGCTACTTTTTTTATATACAACCTCGCGGGCAAAGATGCGGGCGGAAGCTAGTACGTAATAATTGATAATTTTTTTTGATTAAAAGTCTATACCGGATTTTATCGCGTTTATTTAAAACTTTATAGTTTTACAATATGTTAAATTATTTCCCGACGTTTCGGACCCTTAACAGCGTCCATGATCTCGGGGGACTGAGGTGGTGGGTGTCCGAATAACAACCTCGGGAACGTCAGGAAATAATTTAAAATATTGCAAAACTATAAAGTTTTAAATAAACGCGATAAAATCCGATATAGACTTTTAATCAAATGAGTAAAATTCGCGTAAATATAGGAGAACAGTATGATAAATTTTTGTCACGAAAATAAATTATATAGTAATAGTGTACCCAGGGTATAGTGATTGAAGTGAACTGAGATCTATCAATGTGTAAATGTTCCACTGATGGGTAAAAGCAAAAGGCTTTTATATAGGAGAAGGGTTGGAGCTTAACCCACTACGCTGCTTTACTGCGTGATGTCGGATAACTTCTCTAACATGAGTAATTATCTTTATCATGTGTCTGTGATAACAACCGTGACAGAGGGCTTGACATGCTCTCCGAGGCACGGGGAGGAGACCCACAAGGACACACACCCAGATCAAAAACAAATACTCGCACAAATACAAATATCTGCCCTAGGCGGGAATCAAACGCGCGACCGCCGGAGTTAAGGTGACTATTCACACCACTACACCAAAAAAGTTGTCTCTAGTTATTAAAAATTTAAAATTAACATACCTTAAACTAATTAATTTTAATTTACTTTACAAATTAAAAACATAATATTATTTTTGTTTTTTTTTTTGTGGTACGTTTTACTTTGAAAATAATATAATTATTATCTCGGATAGTAAAAAGTAAATAAGTAGTAAAAATACTTATAAATCAAGTTTCAAAACCCACGACTCCTTTGACCTTAAAATACTTTAAAATCACTATTTACGCAAAAACCATAACGTACATAATTGGATTTTCATCTGATATAACATGCATGAGACGATTGCAATAGCGGAGATTGACTGACGTACCCGCGTGTTATAGTGTAATTTATTTTAATTTTTACGTACGTGGCTCAATCCCAAATGAAGAATTTTTTGTTGACAGGCTTATTCAATATCGGAAATAAGGGATTGATTGCGTCAATTTTTTTTTTCACTTTTTTACTGTTTTAATACTGCATTTGTTTATTTATAGAAAATTGATAATATAATTTTTTTCAAAATGTTATTGTGACAAAAATAGTAGCAGAGTTTCGAATGAATTGTTGTTTCAATGTAATTGAATGTTTTTTTAATATAAGACATATTGTATCCAACATAGTTGTTCTCAGTTGCTCTCAAGAATCGCAATAAAAAGCACAAATAAATCTATCCGTACATAATAACAAATGAAATTTCCGCAAACGAATATTTGAGTTACCCTTCAAAGGAGCCCTCATTCAATATAGCGGAAATAATTTAAAAGTCCAATCTCACAATGGTACAGGTACAATAAGGCATTTTAAAAAGGTAAAATTACTCCACAAATTGAGGAGATGTACAAGATGTTTTGTCAAATTTTATTTTATTTTTTTATGCATTCGTGTGCAAAATTAATTAAATTCTCTTTTACCATTTTTGGGTAGAATTAGATTAAATTTAAGATCACACTTGGAGTTACGGATAGAATTCAATTATGACAGAGAGTCCTTAAGAAAATAATTCATATACTTAAGTACCATTTCAGTCCAGCTATCGTTACTTAAGCTACGGGACATTTCAATAAATCGATTTTACGATTTGATGTAGACCGAAGTCGACGATTATGTATTAACATAAGTCCACTAATAATACTCATACGTGAATCAAGTCCTACAACGATATAATACTTCATTGTGTGTGTGTGTGTGTGTGTGTGTGTGTGTGTGTGTGTGTGTGTGTAAATGCATGTATATATTTATGTGTATGCTTATATATTTACATTAAACTAATATAAATACAGATGAATTGAGAACTTCCTCCTTTTTTGGAAGTTAGTTCAAAACTTGTTGTATCTATACGCTTATGTCAACGATCTGAAGCTATGTTCTTGTAGAATCTATACTACACTATAAAAAATCCACTTCAAACAATTTTAAGCGATTCTTGGCGTCAATAATGAGGGTAATGTCGGATATCATTCAAAAGAAGATAAAAAGGAGAGCACAAAAACATTTAATTTAATTATTTTTCTTTTAATGAAAAAGTATGTTAGTATAAAGTATACAAAACACTTGCAATTTTGATCCTTAAAACAGCCGCTAGTTTTGTGATCTGTATTATGTGTATTATATTAAAAGGGTTGTACTCAGAATTTAAGGAGCCTGTTTAAAATTAAATATATTTTTGTGTGAAATAGTCTAATTATTTAATAATACTTCTACCGAAGTAGCGCCATGCTGCTTGCAGCTGAATCGGCCGGCGCGCCCGGGGTAGTACTTCGCTCTCACTTAACACCGACGTGAAATGACGGCACTGTCGTCGTGTTTCGTTCGGTTTGTGAGAGATCCGGTGGCCCATCTCTTCCCTTACCTGGCCCATCCCTTCCCTTCCCTCCACAGATCCGGTGGAACATCCCTCCCCTCACTACAGGCCGGCAACACACCCGCTAATCCTCTGATGTAGCGGGTTTCGATGGATGTCGTGTTTACTTACGAACAGGTGAATCGACTGTCCGTTTTCCCCCTCTAATAAAAAAAAAATACTATCATTAATCATAAACAGGAGCCTGAGACAGCCTATAAAACTTAACCATATTCTCATATGAGATGAGACATAAATTCCAAACTATTTCACAAGTATTTAACACGGTTAAAACCACGCGACTTTAAGGATTTGGTTTTTGTTTAATTTTGCGATATATGAGAATTTTGAATTATATCTCTTGAAACCCTTGTATTTTATTTCTTGTCATTTTTGTGGAGCACTTTAATCGTTCGTCGGTTTTTGTAAAGAATCGCCTTTTCACCGGTGTTAGTCCAGAATAACTGAGATTTGTTCTACAAAATTAATTTTTATTCGTTTCCCTATTTTCTTTTTAGTAAAATTGTTGCTTATCTACGTCAAAGACATTTTTAAAAAGAAAATACTGCTTTACCGAATCTTGCCCATTCCATTCCATTGATTTCGTGTTCGACTACGAGGCCATGTTTTGTCCTTGAATGACATTCTCTTATATTCTATTCTATTGAAAATTTAGAAAATATTTTTACTGTACAATATTTAAAATAAGTGAACATTTTTGTGTGTATATATGCGCAAGTTTGTGTTGTGTTAAATAACTAGCAAGCAATACAGTTATATTTTTTTAAAACCATTCGCTGTAGTTAGAAAAAAATATTTATACAAAAATAATAGCTGTCAGAAATTGCTATTTTTATACAGTCAATGTACCTTCATTTTTTGTACCTAAGTTTTTGTGGGAGATTAGGTATGTAACTTTTATTTTTGTTCGACATTTCAAAGTTATTGCATGCAATAACTCATGACTATAACGAATATAGGTAGATGAACTGATATGCACAATCGGAATTACACAGCGATTAGATCAATATACAAATGTTAGTTATAGTGCCAGATTCACTAATTATAGTAGTTTAAAATCATGGAAGACCGATCTATAGTCGTGAGAAAAAGATCCATTAACGCCTATGGTCGTGGGTTCGATTTTGATTGTAACAGATATTTGGATTTGTACAAATATTTTTGCTTTATTTTTATGGTTTTTGGGACTGGAACTCTCCATCATGCCTTGGAAAGCACGTAAACCGTTCATTTCAGCTGTTATTATAATCATGGAAAATAATTACAGGCTATTTCAATTCAGTGCAATTCAGAAAATTAATTTACAAATGAATCCTAAAACATGTCTAGATACAGAACTGCAACCTTTATTATATTAGTACAGATTAAAATTTGTTGTCGTTTTTCAACAGTAGCCGAGAAAACAAAGTAATTTATCCAAACTGTTCGGTGATGCTCAAACTTTTCACTCGGACTGCATTTTTAAACATTTGCATAGAAAAAATTTAATAAGCTAGCAGGAGGCCGTGTTCGACGAAAAAAAGTTTCGCCCAAATTCGTATTTTCTTCATCTACATTTTATTAACACGGAACAATCTTCGGCTAAACTTTTGAAAGGAGCGTTTGAATGTTTTTATTAAAAACTTTCTAAGACACTCTTTATTTTCATCTTCCCAAGTTTAAAGTTAAAATATCAAATAAAAATATTATTTTTATTACTCATTAAATTGTTATAAATAATCACAAAACTTTTTGCCGAAACTTATCTTTCTATCTGTTCTAATATTACTGTGACAAAGAGGTTGTTGAACTTGTTTCTGTATTTGGAACAAATTATCTCTCAAACTGCCAATAAATTCAATCTAATAACTTTCCAGTAATTACATGAACCACCACACCACCGCATTAGGCGTTGGAAGTCCTCTGTTGACCGTAGACATACCGATTATCTTTCTGGGAGTTTACCAATACTCGCCATCATGGCGAATATTGCCATGATGCTTGGAAGGCGGGTTGGCGAGCGCAGTGTGTTGTGTCAAGATAGGGTGACGCTGCTGTCTATCACGATTCTGGTTAGTGTACAGTTGTTCGCACCACTATGGCCTTAGTTGCCATTTACGATACCTCGGCAAAAAATTTTTCAGGACGGCACATTACGGGTAAAAGATGAGAGACGGATTAGTGAGAAAGATAAACAAAAAAAAAATCATTTTCAATAATAAAGTATAACTTTTTTGACATTAGAAGAAATAGACACAATTTTATCACATAGAGAAAAATGTTTAACTTTTATTGTATCTTAGTAATAAATGCGCCGAGAATTGCGGTATCACAGTATTCTCGCTTAACCAACATTCCGTCAAAACTATGATATCAAATACTATCTTAGAACGTTGTAGGGTTACCAGAAGGGCATCAAAGTTTTGTTGAATACTCCGAATGTTGAATGAGAGAACCTTAAAGTTATGGTCAATGGTCAGAAAACTATTGCAAGCGTCAATGCCTTCGAGCGAGCTACAGTCTATCGAAAGTGAGTCGTCAACGTCTCGCGAAAGGTCAGCTATAATTAGATTTTATATAAACGAAGAAAATTATTGTGAGCACTCCCGCCAAACTGCAGCTGATCGAAAGCATCTCGAATATTTGTACGGAACTTCTGTGAGTGTGTGTTAGTGTTAAGTGTGCGTCAATGTGAGTTAGTAAAAATAAAGAGAGAGTATGCAAGGATGGGTGAAATAATGTTTTTAATAAAAGGAAATGGCTGTGTTACAATATACGAAACAGAAATACAAAGAAATGAAAGAAACAAACTGTAAATTGCTTTGCGGGACTTAATTTTGCGTACATTCCTCATGGCCAGGTTCCGTTCGTACTGCAGGACCGATCTTCTCGTCCAAGTCAATAGGTGAAAATATACGAATAGCTGGCTTACCGTCCGCTTTTCTAACAAAAATATTCCCGCCTCGCACCCAACAGTATCGAAACCTATATTCCCTTGCACGACTTCGGGCTTGACGAAATAACTGCCGATTATCCTTCGTCAGGCGCTCGTTGATATATAATGGCATATGTTGGCCATCAACAGTGTTAACAGATGTTAAGCAACGTCTGTTTTTGCAGCTTTTAGTAGTTCTTCGGCCTTACGCCGTCTTAGTAACCGCACCACGATAGGACGTGGCAGTTTTTCAGCAGAAGAAGATTTTCTCAACTTGCTCCCTTTAAGGCCCACTCTAAAGACGTCATCAATGTCCGACTCCGACAGCGGGATACCAAGCTTTTGAGATGCGTCTAGTACGATTTGCTGAAGGTTTTCACTATTTTGCTCAGCAATTCCAACTATTTCTAAGTCGTTCCTAAGGTTGTCCTGGTCTCGAGAAGCTAGTTGTTGCTGAAGAAGTCCGACCGACGCCTTCAGTGTGATAATTTCACGTTCCGCGTTTCGAATTTTATCAGAGTGCTCTTGCACGGTTCTGCTTATGTTGTCTGAAAGGGTAGACATTTGGTTTTTGATATCGCGGTTTTGTTCTTTGACCTCTGCAAGCTCTTCACGAAGTAGACGCAGTTCAGATATAAGAGTCTCCAGGTCAGGGTTAGGCGGTGAATCATACTTCACGTTTTTTGTTTTAGCGCATAGAGGACGGCTTCCTCGTTTTGGGTTTACGTTGGAGCATATGTTTTTATCATTCAGATGGGATGATGATTTTGGAGTGCGAACTGGCGTCGAAGTGTTGTCGCCCTTAGGCAATGCACAAACACATGACGGACACAGCCAATCGTCCTTGTAGGACTGAGAAAAGCGGTCAAAACTGTCTTTAGAAATATTTATACAGAGCAGGTCGAATCTGTCTTTACATCTTGAACATTCTATATAATACAGGTCCATTATTGGATTGCCGCATCCAGAGCAATTAGAGTTCATCTTTTATGATCCAGATAAATTAGCCAAAAAAAATCAAAAATTAAGTAAAACTAAATTTGACAATAAAAAAAAAAAAAAAAAAAAAAAAAAAAAAAAAAAGTCAACAGTGTCTTATAAGTCCTGGGGTTTGAACTTGTATTGGATATACAGTCGGTGCACCTCACTTCGGGCCGCAACACCAACCACACGTTTGCGGAATGGTTTGAAAATTGCGTATACTAAAGTAAAGCAGGTGGACGGGCTCGAGCTTTTCAAGACAATGCACGTAGGTATTTCACAAAAAAATGTGCAGCAATCGGTTCAAAATTTACACCACTGTTAATGTTTTTGCTTCGGAACATACAATTCCGGTCACTCAAAACCAGTACTTTGACACTGTTCCCTGCTAATACTAGATGATAAATTTTTAACACAGCCAGATATTCAATCAACGTACTCTTGCACTATTTTGAGATTAAAATTTACGAGCGCGGCTTAGAGAGATGTTAACTGCTCGGGCGGTGTCTCGCGAATCCTAACATTAGTGTCGAATATAGTCTCGACTGCGTTGGATCAAAACAAGTGCTGTCTTGGCGTGTTTCTTGACCTGGCCAAGGCATTCGACACTGTTTCGATACCCATTCTAGTTAAAAAACTTGAAGGCATGGGAATAAGAGGATTGGCATTGCAGTGGTTCAACAGCTACTTGACAGCGCGGTTCCAATGTGTGCGGGTGGGTGCGGATGTTAGCAATACATTACCAGTTGGATTTGGCGTACCACAAGGAAGCATTCTTGGCCCTACGCTGTTCCTTGTTTACATAAGCGACATGATGGAAGTCGTTTCCGGAAAAGAAGACATCATTTGTTACGCCGATGATACAGCAATAATCTTCCAAGGTATGACATGGGAAGAAACTTACAAATCAGCAGAGAAAGGAATGGCACGTGTAGCAGATTGGCTATTGAGAAACTTACTGACAATAAACATTAATAAAACTAAATACATAGCCTTCCACAAAACGCGAATTTCACAACCTCCTGCAACGGCATGCTTTAAATTACATACCTGCAGCCTAATACCCGCCTACTGTGATTGTCATTCGATAGCCCGCACAACCAATATAAAATATTTGGGTATCATAATAGACGAAAACTTGTCTTACAAAGACTACTTAACCGATTTGGCATCAAGAATTCGCAAAACCACCTATGTTTTTAAGTCCCTCAGACACTCCCACAGACTCAGCTCCCGAAAACATTTTGATGCATGTATACAAGGCACTGTGTCAGCCCCTTATCATCTATTGCATAGGAGTTTGGGGTGGCGCCGCCAAGTCTAGTATGATTGGAGTCGAGAAAGCTCAGAGATCTGTTCTTAAGGTCATGCTTGGCAAGCCTTTTAGGCATAGTACGGATCTACTATATAAAGATTGCGAGTTGTTAAGAGTTCGGCAACTGTTCATATTAAGAGGTGTAATGTCTATGCATAAAGTTGCCGTATCCTCACCAGATCACGAACACCGACTTAAGCAGCGTGTATACCGAATTCCAGTTCCTTCTTCGCGAACAACCTTCGCAAAACGACATCCGTACTACCTTTTACCGCGCTTATATAACCGCATACATAGTAAAATAAAATTAAAAGCTCTCTCTACTCGCGAACTGAAACAAGTACTTGAACACTGGTTGTTGGGACTTGATTATACAGAAACAGAAAACTTACTATAATCAATGAAAAAGGTGAAAACTTCTGTAAGCACATACATACGTTCACACACACGCACACATGCACACACTCAGACACGCACACAACATACACACATCCATAAACACACTTACACAACGAGAACATGTTATAATTACGTTTAATAATATATATATATATATATAGATATATATTTTTTTTTTTATTAATTTTTTTTTTTTTTAAATCTTAATCTCATGTTTAGTCATTGTATATAAAATAAAATACTTAGTTGATGTCTGCTCGAGTTGTGTCTAAAGAACTATTCGTCTGGTAATTGTATGTCTGGCATCTGCGATACAAGCTGTGCTTAGTGCAGATGCCGCTAGAAATAAGTACTATTGTATAGTTTCATGGCAATAAAGATTATTATTATTATTATTATTATTATTATTATTAAAAAAAAAATAATTCATTGAAATAGAATCGCTAATTACGAGTATCTATCTTATGAAAATGTTTGCACTGGTTAGATATCGCTGTTCACAATTAACAGTGCTTTATCCTCTTATCTCCCTTAAACGCTATTCATAAATGACAGGTTACCTGACCTTCATAATGAACAGAACCGTCTTAAGCATATTCCGCCCGGGGTGCGGGTAATTAGCCCGCATGCCTGGTTATGTAAAAAAAAAAAACGCAATATAATTTTAATCTTTTAATTATTAATTTCTTAAATTTCTGTACTTTACCACAAAATGCACACACAAAAATCAACATAAATATATATATATATATATATATATATATATATATATAATATTATAATTGCGAAAGTTTGTCTTTATCTTTGTTACCCTTTCACGCAAAAGCTACTAAACGGATTTAGATGAAACTTCACAGTAACATAGCTTATTGTTAAAATAGTTTAATTAATACATCAAATGAAACTAGTGGTGTCATCTATTGGGGATGTAGTTGAGTATAATTGAATATTATTTGTAATCAGTTGATTTGATCGAATGATTTATTTCTGAACTCTTTTCTTATATCCAAATATAGTTCGCTGTTCGCAACCGTTGTGTAAAGTCATTGTGTTATAATTATATTAATAATTATACATCACTAATCTATATATATAGGAGACTTTCTATAGATATAGTCACTCATCACGATATCTCTGGAACTATGAGGCCTAAAAACTTGAAATTTGGTAGGCATATTCCCTTTGCCGGGTAGAGGTCAGCTAAGAACGGATTTTAAGAAATTCTACCTCTAAGGGGATGAAACAGGGAGGCAAACATTGTATGGGACAACGTGATTCCTTGGTCCAATCTCATTCAAATTTTGCATAAATATTATTTAACAGAATTGATTGAAGACGTGTTTAGTATTTTATCGAAATTCATCCCCTAAGCGGGTTAAAAGGGGGTAGAAAGTTATTTTGATATCAATACTCCTTAGTGCTTTTTTTTAAATTACATTTTATTTTGACACATGTTTGACAATTCAATCCGTCTATTATATTATAATAATATTTTCCAGTATTGACGCAGGTGTAGGTGATATCTCTTTTTGGGTGCTTCTGGTGGAACAGCCAAGACTTTATATTAAACGTAACAAAATTGAGTTGTAAATATACCGTGTGGTCGCTTTATAGTAAAATAGTGTTTTATATAATATTTTTTACTTCAATGTTGGTGTTGTTTTAAGTCAAGGGTTTTAAACTAATATTGACTCATCAGCAAGGCATCTGTAGCTCACAATGATACAGATATAGAAGACACCGAAGTGAACTTGGAAACATTTTTGAATTATATGGCATTAACACCCCAATTAGTACACGTTGGCACCATGTACTAATGTTGGAACAAGATCAGAAAACATTATAAATCATGTACCCATTTAACTTTATCTGACACTAAAACTAAGAAGGAGGAGATGAAAGCTGTCTTGGACTATTATGAAATATAAATATATGTTTGACATACACACACGATCGTCTGTTCCTAAGGTAGGCAACTTAATGTCTGTGTTTTAGGTAACAGCCGACTGACATACATTTTTTTATAAATATACATATAAATAGTACATATAGAAATAAATACGTTTTACACCCGGACTCGAGCTAGGAATCGAACCCACGATCCTGGAGCAGAAAGAAGAGAAGAAAGCAGTGTCACTACCAACTGTGTCGAGTCAATCAAAATTTAAAAAATAATTACTTGCGGGCTTATTCAAATCTAAGAGACAAAATCGTATTGACTTGTGGTGTAATTATACCTACCATACAATGAACAAAGCATTGATGACCGTTCTGGTGTGGTGGTGCGAGTAGTCGCCTCACCGCCTCGGCTCAATCCCGGTGGTCGCGGGTTCGATTCCCGCTCGGGGCAGATATTTGTATTTGTGCCAATATTTGTTTCAGGTCTGGGTGTATGTCCTTGTGGGTTTCCCCACCGTGCCCCGGAAAACATGTAAAGCCGTCGGTCCCGTTTGTTATCATGGATACCTTATAATAATTGTTACTTATGGTTGCATATTATCCGCCAACCTGCAGTGGAGCAGCGTGGTGGGTTAAGCTCCAACCCTTCTTCTATATGGAAAAAAGGCCTTTGCTCAGCAGTGGGCTGTTTACAGTCTAATACAATACAGTACAGTACAGAAGCATTTGTGGCCTGCAGTGACGAAACTGAGCCTTACCATAAATATTAGAGTCCACCTTAAAGGGGAGACGTTACTGCCGGACTGTTCTCAGACCTGTTGCTTAAAACAGGAAATGGTGATTTCCGGTAACTGGATAATAATATAATGTATGAGTGTATATGAGTATGTATTTACCATAAACAAAGCTTAAGGTCAAACTCTTAATGTAGCGGGAGTAAACTTGAGCGAAAGCTGCTTCTCTCTCTCACAGCCAGTTGTATGTGGCATGTTCCAGAGTAGCCTGTTGATTCTAGCACCCCGAAGGAAAAACGAAAAATATTGTTTATAAAGAAATACTACGGAGGGTGTAGTATTTCGATTTAGTTGTAAAAAGATAATACCCCCGTCTAACTTTCTCCAGATCAAAGGCCGAGCTTCGTGTTCATAAAATGTAACAATTTTTATTTTTATTTTAATGTTTATTTAAAGTTTAAATCTCTACTCTATAATAAAGATTGTTATATTTTATAAGTATTCAAATATTTTAAAATAGTAATTTATATGTTATAACAAAATTAATAACGTAAAAAAAAAAACAAATAAAATCCTATTATAACCATTTTCGACTTCTACACGGATGAAGTTGCGGGCTAAAAGCTTAATATATAAAAGCGAAAGGTCACTCACTCACTCACTCATCAGGATATCTCTAGAACCATAAGATCTAGAGACTTGAAATTTGGTAAAAATATTCCTTTAGCCGAGTAGAGATCAGCTAAGAACGGATTTTACGAAATTCTGACCCTAAGGGGGTGAAAAAGGGGGACAAATTTTGTATGGGATAACGTGATTTCTTGGTCCAATCTACTTAATATTTTGCATAAACATTTATTAACAGAATCGATTGAAGACGTGTTTCGTATTTTATCGAAATTCATCCCCTAACGTGGTTAAAAGGGGGTAGAATCTTATTTGCTTTGTAGTTGACATCAATACTCCTTAGTGCTTTTGATTTAAATTACATTTTATTTTGACACAAACTTAATCCGTCTATCATAAAATATTTTCCAGTATCGACGCAGGTGTAGGTGATAAAAAATATAAATTTATAAATTTGAAATTTTTGTTAAATACCCGTGCGAAGCCGGGGCGGGCCGCTAGTATTTATACATCAGAATTTTTTTTTTTTTTTTTTTTTTTTTAATTGGAAATTTGAGTGCGTTTGACCTCAATCTTGTCTGATGGTAAACAATGATGAGGTCTAAGGTGAAGCACGCAGACTCAAATAATGCCTGTTCACTCTTGCCTTAAAAATCCCTAGGTTGTACGCATCGGGAAACAGTGACGCAGGAAGAGAATTCCATTCCTTTGCAGTTCTAATAATGAAAGATGATGCAAACCGCGAGGTACGGACCGGAGGAATGTCGACCACGTATGGATGGAACCCCTGCCCTCGTCGAGTTGTCCGATGGTGGAATGGTGCTGGGGGAATTAATTGATGCAATTCCTGTGCACACTCACCGAAATGTAACCTGTAGAAGACACACAGACTAGCAACCAGTCGGCGATGTTCGAGGCTCTGGAGCTGTCTTGAAGTAAGCATCTCATCACCAATGAGTTTTCTGGCACGCCTGTCGATAGCTTCCAGGGCTTCGAGCTGATACCGGGCGGAACCGTCCCACAGATGGCAACAGTACTCCATGCAGGAGCGGACTTGAGCTGTATAAAGTCTTAGCAGCTGGTCCGGTGTGAAATAGTGACGGACCTTGGAGAGGATGCCCAGTTTTTTTGAAGCAGTCTTAGCCCTGGATTCGATATAGCTTCCAAAATTGAGTTTGGACGATAAGTCTATACCGAGTAGTTCAAGGTGGTTCGTGACTGGAACAGGCACATTTCGGAAAGTGGGAGCCAAGTTAAACGGGCTCTTTTTAGCGGAGAAGAGACACGCCTGGATTTTTGAAGCATTGAATCTTACTAGATTGGCATCACCCCAGTCGGAGACAGCCTGAAGAGTAAGATTGGCACGGTAGACCATTGCTTCTCAAAGATCGTCCACTTCAGTTTGTCTTGTTCTTGCACTGGAGAAGTATCTCTCCGCGACGGTGCTGTCATCTGCGTACCCAAAGATACCGGGCTTAAGCAGATCGTTTATGTGAAGCAGGAATAGCGTTGCGGAGAGAACAGATCCTTGGGGTACCCCGGCATTGATAGTCAATAGGTCAGACGTGTAGCCATCAACAACTACACGAATTGACCGTTCCCTCAAGAAATCGGAGATCCAAGTACATAGACTGGTGGGAATACCGTAAGCAGGAAGCTTCGCAATAAGACCATCGTGCCAGACCCCGTCGAATGCCTTCGAAATGTCAAGTGAGACAGCTAGGGCCTCACCATATTTATCGAGGGCTTCCCCCCAGAGATGTGTAGCGTACACGAGAAGATCCCCAGTAGAGCGGCGTTGGCGAAATCCGTATTGCCGATCACTGAGGAGATCATTATCTTCCAGGTAAGCCAGAAGGCGATTGTTGACAACACGCTCCATTACCTTGCAGAGGGTGGAGGTGATCGCGATTGGGCGGTAGTTTGCAGGATCAGCACGACTACCCTTCTTGGGTACGGGTTGTACGTTCGTGAGCTTCCATGCTTTCGGAACAGTCCCAGATCGAAAAGAAAGGCGATACAGACGTGTCAGGACTGGAGACAGTTCGGCTGCGCAATTTCTCAACACAATAGCAGGAATACCATCAGGACCACTGGCTTTGTTCACGTCCAGATTGCGTAGTGTTTTGAGAACCTCCTTTTGGTAAATGTGAATTTCAGGCATTTTGCATCCACAAGGAGGTAACTGAGGTGGAGTTTTATTACCAGCATCTAGACGAGAATTTTCGGCAAATAGAGAGGCAAATAAATTAGCCTTATCCAAAGCCGTGTGTGCCAGTGTTCCGTCAGGTTTCTGCAGGGGAGGAAGTGAGGAGCGACAGAAGTTTGCTTCAACACACTTCGCCAGGGACCAAAAAGCTTTACTGCCCGATGGATACGAAGCGAGTTTGGTTCCCACTCGGCCTATGTGGTTGAAGCGCGCTTTTTTGAGCACTTTTTTGTAGGACTTAGCTGCTGAGTTAAAGGCTTTCTTCTTATTTCGCGTATCTGGAGCTTTGCGATTTCTGGCTTCTAACCAAGCGTGGTATGCTGACTGTTTTATAGCCTCAGCTTTTGAGCAGACAGCATTGAACCAGGGTTGAGCTCTGATGCCAGAGGGCTGGTCGGAGAATGGAATATAATATTCCATCGCCTGTCCAATAACTTCGGCAATAGCGCCAGCGCAGCTCGACGGATCGCTTGAAGAAAAGCAGACTTGCAACCAAGGGTAAGATGCTAGGAAATGTCGCATCTCATCCCAATCCGCTGACTTTTATCGCCACACCCGCCTAGTTCTTCTAGGGTTGGAGTCGGGTGGAGGACACGTGAGGACGGACTTCACCAGACAGTGGTCAGAACTCCCAAGAGGGGCTGAAACAGACACTTGGTATCGGTCCGGTTCAGTCGTCAGCAGAAGGTCCAGGCAATTTGCTGTGTGGTTCTCAACATCCGGTACTCGAGTCGCCTGGTTAACCAGCTGGGAGAGGTTCATGGTCAAGGCAAGCTTGTACGCCTCTCTACCAGCATGGTCAGTTTTCTGGTACGGGAACAACCATTGTTCATGATGGGCATTAAAGTCCCCCAGAAAGACGACTTGCGCAGTGGGGTACCTTTGTTGAGCCACGTCGGCAGCCTCACTTAGATGTTGGAAAAGCCTTGTTGTCTCCTGGTCTCCGCTATGCGAACGGTAGACACCAACATAAACAATTTGTTCTATGCCGGCATCCACAAGCACCCAGATAGATGAGGAAGAGGGATCCTCCAGGTTACGGAGACGTTTGCAGCAGATGTCATCGCGCACAAAGAAACAAACCCCAGCTCTGGGACGAAAATTGTGCTCCAGGATGTAACCTGGGTAGTGGAGGTATGACGTATCGGCAGGGGTTGTGATTTGCGTCTCGGTAAGCAAGAGCAGATGCGGCTTGGCAGTCTCGAGATGGTGATGAACTGGAAGGAGATTAGAGTGCAGACCTCGGATATTCGTGAGGTGCACTTTAAGCGAGAGGCCGTGCATCCGCTGCAGATTCCTCAACTTTTTTTTTCTTTTTTTCATTGTGAATTTGAAGGGCAAGAGGGAAGGAAAGGCGAAAAGTGGCAGTTACGTGAGGCGCCAGCCAGACTCCACCAGAAGTCACAATACTGCCGCCCGGTGGGGAAAAACCTGGCTGGAGACCGCGGGGACGCCCGGACCCCCCCAGGGCCGGCTGTCGAGGCCTCTCATCCGGTTGCCAACCGGCCCGACAGAAGCAACCCTGGGATTATGCGCGCGATGGCGGAGCAGCCTTTCGCAGGTGGCTAATCTGCAATTGGGCTCCCAACTATCGGCGGGCGGCCAGCGGAAAACCGTTTCTCCGGATCCCGCTGCTCTCCAGAACCAGGCACCGCGGACGGCAACACTGTGAGCCTGGATGCGGCACACCGGTAGGCGCAACTACGTAGACCCACTTTCCGTAGGGCTACTCAAGGTTAGCAGGGTGGAACGCGCGAACGCTTGGCACCTTGATTTATACCTTGAGGGTGGTGACCAGCCACGGCCGAAGCCTACCACCGGAAAGAGTGTCGCTCTTTAGCACCACCCAGGGGTCACGTGTAGGGTCTCGAGGGTAAAGCCTACGGACGCGAGCGACAATCGACCCCCCGACCAGAATAACACATAGGCTACAATTTATACAGATTTTGTGTAATTTGACCATAATATTACATATTTTAATAACAAACACGCTAAAACGCGTAAGTTCAGTACAATTTCATGGCGCTAACGATCTTCTTTTCGCGCGGATTCGATTGGCCAGATTGGAGCGCCATTAAACGAATACTATGAGTAGGAATGTTCATGAAAAAAAAGTATCGATATTTTTATCGATAAAATATATGGTTTGAAAACTATATTAATTATTTTTTCGATCCGATATTTGGGATAAATATATTGATACTTATCGATATATGCGATAAATATATCGATAAGTATCGAATGAAATATATCGATAATAATCGAACGAAATATAACGATATGTTTCGATATATCGGATGAAAGAAAGAAATATCGGATAGAATACTATACTACTCGATATATTATATCGAATGAAATATATCGATTTCTAGCACTCATCGCCCCCTAGGACCCCGCGCCCGGGTGCGGCTGCACCCCTTGGACCCCCGGGTAAAAACGGCCCTTATAATGAAACACCACAGTGTACCTAGTAGTGGTTTTTTAGAATAAGTAAATGTATATGTCATATGGTAGGAGTACGACGACGGTTCTGGTGTAGTAGTGCGAATAGTTGCCTCAAACCGCGCTCCGGCGGTCGCGGGTTCGATCTCCGCTCGGGACAGATATTAGTATTTGTACAAATATTTGTTTAATGTCTGGGACATACACCCGTATGTCCTTGTGGGTCTCCCCACCGTACCTCGGAGAGCACGTAAAACCGTTGGTCCCGGTTGTTATCATAGACCTGATAACGATCATTACCCATGATAGGAAATTATTCACCAACCCGCAGAGGAGCAGCGTGGTGGATTAAGTTCCAACCCTTCTTCTATATCGAGAAGAGGCCTTCGCTCAGCAGTGGGTGCGCATTTTTAAATTACTTTTGTCGAATCTAAGTAATCATAGTAATTTTTATACATTTCAATTACGCGAACTCAGCAGTTAAACCCGCGTTTATGTTATAAATTGAAATTCTAAGATTCGTTAAATGAAAAATTATTTTGAAGTTTCACCAGTAGATACGGAGCAAACTCTTCAATAATATAATATTAGTATAGATAAGTTATTGTGGAACTTTAAATGAATTACGAAAAAGTAAAAATAGAAGATATAAGAGGTAGTTTGAGTAAAAAAATGAAAAAATAACTTTGTAAATCTGTGATTGAATGTCTCTTAATTGAAAGAATGTGTTTTTAAATTCGGCTAGTATAGCTGAATTATCTAGTGCATTCGTATAAAAACTAACCTCGTGCGTGGAGGAATAGGAAAAAAATTAATTGCAAATCTGCATAAACTGACATATGTCAGTAGATAATTACGCTTTAAAGCTTAACTTTACAATACAATGCAGTACTGCTCATACTAAATTAATCAATTCCTAAGATAGTTTCTCTTTACTCTAGTACAACCTCTAATTAAAATGATAATTAATCTCATCTAATCCAAGGATATGAGCTACATCCCGCCCCCGAGTTTTTAATTCATGCTTATGCAGTGTTTACGTTTCATTTAACCACTGGATGATGAAAAACAACATATATGACAACCTTTATGTTTTAAAAGATACAAAGTATTATACATACATATCTACTTAAATAGACGCCATTGGTGGTTTTGCTTGCTATGAATTTCCATACTTTTACATAACCAATATATATGACCATCCGTGACTTTTAAAATAAATTTTACTTAAAATAAACGTAATGGTGCAAGAAGTCACCTTAAAGCGGTCCGACGGTCGTGGGTTCGACCCCCTTGATATAATTATGGAATCCCTTCCACTGTCTATCGATTGTAAATTTTAAAACATAAAAAAAACATCTTTATAACCCTCTGGTTCTATACAAGATAAGCATTGGAGCTCCTCCCTCCACCATCGTCGCTAATGAAACTTTTGTATCACACACCAGAACATTCTTCAATCTTTACAGTATAGATAATTATATTTACAACAAAATTAATTGAAGAACAATCACGAATTTACTGTCATCACGAATTGCTGACAATAATATAAATTAACACAATACACTACTGACTAAGTTAATTACATTATCAACCCGCAATCAGCGCAGTTTCCTAGACAGGTGTCCGTTCAGTGTATCGTCAATTAATCATCGCATAAATAGGTTATTATCCCTTACAACCTACGTAATAACATTCTCATATTGAGTGATGCCATGACCAATATATACTGGAAGGACTTAAAGAGGAGATTCTTACGGTTTAGTTTCATTTGTGTCCTGTTTCGAAAAATATTTATTGTCATTTATAGATAGTAAAAAAAAATATTTTGTTAATTATTTGATTAAATTTACTACAATAATACTATATGTACAGTAAATAACTGATATTAAACATACTACAATGCAAGGTAATGTTTTTCAGAAAATTATTACAAGAATACAGTTTCATTTCTTGCTTCCATGAACTGTTGTATATCAAATGACAAATTTAAAAGTTAATAGTAAAAGTATTTGTGTTTTGTTAAAATAAAAAGTGGAAAAGCGGAAAGAGCTCTATCATATATTTTTGTTGATGTTTTTTATGTTAATTATAAAAAGCCACTTGTTTATTTATTTATTTATTTCTATACAGTCGTGATAGCATAGCTAAACGCCTCTAAAAAAAATTTCAAGCCTATAAATTTTAATTTCCACTAAAACACTAAGTGAAATTTAATTAGTACAGCAATAAATCAAAAATCAAAAGGAAATAATACCAAAAGCTAGTAATTACAGATTTCTAAACAGGTGAGCGAATTCCTTGAACCCATTGCCGAACAAGTCAAGGTCATCATACCGCTTATTAAAAATTTTGCATGTTCTTGCAATAAATTAATTAGTACAATAGCTTGTTCTGGAGACAGAGGTAAAAAAAAGTAGCCTGAGATGAGTGGAATTGCTAGGATATTTAAACAATATTCGACTTTGTATGGATAGTCAATATTTGAATACATTACTAGATGAGGCGTACGGTTTATTTTATACATATGTATATTTATTTTAATATGAACTGAAATGAATCAGCCTGTAAACATCCCACGGCTGGGCAAAGGCCTCCTCTCCATTTAAGCGCCTACTGCGCGTTGACTATGATAACAACCAGGACAGACGGCTTTGCTTGCTCTGCTAGGAACGGTAGGGAGACCCAAAGGCCATACACCCAGAGCAAAATTAAATATTTATACAAATACAAATATCTGATCCGAGACTGAATCGAAGCCGCTTTTTGCGTATTCAAACAATTAAAAACTTTGATTTTTAAGATCAGCACAGAATTCATCATATGTAAGAATGCTATACAGTCAGTCTGAGAGTTAACAATGTTGTTAATTCTTATCTCAATTATTAAAAACTATATTTTAATAAATTGTTGTGTTTATTTAGAATTCATATAAAATTACATGAAAAAGGTCTGAGCTATACGCAATCTTTAATTTTAGCGAGCATTTTTTCAAATTTCTTTTTCCCTGAAACATTATTTATAATAATTTATACAAAAATAATCAAATCGAATAAATTACAGTTTATATATTTATCAATTCATCTAGCAATAACATGTCAATGTAACAACATAACTCTAAATCTAACATCACTAATGAGATGGTTAACCGAACGCTAATGGACGTAGCTCTGGTCTGGATTGTCATGATAAATGATGCTGAATAACTAACAATTTTATAGATCATTGCTCCGACGGCCTATAATGGTATTAGGTGTGTATTGCACGAATTTTCAATATAGGTACATTACCGGCGGTAATAACAATTCTCGAGAGGAAAGGTCGATGACAATGATCCCTATATGTATACCTTCAGTATACTAGACACTAATGAAGTACATTAAATTATTCACTCATATATGTATATTAACATAAAATAAACACATTGACTTCATAAGTTCATTCTTTCTTTAATTTATTTATTATTCATTGTATTTTTTTTTCCATTTAATTGAAATTAACATTTTTAACGCAATTGATTCCGATATACTTAATTACTTTAAAAAGTATTTAAATAATATCGTTACATATTTGTAAAAAACTATATTGTATAAAAATATAGAATCATATTCGTACACTGTAAATACTTATTATCTTCGTTAATTTAGCGTGTGTATTAATATTAACTTTCATCACCTCTTTACCGCTGTTTCAACGTTTTATTAAAGACCAATTTCGAAATGATAACAAAGCGGGCAATGAAAACCCGTTTAATAAAATAATATAAATCATGTTTTACATGTCGGGGCAAACGTGATCGAACGTGTTTGTTGACCGTCGGGCTTTATTTATTTATTTACTTATTATTATTAATATTTTTTATCAAAACTGTGATTTGTTTAATTCATACTTATTAAATCACATAACTCTTTATTTTATATAAATTCCTTTCGCTACATTTCAATTTAACATTAACATTAAGTATAGAATAGTTTAAATAATCATCGTTCTAATAATATTGTGTGGTTGTGATAGAGACACAAAATCGGTATGCTTGCAACACGAACGCGGTACAAATATTTCCCATATAGACGAGGCTTAAATAAAACCACAGGCCGTTGTAATTTCCAACTCGGTGATAATGACCAATAAACAATAATTTCGTATGGATATAATAAACATTAATTTATACACAACGTGAGATATTAAACGCTGACAAAATTTCGTGTTAAAATAATGATCATTACCCGACTGCGACAGAAGGAGGGTTATGTTTTTTTTATAATGATTATAGTTTTATTAATTTGTTTTTAGAACTAAGTTACGTCTATAACCAGGCGAGGCAAGGTAACAATAATGTCCTATTTTTTATTTTTTTTAGTAAAGAAATTTTTCAATATTATACATATTTACAATTATTCAAAAGTTAAAATAATTATTTACAAACAGTTTTGGTATAAATCATGTCCGCGTGAAATGGTGCCAAGAATACTATATAGCAGCATTTCCCCACTTAATCGCAATTCCGATTCTTTGGGCAAAAAATGCACCCGCCCTTCCAATCACCAGTGGAGGCTATGAGATGTGAGGTTAATTCTTTTAGATTTTTTTTTGCACTGCTATTAATTTTAAACAACAAATTATTTAATAAATTACAAATAATATTTATACTATACATATATTCGTCAACCCGCGCGGTTTTACCCGCCTTAATTTTAATAATTTCTGCTTTGCTTATATATTTCACACCAAGATGTTCATAGAGACAGACGTACATGTAAATTCGGTAATTATATTCATAGTAGGTAAAAAATGGCAGACTTCGTTACAATCTCACTATAATTGTTTATAAGAGTAATGATTTCACTTCAAGATGAACTTTCACTTCAAGGTATCAAGATGAAACCTACTACAGATTTTAAGTTAGATCTCCAGGATTGCAACTATTAAAATAGCATGCATATTATGTAGCAAATTTTGCGTGATATGGGCACAAACAAAGAAACAGACAGATAGACAAATTTTCTAAAAATAGTAATTTTTTTTCTTTCTATTTCTCTTATAAAGGTCCCAATTATTCGTTTATCATAAATATTTTCCATGTACAAACATCTGCCGGTTACAATTTTATTATATGTATAGATTATATGGATAAATCATGATAACCTCGCTAACAGGTTATAGCTTTTTACGAAAATTTGGCGTTAGGGTATTTTTGGATCTAGAGTGTTCGATTGAGTTTTTTTTTTTTATTTCTTTGTATTTTGAACAAAACTTGGTATTTCAAGTAGTAATATTAATTAATAGCTCTTATTACTATACCTTTCCGAGTCGTACTTATTCCCCAGTATGTACAGTGTAACACGGAAGTTTGGTCTGTAAAAAATTGATATAGGCACGTTAAGGTGAAAGGCAAAAGAAAAACTTTTTTTTTTAAATACATGTTACTTATTTTTACACACAAAAATATGCATAAGTTTACTAGTTAAGTGCGTTTGATTTAAAATGTAATTTCTCACCCGACATACCTTGCTTAATGACTTAATAATTTGTGCATCGTTTTGGTTATATAAAGTGTCCATCAGAAAATAATTTTCATAATATCTTCAATGCGCCGAACTGTACCGTTTAACAGTTTTATAGATATTAATAAAAAATATTAAAATTGTTAATTTATTTTATATTTGCGGTCTAGATTTTCATTACTTATTTTATTTGCAAATTTTATTATTAAAATGAACATAAACACCACGATAAATAATTTTTGTATCAAGTCATCAAGAAGTTCATCTTTTCTAAGTAGTTTATAATAAAAGATGGTATTCATATATTTAATATTTTGGAATGCTCACTTACACAAGGAAAGCCATCCATCGCCTAGAGCCCTTTATATAGCTTAATTATCCTAAAAAAATACCTTTTCGTTATAAATTAAATTAAAAATTAAATAATTTTATATGATTTCTTGATGACATTTATATTAAATAACAATTTTAACTGTAAAATTATGAGTTTTCTCTTGGCAGCTAGTTTTATTGGTAAAGTTTGAATGACGTTTTAAAAATACAATGAACTTAACCAATTTAAATTGTAATTTATTAAAGAGAACAACACCATAAAAAATATGTATATTGTTTGAAAACTTAATTTAATTCGCAATTTGCAAATAAAAATTTGGTTCATTCAAATTATATATATAAAACTTTATTAAGTTCAACAGGTTCAATTATCATGTATAATACAGCAAAAGATTTTGTTCATGAAAATGCGTTTACTTGAAGAATTAACAGTTCAGTTCATAAAATAATTTTACATTAAACAGTTTTTTTTTTTTAAATCGAGAAGTTTATGCGCTATAAAACTTTACGTTATGACTTATAGGATGAGTGCTGAAACGATAAATATTTAAGTATATGACAACATGAACTAAAAACGATTGAAACAGAGAGCGAGAGAGCGATTTTTTTGTATTTAAAAAATATTATTAAATATCTACCTTAGCTTCTATCTATCTAACTCGCACATTTAAGTGAACCTTAAGACATTGATCATATTTTAAGTGTCATAAATTCTGACTGACTGATTCAATCAACAAACTAACTGAACAACCAGACTATTGTTCTTTGCCGTCATCGCACAACATTAGAGAGAGACAAAACAACTTGTACATAATCATAACGATTTCATTATTAGATATTTCGGAATAATTTTAAGGATCAAGGCTTTAAAAGGATCAAAAGAGATTATAATACGCAATCTTACGCTTAAATAGTCATAGTCAGTGGTTATTCTATTATACTATTATGAATTGTTCCGAGAGGAATCAGTCGATATAATGTAGATTTTGAATTAATTGGACTCGATTTCATTCGTGTTTATCTCAAAATGATATACAACATTTTATGAATAAATGTAGATTACATTTCTCGGAATTGATTCTAAGGTATGTACGAGTATATCTAGATATTTGCGTAGTAGCAACGTTGTGGATTAATTTGACATATCATAGATCATTACTAATATCCTGCTAATAGTCACTAAAATTCTATAGTAATATTTACATCAAAAATAATTAGTTACCAGAAATAAATATGATATTTTATAGATTCATTTATAATTTGTGACAGTTTTATTTAGTAAAATTAGACTAAAATAGGTCCACTGTGAAATGTCCATGAATAAAACAGCGCCAATTTATCATTCCTGGGACGCGTTACCGCCTTATTATGTAGATTGAGTGCAAGTGGCTATTTCCATACTTTCCTCTCTCCCTAGGCGAAATAAAACTTATGCTAACACCTTGCTTGGTAAAGATTAACCAGTGAATATATCGCGCTAGGCTGAACCGTATTACGTAGCTGTAATCATAATTATATCACTGAGTTTTCATAAAAGAATATTCTAGTATTAATGTAATAAAATATGTCGAAAAACAAATAAGAGAGGAAAAAGAAAGATGTGTTAAACTTTTATGGAAAAAAATGAAATAAAAAATTGTTGATTTCTTAAGGTAACTAACATAATTTCAATAAAATGCAACACCAATTTGTAATACTTAAGCATTTAATTTTAGATACTTTTAAGTATAAATTAAAAAAGTATAAATACTATTTACTAATTAATATATTAGTTATTACAATACGCTATAATATTTTTATAGCTATGCATCTAGTAGATGCTTATCTTTAGTTTATTTCAGGAAACGCATTTTAAAGGTACAGATGAGATAATTTTGATGTAAAATAGTCTTTATTTTATAAACGGTAAAGAAGTAATTTTCTTGTTCACATCTTTTTATTCTTTTGTGACAGTTATTATTCATATTTAATATTTAATTACTCTGTTTGTCTTTTGTTATTTAAAATATATATATTACTTACCTAGAAGTAGCCTATTCACTCGCGACTTAAAGATCCCCAGATTGTACTCATCCGGTCCATAACCCAGACGCTGGTAGAGAGTTCCATTATTTAGCCGTACGCATGAAGAATGTACTAGCGAATCGCTTAGTGCGTAAAGTGGAAATTTCAATCATATAAGGGTGTCGTAACGCAGTGTGTCTGGTTGTACGAAGATGGAAGGGACATGGGGGAATCAGGTCGTGGAGTTCCTGCGCACACTCTCCGAAGTGTATCCGATAAAAAACAGTCAGGCCGGCCACCCTACGCCGATGGTCCAAGCTTTACAGCTTTGCAGTGTACCAGTGTATCATCACGGATGAGCCTCTTGGCTCGCCTCTTAATTGACTCAAGAAGCTCCAGCTGGTACTTGGCTGAGCCACCCCAAAGTTGAGAGCAGTACTCCATGCATGAGCGAACTTGAGCTTGATATAAATTTAATAGCTGGTTCTGGAGTGAAGTAGCGTCTCACCTTCAAGAGAACGCCCAGTTTTTTGGCAGCTGTTTGATCATTTGCTTCGATGTATGAGCCAAAATTGAGGGTAGATGATAAGTAAACGCCAAGAAGCTCCAGGCGGTCGATTATGGGCCCGGGTACACCTCAAAAAGAGGGATTCAGGTAGAAAGAACTTAACTTTACAGAAAAGAGACATCTTAATATATACAATGTCAAAAAAAATTAATGCCAATTTAACTAATCAAAAAATTCAATTTTCAAACTTTGCCACAAGAATGGGATAATATATATTTTGCCATTAAAAGAAAGATAAAATTCGTCTGCTTTATATCTCTTATGATAATATCATTATTTTTATATGTGTAATAATTATTTTTATCTCTTCGCAGACTAACTGATAGCATTTTAAAATGTGTGTGTAGCCTGCTGTTATATGTTTCTACGAGTAACATATTTGCAACCTCCTGTGGAAAATGGTAAGTTCTGCGTAAATCGTTTCTGTAGTTGTTCTATTCTTAAAGAATGGGTTAGGTAATGTGGTCGGAAAATAACACTGCCAAATTCCAAGATGTTTGTCATAAAGATATTGTATAACTTATAATAGTTTTTATAGTTAGGTAATTTAGTTTTTCTGGACCGCCCCGACGGTGGGAGACATTGTAATATTTTTATTTGGGGTGTTATGAAATAGTTAAGGTAATTTTAGTTTAATTTTAATTATAGATTGACCAATCTAGATATGAGACTGAATAATAAAGAAAATTAATATTTTCACAGGGACGTGAGATCTTGCTCGGAGCGGAATAAATATCTGTAAACTTATTTCAATTAGGACGCCAAGTTATTACTCCGTCAAGCGAATGATGTACTTAGAATAAAACAGAATTAGAAACATTTTAGTGCTCGGTTTGAAAATCCTCTTACAGATACGCATAATATAACACAATAATTTAGAATTTAGGCATTTTTTTTACCATGTCCGTAATATGTGGTACAAATCTAAGTTTCACGTCTAGAATGATACCAAGATCTTTAATTTTTTCTATTTCTTGTAAAGTAACGTTTTTGATGTGATACGCAGAAGGAACTAAATTAAGATTCCGCGTGAATTTAATATGTTTGCATTTGCTCACAACCATACCATTCTTATATTACTATTCAGTTAAATGATTTATGTCGTTTTGTAGCAACAACAAATCCTCTATAGATCTCACAGTATGTCTAAATTTAATGTCATCGGTCAAAATATAGGGCGTTGAATATTTAAAGCAACTTATTACATCAAAATGTAATAAAAAGAATGGAACCAAAAATAAAGCCCTGTGGAACTCCAGAGCTAATTGAGTACCTATATTTGTGACTGATAACCATTTAAGGTTACAAAAAAGTCCGTTTTGCACGTATAATGAAAACCACTGTAGCATTAAGCGCGACACTCCATAAGATGAAAACTGTTGGAAGAGTTGAACATGGGGCACCGTATTGAAATATTTGCATAGATCCGTAAGTTCTATCTATCACCAAACTATTCGGAACGATTGACACTATGGTTCATTATTTGTCATTATAATTATATCAGCGCTACAATTCACTAAGTAACATAGAAATTCATGTGTTAATTTATCTAAACAAGTCAAAGCCCTTATTTTTTATAGCCAGAATTATCGTTCCTCCGCATATGTAACTTATCATTTCTAATCCAAACATATTTATGAACCTTTTCTTTCGATTTGAGTCTGGCCGCTGAATGCAAAGCTTTATTCGCTGGAGAGAGATCCTCTGAGATGAAAAAAGGCGTAGGCTTGTTTTAAATTTGTAGATGTGTGGTGTTGAGTTTATTGTTTAGGTTTGTTTTGTTGAATTTACTACAAGACGCAAGCAGAGTACAAAATACAACTTTAATATTATATACTAGTAGCCCGCCCAGGCTTCGCACAGATATTTAACTAAAATTTCAAAAATTATATTTTTTTATCACCTACACCTGCGTTGATACTGGAAAATATTTTATAATAGACGGATTGAGTTGTCAAACATGTGTCAAAATAAAATTTAATTTAAATCAAAAGCACTAATTATTTGCTTTGTAGTTGATATCAATACTCCTTGTATTGATATCAACTACAAAGCAAATAAGATTTTACCCCCTTTCAACCCCGTTAGGGGATGAGTTTCGATAAAATATGAAACACGTCTTCAATCGATTCTGTTTAAGAATATTTATGCAAAATTTTAAGTAGATTAGACCAAGGAATCACGTTGTCCCATACAAAGTTTGCCCCCCTTTCTCACCCTTTTAGAGGTAGAATATCGTAAAATCCGTTCTTAGCTGATCTCTACTCGGCTAAAGAAATATTCCTACCAAATTTCAAGTCTCTAGGTCTTATAGTTCCAGAGATATCGTGATGAGTGAGTGAGTGAGTGACCTTTCGCTTTTATATATTAAGATTTTAAAATATTCTTATGTTTAATATTAACATAATAAGCGCTTTCAAAATTTTAGTTTAATAAGAACGTCTGTATTAAAACAATTTTCCACCATGGGTCAATAATAAATTTACGTTAAAAATGTTAGCCTGGTTAAAGCTTACTGAAATGGCATGAGAACCCATTCTATCGCAATCGGGATAAAAATAAGGGATAATTTATTCTGGGCTACGCGTGTCCCGTTAACGGACAAACGGATATTTTATACGGACACACTGTATGGGCATTTGACAATAATGTATGGCCGGAATTGATATAATTGATTTTTTTATCAACCCCTTAAAGATTAAAAATAATAACAAACATTAAATCTTAATGAAACAAATAATAAATTACCGTAAGTCTATTTTATTATTTAATCTGATTAATAAAAATTATTTTTTAATGATTTGCATAATGATTCATATCATATTACTCTTTTTCATCGTATATGCAAAACAAAGGTATTAATACAGTGCAAATAGGACAGCACAACATCAGTCGTCATAATACTCCTCCTAATTAATACATTTAATCTTTAATTGAAGCCTAATATATACTTTGTAAAAGACGATTCAAAGCCTTGATTCAAATGCTTTTGAAGCCTTCTTAAATAAAGTAATTTTTGATTTTGATTTTTACGATTTTACACTGTTATATGACTAGGAGCTTTTCGGGTATAGAAATAAATCTGTCAGTGAGTTATCGCACATTAAAAAAAATTTTCCTATCACTTGGAAATATCTAGCAAATAAGCAAGTTGTTCACTAGCTGTACGAATTGTGACCACTATTATTAATATTATAATTAATAGTAATTAAAACATGTAAAAATAATTAATAAAAGAAAAGTAAGATAACTTGCGAGAGAGAGAAAAAACAATAAAATAACTAATATAAAACTTTTCTTTACAATTATTATAAAACGTAGGTTGTCAATATAACGGCTTGTTCGTGTGACCTCGAAGCGATTTTTCGCACTATTACACCTGTCCGCACCAACGCAGGCTCGTTGTACCCACTTAACCTGATATATAGCTTACAGGATGCGGCAACTACCCGCAACTTATTAAATACTACTTATTAACATTTCTAGATTAAAGATCGTGTTTTGTCTTTGTTTCAAATTATTTGACAAAAAAAACTAAATAATTAGACTGCAGTTGGCAGTGACTCTGCTTTATGCTCCGCGATTGTGGGTTCAATTCCCACCGTGTGTCTGGATGTAATACATATTAATTTATTTATAAAGTATGTATAATAAAAAAAAATAGGTATACCAGTTGTCTGTTTCCTAAAATACAGGCACGAATTTGCCTCTACCTTAACCTTTGGCTGACGACCTGGTCTAAATGTAACTCTAACGCCGCGGTACCGTCTCATAGACGTAAAAAATTTAATTGAAATTAAATTAAATAAATTAAACAATACTGTACTGTAAGGGTTTTACAAATTATTTGATACACCTTTTAGGTGAATTAATTACAGATAAATTAAAACTACCATCCTTATTTTAAGAATAATCAACATTTATAAATGAATACACAATAATTGCTTAGCTAAATTTAGGAACTTAATTCAGTCTCTTTTTAAAAAAAATCTACTCATCAATCGAAAAATGAACTTAAAAAGTCGTTACTTCTTGGTACTATAATTAAAAAATAACAAAAATAACTAGTATTCCTTCAATAATAAAAAAATTGACAAGGCCCATATTTGGTAAATTTACAGCATCGTAGTACACAGTGATTGCATATTTGAAGACAACAAGTAAGACACATTGGCTTTTTGCATTGATAGCATTAGTACTTTGTCCTTCTTTTTAAGCGACTTGGACAAATTGCTCATGTCTTCTGAGTTCCAGGATCTGGATTAGCTTGGCTTAATGGAGACGGAGGTTCAGGCATATCGGTTGATCCAATAACACGCTCTATAGTAATCCGAAGTTCACGGGGGATCCTGTCATTACACACACGTAATTTCATTTCAGGCAGAACTAATTCTCAAGCGAGTGATATTAGAAAAGGGTCACGTCTCATATTAACTTTATTTGGGCATTTATTGTAAAGCTCATTTACATCGTGATTCACGGCTTGACTCTCGTCGGCTTGGGATTGTTCAGATTCCGTGTTGTGATTGCTTTCCAGAACAAACTCAGGATCGCCCGCGTCTTCGTCGAAATTACTGCAGTTGTCATCACTTTCAGACATGAGGTATTTGTATATCTCTGTGTCTTTCAAAGGCCTGCTACTAATACGAGGTCTTCGTGGCGGTAGAGAAACGGAACTTTCAATAATTGCGGCTTTTTTCCGTTTTCTTGTCATACTCCTAGCTAGCCTAGGCGTTTGTGGCATTGTCGTAGGTGTAGATTTCCTCTTTCTTGGCATTCTACGAAATTGAATAAAAGTTAAAACTGACGTCACGTCAACGAGACACTATGTGGTTACCTACGTAAACACAGATGTGACGACCCAGAGACATGCAAAGTTTTTGTACATAAACATCGTACTTACGTCTGTGAGACGGCGATCGCTCCTGCGTGAATACCTATACACTACTCACTCGCGGCCGAGACTGGCGACTAAAAGATAGCCAGGTACGAAGGTAGCTGGAGCGGTAGCACCGCGCGTCGCTTATTTTGAAAAATATTGTTGTGATAAAAATAGTTACGTCTGTAAGACGTATACCACGTCAGTTAAAGGTTAAGAACAGACGACCGTGTGCGTATTTTAATCATATTTATTTATTACTTAAATAAAATAATGGTCACGTGAAATCAAAAGAAAAGTTTTATTAATTAAAAAAACAAAGTCATTGTTGATATAAATATAATATTTTTCTACGACAAAAAGATAATGTCAAAAAGTAAGATATTTGCTTCTTTAATACTATTAAGAAGGATTTTAGAATAGTTAATAACATTGTTTTACCTTTATATTAGTTAATTAAAATATACTCAGGGAAAGTGCAAATACACGTAGCCATCACCATATGATTCAGTATCTCTGAACAGGATAACTAGTGTATCTGAATTTCGATTGAGTAACCATTGAAATAAGGTTTAATCTCCATCATCTTCTTTTACATAAAGATACGCCTCTTATCAGTGGAATGTTTGGGGTTTTGCACTATACTAGACGATGAGCTCGTGACTGTTTTACTCGTGACTCTGTCCACGTGACTATTATTTATTGAAAAACTTGTGCTTAAACTTGTTGTAGTTTTCTATTTTTCCTAGAAACAACCATCCCTCCAAGACAACCAAGTTATACCATCTATATTTTTAAAAGCAATATATTTATGTGGGCTTTTCGGCGGTTCTATAACCGATAAATTCCTATGTATTAAAGTAAATCCTAGCTGTAGGTAATTAGCTATAACTGTTCAATAATTAACTGTATTGGGATTGGACTACTTTATCCTACTGGAATACTCTACATTCTTATGAAAAATGCATGAAGTACTTTAGCTACTACAGCTCTAATTTATGCAGTGACTGAGAGTAAAGACAATAAAAATTCCTGATTTTTTCCCCATTTATAGATCTCTTTTACTTTCTTTCATTATTTTATGCAGTATCGAATTTACGGCCTTTATAGTGTCATAAGTCTTTATGCCTTGTGATGATCCCCTAACAGCAGGTGAAATATCAGCTAATGATATTTAAAAAAATCGTCATCATCTTTTGCCTTGTAAGCATGGTTTGTATGTATCCCAGAGAAGAGACTACCACTAACTTAATTGCGTATACCACTAACTGCTAAATTGCGTCCCTAATGCGTAAGCCAAGTCTGTAACCTGTACCTGCCATGTGAAACATTTTTATCGTAGATTTTCATACCGATTTTCTGTCAATATGGTACTGTCAATCAAGTTATAAGCTGTATTCAATTTTCAATTAGAAAGGTGAACCTCTGTTAAAATTTATATCAGTTTTTATGTGAAATGTTGACAAAAAAGAAGTAAAAATATTTTTGAACTGGTGCTTACCGCGTTTATAGTTTTGTTTAGTTCCCTATATTTCGATCGCCATGATCACGGGGAGACTCCCCGACATCATGACAGTCTCCCCGTGATCATGGCGATTGAAACATTGCCGAAATATAGGGAACTAAACAAAACTATAAACGCGGTAAGCACCCGTACAAATATAAATTTAAATATGAATAGTGATCGCGTTAGTTTAAAACAATAATATATTTTTGAACTGAACTGAATCAGCCTCTTCTCCATATAGGAGACGGGTTGGAGCTTAATCCACCACGCTGCTCCAGTGTGGAGAGTTATCCTCTGGTCTAAATGGTTCTATAATACTTATATTTAATGTGAATTCTTAAATATTTCCTAACGTGTCCATTGAAATAACATCCTCGTGATCCCCAAGGGTATCCTATAATTTCGTCGATATGGGTCACATTCTTTTTTGCTGATAGAGTGAAGGTCCTTTGCAATTACAATAGGGTAGACTGAATAGGGCTAACGAATTTTTATAAACCAAAAGTAAGAGAATAATACATTTTTCATGAAAAATATTTATCTTAATTTTCAAACTATGTAAGTTTATTTATTTAACTTAAAAATTGTTACAAGGCAAGTTTATTAGTGGAATCACATGTATCATAAATATTATTCTAATTGCCTAAAAGGTTGATTGACTTCTTATCCTATTTGGGTTATTTTAATAACCTGTGCTTAGGATAATCACCCCGTTCCCGTACAATTTAAAATAAACAACAAAACTATAAAAAAATACATGTGTGTGGGAATACCTAAAATAAGTAAAGGACAATGACCATTTTTATATGAAGCCGTGCCCCGCTACGTACTTTGACGTGGTTAGACAATTCATATATTTAAGTATCCTTTATTAATTGAAACTAGATTTCCAGTAACTAAATATAGTTAGTATATTTATTTTGTTTCAGAATATGCACTAACAGGCGGTATAAATCATATCAATCAAAGTCTATATTGCTATTAACGTTCAGATGAATTTGACCTTTAGAACATAATTATATCACCAAATTTTGGCTGTCTAGTAATTTTATCTTTAAAGTCTCATTTTTCTTAAATATACATTAATGTGTTTCCCTGTATCTTGGATAAAAGTAAAACTTTATGTCATATAAAGATATTCCCAGTATCATCATGTAAAGGGATTCTAATATTAAGGGATTTCCTAGGATTCTAGAAATACTCTATCAATATTAAATTAATCTACTCGTATATCAATATAAAATACATCATTGAACTGTATAGCTTACAAATTTTTCAAGAATAATTTATAATCATTTATTTAGGATAATTTAAAATTTGTATAATCCCTTCATAGTATTTAGTTTGAAAATAGTTGAACACTGCATTCTTACTAAATATTTATTATGTGTTTTATTTTTGATCTTTACCATACAATAATCAGTTATAATGTAGTAAAAAATATACATTGTTTTACAAATATCTTTCATTTCACACATTCATTCATTTGAAAATAATGTTTTTTTTTTTTTGAAGTCACTATGTTGTTTGCAAATCTACTTTTTCGATTATTCTTCACATTAAAAACTATGTTCATCTAGTGTCTGACATAAAAATGCTCTTTTTGCCTAGTACTATTCATTGCTGATGTTTCATAAGAAAAAAATCAAGACAACCAGGAACAAATAAACAAAAATCGATATTACACAAAGTTCTTGAACGATTACTGTAAAATTTTAGACTCTATTAATATGTATCAGAATTGTAATATTTAATGGGTTTTTCTGGTGTAGAGGTACGTCGCGTCAACGCCGGTGGTTGCGGGTCCGCTTGGGGCCGACATTAAATAAATATGAATACGTTTTAATCTGATCTGGGTGTTGGGGTACTTGTGAATCTTCCGACTTTAAAACCTGTATGAGTCAGAAGGATGTCACAATAAATGAATGCTAGAAAGAACTTGTCGGCGCACCTGTTTCTTACTAGCTGTGACCATATCACTCTGTGCTAGATCACTATTGCATCCATTTCCTCGTTTCTTAGAGTTGACTGAGCTAAATTATTGGGCTACAATATGATGATTTTTTTTACTGTAATTGTAGTTAGAAAGTATTAGAAAGAATCCTGTATAGTTATAAATTTAATTTGAAGGTAAAACTTTTTAGATCAAATCAATTCAAAATTTGTAACAACGATATTTCCTTAAGACGAACACACACACATACACAACTATATGATACAGTATAAAGCAACTCTTTCTATTACACCTCATTCCGTATTCACAGAAGATAGCGCCGTAAAAATTGGTATTACTTCACAACCCCGTTTAATATTCCTCTCAGGTTGTTTTAACATTGAGAGCAATTATCGACTTTGTCACGTTAACTTTCTGATATATCAACTGTTCGAAACTTCATAACTTGTGATGTACCTACTCGAGAATGTCGATAAAAGTTGCTAACTGATCAACGTTGGGATTGTATCCTTTTATTATTTTAGATTCTATGTCACTCGTAATAAGGTTCAAAGTTCGTGTGATAAAGTCATATACTGATTAATATTATTAATTAAAATTCGAATTTAAGCGTAACAAATCTTCTACATTCATTTATTATGAATGAAATGTCTATTACTCTCGACTGTGACGTTCTCACTTTTAACTTGCCAAATTAATTAAGATGAGCCAAATTGAGAATCAAAGAAGCTTACACGTGCATGAAGGAAACGAAAATGAATTTCAAGAGGTATACAAAACATTGTTTTTAAAATTTGTACTTTCCTTCAACGTAATAGTCAATTTTAGTGGCACTTTTTTATTATAAATTAAATCCTTATTTTTTTTATACAAACTGAAAGTCTTTTTGACAAAATAACAGATAGTTATAGTTTGACAATGTTAAAATGACAGTTCAATAACATGTTTAAGGATTTAATAACACATATATATATATATATATATATATATATATATATATATATATATATATATATATATATATGTATGTATAATAATTGATATGCAATTTTAATTGAAATGAATTAAAATTGAATTTTTATTAAAAGTAAAAAGATTATTTTTTATTTTTAGATTTTTAAGCAGAATTCTCTGTGATAGTAAAATTTATTCTACAAAATATATAAACTTGAAGTCCTTCATAGTTTTTAGGTAACAAAAGTTTTATAAATTTGGAAATTTACTTCTTAATAATAGATAATTTAGCAATATTAAAATTTACTGATAGTTTCACGACTACACGTGTATAAATAAACTTATTTACCTATCGGTAATACGTTTTAGATTTTTTAAATACATCTAAGAACCGTATATCAAATGACGTCATTGAGCAGCGTTAAAAAGAAAAAAAAATACGTTATCTTTCATTGAGAAAAGAATTTGTACGAAACAAGCAATTATTATACATCAACCTCGAACTATTGTCACTTAATGTTCTGAAAATATACATTTACAAAAAAAAAAAATTATATATAGTATATAAATATCAGTTGGCACACCGGCATTAAGTTGCCTTGCTTAGAAACAGATGACCTTGGTGGAAAACATACATATTTATGTAAAGACAAGAAACTTGTCGCAATGCGACCTAAAATCGATAGAACAATCATTAAAATCAATTCTGGATGCCGAAAACGTTAGTGTTATTACTCGATCTTTAGGAGTCATAAAAATTTATTATTACGCCAGTTAGCCGTAACGAAGGGCGGGTGGAGAGATAGAGAAAAATATAGATCCGGAAAATCTGCAAAAAATAGTCCACTGACGAAAAAAACTCTGTTAACGCGATATATAATATTTCTTTTTATAAGAATTAGTAGATACTTAGTAGGTAATTTTCCTGGACTTTTATTTTGTGACGTTTTTGGACATCATTCGACTTGTTAGTGACAAAGCCAAAAGGTGTCGGTTTACTTTCTATCCGAGACGCACTTATACTGTTGTTGACATTTCTATGTAATGTCAGTAAATATTTATGTGATAAGACGAAAGAATTTATGCTCTTTACGAGACTATAAGGACTTGTTTTCATTGTAACGAAAACTCACATTTCCTTATAATTTTTTCTTAAATAAAACTTACATGATTATAATCTCTACAAATATAATAAAGCTAAGCTTGTTTGTTTATTTGTTTGAACACGCTTATCTCAGGAACTACTAGTTTGAATTTAAAAATTCTTTTTGTGTTGGATAGCCCATTTACCGAGGAAGGCTATAGGCTATATAACGTCACGCTCCGACTAGTAGGGGCTGAGCAATAATACGAAATGTTTCAAAAGGGGGGAAAATAATTTTTTTTGAGCGCTTCCATTGCGTACTTTATTATTTCTTTTCTCGAGACATATTTTAAGTATAGTTCCACTTTTAAAGAAAGTATAACATCACTGTTTTACTGAGAGTTTCCAAAAAAAAAACTTAATAATACGTTGAACGACCCGGGAATCAAACCTCAGACCCCTTGCTCGGCAGTAACGTTTGCGACCACTCGACCAACGAGGCGGGTACCTACTCTTAGAGTAACTGTTTAAAAATATTTAAGTACGTTTTTCTCTCAAATTAACGCGGGTGAAACCGCAGGGCACAGCTATTAGTTACATAAAATTGTCACAACCAAGTCACATATTTGCGTGCAAGATTATATTTTATTTAACCAATCTATATGTGATGTTATATATATTATATACGAGTATATACATGTATAATCAAGAATCTTGAAATGTCTCAAGTGTAAACGGACGCCTGCTTTTGACAAGTAACGTATACATAATTATATTATATTCAAACAAGAGCGTTAATCTAATATATGTATATGAATTGTTTGCGAAGTTTTATGACTTTTACTATTATGTACCTATGGTTATACCTGTCTCATATGTATTAATGTGTATTTTGTACCTTTTAAAAATTGTATTCCATTTTTAAATAACTAAAAGACGTTCTATTGGGTTCAATTTTGGCATAGTATGTAAGCTCTAATGGTAACACATGAAAACTTGATGTTGAAATTGATTTAAGGTTTCTATAGGATCTTCTAACGTACATTTAATAAACATTTTGTCGTAAAAAGTTCGCTTAATATTATAACCTGTTATTTTTTTCCCTTTTAATTGTATAAGTTTATTTAAAATGCTTATAAGAGAATTGTAAGTATAATCGGTTGACAAACGATTACATTCAGTCGATCTGATTTTTTAGTATTTTATTTAGTAAAAAATACATAACGTCTAAAAATGACTTGCTTTTTGTATCTGATTTAGAACATGGTTAAGAGTGAAAGGGAAGGAAGAAATATTAATATTCCTTTATTTTTACACGTGTGTCAGTATATATTAATAAAAATTAATTATTATTACTTTTTTTTAAATATTATATTATGTTATTCAGACTGTGAATTTATTGTTTGCACGCCAACTTATCCCCTCTAGTGGCTTTTACGTTGTCATTAAAAGGGATTCAAATCTAATGGAGGATTTGTGCTATTGACGCTGTTAAAAGCCATTTATTCTGATAATAATTAAAAATTATTGTTGAATGACATTTAACGCAAAGTTTTTGGCAAATGGCAAATTATTATTGTAGCTTAGACAATTTTTATTAATTTATATTTATTGTTATATATATATATATATATATATATATATATGTGTGTGTGTGTGTGTGTGTGTTTGTGTGTGTTTGTGTATTTGTATGTGTGTGTGTGTGTGTGTTTGCGTGTTTGTGTGTGTGTGTGTGTGTAAGCCTTTTTGGCTTCAACAGTTACAGTTCGAGAGCAATGATTTTTATCTTTAAAAATAAACTATGTATGTCATTTCATGGCGTCAATACCTTAAGGCTGTACCATCGTTCATTTCACTAATTAATACATACTACGATAAAGATCATGACGAGCCTGCTAAGTTTAATCTAATCTATGCCTTTTAAGTCTATTACTTGTACAGTACATTGCACTCGGTACGTCTACGTTTTGCCGTCGACGACCCTTATCACTATATAACCACCAACGGACTTACACAAAAGGATTTAGAGAATGACAAATTTTCCTTGTCAACGAGTCAAGATGTACGAAAATTATACAAATATTCAATAAGTCACGTGACATTTTTTTTTAGGTTTTCATTCATTTCATATTATAACATGCCTAAAATGTAATTTATCAGTCGCTCAGCATTGTTTCTGACCCCCGGGAGTTTTAGATGTAAAAGTAAACAACAAAAATACTCGTATCACTACACAGTATAAAACAAAGTCACTTCCCGCTGTCTGTCCCTATGTATGCTTAGATCTTTAAAACTACGCAACGGATTTTGATCCGGGTTTTTTCTTATAGATAGAGTGATTCAATAGAAAGATTTATATATATAACATGCATAATATAGTAAAGAAATACTGATAATTTTAGAGGTTTCTGATGTGATGTCGTAAATACACACATTTTTTGCGCTTAAATTGCAAACGCTGGCAGAACCCTACGAGATACATCAAAATAATGTACTACAGTATTGTACACCTCAAAAATGTCTACAAAAAAGTCCGCGATGGTATATGTCTATCTCTTGGGGATGACCCACAATAACCATTTTTTATCCTTTATTTTTTACGAGAAATAATGGCTTATTTACGAAGCGATTTTAAGCAATACAGCATTAATCCTTATCCAATTAAATAATATAACCTTATATACATTGTGCATTTAATATAGATCAATGTGGCCCTTTTTTTTTAGATTTAAAATGCAGGGATATAGCGGTAGCTGTGGTCCCGGCCGGGTAGCCGGTGGCGCGCTATAGCACTTTATTATTAGCAAATAGCAGCGATCGCACGCGTTTATTGGAACTCTCTAGCTAACTATCAATACCTACTTAATAAAAACATCGGTGCACCTGTCCAGAGTCGGGGCGGGTTGCTAGTAATAATAATAAATGACATAAAAATAATTCTTCTGTCCCTTGCACCAAGTTCAGAATATATTTTGAAACGATATATTAAAGTAAACCTGACGACGTTCAACTACTTGCTCGGAAAATGTGAAATATATTACAACTAAAATATAAAGTACTCCAAGACAATTATACTCAAGAATAGTTTAATGTTTATTTTTAGTGATGGAGTTTTAATTTATTGAATATGTTATATATGAATCGAGATAAATTTGTGGATAGAATATGAGTGTTGAAAATAATGGCTGCTTAATATTCTGGCTTCTTTATCCTTTTTTTTTTTAATTCATATCGTAATCACTGCATAATGAGAACATAATAAACTAGCATATTCGGAAAAAAATGGGAAATTCAGTCTCTACTAAGGACTGGAGTTTAGTTGACCACTGTTTCACTGAATATTATGCAGTTCTAAGAATTTCGCCAGAGCCATGTAGCTCTCTTCAAGATTTTATTAATTAACACATTGAATGCCAACTACGCAATATTGCGTAGGCACTAGTAATGCAAGGGGCCAAATACGTAATATAACGTAGCACTTTCTTACAATTTAAATGGGTATTTGCATTATTAGGCCTCCTGGAAAGGACGTTTTTAGGTTCGTTGGCATCTCAAATAAGACATAACATGGAAATAAAATAACTTTATTATTTTAAAACTATTCCAATCACAAAATTTATAAGGCACTTTGAAGGCCCAAAGTACAGTTTTATAATGAGATCAAAAATTTCTTTTATAACTAAAGAGATCGATAAGTATATATATATAAACAGCCACATCTAAGAACATCAATAGAATTTTTATATAATTTTATGCAAAACGAGGATCAGTGTGGTAGATGTAGAAACAGTTTACAACACCGGACAAGTGGCACATACGAAAGATGACTACTTTCGTTTTTTTATTTTTGGTGCAGACACGACAAGGCTTCGCTGGAACAGCCTTCTTAGTAGTCTCAACGGAACACGACTTTTATGAACGGCCGGCGACGCAAGTGGTACAGAGGGCTCAGGCAGCAACGGCGATGGGTCTGATTGAACTTGTTCAGGCTGTACTGGCGGTATTTGTGGTCCAGGTGCTTCTGCAGCTGCGGGAGTAGTATCGCCACAGTTCAGTCTCAGAAGATATTTCACAAAATCTTTCCAAAACTTCAAGAGCCGTATTTTGGATGTCCGGTCTTTCAAGCATAAGCAACCTATGCGCGTTTTGTACGTAAACCTCAAAAATGTCCAGTGCTAATTTTTTGTGCCATCTGAATGTGTTTATGAGGCAAGAATAATATAAGACCATCTGGTCCCCTCTATCAATACCAGACATGCCTATATTATAGTCCGCAACAATGTTAGGTTTTAGTGAAACTTTTCCGTTTCTATTCCTAACGTTCACAAGCTGAAGTTGGTGTTTATTTGAAATCAACAGAACGCGCGACACTAGGGATGATGCAATAATTCGATCGGGTGGCGTGATCTAGGTGGGAAAGGGGTAGTAGGTAAAGGTTCAAAAATTGCATGTGTGGTGCCAATCTACGTAATATTGCGAATACGCAATATTGCGTTGTAGGCACCACACATGTCATTTTTAAACGGGGTGCCGAGTACGTAGTATTACGTAGATGACTATTTCTATGATGGGAACCAATAATATAACCTTTTTTATTTCGACATCAATTAGATGTTAACATTTCAAATGTATGTTAGTTGTGTTAATACAATTTACTTAATTCCTAATGTTAGTATGGTTAGTTATCATGTTGTGATGTAGATTCCGCTTGGGTAAAGGCCTCCTCTTTCTCTTTCCAAAATGTTCTGCAAGTAGCGAGAGTCATCCAGTCGTGCCCTACTTCCTTAATACTGTCATCAGCCCACCATTTAGTTGGTCTACCAACTTTCTTTTTTCCTATAGGCCCTTTCCAACGTGTCGCCTTTATGGTCCATCTATTGTCCGTAATTCTCAAAATATCACCAGCCCATTGCCATTTTAATTTTAAAGCATGAGTTAAAGCATCATTTATTTTAGTTTGATGTCTGATGATGTCTGACCTTATTTTATTTATTTTCCTAATTTTTAATACACTTCTTTCCATATATCTTTGTGTTGTTCTAATTTTTATCTTTACTTTACTTGTGTAAGTCCACGTCTGACATCCATATAACAAGCTAGGCAGAAGGCAGGAATCAATTACAGTTTTCTTCATGTCTAATGCGTAGTCACCTTTTAATATTTCTTTCAGGGCCCAGAATTTGATCCAAGCTATTTTACACCTCCTTTCTACTTCGTCTTCGTTCCTTGTTGCACTAAATGACACCTGTTTACCTAAATATATGTAATTGTCTACATATTCTAAGCTTTTGCCGTTTGAATTAATAGGAAATTTAATACTGTTCGTAATTATTTTGGTCTTGAAGGTGTTAAATTCTAGTCCAACTTTAGCACTCTCTAGTTCAAGCGAATGTATCATTGCTTCTATTTCTCTATAAGTTTCGGCAAGCACAACAATATCATCCGCGAATCTTAAATGGCTTGGGTGATTGCCACCCTATTTAATCCCCTGGTTTTCCAATAAAGATTTTGAAAAACGCGCTCTAGGACAGTGATAAATAGTTTTGGTGACATAGGGCCCCCCTGTCTTACTCCTCTTTCAATTCTTATTTCTTCTCCTCTGTTTTCGAATTTCACTCTGCTTGTAGCGTTGGCATATAAACTCATAAGGATGTTTATGTATTTTTTGTTAATGTTTAACGATGTTAATGAGTTCCAGATGGAATTATGGGATATACTATCGAAGGCCTTTGCTGTAGTCTATAAATGCTATGTATAAAGGTCTCTTAAATTCATTGTACTTCTCTATCACTTGTACTAGAGAATGCAGATGATCTATCGTACTGTACCCTGAACGAAATCCTGCCTGTTCTACAGGTTGTGGTTTGTCAATTTCTGCCGATATTCGTTTTAGGATAATAGATGCAAATAGCTTGTATAAACATGTTATTAGACTTATAGGTCTGTAGTTTCCTATATCAAAAGGGCTTCCTTTTTTATATAGGGTATAATATCAGACGAACACCATTGTTTTGGTACTGTTTCCGTTTCCAATATAAGATTAAATAGTCGAGTGAGGTGGTTAAGTAGAACAGGTTCCGCATGTTTGAGCATGTCATTACTTATTCCGTCCGGTCCTGGGCTTTTTGCACATTTCAATAATTTTATATGTTTATGTGCTTTGGTTGCTTCTATTGCAGGAATCATTTCTGTGTTAGGAAAATTGCTTGTCGGTTCTTCGATGCAATTGTCACTGATTCTTTTTTTGTAAAGCTCCTTATAATAATCAGTTGCCTGGTCCATTATGTCTTTTCTAGATTTTGTTATCATCTTTTTAGTTTCTAATTTTTGTATCCAGTTTTTGTGTAAGCTTAATTCTTTGAATGCTCTTTTTGTGCTTCTGTACTTTGCTATGTTTAGTATTATAATGTTTTTCCTATATTTTCTTTAGTCTTTCTTTATCTCTTCGCTTGTTTGTTTAAATAAATGCCTGAGTTCCACTTTCATCTCCTTAGTTTTATTTTTTGTGCATTTAAAATGCGTTTTCATGATATATAATCTGTATTGAAAAGCGTAATCAATTAACCTCATACCTCTCTCGTTTCTTGTTCCATAACCGTATTTGCCCATTATAGGATGATCTTCAGTTTTGGGTTGCCCTATTTTTGCATTGAAATCGCCCATTACTAATACTTTCCCGTCGACTAGTTCGAGTGCCGTTGTAAATTCATCGTACAATTTTTGAATTTCTTCTTCACTAGAGCTATCTGTCGGTGCATAAACCTGAATAATCGATAAGCAAAGGTCATGAAATTTTAGTTGTAGTAATGTTATCCTCTCTGAGATGCCAGTGAAACTGGTTATATGATTTTTTAGCGTCTTTTTTATCAAAAATCCTACTCCATGCAATCCTTTTGTGTCTCCAATATAGCATAAAATGCAATCTCTATACTCTTCAATGTTACATCCCATTTTTTTTTACTTCTGAAAGGCCTATTATATCGTAATGTATATTTTCTAATGCGTAAGATAATTCTAGATATTTTTCTGTTGATGCCAGAGACCTTACATTGTATGTGCAAATTTTTAAAATATTGTTTTTTGTCTTGTAATTTTAATAAAGAGGGTAGTGGTCTAATTTACCACGAGGACCAGTCAGCTATGGTGAGAACCAATAATGAACTGAAAATATATTTGGCACTCAATGTGTTAACACCGAATAAAAGATTTTTATACAAACTTGAGTAGCAATAAACAAGATAATTTTATTCTTACCAAAGCAAACCTATCAACAAATCAAAATATATTGTATTTGTGTTTGAAATTGTATCTTATATTCTTATATATATATATATATATATATATATATATATATATATATATATATATATATATATATATATATATATATATATATATATATATATAATCTGAATCTCAGAAATGGCTCCAACGATTTTTATAAAATTTAGTATGCATGGGGTTTTGGGAACGATAAATCGATCTAGCTATGATTTATTTTTAGAAAATGTCGTTTTATCCCTTTGTTTACGCAATTAAAAATATAGTTAGAATACGAAGATAAATTTCGCTGTCATTGATAATCTTATAATAGCTCAGATGGGAACTATACACAAGCTCTACAGAAAATAAAAATACTATATTAAGCAATATAATAATATATAATTTTCATTTAACATGAAATATTTGATATTTAGGAGACAAAGTTCCATACATGCCGAGGTACGGAATTAGTTCCAAAAACATTAGTTACTTTATAATAACAAAACTGGTCCTAAAATTTAATTTGTTGCCTCCTTCGTCAAGTAAGAATAATGTGCGGACGCATTATTTAGTTGTACTCATCAATTCGACGCTGACTCTAAATATAGTAAACAGGGCTTTTAGAGCTTAGACATAAAGCTTGAAATTACCTGCATATATTTACTAAATGTTATTATGCATTATACGGAGGAAGCAATGACGGTCCCCATTTTCATGTCCATATATTTCTCTTAGTCATCATTAGGTAAACAGGTTGAAAATGTTTATGACACATAATTATGTTAACATCAGCGTACACTGAACACTTCATATATTGAGTATTTTAACTTTTTACTTCATAAAATACATATTTTATTTTAAATATAGTATATAATATATTTCAAGTGAAATATGCACAAAAAACCTAAGAAAATAATACAAAAAGTGTCATTGCGCTCTGAACGGTATCTATTCGTTTCAATAAATACATGACATTGGAAAATACGAAGGATAAATGAGATGCACGTAATTAAAGCCTGCGAATTCCGCCTTTGCTTCTTATATATTCTGCTTTCCAGTGTACCAAACTATTATTGAACCTAGCCAGGCAAACTCCATAGTTCGTGCGTTCACTTTACGGGTCCTGTCTTGTCGGTCCTGATCCTGTCTATAAGTTTATTTCGATATGTTCAGCAAGCAACGCCTTAAAATATCCATCGATTTCGTCCAGAGAACAACGGTCTGGTTTGCCCTTATTGCGGACACACTTAGGAACTGCAAAAACGATTTCTCACGAAAAGATCACTCAAGTATTAATAACACTCCTATATTAAATAAAGTAATCTTACGTAACCAAATTAAACCATTTTGTTGTTTTGAATGAAAAATATTTGTAAAAACCGTACAAATATGAATGGTCATCTCTACGCTTGTGCTATTTTTCCGGACTCCTGACAAGAATAGAAAGCTACTGCAACTCGTTAAGTATGATATATTATTTTTTTCTAGTTGTTTTTTAATGGAAACTAAAAACATTTCAAACCATAAAAAAAGCTTAGAGGCGTAAAACACTACACTCATTTATAACGGTCCAGTGTAGCGTCCAACCTGATCGAGTAACGTGCCGGTCGTAAAGTAGACGAACGACTCAATATACGAAGATATCGCTCCATCCAATGGGTTTGTATCGATTTGATGTATATAAATATATATGCCATAGCCATTTGATTGATGATGATTAAAAATAATAAAAATCTACTTTCGTTATAAATGGTTGAATAACCAGATATAAGGGACGAAACACATAACGGCGTTGCGGCGCCGCAACGCTAAAATCGGCGGTGGCGTCACCGCCAATTTTAGCGGCGCGGCACCGCCAATTCCGGCGTTGTGACGTCATACTTGTTGACCATGATTTATTGACATTTTGTGTCTATTTTTATATTTTATTTTTTTGTGTCTTTATTAGACATGGGTATCTCAATGAATTTTTATGAACTGCAGATAAGCTCATGAGCCATATGCTTGTACCGGAGCTGTGAAACGGCTCACAGTTCAGCTCAATTGTTGTTATAGGTATTGTTACTTTTAACCACTTTTAACTATTAGATTTACAGCTAATTTATGACTCGGTTCAAAAAATGACATGTATGATGTACCTAAATTATAAATATGTAATAAAGCAGCGTTTCGAAAAGTTATTATAGTGATATTTTTTCTATCTTACACAATTATAGGGGAATGCTAATTTCATCCATATGATAAATGCTAAAGTGAGTTTTTTTGTTTGTTACGCTTTTACGCCTTAACTATTAACCTGAATCCCGATCATCATGAAATTCTGCATACCAGTTTTCTGGGGTACAGAAAAGTACATAGAGTACCTACTTTACGTACCGACTACCGTTGGTGCCTGTACCATGCGAGCGGAGCCGCGGACAAAACCTATTTATTTATATTTAATCTATAAAACTAATATAGTAAGATATTAATTTATGTATCACTTTGTTTCAATTTTGTTTAGGCTTTATGAGACCAAAGTTGTTTAAAATTCTACCAGCATACAAACTTGATTCACAAAATTATTTCCGGTACAAAGGATTACTTTTTATGCATTCTACTAAATAACAACTTCACAAACAATAATTAACAAATTTCACGTGAACTATAATATTTAAAATAATTAAATTAATATCCACAATAAAAAATCACGAAGAACTGGTTACCCTACAACAACGCTCTTTTTCGCGGCGCCGCAACGCCGCAACGCAAACTGCCGATTTTAGCGTTGCGTCGCCGCAACGCCGTTATGTGTTTTGGCTCTAAGTGATATAAAAAAAATATTATGAAACATAATAAAGCAATTGTAAATTTTTTTTTCATGAATTTACTGACTTTTCCTTCTAATCTCAAATTGATCCAGCCTTAATGAAGTGATGTGCGTACCAATGAACAACATTTTTTAATTTTCATTTACACTTTATATTGGCCTACATAAACTAAACAACAATGATAACTGTCCCTAAATAACATGGTCTCCTCATCCATTAGTGATAAGGGTTAAAGATTAATTCGTTACGTTACTCAACTGATGACTTCAATATTGTAACATTTCTCATCAAGCATTTTACTTTTCGTCATATCTTTATTTACTATTGCAATATAAATTTTTGAATAACAAAATAACTTACATACCTGGTGGAATTTGAACTATATTCAGTTTTGTTCCAGGTATTCTGTTTTGTTCCACTGGGCTACTTCAACTCTTGGCTTATTTTTATAAGGACCACTGACCCGTTTTCTAATAAGGTATATAAAGAGTTTATTATTAAAATACATTAACGCATTCTATAATACTCTAGATAGATAGTATACTACTGATACTCTTTAAAAAAAAAGTTTATTTGTCGGATGACAAAAGGTCCATAATTGTTAGTAAAATTTAAAAAAAAAGCTTAATAAATCTAACACTAGATGTGTTAGGGTTATTCAATTGATTGCTATACCAATATTTACAATCGGTACCACAACCGTTCTCATCAAGTTCGGCGGTAAGTGTGAATGTACTACACACAAGTTACACAAGAAAGCCATGACCCCGCATGCTAAAGGTGCTCGATGCTGAGACTATCGTTCCCAGGAGATTTGCATCAATAGATAAATCAAACGTTATAAATTCAGTCATATGCCCTGCATGAAAGATAGCACTGATGACAAGAATGTGTGGGTTTAGTCGGCAAATTCTTGTCATTGACTGACCCGTTGGCGCAGTTTGCAGTGACCCTGTCTTTTGTTCCAAAGGGCTGTGGGTTCGACTCCCGCCCCGAGTCTGGGTGTAATATATATATATATATATATATATATATATATATATATATATATATAATAATGTATACTCGTATCAGTCGGTAAGTTGCCTACCTTAGGAACAGACGACCGTGTATGTGTGTTAAACATATTTATATATATTTATATATTTACATAATATTTTACAGAGAAATATGCTTTGGCTATTAAAGTCTTTTTGATATGGACTTTAAATTTATTGATTGGTAAAATTTTAAAATCGTTTGTGGGATTTTATTATATATGCGTAAACCTTGGTTCATAAAGGAAACGTTTATTTTTCGAAGTCGGAAACATGGCGTTACAATTTTAACGTTCATTCTCGTGTTTATATTACATTTGTGGCTGTTTCTGGCAGTATTTTTTTTAATGTACATAATATTATTATAAATGTACTGCGACGGAATTCTGAGTATGCCTATTTTTCTAAAAACATCCCGAAGTGAGACTCGACCTCCAAGTTCTTGATCTTACTTGATTTTTGCTAAGAAAAGTGGAGACACACTTTTTTAAACCACCACTAAACGCTCCCGTATTTACAACATGCTCTCTGAAATGACCGGCAAATGCTTTTACAATTCAAATGGTTTTACTCAAAAATATTAAGCTAATTCAATTAAGAACAATACCTTATTTCAGTCTATAGATTTTATTCCAATAATTGCTTGAAAATTTTCATTGTATTTAAATTCCAGCTTAGGAATCTAGAGTCAATACATAAAGAATGATAAACATTTTTTCTCCTTCTTCTTAAATCTCTAGAAACGTATCAAAATGTATTACGTCATAAACTGTTACGTTTTACGTGAAACAACAAAACAAAAGTATAAATAAACGAAATTTCTCGCTGAATCTTTTAAAAGTGAGGCAAGAGATGGTTACTCGCTTTCAGAAAGTATGAATACGCTAATCTCGAAAGTCTCTGAAATCTGAATTCGTTTTGATCATTCTTACTATCTTGTAGCTTTAAAGGTTTAAGTATTTCAGCATTTTATTCATCCAAGTAGTATTTACGGTACATTTATAATTGCTGTATTCATTTTTTAAAAGTTTTTCTCTATAAAGATGTTTCCAGGCTCGTTTTTATTTCAATATACTTTATCAACCAAACAGGTCACTGGACTATTAAAATTACAGCTAGGCCTATTTTTGTGTTTAAGTTGAGTTTCTTTTCATTCATTTGAATACTTGTTTAGTGAGTATTATCAAAAAGTTGGTGTGTGGCTTAGGAATGCGTCAGCATTATGGATTAGATAGATGCATACGCATACTCCACTTTGCATACGTTCAATGCGAATCAGTGAATACAATTATATGAATTTCGATAAAAAGAAAACTCAAATTCATTAAGTGCAATATCAAATATGTCCGAAACGTGCGATGTGGAACTTTTACCGGTTACATTTACAACCTCTTGTACGTCGGTGAATGCAGGAATGCTTAAATTTGTTATGATTGAAACATCCCAAAATAAACCTTATAAAAATATTATTAGTCCTAAATCTTAATGAAAACGTTTCTATTTAACTGCACATTACTGAGTTACATTTTACTTTTAACTGTAAAAAAGAAAATGTTTTTCATGAAAATTAAGTTATTCAGTCTCAATCATAGTGAATTTTTTTTAATACTTACTAGATTCTTATTTTATCATTACTTTCTAAAGTAAAACTTCAAGACTAATGCCTCGATCTAATAGGGTTCGTATTTAGTACACATCAAAATGTTTCAGTGTCGTTAACTATCCGCTTGAGTGTCCGGGCAATGACCTTTTAGTTTACCAACTGCACAAAACTGCCCAAGGCCTCTCACGTTTTGTTACGTAATTTCCCACCGGTGATAATGTAGTATACGTCATACAACATAATCAACCTGTAGTTGACAGGTGCACTTCGCGTACTAATGCCCGTGTCGAAAAAATGTTTAACATGGCCAATATAGCCATGGCGACCATTACTTGACACGGGCGCTTGCGGTTATTACGGTTAGTTTGTAAACTCTTGTCAACTAGTAGTTGACGCGGACAGTGGAGCGGCTACTGTTAGTTTTTTTGTATTGTGCCCTATTGTAATGGCAAAAATAATGCTATAGAAATGTGAAATATTTTGATGTTATAGAGCAACGAAACTATGTAAATAGTCTGGAAAAATCATAAAAACTATATTTGAAACCTATTTATAATATTTCAAAAATACTAAGTTGTCTTTGTCTTACATATAGATCAATTTAATTCACAAATACAAAACTCAAAATTTCACAAAAAAAAAATGAGATTGCCAAGTGGATCAAAACCAGATGGTTTAAAGAACATAGTTTTATTTTTTATTTTTAATGCAACAGCGTACTTCACAGATTACATCCTTTTTTGCGTATACGTATCAATCCCTTTTTTTTGCGTATTCCCTTCCCTTCCCCCCCCCCTTTTTTGCGTATACCTATCAATTAGCATGTAAACATATAAAATAAATTATTTTTATATCTCACATGATACAGCAAAGCCGTTTCATCATCATCAACATCATCATATCAGCCATTGGATGCCCACTGGTGAACGTAGACTTTCCCCTATCGACCACCAGAGCGACCGGTTCGAAGTAGCCTCCATCCAACAGTTTCCGGCGACTCTCCTCAAGTCGTCTGTCCATCTCTCGGACGGCCGTCTGACGCTGCGCTTGCCGGTACGTGGTCTCCCCCCAAGAACCTTTCTGATTCATCGCTCGTTAGTTGTACAAGATATGTCACCTGCCACTTCAGCTTGCAATGAGATTCTGACATGAGCACGATATCGTCGGCAAATTGAAGGAGATTAATGTACTCACCGTTAATATTGAAGCAAAACCTTTTTATTAAAGACTGGCCTGTGGCGCAGTTAGCAGTGGCCCTGTTTTCTGCTCCAGGGTTGTGGGTTCGATTCGCACCCTGAGTCTGGGTTTAAAATGAATTTATTTATATATGTATTATTTATATGTATATTTATTAAAAAAATATGTAAATCAGTCAACTGTTACCTAAAACACAGGCATTAAGTTGCCTACCTTAGGAACAGACGACTGTGTGTGTATGTTAAACATATTTATTTATATCAGAAGCTATAAATCGTCTTCCAATGCATCTGTAACTAGTTTCAGAGAGATAATCTCCCAGTCTCACACTTCGCTGCACTACACGAGTACTCGAACCAACTTACTGATGTTATTGTTCAAACACTGCAACACTTCAATCCACAATAGCCTATTATACTTCTCGTTTGCATACAATCTTTTTTTTTTTTTTCTTTTCTCTAAATAAACTTTCGGCATCCGGTGCGTAATTATAATTTAAATTAAGATTGTTGATTGTGGCTGTTGTTGCTATCGTGTTAGACTCGAGTAGGTATATTAAAAAGATTACCAGCTGTCTACTTAACCTTAAAAGCCCATATTTTCGAGATATAAGACAAACACGAGATTAAAGTTGAGCAACGAAACGCCTAAAACTGCAGAAATTAGATGACAAACTTTCGAAAACTGTCCTTAAAATTTTGGTGTTGTTCAAGTCTCTTGCGACCAAAGTTTTAGATGACGCATATTCTTGCGTGTTTTAATTATTCAGTAGTCTAGAACATATTTATAATAGAAGTGGGATGTGTTTTTGCAAAAAAATAAAAAATAAAATGATTATGTAACCACTATTTTAGGTATAACAATTGAAGTTATACAATAAAATTACATCTGCATTAATTTCTTATTTTTTTAGTTTTCTATTTTGTAATAATAATGATAAATTTGTTAAGCGACAAGACCGTCTGTTGTACATTGTTCTTTTATATTATACTTAAACCGTATGTCTCTTTTTTTTGTGTACAATAAAAAGTCAATAAATAAATAGTTAGTATTATAGTATTTATTTTATTTTATTTTTTTATTTTATTTTATTTTATAATTTTTAGGAAAACTTACAGCTAGACAATTATGTTATAATTTTGAAATAATAATAGAAGGCCAATTACAAGTTTTCACTGTTAGGTAAATATTAAATAATGTGTAAACTTAAAGGTAAAAACCACTAAACCTATTAGATATTAGTCAATTAACCGCACACAAATATAGTCTTAAGTATTTACTATTTGTTAAAAATATTTGTAACAGTATGAAACTTTAATTAGACAATAAAACATTAATAGACTTTTTCAACAAAATATTAATATTAAATTTAACCTAATAATGTAGGACTAAACTTCATTAAAAAAGTTGTCAGTAAAAATTTGTTTAATTTCCTAGGCGATGTACAAAACAGGTCAATATCGAACTGTGTAGAAACGGTTTTGAAACATCTACTCGCTCGCATCAGGTAGTTATTATGCCTATAGTTGGTTTTAGCTTCAGGTATATAAAGTGTGGCTGGTCGTCTACAAGAATATGGAACACGTAGACCAATAGCATGCAAAAGTTCTGAACAATCTATCGACCCATTAGCGATCTTAATTAAAAATACAAGATCAACTCTCCTATAGTGTCGTCATAGCCGTCTCTCATATAGTGGTAGTATATGAAACCTTTTGCAAAGGTTCGTATAATTTGGAATAAACAGACTTGTACGGAATCGTATGTAACGTAGGAACCTTTTCTGTATACGCTCAATGCGTGTACTATAAACATTATACGCCGGGTTCCAAACTTGTGAGCAATATTCTAAGTGACTTCGAACGTAAGCACAGTATAAAATTTTGAAAATTTTGATAGATTTAAAGTCCGCTGACATACGTAAAATGAATCCAAGGGTTTTCGAAGCTTTATTTACGATAGTGTTAATATGTTCATCGAATAATAATTTGGAGGCGAAAACTATTCCCAGGTCACAAATAGACTTAACCCGAGTTAAATCTGTGTTTTTTAACTTATACATATAATAAAAAAACTAACTAAAACAGAATAAAATGAATATTTAAGTGAATACAACAGACATGATTTTTTGCCGTTTTTATAGATAATAATGATACGGAACCCTTCGTGCGTGAGTCCGACTCGCACTCGGCCGGTTTTTAGAACAGTTTTTCTATTACACAAGTCGATGAAACAACTGCACAAGCATTAATTGTCACATTATAATCTTTTATCCATTTTTTTAAATGTCTTTTTAATAATTTGATTCAATATTCGTAACTGTCATTAGCATTTATGTATTTTTTTTACAATAACATTTATTTTTAATTACACACTATATGTGATATGTTACAATATAATTATTTTATTAAAGAAAACACTGTAGCTTATTACAAAGCTACTTAGTAGCTAGCACAGACAGGACTTCCATTCAACGTATTTGGCTCTGAGTACAATAATTATATTATCATTATTAGATTCGTTTGAATACTAAAAGTGACATTTTTTCACGACGGATTTCTTTATGCCTACCATTTCTTACATATTTTTATTCTGAGTACAAAACAATTTCAGCCGCTACGTGCTTCCAGACACCACATGCTCTTGGTAAATGTAAACTGTACATATTTTATCTCAGTAAATTGTCTTTAAACATTCACTTGAATGTTGAGTAAATTTCGTTTCTATATAGTTTCTAAGTACAATTATATTGATATTAATTATTGTGCAACTCGATGTTTGGATATTTCCGGCTTGAGTTAATTGAGTGGAAATTAAATTGTTTCAAACTTACAAAGTCATGCAAGTCGTGAAGGCTTGGCCTTACATGAATATAAAACTTTAAACAATATTTTAAAATACGTTAAAAATGAAATATAATTACATGGAAATAAAATAGATATAATAAAATATTAGCATTACAATAACCTAACACAATGACAATTTTCTTCATTTGTAAGTATGAACTAGTCAGCACTCTTCCAATATCCCTTGCGGTCAAGCAAGGCATTAAGATTCCAAAAGTATTTACAAGTTTGACGTCTGTGGTAGTTTATTTATAACATACATACTTAATTTCATATTATGGTGTAAGTTTGAAGAAGTCAGGGTTCATGATCCATTATGAAGGCTATATAATTTAGATTCTTATTTGCATAAGGTGTAGTGCGTATAATGGCAGTCCGCTGTGAGCTTAGACTATTTCGGAGACCAGTGATACATCACTCATGCCTCATTCCTCGGCTTTGGAGTCAGCAGCATCACATTGTGACTAAAACTACCCTACAAACCCTACTTAGTTTAAGTGATCTACAGCGTATTTATCAAACTTCGTATATTATTTATAGAAATAGCTCTGGCGTGCTTCTTTCCCCTTAATTACGCAGAGGAATTATTTGACTAGGATACAAACAGTATTTGGCGGGGTATGGTCTTTTCTTCCATGTGAAGGGACATTTCTCAACTCAAATATGTCCCTTCTTTTGATTGAATCATGTGTAGTCAAGCAAACGAATGCGAAACCTTAAGCTACTTCTTAAGCTTCAAGTTGCTAGGGAAAACGGAGACGAAAAGCTTTTTAATGGGATGGATTGCTTTCACAATCTGTACCTATTATTTTTGTTTGTATCTTCTCTCTCTTATAACACAAGAATATTGTAATGATTCTTTAATGCCATTACATTATTATTATCATAATTAATCATATTATTCATATTATATAATGATAATCTTATCTTAAAGATCCCAACCCATTCTTCATCCTTTTACTCGAAATCTTTTACTGTTGAAGCTTGTCGTCTTTGGAATTCATTACCACTATATACGAGTATAAAAAGGGCTCAAACATTAGAGACATTTAAGAAAGTTACCAGAGAAATGTATTTGTCATCGTAAATTATTTTGAGTAAACATTCTTTTATTTATGTGTTTATGTATGGTATTTGTATGTGCGTATTTATGCGTATTAATATGTGTGTATGTACCTATGTATGTATGTATGTATGTATATGTGTACGTGTGTGTGTATATATAAATTTAAATATGTATCTTTTTTCCTCATTTTGCACCCTTCCCATATGTTTTACATTAGTCCTCTGCCCAAAGGTTGCCTGGAAGAAATCGCTGTGTTAGCGATAAGGCCGCCTGTTGCTTCTGATGCAACTTAGATATTATCTGTTCTATTTTTGTTTAGTATTATTAGTATTTTGTATTAGTGTGCAGAAAGTATAAATAAATAAATAAATTAATTAATTAATCATTTAATCATCCGTATAACTAATTTTCAAACAATAATAAAAACCTTGCGGTTCGCAGAACGATAGCAAAATAATAGACATAAACAAAGTATACGAGTAACACTGGGTTCCATAAAAAAAATAGATTGAACGACTTTTTTGATTTTTGTTTTAATTTATATATTATTGTATACCAAAAATGTACGAGTATTATCAATCACAACCAAAATAGACTATAGATACCACAACAATACGTTATGTGTAACGTATATACGTCTTTTATTGCTTACAATTAGAGGACAGAGTTAAAATTAGTAAGTAGTTTTAAATATTATTTTCTACTTTGTAGTAGTCTTCCATTGAAGTCAGTTTGTCTTTAATTTGTTTCAATGATTTAATAAGTATGTATTTGATAGAAAGAATATTTTAAAAGAAATGTACGTTACGTTACTCTTACAAATGAAATTTAATGTAAAGATTACGTAGGTCATCTTTTTTTATCTATGTAATAAAAAAAAACTATAAATACAGATAAAATATATTACTTATACTCAACGGCTAGGATGACTAGAAGGACTAGGACCACAGTAGAGCGTGAATGTATCGGTGTCCGGAAACACACAAACATACAAGCATAAAAGCCCGGACTCCGACTCTGTATGGCCTATACAAATATTTATCATGTGCGGAAATTGAATCCACGACGCTAGCGTAACAGCCAGTAGTTATGACCAATGCGCCAACGTGTTTACGACATTTATCACTATAACACGGATATTACTCGTAAGTTTATAATTTTTAACTACAAAAACTTTAAGAGTTATACACAAGTAAACTCTATTTAAACGTTAAATTACACTTCTTTAGGAGAAAAATGCTTAAATATCATGTTTTAGTTGTGCGAATTTTAACTAAGACGTAAGAAGCATACTACATAATTATATTAAGAAAACATACATCTTATTAATGCACTCAAAATTGATGTTTCAAAAATAGGCCTGTATATATATATATTTTTTTTTTCATAAAAAACATTTTTATTTTTTGATGAGTATAACAGTTTCCCATATATTTACGAATAGTATGTTTTTATACAGTTAATCATAGCAATTTTGGAGGTAGCACGTAGGTCACTCGATAAGTTTTGAGATCCTCGTAATTTAAAAATGGAACGCATCTGTATTATATATTTTTTTAAACAGATTTTTTTAAAAATAGAACGCAAGTAACCAGGTCGCAGTCAGCAGTCATTTAACCCTAGAGTGCTCGCGCTATGAGCATTTTGCCGCTCGCGGCACAATATTTGTATTATTTTGTACACGATGCGTTTGTCAGTGTCAAGCGTCCTAGTAGCTGCCCCCCTGTTCCTGTCCTCCTTGTTTTAGAAATTAGAGTAAATTCAGTGCGCGAGTAACTGCAGGAAACAAAGGTTGTCGTAGGTGTGTCGCGTTTGACGGCAAATTGCTCACTGCGCGACTACTCACGTAAGTAAAATTTGTGGTTCTTGTTTTTTATTATAGTTGAAATCTTATTCGTTTTAATTGCGAATAGTATTGTTTTGATGTAAATATCGTATTCAAATTGATTTTTAGTTTGTTTTTATTATTTATTGGGCGTTGTGTTTTGGCTTTGTTTGGCTCAGTTTATTTTATATCTTTTTAGATAATCGCCGCGTGAAATTTATAAACAAGACAAACAAAAACTTGCATGGTTTGAAGAGGAGATGATGGAGATGATGCACATAGTTCATCGCAAATAGTCTCTGAAAGTAACCGGGATGTGAACATAGTGTTCATAATACTGACATGGAGCAATGAGCGGCAGAATCTGACAAGGATGTGAGATCTCGAGTAACACCTGTACTATCCCCTGCGTCTGTCGAGGAGTCATTACGACGTGATCGTGGACGTTATGGCGGACAGATGGTCAATGAGATTATTTTTATCTTTTCTGAACATTGCTGGCTTAAATAGTCAGATAATATACAAAGAAAATACTGATCAGTTTGTGACAATATAACTAATTAAAAATATATATATATATAAATAAATACATACATAAATTAACAACATTAAGTGTAGTAAGATACTCCGTGAGAACAATACCTTTTAATCAAAATTTTTTTAAGGAGAAAATTTAGCGAAATGTTCGTGTATTGAAGTCCCGAAAAGTTCGTGTAATGACGGCACACGGTGCACGGCGCGTGGTGCGTGGCGCGCGACGCACGGCGCGCGGCGCATGGTGCGCAGCTCGCGGTGCACGGTGCACGGTGTGTGGGGCCGAATGTCAATTTCGTCGTTTCGCATATATAGGGTGAGTGGTCGCGGCGAGGTCGTGTTGAGCGACACCGTGATGCGCACCGCTCACACACGTGGGATGGATTTGATGTCGATGACACGTGTCAGAGGTCGCTAGGGCGCGTCTTCTGACGTCTGTTCTACCACGTGTGGAAATGATACTGTAGTGGTGCGGTTTGACGGGGCGACTCGAAGACTGCTAACTATGGTTGATCCCCTAATAATAATATTGATACATGGCAATATTGAAATATAATAGGAGATGCTACGAGCGTCTACCTTTGAAATATACATATTTATATATATTGACGGTAGGTATGCTGGGGCCGTCTAAATAATTATTGATATCGACATTGGTTCGTATCATAATATTTGGTGCATGACAATATAATCATAAAGTTGGAGTTGTTTCAGGCAACTACCTAACAAATAAATATTATAAGAGTGGCAAATAAATGCATAATACAATATTAACAAATAACATAAAATGTTATTACAGACGGTAATGGCAGCAGCCGTCTTATTAAATAAAAATATAAATGTGCGTGATGGAGCGACACGTATAGTGAGATGATTGAGAATCATTCCGACAAAGAAATGTATTGTACGATACATTAAAGTGGCGATACACTTCACAGATCGAAGATCTGTTATACTTTGTATATTGTAGACCTGTCTCGCTAATTTATTAGGGAGCATGGAATGCAATATATGCAACTTGTAAAACTGTGCCGACCGCCGGACTTGCGTAAAGTCGTTACGTCTAGTCATCGGGTTTCTGAAGTTCGATTAGTCTTTCGTGTACGTTCGTAGGGTGTTTCATACATCACTGTTGGCATCCTCAACTGCGATCGACGAACGATATGGAAGGACCTCGTACTGACTTGATACGTAAAGTGATTCCGTGAGTCCGTTAAAGTCGCTCTGTCGACTCATCGGTCGTTGGAAAAACTCTGAAACGTTATCGAAACGTATCTATATATGTCATCAAAAACAAAACATAAAATGACGATCTGGTACGATCACCTTGCCTCCGAGTGACGATTAATATGTTTGACGGTATGTGGGGCCGTCTAAATAATTATTGATATCGACATTGATTCGTATCAAAATGATAGTGATGCTTGGCAATATTAAAATATAATAGGAGATGCTACGAGCGTCTACCTTAGAAATATACATATTTATATGTATTGACGGTATGTGGGGCCGTCTAAATAATTATTGATATCGCCATTGATTCGTATCATAATATATGGTGCATGACAATATAATCATAAAGTTGAAAGTTGTTTCAGACAACTACCTAACAATTAAATATTATAAGAGTGGCAAATAAATACATAATAGGATATTAACAAATAACATTAAATGTTATTACAGACGGTAATGGCAGCAGCCGTCTTATTAAATAAAAATATAAATGTGCGTGATGGAGCGGCACGTACAGTGAGATGATTGAGAATCATTCCGACAAAGAAATGTATTGTAAGATACATTAAAGTGGCGATACACTTCACAGATCGAAGATCTGTTATACTTTGTATATTGTAGACCTGTCTCGCTAATTTATTAGGGAGCATGGAATGCAATATATGCAACTTGTAAAACTGTGCCGACCGCCGGACTTGCGTAAAGTCGTTACGTCTAGTCATCGGGTTTCTGAAGTTCGATTAGTCTTTCGTGTACGTTCGTAGGGTGTTTCATACATCACTGTTGGCATCCTCAACTGCGATCGACGAACGATATGGAAGGACCTCGTACTGACTTGATACGTAAAGTGATTCCGTGAGTCTGTTAAAGTCGCTCTGTCGACTCATCGGTCGTTGGAAAAACTCTGAAACGTTATCGAAACTTATCTATATATGGCATCAAAAACAAAACATAAAACGACGATCTGGTACGATCACCTTGCCTCCGAGCGACGATTAATATGTTGACAATAAATTTGTAAGAAATGAGCATTGCGCAATAAAGAATCTCGATTCCAATTATTATTTTCGATCGAGTGCTCGTAATGTTATTTGGTGAATTACCACTAAATAGTGTGAGCACTGCGCTGAATATACTCTAGCATTTTCTTGATGATTTGATACTGGAATGCAAGACGCTGTGGTTGATTTCGGTCACCGCAGATTATTGAGCCCTTTGTCAATGTCGTCTTGAATTTGTATAGGTGACGCAAAAGTGAGGCGCGATGCCCTACGTTGCGATATAATTCGTGATACGTAGGGTGTCCCTCATACTGTGACATCGAGGTAAAGGCTATTGTATACAACTTCGGTTGGAACACTGTGTGTCCCTCGCTCTGTCTAGCCTAGAGTAGTGTATGCGCCATGTGGTACTGCTGTGCTATTTTTAATCGACGTTACGATGTCTCGGATGATGTCTTTCGTTGATTAACTATACCGGAACCACGACCGAATTTTGCTCAGCGTTGCTGACGCCATTACAATGGTGGAAGTGATACGTTGAAGCAGTGTTGGACCCTCACTGTGGATTTCATCCATAGTGTTTAGACGTATAGAGACGTGTAGAGACGTTATTTCGTTTGAGATTAGTTAACATCTTCCTGATGGTATCGGTATAAGTGCACTCACAACTTGAACACTGAGTTCTATACCTTGACGAGAGTCACAGTTACATTAGAGAAATGTACTTGACTATGCCCTGAACTAATCTGATCCGAATTTAAATTACTATTAAAACGTAACCCTAGAAATATAAGTTTTAGATAATAAGGTATAGGAGGTATCAACAAAATATTAAAGAAAATGTACCTTGCTACATGTTTCAAAATAAATTAGATATATAAGTTTTAGATAATAAGGTATAGGAGGTATCAACAAAATATTAAAGAAAATGTACTTTGCTACATGTTTCAAATAAACTAGAGGTATAAATTTTAGATAATTAAGGTATAGAAGGTATCGATGAAACAAACCATAAATATATAATAAGTAACACAACACATTTATAGGACACGGTTGTAGTTATAATACAAAAGAACATATACTTATATGTGTGTCTAGGGAACATATTCATTTAGTTGTAATTGTAATATTATGGTTAAACGTAGAATATGAATATATTCACGCCGTTTGTATTTAAGTTTTAAATTCGAGTTTATCACAATATTATAGGAGGTTATTAATAAGGTTCAGTAAGGAAAAGTCATTCAATTACATTCGAATCGGCTGGAGAACATATGATAAATGGTTTTTTAATCAATATGGATCTACAGTTACGAATTTAACATAACAACCTTGATTGTCATGACGAGTGTTGAAAAGAACTTTAACTTCACAACTATATTAAATGTCAATATAAGGCAGGAGTAGGAGCACAATAAGTGTTCGATCTCAATTGAGGAAGGTTCATAAAAAGTAGGACGGAAACTACTGTAAGCGGCGGGCGCGGGGCCGTTTACCTCCTCTCCTCCTCTTAATTTTTTTAAGTATTTTAATTTTTTATTTTCCTATTTTAATAAAGTAAGGATGGAGTGGAGCTACTTCTATTAGCAACTATATTAACAAGGTGTTAATAGAAGATGAGATCGGGTCTTGATCTTTTATTTTTATCAACTTATACACATACTCATTACGAAGGTTTATTTAATTTCTTATAATCATTTAAACTTGTGATCACTTATACTCTAAAAGAACTTGGTTAATACAAAAACAACCGAAAACGGGTCCTAACTAACTAGACGATATAACGAGCCATACTAAAAAATAATTATTTTTTTAAATTTTATGATCTCTCTCCATGGTGAGAGTAGAAATCAGTTACAAGTTATACGAAAATTTCTGAAAGAAATTGCCCTGGCCATGACTAGACAACATATCATTAGAAGATCCAACGTAAACAAATTGCACAAACAACTGAGAAACCAAATCGCCCGATTCGTGCCATCGGATCATCAAAATATACCATCAGGTAGGGAAGATATAGGTGCAGCATGTCCGTCCAAGAAAAAAAGAAGGACGAAAAAAAGGTGCAATAGATGTGCAAAGTTACTGTGCAACGAACATTGCATGTACATGTGTCATGATTGTTTTGCTGAAATACAGGCTGTAGATTGTGAAAATGCGTAAATTAGCTATTAATTTTAATTTCTTTTATATAAATAATTATAAAAAGGTTGCAAAAACCGATAATTTTTACCTAATATTTCCCAAAGCATTATTATTCAAATTTTAAGTTTAAAACTTTAATAAATGTTTCTCATTCTGATAATTTATGCTTTATTCTATCCTTTAAACATAAATATAAAATCATATAACTCATATTTTCTAAAAAAAATCGTATTAAGTATGGACGGCAAAATGCTCCCCACGCGATCACTCGCGTTCTACGGAAAGGCGCGATTACTCTAGGGTTAAGAACGATGGTTCCCGCGGATTTTCTTTGCAACGATGGAGCTTAACCGTGAACATTTGCGCCCTCTGATATTTTATGATTTTTAATTTGCTTTAACTGAAAAGCCTAGCCTTAAACGATGACAATCAGCGTTAAGAGACTCTGCTTCATCTTGAGCAACATTTTTTAAATAGTTCACTGAATTTAAAAAAGGTAAAAAAAAAACCGCAACAATGACCAAAGAATTGGTATATAGTTTTTTCTTATCTCAAAACTTATAAGAGTTATTTACGTATGGTTATTTTAATCTAACCACAAAATTAAATAGCTTTTTTTTTACGAACTTATTTTATTGAATTCGGTGTTTGTCTTAATCAAACAATAAATTCATCAAAATTATCTAAATAATTAATGTTTGGTTTGCACTTTAATACTAATGACGCAGTTATTATTTATTAATAATAAGATAGGCTTTGCGGTGAACCAGATCGACAAAGCTAGAATAACAATTGCATTAAATAAGAAATAGAAATTATATCGACGAATGGATTAAATAAATATGATATAACAATATTATTATTATTAATAATTCAAAATATCAAAACCAAAACATTGTTTATTATTATGAAGGAGGCCTACGTTCAGCAGTGTACATCCAAATGCTGATGTGGTGGTGGATTTTTTTATTCTACCTTCAAATATTTAAAGATATTTACGTATATGTACTTCAGCAGTGATCTGAATCAATCAATCAATCAAAAAAACTATAATGAAAATTAATAAGCCATTTACATAGAAAAAAAATACATTTTTAGATTGATTGGCGACTATGTTTCTGATTTATGAGTTATATTAGCGTATAGTCTTAATCCCGAATTCAGAAAGAGTTTCTGTTTTATTTTAGAGTAACAAGAAACTTAATGAAACGTTACAAATTCTTATAATACCTCGTACCGCTTCAAAGCTAATGAATTTTAGAAAGCTCATACATTTAAATCGAATGTGTGATGCGAGGCTTAGTCTAGATTCTCATTTATATTACTACCTACTACCTGGATTTGTAATTACTTAAAGTAACGGTAAACTGTATTGCTATCGCGAAAAAATGCACGCTTACGTTTAATTCGCCTTGTGTAAAACTCAGTGTCGTATGTTTTAAATATCAGTATGGTAAATAATCACATTAAAATCTTTAAAGATAAAATAGTTTGTATTGATAAAACTGTTTCTGATATATCATATTTTGAAAATTTAAATTCTTTTACCGACATTTTTTTTACTATAGCATAATTTTCTTAGGTAGTAATAAGGTAAAATGCTGAATATTTATATTTACAAAATCTTTATCAATTTTTTTTTATGCATTTAATCCAAGCTGTTAATTCTAATCTACTCAAATACGTGCATGCTGAGTATTGAAATCTAAGCGTTCAAAGGAGCAGACAAATATAAAAGTTAATGTTGTATTTATAATTGAATTTGAAAATTTTAAACATTACCCTTTTATTCTTTCTATTGCGAATTTTATTTTCAATAATTTATTTCTATTTTCCATTGTGAAATCTATACTTCCTTAACATTTTACTTATTTAATGTTGTTTAGTTAGGAAAGTTATTTATTCTAATCAAATTATTTGAAGGAATTTTTTTTTTTTTTAATTTTTGTATAATGGTCAACGATGAAATCGAATCTATATAGTTCATTTTGAAAGGTGCTCGTTACATTTTTTAAAGGACAATAAAATTCGTCACAACTCAGTCAGTAAAGTTGAATGTTCAACGTCTATACCATCTTTCAAACACTTAAAACTTTATTTGTTAGACGTACGTAATTGATTCGGAACATTTTATTTGAGAAAACCATATTTAAAATAATAAAATTTGTAATAATATGTGTAATTTAATACAATATCTAATTAAAATAATTTATTTGGAAATATAAATGAATCTTGATTAAAAGATCTTTTAATATAATATGTAGCTTTATTTGTATGTTAATATTAATATCGAATATTAAAGTATTCACATTCCTCTGATCTATTGCTGTGTAATATAACGATTTCAAGCATATTATCGCAGTACATAATGTTTATTTGCTGCTCACCCACTTCCCCCACCCCACTTCCGCACGGGTATATTTTTCCAATGAAAAAACAGAGAAGGACGCTTAGGAAAAAAGAACCTTTATTTATTTCATTACATTTCTGTGACTGTTTTAGTTATCTTCATGTCATATAAAAATTGTTTGTTGTTATAAAAACAACTAGGTAACATCAGAATCATCAAACTTAGTGTCACATTTTTATCGTCATTACTAAATTGTATTAAATCTTCAAATAAGTTGCTAAATATTATCCTTTATTTGAATTTGAGAATTTAGTGACTATTTAAATTTTTATTAACAGCAATGTTTATAAAAATACTATAAATTTATCTTTAATCTAAATCTGCTCTATTCTTATCAATTATTTTAACAGTACAAATTGAATCGTCCTAACACAACGTCTGCTAAATCAGAGACCGTACTTATAGTTGACTCACGCGACAAACTTTTGCTCTATTTCACTGTAACAAAGCTGAATTTAGTAGAATCACGTACTGATTCCGATTGCATCTGAATCAAACTGAAAAAGAAATGTGTGAGATATGTGGAAACTTTAAAATCGAATACATGCCCATGACTGCAATCTGATGTTAGATAAAATAAATAATTCTGTACTTTATACTGAAATAAAGTAGCCAATAAATATATCATATGTGTTCTTTTGGATTGGAGCTTAATTCGACTTGCTTGCTTTGAGATAGTCAAGTTTAATTTAACGATGTTTCCCTTTAAAACTTTCAGACAAAAGGCTTAAATTTTTAGATTATTTTTAACCGTAGCCAAAAAACATCTCTCGTATTGTAACTTTGTCGTGTATATCTTTAAATATATGTACTCTTCTCTTTATCAAAAGTATCATGTTTGGTTATATTGTACTGAACTCATTGTATCGTTTATGTATATATATATATATATATATATATATATAATGCATATGACAAACAGCGTGTGATGTTGAGAGAGGAAAATAAAATTAACACAGTTTCGAAGGATTCAAAGTTACATTTCATCGCATAATAAATATGAAATTTGGACTATGCAATTAAACAATACCGTTTGTAGAAAATAATTTTATGAATGTTTTAAATCAATTAAGAAATTTATCAGATAGTGAATCGGCAAAGGAACAATAACGTATGTATATATCCAAATCTTTTTTTAGTCATGTGTACTGTAATATACAAAAATACATCAGAATATTATAAAACTTGGAGGTGGACTTGTCATTATTAATTTGAACCTGAAGGCTTCAAATGCAATATCTTAAGCGAAAATTTATATTTATCATTATAAGCAAGTATTTTATAGAACTTAATTGAGATAAGTTTAAATATTGGGCAATTATATCCTAACACTCCAACGGTCCTAGATATTTCAAGAGAACCACAATATAAACTGATACCAACTGATCCTAAAGTCCACTCAATAGTAAAGTACAATCTACTGCTCCCTGGCTAACTCGTAAGAGAATTTTATAGAACCTGCGCACGTAACGGATATTACTAATTTGTGAGAATTACTAAGAAACCTGCGAATAGGCAGATGCCCGGTATTTTATTCTCTGTCAAAGTCTGTTATTTTAACTTCAACTAAAAAAAAAGGTATTTATTAAACATAATATTTATCATATTCAATTAATCTTGAAGTACAGTTTTGTAGTTAATAAGTGGTTAACGGCTTCCCACTTGAATTATCATCTGTGGATTAAATTAATATTAGACTGTCGTTGTTGAATTTGTAGTACTTTTGTTAGTTGTATCATAGTAAGCAAATAATACTTTATGGCACACCAAATGATTTATGTAACCGTAACGAATAAAATCTTGTCGTAATTTATTTTATTTATATTTAATTAATATAATAAATAACTGTAAAATAGTTGAAATTATTTGATTTATACTTTCTTTAGTTATACGCATAACTAAAGTAGGCTAATGACGACGCGTTGGCGGATTGGTCAGAGCAACTGGCTGTTGCGCTAGCGGTCATGGGCCATATAGATGTTTGTCGTGTTCTGGGCGTTTGTGCTTGTCTATTGTGTGTGTTTCCGAACCCCCGACACAGGAGCCGTTGAGTGTGAGACGTTTATTTATTTATTTATTATATTTTTTTTTTTCTATTATTTTAATTTTGTTATATTTTTTATCGTCTGCCGAAGAGTCATATTTTTCATGCGTATATTAAAGATTTTGTATGAAAAAATATTGAGTCAATATAAACATTAAAAAGATAAGTTACCTAAAATTAAATGTTTAGCAGTAGATTGCAAGTTCTATCATCGCAAGTCTCGTATTTTCATGAAGTCTTGAGTAACCCAATTTAGCTTTCCAATAACAAAATAAGTAACATCACTGTGTTCGATGTGTGCACTAACTCCGATGAAACTTTATCTTCTATTGATTTTGAGACAATGCTGAGATGTTTCAAGTTACAACTATTTCTAACAAAATCTTGCTATAAGCACGTACTTACACTGGAAGACATCTTCAAAGGGTGAGGTGGGTATATATATTTTTATTAAATAAATAATACGAGTACAAGCAATCACTTTTCCTAAATTTTATTCTAACGAAAATCAAATTAATTTTTACTTATATATAACATTAAAGGTTTTTATTTTCATAACCAGATATAATTATATTATATAATAATTATTTTTTTCTTTTCAAATGTGAAATTCATAATATGCCTTTTCCAAGAATGTAATTTTAAATCTTTGTAACATTCTTCCAATCCCCAAGATAAATCATAAAGTTTCTCTCGAAACGTATTATTAGAAATAATACTGGTGAGACCGTTTTCGAACACCTATCTGACCTATCCTGCAACGATTGGCTCGCCCTAGGAAACCCCTTGGGTATAGACACGTATATTTGTGCTAACATACACATAAATCAATGATTCTTATTGCTCTTACAATAGTGACTATTCTCAAAGATAAAACAACCTCTTGACCTATAGTTCATTACCTCCTATGAAATATGCTTTCCAGTACAAATTTAAGGCTGAACGTATGCCGAACAGCGCTTAGTACATATTACATAAAAGTCTTGTGAAGTTCACGAACCAACTAGTTCAGAAGAGAGATGCTATAAATGAACTGCACAAAACCAAATCCCAGATTTGGCACTCTTTTGTGCAGTAGTTGGTTCGATTAATTTAACTGAAGACCAATTTTATGCACTTCGTCCGTTCTCAGTGTTATTAGTTACTTTTCCTATCACATTAGTAAAGTGAGCGTAAGTATAGCTAAGTCGTAATTGTGGTGCAATATCATTCTTTACTGCACATTAAACTATTGTATCAGCCTGTAACCTCCTGCTGAGCGAAGACCTCTTCTCCATATAGTAGGGTTGGAGCTTAATCCATCACGCTGCTCCACTGCGGGTAGGCGGATAATTTCACTCCCACGAGTAATGATTTTTATTAGGTGTCTGTGATAGCAACCGGGCTTTACATGCTCTGAAACACGGTGGGGAGACCCACAAGGATATACAACCAGACCGGAAACAAATATTTGTACAAATACAAATATCTGTCCCGAGCGAGGATCAAAACCGCGACCGCCTGCGCGCGTTTTGAGGCGACAACAGTCAGAGTAAACTATTATCACCACTTTATTTAAAAGTAAACGCTTTATATTTCTTTAATATTTTAACGGAAAAAATTTAAAGAATTAATATTAATAAAAAAATTTATATGCATATAGTAACGATAATTTTGTATCATTTTTTTTTATTATTATTAAAATCTAATCCTATAGTCTACTTAGTTAAAATGATAGAAATGACTATTACCATAATAATACTTTAAAAATTCTTCCCCAGGCGTGAAATTAAAAACGCAGTACGGAATCGGCTAAAAACAACAGCACACAACATACTCGTATATAGGGCTACCAACCATGTTTGCTACCTGTGAAGTAACCATATACCATCAAATTTCTACAACGGCGTAGAAAAGCTGTTATTTCTTGCAAAAACTGTTTTCGTTATTAATTTACTTACTTTCTTACACAAGACTACGCTGCGCTGCGGTAAAATATCTTACTTGAGTTTCAGCGTACATTCGGCCTTATATAATGATTTATTGATTTTGTGCAGATGTTACAAGCGGACGTGACGATAGTCTTTATTGATAACCTAATTATGAATTATCGATTAAATAAAATAGTATTTTCTGGTTATTCCTAAAAAGAATTCCGTTTAAAATATTTTTTTTTTTATAATTTCAGTACCTACTTTGAAAGTTGTAAGGAAATGCTTTCATCTTATTTTAAAATAATTACTTTTTACTTAACTTATAACAAATCAGATTTTTGTCATTTTCTTTATGAAAATATCAAAAGGTCGTGTTATAAGTATAATCTTAATCTTCATGTTGTACTATAATCTGATTGAATACTTTATTATTAATTTTAGTATAATTAACAAACCAAAATCAATGTCGTTATAACGGGCGAAAATTAAATAATAAATTACATGCTAAAAGCTTTATTGAAACTTTTTAACCGTTAAATAATTACTATTCAGGAAAAGGTTTGAAGTTTAATCCGATTTGCTACTCTACTGTTGATCGGTGGATATATACCTTGAAACTCATCCCAAAAACAAGTTTTTATATCGTGAGCGCAAAATTAATTTTTAACAAATTAAGAATTTTAAAATTCTCCTATCACGATTTTCTATCTACTGGAATTCAAATTTTTATCATGAAACAATTAAGTAAACACAAGTAATCCTTTTCCATATTTGATATAAAAAACGCGGATATAATTTGAAAGAGAAAATATAATAATCTCTACCGAACTTCAGAAAACTTACTTCAATAAAAACTCTTTGAGATAACGTGGTTGCATAAAATATTTATATCATCTTAACATTCTCGAAATATATTCTAGTTAAGACCGAGATCTGAAAAAATAATAGTTCCGACGCTTTTTATAGCTCTCTATAAAAACGTTACGATGTACAAGAATTTCTTATTTTTATTTTTCACTTTATATAGAACCTTTTAGGTCCGTACCTTATAATTTATAAATAAAATAAGTCCAAGGCAGAAGGTACTCATTTCATTTGTATAGCGAATTTGTATGGAGAATGTTGCATTCGGTTCTCTTAATTCGAGAACTTTCTTCTTCAAATTCGGTCCAGTTTTGTACAAATTAAGTCTAGCGAATGACGATTTATTCAATCATTTTGATAAATGTGTGCTTGATATGCAATGATATTTGTGTGCGTGTTGTTTTATCTTTACTAGTGGTCGCCCAGTGGTTGAAAAACGACCTAATCTATAATTGACATAATTGTCAACATCATAAAAATATGATTGCGCATAGCATGTGATAATAAATTTCGATAAAAAATTCGATGCAAGACCTGTATTTAAGACCGTGTTGACAACATACTTTGACAATAAACAAAATTTGTGTATAAATGTATGTAATATGTAATATATATAAATGTATGTAAATATAATATGTAAAATTTCAAAAATTATAAATTTATATTTTTTATCACCTACACCTGTGTCTATACTGGAAAATATTTTATAATAGACGGATTAAGTTGTCAAACATGTGTCAAAATAAAATGTAATTTAAATCAAAAGCACTAAGGAGTATTGATATCAACTACAAAGCAAATAAGATTTTACTCCCTTTTAACCCCGTTAGGAGATGATATTTTATTTCGATAAAATACGAAACACGTCTTCAATCGATTCTGTTGATTAATGTTTATGCAAACTTTTAAGTAGATTGGACCAAGGAATCACACTGTCCCATACAAACTTTGCCCTCCTTTTTTACCCCGTTACGGGTAGAATTTCGTAAAATCCGTTCTTAGCTGATCTCTGTTTAGCTATAGGAATATTTTTACCAAATTTCAAGTCTCTAGATCTTATGGTTCCAGAGATAAACAGATAATAGATAAACGTCATAAAGAAAGAAAACTATAAATTCTTTAATCCTGTAAAATGTACATCCACGCAAAAAAAGCCATAAGGATTTATATTAAAAAGTAGTGATAATAATGGTCTTTAGATATCCTTTATTTGATGTTTAGTCTTAAAATGAAGAAAAAAAAATGACGACAATATTTTATTCATGTTTTATACTAAAAAAATTGCACTGTTACGCGCCTTTATTAGAGTCACTCTATGAGTCATATTATCATACTTATTTATATACGAAGAACATAATTGACCTCCATAAACGCCCGTCAATCTAACGAGTACCCCCACATCACAAAAAGGATAAATTCGTAGGCCTACATATAAAAGATTTTATGGGAAATATGAAAGAGTTTTTTTATTCTTCAAAACTTGTATCGATAAAATACGCGTAATAAATCCAGTTTACTTTTTTACTATTTTGGATTCAAATGTTTCTATAGAAAACGTAAAATTTAGACGGTTTTTATTTTTTAAGCTAACTAAGCTTGGTTGCACTTCACTGTGGCTCTGTTTGATATTAATTATTATTATTATTATTGTTTTTATATAAATAAACTACGAAATGGAATTCTTCTTTTCCGTAAAAGCTTTGTAATACAAACTACACCGAGATTTCTTGTGTCTTTTTTAAAAACTTTGAAAAATAAATTAACTAACTTTGTTACTTTTTATAATGACAACTCACGTTGTACTTGAACATTTACTATGACACAATTGTGTTAAAAAGGTAATTAAATCAATGTTTCTACATTAATTGTAGTTTTGAATTTCGCTATTTTGTACCAATTAAAAAAAGCTGTGTGTGTCAGCTCCGACGCACGACTGGAGTATACTCTTTAAGAACGATTCTCTAGGCACAAATATTTTGTAACTGACACAGAATAATACTTATCGCCTATTTTACAGTTTTTACGCAAAATTATAGCGCCTTTTATATTCGGCTTCATCATCAAAATTACGAATAATCTCGTCTTCGATACCTAAGTTTAATGTCAGATCTTTACACTTAATTATATATATATATATAATATAAAGTCAAAAATTAATAAATGAATTAATATTTCTGAATTAAAAAAGACTCGATAAGCGTGCTTTCACGTCAAGGTCGATATGAAAATTGATTCTTTAGGAGTCTCTAAACTCCAAAAATCTTACTATTTTTTTTTTTTTTTTTTTTATATACAACGTTGAGAAAAAAGTTAAGATGAATTTATGAATTTGAAAAATAAAATGGACAATTATTAGTCTATTGATTTATAGCCTTAAAATGGTGTGATCCAAATACTGTCAAAAACCTTGAAAATTTATTTTCTCCACCGTTTTTAGCTCATGGCTTAACTCGCGTAGTATTTATATACGTACTTGTAACAAATTATATATTATCTTATATCTTTAAACGAGCAATTCTTGTATATATATAAATATATAATCTGAATCTCGAAAACGGCTCCAATGATTTTCATGAAATTTAGTATACAGGAGGTTTCGGGGCCGATAAATCGATCTAGCTAGGATTTATTAAAAAAAAATGTCATTTTATTCCTTTTTTTACGAAATTAAAAAATATCATTAGAATACGAAGGTAAATTTCACTGTCATTGACGAGCTTCTAATAGCTCGGATGGGAATCGGGCGGATTCGAAATCAGAAAACCTGGGTTCGAATCCATGTGTCTACAGACCAATTTTTTTTTTTCTTTTGAATTGAGAGCTCTTTTTATTTTTTATTTATAATAACCGATTCCTATTATTTTACTATTATGTCGGTAAGATCGAAAATATTATTTATGTTTCATCAGTATGTAATGTATCTGAATATAATTTAACCGAGCAAAGCTCGGTCATCCAGGTACTGAGATATTATATGTGTAACAGTGGATCTGTTATTGGATGGATGTGTAACAGATCCAAGTTTATCATATAATCACATCTACGTATCCTGAAGTTAATGGTTAATCACTGATAACATTTAATAAAATTTTAATTACTCGTAATAATAAAGCTAATAAAATATTAAAAACAACGCACTATTCGAAACAACAAAAACAATAATTGGCAATCATTATTCTTTTCCGTAATTTGGCATAATTAAATTTCAGATTTTAATGCTTTTGATATTAACCTCCTTTTGTCCTCTTTAATTAAATTAAGCTAATATCCGCTATTTTAATTACCAACCATGCAATTAATATCGATATTTATAAAAGTACATAATAAAAATAAACTAAAACTTTAAAATTATGTTCTTAGAATACATAATAAACAAACTTAATGTCGAGCTCGTAAAGCCAAAAAAAAATTAAGCCGTAATTTTTAATTTTTGGACCATGGGTTTAGTTTGAGCCGTGTGGGTTCGGTAGAATAAAATGTAGTCTTTTCTTTTCCAGTGGGTATCGTAAGAGACGACTAAGGGATGGTTTCGAAAGTTTCACGTCCAACTATGAACGTAGGCCTCCCTGATCGATCAGAGCGACCTCCAGAGCGACCGGTTCAAAGTAGTCTCTATCCAACGGCTTCCGGCGACTTTCCTCAAGTCGTCTGTCCATCTCGTGGACGGCCATCCAATGCTGCGCTTGCCGGTACGTGGTCTCCACTCGAGAACCTTTATGGTCCATCGGTCGTCAGTTCTACGAGCTATGTGCCTTGCCCACTGCGACTTCAGCTTGCAAATCTGTTGGCCTATAGCAGCAATCTTCGTTCGTCTGCGGATCTCATCATTTTTGATTCGACCTCGCAGAGAAATACCAAACAAAACCCTCTCCATTGCACGCTGTGTGACTTGGAGCTTGTTTAAAAGGCTCATAATCAGAAACCAGGTCTCAGATCTGTATCGCGACTTCAGGCACTGAGGAATGACAGATGAAAAGACGTTTTTTAACTTCCCGAACGCTGCCCATCCTAGCTGGATTCGCCGATTGACCTCTCTCTCGAAATTGGACCTACTAAGTTAGATATTTTGTCCTAGGTAGATGTACTCGTCAACATTTTCGAATGTAGAATCTCCAACCGATATCGGGGTGGGTACGACATGGACATTCGACATGATTTTTGTCTTGCCCATATTCATTTTAAGGCCCACCCGTCGGGAAACTCTATCGAGATCATTGAGCATAATACTGAGGTCTTCTAGGGAAGAAAGGGTTCCAATCATTATAAAGATAGACAATTATTTGCTTAAATTTTAGGTGTTTGACATTTTTATATATATTTTCATATATATATTTACCATATATTATAACTATTTTATCAGGAGACACACGATAAGCGTGGATGTCTAGACGCGAGCTGGAACCAGAGAGGGCGCTTTTTCTCTATGTCCATAGACATGAAAGACGCCGTTTGAGCGTAGATAATAAGAATGAGTTCTAAATGGAGTTATTCATAAACAATAGATATATAGAGCACCTTCCCTTCAAAATATATAACATATTTTAATATTATGTATTAATATATATAAAATTTAGACGAATTTTTTTTTTTTTAGGTTTGACCGTATCACAAATATTCCAGTTTTCCACAATCCTCCAATAGTGAAGCTACCGGGAACTGAGGGCGGAAACATTTGGAGCGAAATCATGGGGGATTTATGCCCATAGTCACCACCCTAGATCATCTGCTGGAAATCCAACGGCTGATATGTTGATGATGATGATAATTACTAGACTGATTCTAAAGCCGTACGTACATAAATATAAAAAAAAATATTCTACTACGAAGTGTGTAGTGGCGTATTTCTTAAAGTTGGTTATGTTAAATTATTTTTTAAAGGGATAAATATATACCACACGTCTCAGTTTAGTAAAATTTTAATTTAAGCTGAGCCTATGTTTTAATGTGGCACAACATATTGAATTGACAGCTGACGTCAATCTATATACCTATGTATAATTGTATATGTACTAATGTACTTATCGAACAAGGTCGAATTACTTCAGGAAAACCAAATATCCTAGTTATTTTGCCTATATTGAGTCATTTTTCAAGTATATTGGTTGTCAGCCTTACTCTTAGATTGTTTTTGTAAGTAAAGTAGCGCGAAATGGGAACAGTTAGCGTCTAATGTTATATAAAACTCAACTTACTCAACCACGGCACGGAATACTCGAGTATTCCGTCCGTGTTTTGTCCAATTTAAAATTAATTAAAAATAAAATTTGATAAACTTTTATCTATAAATTAGAACTAAATATATAAATTAAAAACCAGAAAATAGTATTTAAGCAAATTATCTATTTGACAACTAGTTTTTTATAGAACAAATTGTATCGCCTGCGTTTTAGCATACGCTTAGCTATCGTTAGGCCCGGCACCAAAGCGGAAATGAGACGACTAGAAGAGATTTTTTTTAACTAGGCTGTATCCACCAAAACTGTGCGGAGATTCGTACTGGCTTGACTGGAGCGGAGACGTATACTAGCTAGAGATGTGTGCCGAAACCAGCTTGCGTGGCACAGCTCATATCTCCGTTTTGTTCCGCCGCGCCGCGCCGCCCAGCTGAATCTAAGCTTGGCAAAATATGATACATCTCCGTTCAGTGGTATCCACTGAAGTTGAATGGAGACGAGATTTGTGAATAACGAAATTCTATTGGTTGCACACATCTCTGCTCCGCTCGTCTTGTCTCCATTTTGGTGGAGTCCGGGCCTTACGCTCAGGCAGGAAATAACGAAACTTATTCTGCGAAGTGAGACGGGATCTATTTTTGCAAAGTGCATTGTACTGTGTAATGCATACATATTTATCGTCGAGTTGTACCTGAGACTTAGAGCTCGTGAGATTCAGCTATAGAAATACCTAAGTACAAGATTTTGACTTTTCAATGAGATAAATTTACATGTATAAAATTTATTTGTATATTCATAACTAGCGGCCCGCCCGGGCTTCGCACGGGTATTTAACTAAAATTTCAAAAAATGTAAATTTATATTTTTTATCACCTTTTTTTATGGTTATAATAGGATTTTAATTTGTTTTTTTTTATGTTATTAATTTTGTTATAACATATAAATTATTATGTTAAAATATTTGAATACTTATAAAATATAACAATCTTATTTATTTATTTATTTATTCTTTTTGCACACCAATACATAAAAGAACAATACATTAATTGTTCATACATTTACAACAGAATTTAAAACAATCAACTTACATCAGTTGCAATAGGCGGCCTTATCGCTAAAACAGCGATCTCTTCCAGGCAACCTTTGGGCAGAGGACTTGCATATAAACTAGGCGAAGGGCGCAAAATTTTGTATATAAAAAAGGAACAATTTAAAAAAATCAGATATAAATAAATAACAATAGATGTTATATTTAATGACACAAATATACATATAAGTATACTTATATATATACAAAAATATATAAATATATACATACATACACACATACACACATACATACATACATACATACATACATACATACATATATACACTACAAGAAACTTGATAAATTAATACGAATGACATAACAACATAACTTCATGACAAATAATAAAATAATAAAATAAAGTTATTTAACATAATTTAATATGACAAGTACATTTCCTTAACAAGTTTTTTAAATGTCATTAAAGATTGAGCGCGTTTTATAGACAATGGCAATGAGTTCCAAAGACGACAAGTGAAAGATTTTGAATAAAAGGAAGAAGTATGTGACGGTATCTTCAAATTTAGGCTATCATTTGAGCGGAGAGGCCGTTCGTGAGTATCACAAAGAAACTCAAATCGGTTTTTTAGATATATCGGAGTAGTTGGACTGAAGGGGATAGAATAAAGGAGAGATAATATGTGAGTATTCCTGCGAAGTCGTATAGGAAGCCACTTGAGTTTTTTACGAAATTCGGAACCATGTTTCCGAATTTCGTAAAAAACTCAAGTTGGTTTCGTAAAAAACTCTTGCGAAGTCCAAATACAAACCGAATACAGAGATTTTGTAAACGCTCAAGTTTATTTAATTGTTCCTCATTCAAATTAACATAACACGTGTCAGCATAGTCAAGAATTGGTAGAAAGAGAGACTGTGCTAGCATAACCTTGGTAGGAATAGGCAGAAAGTTACTTAACCTTCTTAGCGACCTCATTTCGGCAAATAGCTTCCTACCCAATTCATTAACTTGAGGTACCCAAGATGTTTATCAAAAATAATGCCCAAGTTTTTAACCTTGTCACTTATTGGTATACAAATACCGTCAATAACTACCGACGGTAGTTGCGAGCAGTCAATGCGTGAAATGAACCTCTGACTACCAACAGCAATAACCTGCGTCTTTGTAGGATTCACTCTTAAACCATAAGACTTACTCCAATGTTGTATAGATAAAAGATCTTTATTTAATTTGGTTATACGTTTACAATCTTTATTATAGAGTAGAAATTTAAAGTTAATTAAACATTAAAATAAAAATATAAATTGTTATATTTTATGATTAAGAAGCTCTGCCTTTGATCTGGAGAAAGTTACACGGGGGTATTATCTTTTTACAACGAAATCGAAATACTACACCCTTCGTAGTATTTCTTTAAAAACAATATTTTTTGTTTTTCGTTCGGAGTGCTAGAATTACCAGGCTATTCTGGAATATGCCACATAAAACTGACTGTGAGAGAAGCAGCTTTCGCTTAAGTATACTCCCGCTACAGTAAGAGTTTGACCTTAAGCTTTGTTTATGGTAAATACATATTCATATACACTCATACATTATATTATTATATAGTTCCCGGAAATCACCATTTCCTATTTTAAGCAACAGGTCTGAGAACTGTCCGGCAGTAACATTTCCCTTAGATGGACTCTCATATTTATGATAAGGCTCAGTTTCGTCACTGCAGGCCACAAATGCTCCTGTACTGTAGTGTATTGTATCAGCCTTTAAATAACCCACTGCTGAGCGAAGGCCTTTTTTTCCATATAGAAGAAGCGTTGGAGCTTAATCCACCACGCTGCTCCACAGCGGGTTAGTGGATAATGTCCCTACCATAAGGAACAATTATTATAAGGCGTCCATGATAACAAACGGGACCGACGGCTTTACGTGCTCTCCGGGGCACGGTGGGGAAACCCACAAGGACATACACCCAGACCTGAAACAAATATTGGCACAAATACAAATATCTGCCCCGAGCGGGAATCGAACCCGCGAGCACCGGGATTGAGCCGAGGCGTTAAAGCGACTACTTGCACCACTACACCAGAACGGTCATCAACGGTTCGTTCATTGTATCGTTGGTATAATTACACCACAAGTCAATACGATTTTGTCTTTTAGATTTGAATAAACCTGCAAGTAATAATTTTTTGAATTTTCATTGACTTGGCACAGTTGGTAGTGACATTGCTTAATGCTCCAGGATCGTAGGTTCCATTCCCGCCTCGAGTCTGGTTGTAATATGTATTTATTGCCATATGTACTAATTATATGTATATTTATAAAAAAATGTTTATCAGTCGGCTGTCACCTAAAACACAGGCATTAAGTTGTCTAACTTAGGAACAGAAGATCGTGTCTGTATGTCAAACACATATTTATATTTAATAATAGTCCAAGACAGCTTTTATCTCCTCCTTCTTAGTTTAAGTGTAAGATAAAATTAAATGGGTACATGATTTATAATTTTTTCTGATCTTGTTCCAACATTAGTCCATGGTGCCAATCTGTACTAATTGGGGTGTTAATGCCGTATAATTAAAAAATGTTTCCAAATTCACTTCGGTGTCTTCTATATCTGTATCATTGTGAGTACAGATGCCTTGCTGATGAGTCATTTAGTTTAAAACCCTTGACTTAAAACAACACCAACATTGAAGTAAAAAATATTATATAAAACACAATTTTACTATAAAGCGACCACACGGTATATTTACAACTCAATTTTGTTACGTTTAACATAAAGTCTTGGCTTTTCCACCAGGAGCACCCAAAAAAAAGATATCACCTACACCTGCGTCAGTAGTGGAAATATTATAATATAATAGACGGATTGAGTTGTCAAACATGTGTCAAAATAAAATGTGATTTTAAAAAAAGCACTAAAGAGTATTGATATCAAAATACTTTCTACCCTCTTTTAACCCCGTTAGAGAATGAATTTCGATAAAATACGAAACACGTCTTCAATCAATTCTGTTAAAGAATATTTATGCAAAATTAGAAGTAGATTGGACCAAGGAATCACGTTGTCCCATAAACTTTGCCTCCCCTTTTCATCCCTTTATAGGTAGAATTTCGTAAAATCCGTTCTTAGCTGACCTCTACTTGGCAGAAGGAATATTCCTACCAAATTTCAAGTTTTTAGGTCCCATAGTTCCAGAGATATCGTGATGAGTGACTATATCTATAGAAAGTCTCCTATATAAATAGGTATATAGATTATTGTATTCGCTCTCAATCTAAATTTAAAAAATAAACATATTTATAACTTAATGTTTTTTTTTTTTTGAAAAAAAAAATATGAACAATCAAAATCTTCTTTCAATAAAATTGATGATAAAAAGTTTTTTAAAAAGGTTTTTAAACTCACGTCATCAACACAAAAAAGATAGTAAAATTTGAAAATCAGTAAAAAAAATTATTTGCAGCTTTATTTCAGTTTTATAATTATAAAAAATAAAAATAAAAAATAAAGCTTATACACACACACACACACACACACACACACACACACACACACACACACACACACACACACACACACACACACACTTACACACATACACACACACACACACACACACACACACACACACACACACACACACACACACACACACACAAACACACACACACACACACACATACGTACATATATATAGTGTAGAGAACCATCGTTATTCGTTTTCGTTTAACAATTGAAATTTGTTATTTTAAAATCATTCTCTCAGTGGCATATCACTATAGCTTTGCTTTTATACGATACCATTCAGACATTTCGAAACAAAATACCACTCTCAAGTGTCAATATGTTTCATATTTTGATAACACTAATGTACTTAATATTAGACAAAAAATATCGAGAGAAAACCTGCATCGAGAAATTCGGACAACATACAACCGCCAATTCATAGTAAAGCACTGTAACAGAATAAAATATATAGTATTTGCCAAACGGTGTGAAATTTTTAGGCTTTCAACGTATAGTACAGACAAAAATAGCGTTATTAATGAAACACAAGTTTTTGGGGTTTCCTACAAAGGTTGAGATAGTTTCATTACAAGTAATGTTCTTCATTATTACGTAAATACACCTGAAACTTATTACATTTTAAACTACAAAAAATACTAAACAATAAATTTGAAATTTCTGTTTTCTTATATTATATTTTAAAGAATTTCCATCGCCGCGAAAAATCACCGGATTGGCGTCACAAAGCGTTATAAAAGCGCTCCGAAGATTCGCTAGCTTTTTAATTAACATTTTGTATTTAAGGCAGATCTTAAATGCCGAGAAAATTGTAAGCAAGAATAAACTTGATGTAAGAGCCAGGTCACGCGGCGATGTGGTGAACTTGCGGTACGGTTTTTTAATCTTAAAAGAAAAATATTATGTAAAACAAGTATCAACTAAAGGCTAGTTCACGATAGACCAGTGATTTAGGAGACTACTAAATATTTGAGCAAATATATATATATATATTACTGCTTTTGGAACCTCAATGTATTGACTATAGTAAACTAGTGAGTGAAATTTTCTAGTCGTTAAATCGATTAAAGCAATTGATAAATAGCCGAGCCGATTAATTAAAGAGTAGTGACGTGTGATCAAATGTGTTACTCGTTCGAAACTATAGGACAAGAAGATCAATTCGAATAAATATTTAATTCAGTAATATAGCTTTATTAAATTAAATTCTGAGTTAGTAATTCTCTAACAAATATTATCGCGGTGCGTGCGTTTTTAGACTTCACTCGTTTATATTCCAAATATTTTATCGCTGTATGCACTACTCCTAAGACGTGTTAATAAGCTTGTGAAACTTTTGTTATTTGATTTTAGTCTTCCATATTCACAAAATTAAACTTATCTTTTGTGTATGTGATTTTGTAGTCTCAGAATACTTTTTAGAAAAAATTTCAACTTAAGAGAAAAATAATCGAAATAAATAAACGTCTCACACTCAACGGCCCCCAGTAGGATGTTTATCCTGTGTTGGGGTCCGGAAACATCGCTCATTTAGAGCGACAGTGATACATTTGCAAAAAAACGCGAAAATGACTTATTAATGCCAAAATACTATGCATAAACATCTGCGTTGGCAGTGAAAATGCCACAATACCCAGCTACAGTAAAACAATTTTAAAATAATAATTAGCCGTAATAATGCTTCAGAATCTTCTTTTGAACAATGAAAGAATCTTTATTCTGATCTGGTGTAAAGTTAACTAATTTGCATTTGTGTCACTGTAGCTCCAAATGAGCGACATACAGCACACAAGCACAAACGCCCAGACCATGACAAATATCCGTATAGCAAATATACAAATATTTGTCATGTGCGGGGATCGAACCCGCGACCGTTAGCGCATAAGCCAGTTGCTATGACCACTACGCCAACGCATTGTCGGATAAATTAAGGATAAAAATTAGAAATATATAACATTTATAATAAATAACATTTAATATAATAAAGAAATAAGAAAACCCGATAAATAGTAATTGATATATACAAAAAGTTTAATCTTTTCTACGTTTCTATTTTTAAATACTACTGATGACTAACAAAAATATATTTACTATGAAATGTTATAAAAATTTTAAATAACTTTGAAATATTCTTAAAATATTGTAGAATCGGTCATCAGAAATAGCTTTTCAATAGTGTAAGCGTGTCGGTGGCCACAGAGTAGTCCGCGTCAAAATTGCTTTTCCAACTGTTCAACTGTGTCGATAGAATGTTCAGGGGAAAAAGTAATTTATTATATAGCTATGACTTGTGGCGATACAGTCAATGTAGCGTTTTTGGGCTACTGTATAAATATATATAACAAAAGTGATAAAGATTACATATTAAAAAAATTTGGAAGCCACTATAATCGATATTGAAGCCGATTTTTTTTTTTTGTCTACCTGTCAGTCTGTATCTTGGCAGCGTATCATTCCACAAGTAATGAATAAATTTTAAGGATTATTCATTACTTGTGGAATTACATTAATTGTGGAACTAATTACGATTTAAATTCCTACTACGAGCTAGGATGCTGGATACGTTTTATTTCGAAATTCGTCATGCTTCCCTTACAAGGGATGAAAATCAAAATGTGTACTTAGTAATTTATTAACTTATTGTTCGATTTCATTGATTTTTAGTAGGAGATACTATAAAGATTTTTTTTGAATTATATGTTTTCATTTTTCTTTATAATAATAATTTTAATTTTGCTAAAGAATAACGTTTAATATTAAATTATAGTTTATGATCGACAAAAAATACATAAACAAAAAAAAATCTATAGAAGTAGGTACTGAGGATATTTAATAAAGTTAATTGTAACTTTATTAATATTTTGTAAACTGATTTTTTATATTAAGTTTTCATTCTTTACAATATTCATTTTCAAACTAAATATAAAATGTATTTTTAGTCCTAAAAGTCTAGTTATTTTGCAATCGAAATAAAGCGTCTATCATATTTTATTAATTATAAGAGTAATATGGTATTAATACGATTAAACATATTATAAGGAGATTATTATGCAAGTCTATCAAGACTTTTTTCATGAAATTATTAATATTTTACAAAAGCATAGCAGATTTATATGACTAATTTCATATTAGGTAAAATTTTTTAAATCTGGTGTTTCAATTATAGATTTTGCTGGCTTTTAAAATCTAGATCTTTACGGGCTAAGCTATAAAACTGCGAATAAATAATAAATAGCGCCTGACACTAAACGGCCACCAGCAGGATAGGAATCGTGTGTCGGGTATCCAGAAACACACACAATACACAACCTCAAACGTCCAGGCAATGAAAAATATCTTTGTCTCATACAAACATTTGCCATCTGAGAGAATATAGAGAATAGCGCTTAGTTCAGTTGCTGTGACCACTGCGCCAACGCGTCGTAAATTTACCAGCACGTCTTACTAAAACAACTAAATGATTTGAAATGAAAAACTAGGTATGTTTGAGATATTTAGATGATCATTTTGCTAATTTTCGTGCATTTATGAGGTCTAATTCGACTAATTGTTGCACCTGTAGCGTCATCATGCACCAATCCGTAAAGAAATACGAATTTTACAGGATAGGTAAGCCTCCTATCTTCTCTTCGTAGTCCTATGCTATGTGCATGACATATTTAATGGTAATCTGTCAAGCGGTTAAGCCGTGCAAGTGGGACAAACAAATAAACTCACTTTCGAGTTTATAATATTAGTAAGGATTCAAATAAAATATCATTAAAAGTAATTTTAATGTATATTAATGCACAAATCCACCATTTCTTTTCAAAACAATTATTTCCATTTACTGACATTAATTTTTAAAGTTACATAAAAATAATATAAAAATAAATTTTAACAATAATATAAACAATGTGATTAAAATGTAATTTGCAGCTGATCATCTTAATTAAAATGAAAAAATGAGAATTCCTTAAAGCAAAATTTATAAGTAGGTAACTTTTTTTTAAATAGCTCTCAAAGTTAAATTAAAAGATAAAACATACAACAAAGCTTTGACATTTAAGCGATAATGTTTCTGAAGAAATTTCAACGTTTTAAATAATTGTCCCCTTAAATCTGTGCAATGTAAAAAAGTTATTCGTAGCTGGCTTCTTACACTTGATTTTGTTGAGACTGAAAATATGATTCAATTCAAATTAATTAATGTTTCTAATGATCACATTTCACAAGCAGTGGCGTAGGAACAGACACACACGCACACACAGTTACACACATAGGCAAAAACAAAAAAGAACGCATGTTTTTACTTATTATATTTTCATCCCCAATTAAATAAAGACTAAATCGTTGATTTGACCTTTTTTTGTATTATTTCTCAATTAAATTTTCAACCATTTTGTATCAAATTGTTTGCTATGTTACATATCGGAGTGGAAGACGCGGGCAGCTGTATCACAGTTTATAACTATTATGGCTGCCGACGTTGACATATATTTGTTTTATGTTCGAATGTGTAAATACTGGGAATGTTTAAAATTGCTATGTAAAAAGGAGTGGCTGAATAAATTTTTATTATTTTGAAAAAAAAAAGTAAATATTGACTGAAATTAAAATGATAAAAACATTATTTAAAAAGTCTTTTTTTTTTGCCTTGCGGTGACCGGCAGAGAAGAATAGTAACTCCCCAACTTCATTCTTGCCGAGGTGTCGTAAAAGGCGACTAAAGCAATAGTGGTGCGAACAACTTTGCACCAACCAGGATGGTGATGGGAAGCAGCGTCACCATATCCTACCACAACACACTGCGCTCGCCAACACGCCTGGCAAGCGTGGCGAATATTGGCAATCACAGCTCGAGATGATAATGGAGGCCTACGTTCAGCAGTGGACACACAACGGCTGTAGTGGTGAATTTTTCCATTCTACCCGCAAAAGTTTAAAAATATCAACATAAGCATGCTGAATCAATCAATTCGTTTTTATATGCCGATGTATTATTATTATTGGCAAAATATTGTTTTTATTATTTTATACTTTTATTTAGCTTCACTAATGATGTCACTACTTAATGAAAAATCAATTCCATTTCTTATTTCTAAAAGTTGCCGATTTGTGCTCCAAGTTATTTAAGAAATATTGTCTTAAATATTGTAATAACGAAAAATGTGCAATTTATTTATAAAATAGCTAGTATGCTGAAATTAAATAAAATGAAAATAGAAAACGGGGTACAATCAGTTCAGGCATTTTATGGATAAATGGACAAAATAATGTCTAATTTCAAATGCTTTTAGTTCTTTAGTTAGTCAATTCTTTTAAAAAGATAAGATATATTACAAAAATTTAATGGCTGTACCTTAAAATACATTTTTTATCTATAAATAAAATTAAAAGTTATACATTGATAAGAACATTATTGATTTGGTTATTTTTATCTCTTTATTTATGTACTTTAACTAAAAAACCTGAAAATTAAGTCAAACTCTGAAGATAATTTTTATGCAAATTTTATACGGCTCCTTAAACAAAAATGTTCATGTGGTTTTGTTCTTAGATTTCTGTTTTTAGTTGTGTTTATATTGAAAGAATTCGGATATATGATGATACAATACTATTCAAATCTCCTGATGATATCTGATTTAACTGTTAAAAAATTTACTGATTACTCATGTTACGATTTAAATAAAGTTTCTGATATTTCGTGTACGATCTGATAAATTCTAAAGCAATATTACTTTGCTACTAAGCAACTTTACATGAGCAGATTTTTCGAAGACCTTAAATGAAAATCATTATGTGTCAAACTCAGTTAATTATCGAAACATAGCTGAAAGTAGAATGTAGATTACGTCATACAAATACGGGACAAAATCCTAGAAACAAAAGTAGGTCGTTTTCAATAAGATATTAAAATAATATGCAATGATGTGATATTGCCATATCATTTCAATAAAGTCGTGTATTGTTACAGTAGATTAAAGGTGTTCAAAGGGCGTAATAAAGTGACGAAATGCACAAACTATATCGAGAATATATTTTAGTATTAATTTTGTTTTAAGATTGCTTCAAATCTACGGGAATTATAAGAAAAATTAATCTTTGATATATATATGAGTCAAAAGCCTTTTACAAATTGAAGGAGAAGAAGAAGAAATATACTTTATTGTGCATACAAGTTAACATACAATTTTATCTTTAAAAAAATTACAAAATAATATTATGCGCAAAGGCGATCTTATCGCTAGGTAAGCGATTTCTCCCAGACAATCTTGGAGTAGAGGAGATTTTAAAATAACACAGGTCATCAAAAAGAAAAAAAATATTATAAAAATAAAAGAACAAAGTGAATCCCACAATCTAAACAATATAATAAATAATATATAAGATAAACATATAAATAAACAAACAAAATTAATAAATATACAAGTCAATAAATACACAAATACATACGTATTACATTAATTATTAAGTAGGAATGGTTAATCAAAAATATAACATTAAATAATAATTATTGACAGCATTTTAATAAATAACTAAATTTATTACCACAGTCCAGGTCTAACAATTCAGGTAAGAATCTCTGATTAGCTTCTTAAAATTGTGAAGAGTTACGGCCTCCCTAATACTATTTGGTAAGACATTCCACAGAATTATTGACTGTACTGTAAAAGGGCATTTGTACAATGCGGTAAAACGGATAGATATGCCGTGGTTGTATCATACGATCGCAGTGCACTGTCAGATTTAGGTACCTACTAGATTGATATGGAAAAACTTTGTAAATCTTTTTTTTTTTTTTATATTCACACTAACTGACGGCCGGCTGGTCGAGTGGTCAGGTAACTGGACACTTTACGCAGCGGTCGCGGGTTCGAATCCCGCCAGGTGCAGATAATTTGTATGACGAATATAGATGTCTGCACCGGGTCATGGATGTGTATTTATGTATATATGTATTTATATCTTAAATTTATTTCCGTTCCTAGTACCTGTAACACAAGTTCTTACGAACTTACCACGGGGCTAGGTTAACGTGGTGTGATTGTTGGTTAATATTTATTTATTTATTTATTTATTTATTATATTATTTATTTATTAACTGAAAGTTGTGATTTTAACATCTACAAGTATACACTCAATTTATTAACCTCTAAATTAAATTTAAAATATTTTCTAACATGTTGTCGGTCAGTCAGAACAGAAATGACCTTTCAGAAAAACATTACGGCGGCCGCATTGCAGTTGACACTAAAAGTGCTTTCAAATGTCCGACTGTGTGTCAGGAAAAGTTCAGCGGCGGTGTTTTATTCAGTCGTGAGCACTTAGGTAATATTATTTTTGTAAGTAGTTAGTAGGTATATGTTAAACTATCAATGTTGTTGAAGAAATTACTTTGTTTAAGTGTATTTTAGCAATCTAATAACTTATCGCAACTAACTTATTATTTCATTAATAACTAGCTGTGCATGCGGCATCTCCTACACATAAATTTTACTTTACCGCCACTATTAATATGGTACGTTAGTATCTAAATACTTCAGAAAGCGCCATCTATTACGATAGTGTCTTATTTCAAAGTATTGGAATTTGCCTAAAAATAAATCGCAATCCGACATTTCACAGATCTTTTTTTTTTATCGCAGGGGAATCCATTTACGGATGCTATCCAGGACGCCCGGGTCGACAGTCCTAGACCTATGTCGGACTCGGCACTTTGGGAGTGCAATACCGTACTAAACTCCTGCGGGAGCCTTCAGCCGCTTTAATTGGAGGGTCCCGGATCTGCAGGCAACAGGATCCCTCCAGCGACATGCTGGCCTCGGCGAAAAAGGCCAGACTTCTCCTCCATGGGGACTGTCCGGCTAACCTCTGAACAGTCCCGACGACGCCATGTCTAGCAGGACCGGGTTCCCATCCCGGCCCGACACGGGCACAAGGGCGTTACTGGAGGCGCATTAAGTAGCGCCTCCTGCGCACCCCCATTCGTCGCCCGCGGATGGAGGCCACGTCGGCGGCCTCCTCTCTCATCCGCTCGTCGGCCTCCTTCTGGGACATTACTGTCTCGCAGTAGGAGACTATCGCCTTCCAGGACTCGTCGTCGCCGAGCATCGCGGTGATGACGCTCGGGAGCGACAAGTCCCCCCGACCGACGTCAAACCTTGACGCAGCACCGCCCATCTCGGGCACACCTCGAGGGTGTGCTGGGCAGAGTCCACCGCTGCGCCACAATCGTGACACTCAGTCGTCGGCTCCCTTTGGGCCGTCCGACACAGGTAGTCACCAAAGCAACCGTGCCCGGTGAGAACCTGCGTCAGACGGAAGGTGAGGGACTTGCGTTTTCGACGCATCCACCGCTCAAGGACCGGGCGAATGGCAGCCGTTACGCGCGTGCCATACGGCTGCTCCGCCAGGTCCTCCCCCCACCTCCACATTAGCGCTTCCTGCCCTATCCGACGCACTTGTAGGATCCCGTCCAACGTGGGGTTCTCACCAAGAGCCCTCCTACCCGAGACATATGAGTAGGTCTCGGCAAGAACCTCCGCCACGAGACATTTCACACATCTGAATGTTGAATATGAATCAAAAATATCATCATATCAGCCATTGGATATTCACTGCTGGACATAGGCCTCCCCTATGGACCTTTTTTTTTTAACGCTGGGAAATACGTTTACGTATCCCGCCGCCCGAAGGTGACAGGTATGTAGGACTCGCTGACTGCGAAGCCAGAATACCCACTAAAACCCAGCGGTGCAATCTTCGAATCGAAGACTCGACGAACCTACCAAATACCGCCCAGCCCAACAAAACGCTCCTATCTGCTTCCTTCTCGAAGTTGTTTTGGCCTAGTTGGATTCTACGGCTATTTAGACCTAATCCTGTAGAACTTCGAGAAGACTACAATCAACAGATATCGGTCTCGGCATGACTTGTTAATTGAAAAACTTTTTTTTTACTCCCACTTTGGCGTTGAAGTCTCCCATAACAACTTTATAGAAGGCCGAAATATATAGTACCATGTATGGTTTTCGAAATATCCTCATACATTGTCTCCACTTCATCATCAGAGTGTGACGACGCATATACCTTTACCACTTTCAAGGAGTACCTGTCACTGAGTTTGAATAAGAGTTATGCTACCCGGGTCGACGAAACAAATAAAAAAATAAACCTCAGTATATAATTTATGATTTTCATACAAATTTTTGAACCTAAACCTAATAATTTAGCAATGACGTGTGTTTAAACAAATACACAAACAGACAGACTGATATTTCTAAAAATAAAAGAAATAGAATTTTTGTCAAAGAATTCTGAAAAAACAGACGCGTGAATTTATTTATTTTTTAATTATTATATTTAATATACGCGTGAAGGAGGCGGTATCCCTGGCCACCTCAGGTACCGCGGAGGTGGTCAGGAGGATCGAGGCACTGGGGCTTAGGGTGGCCCTTAATAAGTCTGAGGCCCTGCTCTTCCATGGGCCTCGACGTGGTCTACCCGCTGGTGCCTCGATAACGGTTGATAGTACTGTGGTCGGTATCCGGGCCCACATGAAATATCTGGGCCTGGTACTCGACGGAAGGTGGTGCTTCGACGAGCACTTTCGCCAACTCGCGCCGAAGCTCGTCGGCACGGCGTCCACCCTTGGTAGGCTAATGCCGAATATGGGCGGACAGAGTCTAGCGTGCTGACGACTTTACGCCGGGGTGGTCCATTCGATGCCGCTGTACGGTGCCCCCGTGTGGGCGGAGTCCCTGACTGCCCACAATAGGGCCTATCTGTGGCGTCCACAGAGGGTCATGGCGGTCAGGGCTATACGCGGCTACCGCACGGTAGGTGTCGAGGCCGCGTGCGCATTGGCCGGAACCCCCCCGTGGGACTTGGAGGCGGAAGCGCTCGCCGACGTTCTTCGGTTCGACTGGTCTTCGGACCATAGGGGCGCTTCAGCCGATATTGATGGAGTGGGCGGTGCGGCAGCACGGAGTCCTCACCTTCCGACTCGTGCAAGTGTTGTCAGGGCACGGCTGCTTTGGCAAGTACTTGCACGTTGTCGCAAGGAGGGAGACGACTCCGGGCTGCCACCACTGCGACTGCAGCGAGGACTCGGCGCAACACACGCTCGAATCGTGCCCCGCCTGGGCTGAGCAGCGCCGGGATCTCGCTGCAGTCATTGGAGAGGACCTGTCGCTATCGGCCGTTGCGCGAGCGATGGTCGGCGGTGATAGGGCCTGGACCGCGGTGGCCAACTTCTGCGAGAACGTAATCTTGCAGACGGAGTCGGCGGAGAGGGCCCAGGAGGACTCACTCCTTTCGGACCCAATTCGCCGCAGGCGCGCGGGGCGGCGCAGACGCGCTCACATGCGCCTGATGCCGCCCTAGTCGAGGCTGCGGACGGTAGGGTCGGGGATTGCCCGCCGTCCGCCGAAACAGTCTACCGCGAAGGTGCCCGATGGGGCTGTTTTCTTTGTTGGGCGGGTTATTTTAGAGGGTGAGGGCCCCACACTACCCCGTTGTCTCCCCGGACGACGGGGTGTGCGTTCAGGTACATTTTTTCCCGCCAAAAAAAAAATAAAGAAAAAGGATATTAGAACACTAAATTATCAAATCAACATAAACACAAATGCAGCCTACAAACAAACACTAAATTGATCTTAACTAAACTAGCATTAACTTTTTTGTACAGTAATAATGTGTTGTATAGGTCTCTATCCAAATAAAACATTTTAACTATAAAAATAATTCTTGTTACACTTTTTAGAGTGATAGCAATAGTTATATATATATACTCTACAATACTAACCATTTACTTTATAAAGTTTTTACAATACTAAAAAATTGAGTTCAACACTAAAAACTTGAATTCATGGGATCTTTGAATCTGCATTCATAGAAAAGTCGACCGAAGTACGATTGTCCTAGAGAATTTTTTCCCATCCCTAAGGAACGACGCATTTTTCTGATCCTAAGTGCGTACCAAATTTCATGGCAATGAGTCTTTAGCCGTGAAAGTGGAACAAATAAATAAATAAACAAAAAAAAACTCACTTTCAGGTATGTAATATTCGTAAAGATAATAAATTATAGTTAAATGAAACAACATTGTATAAATTATATCGAAACTGAATCAAACTCTTAGTTACGACTGCAGTTTCTGGTTTGAAACTAACTTGGATTGATTGTAATCGGCTTGTGCCACGATCAGTTGAAATGTCCTTATTGCTCATGGGATAGTAAAGCTTCACAACAGATTTCTCCTCTCGAATTATTTATTATTTTGATGTTGTATGTTCATCTTAGCTTCCGAAATGTTCACTATATTTATTTGTCACGATTCCTGTTCGCTCAAGAAACAAAATGTTTTTCGAGTGACAATAGTTATCTATATATTAATACGTGAAGCAAAAACTTTGTACCCCTTTTTACGAAAATTATGCGGAATGAGAAGTAAGAAATTTGTCACAGTTAAAGTTTATATGGAGAAGAAGTGCAAAATGCTAATATTTTTGATAATAATGCTCAAAAATACATTAAATTATTTTTAAAAAATACTACACACACTACGGTACACATATATATATGTACAAGTATATAATATATACCTATACAAATTTTGTTTATTGTCAAAGTCTGTTCTCAAGACGGTTTTAAATATTTAAAAAAAAGATATCATCACAGATCAGCTTCAATGTCTGTTGCATATGCTGAACATGTTATGCGCAATCGTATTTTTATGATGTTGATAATGCTGCTAATTATAGATTAGGTTGAATTTCAACCACTGGGCGACCACTAGTAAATGTAACATAATATATAAGCTATCAGAAGTGAAGGAACTGCGCGGCAAATGTATAATGTACAAATGGGACAATTACAGTCACACAGTTGTACTCTGTGGCATACAAAAAATATATAGAAGTATAAAGTAGTTGCCTAAAAGTTGAATATCGATCAGTACTCCATTTTTTATGGACTGGTTGTCGAATTAGTAAGAATTTTTTAAAACAGACTTAGCTTGGCCATATTTTGAGAATAATGTTTTTATCACCTCGTTTATAAACAAGATACTTCTTTTATTTTTAACAGTCTGACAGTCGTATATCAATGTTTTAATGTAGTGATTTGTACTCAGTTCTTTTCTTTCTATGTCATCGCAATAAGCTTTTTAGATATAAAATTATATTTACATGCATTAATATTAAGTATATATGTTTTGAGAATAAGAAGAAAAAAATATCTCAATAAAGTTTTAGGTTTCAATAGATTTTCAAATCTATTCATCTAAAAATAATCTCAATCATCTTTATTTAAACCAAACCTAACATTTGTGTTAAAGTCCAAAGGGAGAGTTATATTTTTGTAGCTGATGTCCTCTTAGATAGGTATACAATGAATTGGATATTTTTATTATCTATTGAATCAATGCTGCTTCAAAATATTTATAAGCACTCTTAATTTTGAGAAATAAAAGAATACAAATACAATCGCACTCTTAAAATCTATAAGAACCAACAACTTTAGAATCACCGAAAATAAATTCTAATGTTACTATCCTAAGTTAATCAATATTCCTTTCAAAGGAACTTGGACTAGATAGGTAGGATTAATGAGAGGATTTCGTGAGCTAACCACCTATTCTGTAAGCGGAGCGACGTTTTTTTGGTCGATTTCAATTTATTTCACGCTTTTTACTAGATCTGAGAAGATTTGTTTGTATTTGTTTTAGTGAATAATTTTCTTTTGAGAGGAATATTTTTATCTAGTGTTTCATTTAAAAAATAAATATATTTAAACATCCCCATTGATAAAACTTAACAACTCATGAAAAAATTAAAATCGATTCGTTAATATCCATTACATTATCCCTCTTTAAAATAAAAACTTTTACGGTAACATAATATCTATATTTGTGAAAACGTTCAGAATAGATTATCTGTACCTTCCGAACTGTTGAATTTTTTTTTAACCATGCTGCTCCACTGCGGATTGGCAGATAATTCAGATGATTTCCCTACCATCAGTAAAGATCGTTATCAGGTGTCTATAATAACAATTGGGACCGACAGCTTAACGTACTCTCCATAGCACGATGGGAAAACCCACAAGGGAGTATTCCCTTGGTGTATACCCAGACTGAAAACCACCAGACTACTGTCGCACCACTAAACCAGAATGGTTGTCAGATTAGTCTATTAAGTTGTACCTAGTTAGTACTAAGTTTCTTGTTTTTACCCGACTGCGACAGAAGGAGGGTTATGTTTTTCGAGTGTATGTATGTATGTATGTATGTATGTATATATGTATGTATATATGTATGTATGTATGTATGTATGTATGTATGTATGTATGTATGTATGTATGTATGTATGTATGTCCATTTCTTTGGCACGCCCTACAGCCCAAACGGCTGGACGGTTTTTGACATATGAGGTGTCGTTGGATTTGTCTAAATTGTAGTAGTGACATAGGCTATATAAATTTTTAAAATGGCGCCCGCAAATAGCGGAATAAGGGGGGAGAGTTGATTTTTTTTTTCTTACTGTAGCAATATGGGTATCAAATGAAAGCTAGTAAATTGTTTTATTCTTTTTAGTTTATAATAGGAGTATTTTACGCAGTCGGGTTTTTTGATTTTTTTAATTAAGCATACTTGTTACTAAGTTTCTATTATGATAATACATAAGTATTCTAATTAGGATTATTTGACTTAACAACGTGACAACTATAATAGCTCCAAAGTTTTAAAAATAATTGAGTCGAATTACTGTGTATACCTCTTCTTTGACATTGTAATGAAACAGAAAGGTCTCTCGAACTCTATAAATCGATGCTACTGAATTTTTTAAGCGAGATCAAAGTTCACGAATGTGCTTCATGAATATCTCCGTAACTCTTATTCGAAAACTTTTACAGCAGATGCTTTCGTTCAATATTTCATTAACTGGCATGTCTATACAATCTTCAACAATTTGCGTTTTAGTTTAATGATAATTTTTTTTATTATCAAATACCAATACATGTCCTCTATGTGACATATACATATATCTCTAGTTACTCCTGTTTTTTTTAAAAACGTCAGTTTTATATAATATACTTTTCCTAAGGCGATATATATATACATTGGACTACAGATCGACAGTCCTAAGGACTGTCCAGCGAAGACTGGAACATTGTCTGACGCTGACGGTATTACTCGCTTTCGTATTTTTTTTTCTGTGCATTTTCCAATTTTTATATATTATATCTTATTCCTGGCCATAGGCGTATAAAGTATTTTTTTTAAAATGATATTTATCCATGTTAATTTTGGTAGTTCACGAAGTTTGTGTTGATGTCAATACCGCCTGGCTAAGTTTTTGCAATCTCAATGATCATGTCATCCACTATTAGTCTCGTGTAGTTGGAAACAACCACAACCAGGTCTCCAGCAGAAGTTAAAAAAAAATTGACTTGTCTTCTCGTCCCGCAGCTTCAACCGTGACTACAAAACCCCCCGTGCCATGTAGTTGAGTACGTAACCATGTGTTATATTATATATTTTATTATTTATGTAGTAAATTTACACTCACATATACACAAATACAGTCACATACACTCAAATTCATATACAGCTTCTCATATTATAATCCATATAGGATTTTTAGTCTGAACTCAAATTTTCTTTTTTATAAATAAACCCATTGCATAAGTTAACTTTGTAATTGTTATCACGTTTTAAAAATGTTTATTGCAATTAATGTAATAGATGTAACTATATACAATACAATACAATTACTCTTTATTGCACACAAAAATAAAATTATAAATATAGAGTAAAATGTTTACAAGAGGTATGAACAAGAAGCATGTGATTACGTTATAATTAATATCTTATGACTGTATTTTATGTACAAAACTTTATAATTTGTGATTATTTTAAGTTGTATGCAGCACCACACTATATTATATACTAGCTGTGCCTATATACCTATATCTGTCTGTCTGTCTTGGCCGCGAATCACGTCGACACCACTGAATGGATTTGAATGAATTTGGCATGATTTGAATTTGTACTATGACCTAGAATACTAAATACTAACCCGTTTAAAACAGTTCCCTGAAGAGAGGGGATAAATATAAAAAAATATTCTTTATAATAATTTAAAAGCACATTTTCCTATATCATTCATTCTTTATTTTGTATAAAGGATAATATTTAATATATTGAAGAGTGTTCCATCAATATTTCAAGATCTTATGATTGCTACTTCAGAAATAACAATCATCATAACCCTCAGTAATAAGTCCAAATAACTTGTGTACAATATGTACAAAAACCTTTGACCAATCTTTTATGGTAATCACCAATCGGCTACAAAACGTTACTATTAGTTTTATCGCTGTGGACTAGTAACCATAAATACCAACACAGGTTACACTCATCTAGCAAAATATAAACTCAGTTTATGCGATACATACGCTATGAGATATGTTTATTTGTATCAACGTAAAGATAAAACGAAAACTCGCTTCGCGGTCGCTGGTTGGAAAAACTGTAGCAAAATATAGCAAAAGGTTGTGTAATGGATAAGTAATAAAATTCTAGGAAACGACAGTAAACCTCGGTAGTGTGCATATTTTATAGAAAAATCACTATCAGATCATTTTTATGTTTCAAAAAGGAAAAAATAGGAGGAAACCTGAATTTATTTATAACAAAATATTTATTTTGACGTTTTCTGTATTAATCGGTGTTTAGGTTTACTGCTTCGAATATTTTTAAAAAGAGAAATATCTATACTAAATTTGAACTACCACTGTCGTATTTTTTTATTTGTATTGTATATTTATATATTGAAAAACAATTTAATTACTGTGATTTGAGCCGAAATGGTCCAGTGGATAAAACAAGTTAAACGATATTAAAAACTGGGTTAACTCTGCGTTCAAATACAAGCTTTATCCTTAATATTTAACTCACGATCGGATAATTGAAGTAAAACATCGTGAATCATGTAGCGCATATGTGGTGTAACTTAATAGATTAAGCTCCATCATCTTCCCTTTATAAAAGGACATCCCATTTTAAAAGGACTTTGTACAGCATTTCATTGATTTTGGTAGTGCACTGTACTAAGAAAATATATTCAAGTTGTAATTATGAATTCTGTCCCGTGAGGTTCATTTCTTCATAAATGTAAACCACAGCACGCCTCCGTATACTACTTTGACCTCGCGGCTTCTAATGAAATTACATAAGATTATAGCACTAGAGTGTCAGTAGAAATAATTTTGTAAACAAAAATCACCCCGTGGGGCGAAATTTTATCCTAAGGAGATGGTTAAGTGCTAAGGTGTAATTTGTACCTAAAGTATGAACAGATAGTGATGCTTTTTGCTTATCTATGTAGTTTTGCCTATCAAATGTCTAGACGTGTTCGTGCCTGTTTAGTTTTATCCAAGTTACAACTTGTCTCGAGATTGTTTGAGTGCTTTCACGCCACCATTGTATATTCTTTTAACACGGCGCTTAAACCTCTTTCATTTTAAAATGTGTGTATTTAGTCTTAAAACGTTGTGAATTTTTGGTAGAATTTGTAAATCTATATTATTCTATCATACATTAAAATATGTATTGAAATTTACATCTATTTTTACTCGTTCTTCGGTGAATCCGTAAATAATTATATTTTAATGTTTTAATTTGTGTTTATGTAATTTTTCTACTTATTTATTATTTTTTTCTATATATTTAACAGCGCTTATAATTTATTGACAAGAGGCATTTGAAAAGTTTGTAGCTTAATATAGTTAGGAGCATGCTATTTTTATGAAACAATCTTCGTTTTGAAGTTGAATTATGTTTAAACAATTGCGTAAAATGTCATTTCCTTATTTGTATTCGTTACGGTTTCTCACTATAATTGTGGTTTGATTTTACTTGACTGGAAATTGATTGGTAAGGAGATAGCTGACACCATTGACATCTCATCTAAGCAAACGCACTACATAAATACCACTGAGCGGCACTTTTCAAAGGTGTCTCTAGCGCGGTGGGTGCCTCAAGTGCTTTCAGGACTTCAGGTGCACAAAAACGCTTTCGACTAACGATTTCTCGAGACTGTTCGTTTGTTGGCTAACGCTACTAATTTATTGAGAGATTTGTGATTAAAGATGAAGCCTGGGTGCATCACCATACGATACAGACAAAAAATTAATACAAACAATGGAAAAAAAACAGGATCTGTAGCTCCGAAAAAAAAACTAAAGTGGTTTTGTCGACCGGTAAAGTGATAGCGTCAGTTTATATATATATATATATATACGAAGTGTGTAATCATGGTGGACTACTTAGAAAAGGGTCAAACAATAAACTCAGATTGTTACCTCCTGCGAAATTACATAAATTAATTAAAGAAAAACGTCCCGAATTGTTACGAAGAAAAGTTTTATTTCACCAGGATAATAACCGAGTTCACATATCAGTCGAGCCTATGGCAAAAATCCGTCAGTGTGGCTTCAAATTGTTATCCCATGCCCCTTATTCTCCTGATCTCGCTCCATCTGACTTTTATAAATATATTTTTTTTCTACAAATGAGGGGGTTAAGGCTGCTGTCGACGCATATTTCAAGGTGTGGACGAAGATTTTTGTAAAGCTGGTATAGAAGCCTTGCTCGGCCGATGAAAGAAGTGTATAGAAATTGGGGGAGAATATCTTGAAAAATAAATTCCTATCTTTTCATTTTCCTGGTTACTCAACGATTTTCAAATGTCTCTCGTATTTTATTTTCTTGCAGTATATTTGAAATTTATTGGACATATTAAATAGAAAATTTATAACAGCAGATCTAAATACATACATCTGATAACAGCGGCAATTCTTGAGATACTTTTTCTGGATTAAATATGTAACCAGTCTTGAAATTATAAAGGATATGTGTATTATTAAATAGAACACATTTTGCACTTCTATTATTAAAAGTATTTATATACGATATATACGTAGAGACTACCTTTGACATTTACGAGTCCTTATAAAATTCAATATTGGTTGTTCAATGTTCAGTACATTTTTAAATGAGAAAAAAAAAGTCAAATAAACGTACCATATTTTCAATTGTTCCTTTAACGCAGTAAAAATAAAAGTCCGGAACCGTCAAATTAATGAGCCGAATACCGACCATTTACTTCGTTCAGGATTTACGCTGTGACGGCTCAAGTGTTCATGACAGAATAAATTTTCCTTGTCACTGGACGTTTCTGACACAGTGGATAGTTGGAAAGGCAATTTGTACGTTGAATGAGTCGCAATCAAACACTCCGTAATACTGTAAAATAGTTTAGATATAGATTTGTCTTTATAAATTCTATTAATATGAAACAGTTGTTCGTTTACTGGTGAAATTTATACTAAGAGGAGTTTTATTTTATCTTTCACTGGATTTATATCAGGTACTATAAGCAGATCATCAGTTCTACAGCGTTTTCGTTACTTTTAATTGACACTCATGACACTCAGTGTCTTCCTCTGGTAGTTGTGTAATACTTACATATTTCACTCATTATGATAAATAAATAAATATTAACTAACAATCACACCACATTAACCTAGCCCCGTACTAAGTTCGTAATAACTTGTGTTACAGGTACTAGGAACTAAATTTAAGAAATTAATATAAATACATATATACACGTCCCTGATCCGGTGCAGACATCTATATTCGTCATACAAATTATCCGCAGTTGGCGGGATTCGAGCCCGCGACCGCTGCATAGTTTCCAATTGCCTGACCACTCGACTAGCCGGCCGTCTGATGACGATAAAATCTATACATACTATTCAAAAATTCCTTTGTTCAAATAGGCTCGAAAAACACATTCAAAGCACAAGTCACTTTAGAAAAAATATATTTTTGAATTAATTAGTTATAGTAAATGTGAAGCTACCATCGATTCGGAATGTAGGAATCTACATTCCGAATCGATGGTATTATATATTATTATGGTATTCTGCTGAGATAAATCGGCAATAAACTCATCAGTTACTTCTTAAAAATAATTGTCAATACATAACGCAAACAATATAAATCCTGTCTAGGGTTGTGCGATAATTATCGATAATTCGTAATTACTCGATAATTTTTCATTCGATAATTATCGATATTTATCGATAAGTGTTTTTCGATAATTTTGATTCGATAATTATCGATAATTTTTTATTCGATAATTATTGATAACTATCGATAAGTTTTCATTCGATAATTATCGATAATTTTTTGCGATCCGATAATTATCGATAATTTTGTGCCATCCGATAATTATCGATATAATTGTGGTATTCGATAATTGTTTTTGGATCCGATAAGTATCGATAATTATGGAATGGCGGATGACCTTTTTTTTTAGGTATTTTTAGGTATTCGGATAGGGTACGGAGGATAACGTCCACACGGAAGGCCGAATGACCTTTTTTTTTTAGGTATTCGGATAGGGTACGGAGGATAATGTTCACACGGAAGGCCGGATGACCTTTTTTTTTAGGTATTCGGATAGGGTACGGAGGATAATGTCCATACGGAAGGCTGGATGAGCTTTTTTTTTTTTTTTTTGTCGTCCCAAAATTCTACCGATAATTATCGATAACTATCGTCAACTATCGATAATTTTTATCCGATAATTATCGATAACTATCGATAATACAATACGATAATTATCGATAGTAAAATTATCGATAATTTTTTCCGATGAACACCCCTAATCCTGTCATATATATTGCACAAAAGACTTGTGATAAAATTGTAACTGAACGATGTTTATAATATATGATCAAACATTATACTCGTATATTTGAGAACACATCAAATATTTGAGTAAAATTTGTTTATATAGAAGCAACCGTTCTGGTGTAGTGGTGCAAGTAGCCTCAACGAGAGCGGTCGCGGGTTCGATTCCCGCTCGGGGCAGATATTTGTATTTGTGCAAATATTTGTTTCCGGTCTGGGTGTATGTCCTGGTGGGTTTCCCCGCCGTGCCTCGGAGAACACGTAAAGCCATCAGTCCCGGTTGTTAACATGGACACCTGGTAACGAAATAATAAATAAATAAATAACGTAAAAAATAAATAAATATATAAAAATAATAGATAATTAAATAATATATGTATTTTCATAAGATAGATACTACATACATGCAAAAAGAGTAAGTAGAATGTAATATTCAATAATGATACAACACATAATGAACTATAATATAATTACAATACGATTCACAATGTATTTCAGTGGATACAAGAACATATATACATTTTCATTAGTAATTTATTCTAGTGAACGTACTGATAAGAAACTGATTGTAATCTGATAGGAGGAGATATTGCGCTATGCACTTTGATAATGGGATGTGTGTAATGAGTTTTGGTGGTAAATACATACAAATAATTGTGTTTGTAGTGTACGTATCTATTTAATATCTACTAGAGTTCAGTGCCACGTTGTGTCTTGCTATCAAAACATAATCACATTATTGCCATATAAATATTTTTTATTTGTTTTTTATATGTCTAAACTTTTATTTCATTCTACTCACACACACAGATAAACTAAAGAATATTTGTAAATACATTTATTATCATAAAAATTAACTGTCTGGTCTTATTATTTATTAAAAAGATATTTACTCTAGTGTGTCAAAGCTTTTAAAGAGCTAAATTGGTTTCGGCAATAAAATACAGTTCAAACGTAAATAGAACCAGATCAGCTCCCAATATTGATTGTACACCACTCGAAATTTCAACACATTAAATACTATCACTGTATAATACTGTTTATGCCTATAACAATAAAGATCATTGTGCATTTACAAGTTATCGCATAAACGTAGCAATTGGAAATCTTATCTTCTCTCAGTTAATCCAATATTCGTATTGACGAGTTCCTTTCACACACGTAAGGCGTATAATTTTATTACTATCTAAAACATATCATTTGATGCGAGAAAATTTTAAGGCACTTCAATACAACAACGACTTGGTAGTTGATAACACGTTAGATATACATAGTTGTATTTCGAAATATGTTCCAGTATATTGTCATTATTAAAAATTATTATTTAAATGTAGTAGGTTTTTATAATTTCAATTCACTAGAGTTTAGTTATAGTTAAGTAGACTACGACTGGCTTGAAAGAGCTAATTATCTAATACTCCCAAAATGTCAACCTATCTATACAACAGCTGCGTTTCAAACGCCAAGACAGAAAGTTCACACTCACTCTACTGTGTGTCACTCCCTCTTTCTCATTGTAATCTCCCTCTTATATTCATTATATACATTTGCGCCTCTAATGCTGCAAATGTTTCCGTTTCAATTCCGTTATACCTAATATAGATGAACTAAAATTATTATAAAAAAAGACAAAGAAGTTTCAGAGTGAGGATTTTTTAGTTGAGTTATTACTGTTTTATTCATGCCACACTATCGATAACTGAAAGCATAATTTAGCACGTATATATTTTAGCACGTTTTAATTCTTTGCCTAATTTTCTTGACTAATTAAGATAATTTATGTCGTGAGGATCTAAGAAACTTTGCTGCTTATCTACATGTCTATGTGAATTTGGATATTGACTTCATTTCATTAATATTTAAATCGACATGAATGATTCATGTTATGAAAATTTATGTGTGTTAGCCATTAAAGGCATGGCGCTTCTAAATTACTTTCGCGAAATTCGTCTGGAAAAGTCCATTAGTCTAATGACACGACACGTCTATGTGTGCGGGTTCATACCTGTTTGTCTATTTTGTTGACAAATTTGAGTATGTGTGATGTTTCATGACAAAATGTTGTCAACAGCCACGATGTCATAATGTTTTCATGATGAATAATTAAAAAAAATACTTCAATTTTACGAGACTAAAGTTAACTGGATCGTTCTGTAAGCAACCCACTGCTGGAATAATAATTCGAAGCCACACTGATAGATTTCTGCCATAGTCTCGACTAACGTGTGAATTCGTTCATTATTCTTGTGAAATAAAACCTTTATTCTTAACAATTCAGGACGTTTTTCTTTAATTAATTCACGTAAACGTGCACGTGTGGTAGAAGGCCACAATAATAGGCCGAGTTTATTGTTTGACCCTTTTCTAAGTAGTCTACCATGATTACACCTTTTTTTTTTTGACGCTGTGAAATACGTTTACGTATCCCGCCGCCCGAAACCATGATTACACCTACGTATCTCAAAAATCGCTGACGCTATCACTTTACTGGCCGACAAAACCACTTTAACTTTTTAGAAGCTGGATATCATGGTCTTTTCTACTGTTTAAATTGATTTTTTCCTCTGGAGTATGCTGGTGCACCCTGGTTTCATCCACAGTCACAATTATCTCGACAAATTTAGTTAGTCGAACACATTTTTGTGCAACTGAAAGCAGCCAAGGCACCCACCGTAAAGACACCTTTGAAAAGTGCAGCTCAGTGGTAATTATGTAGTGTATTCGTTCAGATGAGATTTCGAACTTTTTAAATGACCCTCATATCATAATATTTTGTTATATTTGTTATCTGTTTTTAATTTATATATATTTAAGTTATTTCATCAGTATATAGGCTTAGTTTTTTATTACCATTTGTGTCTGCAATATATACTGAAGACAGATCATCTCCAATAGCTATCATATATCAAAAATAAATTTTTGTTTAATTTCTAATTCGCCAACATACATATATTGACACCAATTTTATACATAAAATTGTATAGAATTATACGAGAACTTACAATTTACTTGTACAAAATATTGATATTCTACATCAGATAAAATACATAGTTATTTACATAAATATATTAGAACGAGTGTTTAAGTTACATATTTCCAATAAAAAATTATGAACCGCAATTGGCTGTTAATATACATCTATTAATTTAATTCCTGGAAGTATAGAACAAATGTTTGAACAATGATTGATCAGACAAAATATGATGAATGAAAACAAAAAATATCTACACCCCTCCTTATTCCATAAACGCCTTTTTAGCGAAAATGAAAATATCTCCATACCTCTATTCTACAGTCTATTTTTAATTATTTATAAAGAATCCTATTTTTGGTTCGTAATACGAAAAATTGTAACAAAAGAAATAAATAAATAAATATTAACCAACAATCACACCACGTTAACCTAGCCCCGTGGTAAGTTCGTAAGAACTTGTGTTACAGGTACTAGGAACGGAAATAAATTTAAGATATATATACATATATAAATAAATACACATCCATGACCCGGTGCAGACATCTATATTCGTCATACAAATTATCTGCACCTGGCGGGATTCGAACCCGCGACCGCTGCGTAAAGTGTCCAGTTGCCTGACCACTCGACCAGCCGGCCGTCAACAAAACATATTCAGCTTGATTTAATATTAAGTAGCTTTAACGAGCGACGTTTTGCTTTCGTTCATTTATCTTTAGCTCTCACGTAAAATCATTTCAAAGGAAATTAGACTTTATATCTAAGATATTACAGTCATAAATAAAACGAATAGTTGAAACATTTTAACGTTCGTTGCGCTTAAAAAACCGCTTTCATTTGTCATGGGCAGATGCAGCAGTATCTATTGTAGGGCCATGATATGCGCGTAGTAAAAAGTCAAAAATGCACTTTATATTATCCTATTGAAATATAATTACCTACGAAATTCCGATTCGGCTCATAATAGGCCATAATTGTTATGAATTTTACTGATATGTCATTATATTATAATCATGATAATTAAGGATCTAAATCATAAAAACCATTGATGACTGAAAGACATCAGTGGTTTTTATGATTAAGACTAAAAATACGATAATGAAAATGAATATTAAATACAATATAAATTTTCTACATTGGTCTACCCTGAACGAGTACTTAGCAGTTATTATTTATTTAAATTCTGCTTGTAAAATAAATTAAAGAACACGACCAATAGCATATGCTTACGATAAAATACAAATATATTATAAATAATATTTTTATAATCCGCTTCAAACTTTTTAAATGGCGGTGGTCTTGTGGCCAGAACACAATGCCAGGTGATTGAAGAACCTCTTTTGACACAGACCCAGGAAAAATTAGGTTTTTTTTTTTTATAAAGGATGAAGGCAAGCATTATGGAGTCGCGTGATGATATATTAAAAATGACACCTAATAGGAAACACATGTCAATGACACAACAATACCGCTCCTTCTTCCGTGATATATTTGCTATTGGATGTTGCTAATGGAAATTAAAAAAAAAACCTAAACAATTATTTTATATTGCGTGAGATCTATTTATTATTTGAAATATTTCATATAAAAAAAAAAAACTAAATACTACCATGTGGTTGTATAATAATACAGAACTTCGTGATACCGATTTTATCGTCTATTTATAGACTTAACCTTTATTTGACGGTACTAAACATATGTCCGATTTTAAAAATATAGTCATAAATATATTCAAGATATAAAGGTAGCGTAGTAATTACTGTATATATATATATATTTTTTTTTTTTTGTAACTGGCTGTTGTGTTAAATGTTATATCGCATATCATTCTCCTTGATGGAGGAAAGTTAAGATAGAAAAATATACCTAGGTATAGTGAAACTATAACAATATAACATGTATAAGTTGTTGTAAAAAAATATCATCAAATTTAAAAATAAATTTAGTAATTACAGGGTCTTAACCCCTACATAAAAAAAAATCCCGCCCGTATTCACGATTTTGCAATGAAAATGTATTTAACGACAAACCGTCAATCTTTTTTAATCACGTTAATTATATCCATAGAAACAATTTTCCTTCATAATGGTCGGAATTGGTTTTTATACAAAAAAGAGCTTATTGCGCTAAAATTATCACGACCCTATCGACCTAATTTCTTGCTTTATTAGACCAGGTGCCTTTTTAAAGTAATTAGTAATGGAGAGCTAAAATGTTTCTTGATATAAAATTTTATTAGGAAATTGTAATTTGTTGTTAAGAATAGATCATTTCATTCACTAACTTAATCAGTTAACAGAAATTTTAAAAAGTAATGGTGAGCAAAACTCCATTTACACAGACCCTTGCGGATTCGAAATGGACTAGTGTGGTGAAGAAGGCTCAATTCCTCCTTCTATATACAAGCATTTTGATTTTGCTCATCGTTCCGAGATATGCAGAATGTTTTAGTAAGGAGTAATTCAGACTCATTTGTTTAGATTTTAAGGTCTCTTGGCGCAGCAGGGTAAGAAACCATCGAACGGGGGTGCGTAGAAGGTGCTACTTAATCCCCAGTTACCCCTTTGTGCCCGTGTTGGGCCGGGATGGGAACCCGGTCCTGCTAGACACGGCCTCATCGGGACTGTTCAGATGTGAACCGGGCAGTCCCCGCGGAGGAGAAGTCTGGCCTTTTCGCCGAGGCTAGCCTGTCGCTAGAGGGATCCTTTTGTCTGCAGATCCGGGACCCTCCAATTAAAGCGGCTGAAGGCTCCCGCAGGGGTATAGTACGGTATTACACCCCCAAGTTCTGAGTCCGTAATACGGTCTAAGGCTGTCTACACGGGCGTCCTGGATATCACCCATAAATGGGTTCCCCTGCAAAAAAAAGGGTAAGGGAACCATATAAATCAAAGGTACACAGCTTCGGCTTGCTAGTCTTTTCGTGAAGTTTTTTTCAATTATCAATCTATTTCATGCCTTTCCATCGCCTACAATTACAACAAGGTGCAGATTCGGCCCCACATGGAATACTGCTCTCGCCTGATAAGAAAACATATCTCTCTTAAACCAAAAACGAAGTATATATATTCAACGACACGTCAAACAACATATTAACGGATGAGAACTTACAAAGTACTTCGTACAAAGAATTTGGACGATCGTCTCAAAGTTATGAACCACCTTACAGTTATATTAAAATATATAGTCGAAGACTTGATTGATAAAAAAGAAAGAATTGCAATAGACGACGACGACCGTTCTGGTGTTCGAGTAGTTGCTCAACGCCGCGCGCCGGGGCGATTTCGGGTTCGATTCCCGCTCGGGACAGATATTTGTATTTGTACAAATATTTGTTTTCAGTCTAGGTGTTTGTCCTTGTGGGTCTCCCCACCGTCCCTCGGAGAGCATGTAAAGCCCTCAATCCCGGTTGTTATCATAGACACCTGATAACGATCGTACCCATTATCAGGAAACTATCCGCCAACCCGCAGTGGAGCAGCGTGGTGGATTAAACCTTCTTCTACATGGCGAAGAGGCTTTCACTCAGCAGTAGGTGGTTTACAGGCTGATACAGTACAGTATAGTACTGCACTAGTAACAACGTAACAAGTAATAACCAAACAGTCATAAGGAAATACTAATAGTATTATATTTAATAAAAACCTGTCTTCTTTAAAATATAAACTAAAAATGTTTTGATACAAAAAAAAAAATCTTGGCCCCTTACGTATATTAGGTTCTCGAATCAATACAATAGCATGTCCAGAACTAAAAAATTTAAAATGGATTTAAATCTAAACGATGTTCATCTTTTAGCTAATTGTCGTCTTGTACTAAATTTACATCTTATTGCCAGTTAAAAGCCTTAATTTCACCACAAATAAAATATTTAAATAATCATAGATGATCGGAAAGTTGAAATTTAAAATTAAAATTAATAATAAAACAATATCCATTAGACAAAATTGATATTTAGAAACTGTAACTTTTACGAGTAAATCTGAATACTTCAGAATATTTTGTGTTGCCTATGCATAAAACATTTTTATTTACAAAAATCAGTTAAATACGGGATTTGAATGTTATTATAGAATACAAAATTTGAGTCTAAAATTAGATTTGGCTATCCTTAAATTTAGTTGAAAGAGCAAGAGCAGAACAAAGCAAAATTATTGTACTTCGTATTACATTGGTGATAATGAAATAATATTATAAATCGCACAAGACATTATGGTTACATTCTTAAAACAAAAATATTCCTTTGTTTTAATACAAAATTTTTGAATATATAACCAACTTCAAGTAGCTTGTACTTGGGTTTGATAAATTTATTCTCTTCTCGAGACATTTTTTTACTATAGTTCCACTTTTAAAGTAAATATAACATCACTCTTTTACTGAGAATTTTCGATAAATAAAAAAAACCTCAATAACACGTTGAACAACCCATGAATCAAACCTGAGACCCCTTGCTTGTAACGCTTGCGACCACTCGACCAACGAGGCGGGTACCTACTCTTAGAGTAATTGTTTAAAAATATTTATGTACGTTTTTCCCTCAAATTAACGCGTATGAAGTCGCGGGGCACAGCTAGTAAATAATAAAATTACTTTTGTCAGTTACAGATTACAATGCCTCGGGAAAATGTACAATGTTTACATGTTTTTCTCAGATATTTATGTTCTTTTTATTTTTTTTAAATATACCAATTCACTTTCAATGATTAAAGTAAATACTAATAATTTTAAAATCTATATTAAACAAAGTTCGAATACAAATTCAACATAAAAAAAACAACAATTACACGTGTAAAGAAAAACAGATAAAACATTTTCATTTTATAAACATTTAAAAGTGATTTTTACGCGACTGCGACAGAATGAGGGTTATGTTTTTCGAGTGTATGTATGTATGTATGTATGTATGTATGTATGTATGTATGTATGTATGTATGTATGTATGTATGTATGTATGTATGTATGTATGTATGTATGTATGTATGTATGTATGTATGTATGTATATATGTCCATTTCTTTGGCACGCCCTATAGCCCAAACGGCTGGACGGTTTTTGACATATGAGGTGTCGTTGGATTTGTCTAAATTGTAGTAGTGACATAGGCTATATAAATTTTCAAAATCGCGCCCGCAAATGGCGGAATGAGGGGGGAGTTGAATTTTTTTTTCTTACTGTAGCAATATGGGTATCAAATGAAAGCTAGTAAATTGTTTTATTCTTTTTAGTTTATAATAAAAGTACTTTACGCAGTTGGGTTTTTTGATTTTTTTAATTAAGCATACTTGTTTTATATTGTGGTGGCAGTGTATCTATAAAATATTTAACATTTATAAAAAAAAATACTACACTGCTAACTTGTGCTTAAGATTGGTGTGACAGTGAGTTGGTGGAACCCCTATTATTGGTACATTGGGTTAATGCAGTGGTAGTGTCGGTTTAAATCGTCGTGAAGTAGCAACTAATGTATTTCATGTAAAGTGAAAGAATCAGTAGCTGATACGGGGGATATACATCCGGCCCGAATTCTTCACTCTTTACCCAATAATGTATTGTAGCTGTTCTGAAGATGCAAGTGTTCGTGGCTACCGATGGTCATAACACTACATCAGATATCCTGCTAACACTGAAAATTATCACCACACCATATAGGTCGGAATCGAGTAATAGTCACAACTAATTGGAACATAGTGATTGTTAAGTGAAAAGCTATAATATTGTGTAATAAAGTACTGAGTCATTATTGTTAGCTTGAAATATAGTCATGATTGCAAATTTCACTTTTCTTCAAATACTTCTCGTATAATGCCCACTATATAAATCACAACGCAATAGAAATGAATAGTGAAACTAATGATGCTACGACATATATATGTATGTATAATTGTATATAAAACATTAGCATAAAGATGCGTAGTCATTAAGAAGATTGCCTTGAAACTGAATAAGAGATCCGCAATATTATGGATTGTATATAAATTAATTATCTATGCTTAGCGAGTAAGAAAGGAAAGAAGTTTTAACTTAACACCACTCTGAGTATCTTGAAGAATTTTATTAAAAAGAAGTTCCTGTATCCACCCTCTACTTTATTCGTGTGAACAATTAATGATTTTTTATCTTCTAAGAACTTTTATAAGCTTTAAAAAAATGAAGTATTTGTAGAAAATAGATCAAAGAAGTAAATATTTTCATATATTTTAAATTTAATCTACACCGATATAATACTAATACTTTTGAAGAGTTTGCTTGAAAATAAAAAAGAACGCGTGTTAAATATGAGCAACACAATCACCATAAATGTTAACTAAGTATTAAAACTCAACGCTAGTAAAATCAGGTAGATGGTCTTATTAATATTCAAAATACAGGCTCGGCTGACTTGCAATTACATTATATGTAAAAGATGATTTATTACATAAGTACATCTACAGAGATAGGTAGAATATTACACTATATGTAGCAGGTGCACAGCCAAGGTCACAAGATATTTATATTATATAATTATAGATTGCCGAAGCCACACAGCAAATTTGCTGTGTGGCTTCGGCAATCAAGAATCTAGCCACCCCCTCTCTTCCCGTGGGTGTCGTAAGAGGCGACTAAGGGATACCACAGTTCCACCACCATCTTGGAACTGTTGAAGCCGATAGATGGCGGGATAACCATCCTAATGCTGGCTTTTCAAATACACAGGCCGAGGATGGGCAGCAGCGTCTTCGGTGCGATAGAGCCGGCCCTGCGGTCACCAACCCGCATGCCCAGCGTGGTGACTATGGGCAATCACCCCCAATGAGTGCGCGCAGAAGGATACGGCCCTCAGTTCCCGGCGGCCCCACTATTCCCGGCCACGGCAGCGGCTGCGGTAACGGTGGGGCAGAGGGTGCCAAGAATCTCCGGGGTACGGGAGGCTGCTTTGTGACGAACCTGGCAACGTATAATGGTCGCAGTCTACGGCTGGACCATCACCTCACCGAACTCGAAGTAGAACTAAGCCATATAAAATGGAGTATTCTGGGGTTGTCTGAGGTCCGAAGACAGGGTGAGGACACGATGATCCTGGACTCCGGACACTTATTCTACTTCCGTGAAGGTGATGGTCCTTCCCAAGGTGGCGTCGGTTTTCTGGTCCACAAGACTCTCAGTAACAACGTTGTAGAGGTCAGCAGTGTGTCGACCCGGGTAGCGTACCTTGTACTTAAACTCACTGACAGGTACTCCCTGAAAGTGATACAGGTATATGCGCCGACCTTGACACACTCTGACGATGAGGTCGCGAAGCCTTGTATGAGGATATATCGAAAGCTCTGCATGGCACGACCTCGGCTTTCTACAACGTTGTTATGGGAGACTTTAACGCTAAAGTGGGAGTACAAGACCGCGACGAATCGGTAATCGGACCACACGGATTGGGGCGCAGAAATCGCAGGGGGCAGATGCTTGTCGACTTCCTCGAATCGGAGGGGCTCTTCTTGATGAACTCGTTCTTTCAGAAGAAGCCCCAAAGGCGGTGGACATGGCAGAGCCCGGATACTGTGACGAGGAACGAGATAGATTTCATCATAGCGGACAAAAGGCATATATTCAGAGATGTCTCAGTGGTTAATAGGTTCAACACCGGTAGTGACCACCGGCTCCTGCGGGGCTCTCTGAATATAAGTCTACGCAAAGAGCGAGTCCGCTTGATGAAATCTATTATCCGACCCACGCCGCCCCAAATACTATGTGGTTCCGAGCAGTTCCAACTGGAACTCCAAAACCGATTCGATTCGCTGGAAACCACTGGCGACGTGGATCAGATGACCGACAACGTGGTGAAGACGGTGTATTCACTGGGTCGGAGACATTTTACGCCGACGAGACCAGTTAAGCAGTCCAAAATTTCTCCCGAAACCTTGGATCTGATGAGGCGGAGGCGCGAGATGCCCGCGGCTCAAGCAGCTTCGCCAGAGCAGAAGGCTCTTTCCAAGCGGGTGAGGAAACTCATACGCAGAGACCTCCGCTGCTCAAATACAAGAGACATTACGACTCTAATTGAGCAGAATAGGGGGTCAAAGGTTTTCCGAAAACCATTGGGAAGAAGTCTTCTTGCGAAGCTAAAAACAGCTGATGGCAGAACCGTTTGCTCCCGCCCTCAGATCCGAGAAGAGGTTGAGAAATTTTATGGGCAGCTGTACTCGTCGAGCGTACAGAAGTCTGAGACCCAGGGCGCCGAAGATCCACGTGCACCACTGCTGCGCCATTATTCGGAAGACGTCCCGGATTTCGAAGTCGGCGAGATTAGTGCGGCGCTCGGGCAGCTTAAAAACGGGAGGGCCCCGGGGGATGACGGCGTTACGACTGAGCTTCTTAAGGCCGCAGGGCGACCTGTCCTGGAGGCCTTAGCTAGACTCTTTAATGCCGTCATCCAACGAGGTACCACACCGGAGGCGTGGTCCAGGAGTGTGGTGGTACTGTTCTACAAAAGAGGCGATAAATCTCTTTTGAAGAACTACAGACCTATCTCACTTCTGAGCCACGTCTATAAGCTCTTCTCGAGGGTCGTTACGAATCGTCTCGCCACAAGGCTCGACGACTTCCAACCACCAGAGCAGGCTGGGTTTCGAAAAGGCTACAGCACCGTAGACCACATACATACTGTTCGGCAGATTATACAAAAGACCGAAGAGTATAATCAGCCGCTGTGTATGGCTTTTGTGGACTACGAGAAGGCCTTCGACTCCATCGAGACCTGGGCTGTTCTGGACTCTCTGCAGAGATGTCATATCGACTGGCGATATATCGAGGTGTTGAGGTGTATGTACGACGCGGCGAAGATGACCGTTCATATCCAGGACCAGCAGACAAGACCGATTTTCCTTCGGCGCGGGGTAAGACAGGGCGATGTCATATCACCGAAACTGTTTACCACTGCGCTGGAGGACGTCTTTAAAACCCTGGACTGGGGGGGACGAGGCATCAACGTCAACGGCGACTACATCTCTCACCTTCGTTTCGCTGACGATATCGTCATCTTTGCGGAGACGTTGGAGGAGCTAGGCCAAATGTTGAGCAGCCTAAATGAGTCTTCCCGACGAGTCGGTCTTGGTATGAATCTTGATAAAACGAAAGTTATGTTTAACAAGCATGTCATACCGAGACCGGTATCGGTTGATGGTATCCTCCTCGAAGTTGTTCAGGATTATATCTACCTAGGCCATACCATCCAACTGGGCCGAAACAACTTCGAGAAGGAAGCCGAGAGGAGGATTCAGTTGGGCTGGGCGGCATTTGGCGGGCTTCGTCGGGTCTTCACTTCGAAGATTCCGCAAAGCTTGAAGACGAAAGTCTTCGAGCAATGCGTCCTACCTGTGTTGACATACGGTGCTGAAACGTGGACACTGACGAAGGGACTGGTCCACCGATTTAAAGTCGCTCAACGTGCCATGGAACGGGCTATGCTCGGCGTTTCTCTCAAAGATAGGATCAGAAATGAGACTATCCGCGAGAGAACCAAAGTGACCGACGTAGCCCAGAGGATTAGCACGCTGAAGTGGCAGTGGGCTGGTCACCTGTGTCGTAGGACCGATGGCCGTTGGAGCAGACGTGTCCTGGAGTGGAGACCACGTATTGGCAAACGCAGTGTGGGACGCCCTCCGACCCGCTGGACCGACGATCTTCGCAGGATTGCCGGTGTTGGCTGGATGAGGATTGCGGAAAGCCGGGATGTCTGGCGCGAGCTTGGGGAGGCCTACGTCCAGCAGTGGACTGCTATAGGCTGATGAGAATTATAGAATAAATTATTTTTCCAAAGCAACCCATACAGTAAAACTAGCTTATATTATTTCTATGGTAATAAACAGTAAAGGAGCGGCTGTATACACCCATAAAACCTGCACCTCCTGAGGAGTTTAGTAGGAAGAATCTAAAGCGAAAAAGAGAAGAATTAGTTTACGGTTCTCTCATTTATCGTTTAAAACTAAGTATATTAGTTAATTATTTAAGGTCGATTTTCTGTGAATATATGGTAGTCTCCATTCGAGCAAAAAAAGCCGGTTTTAAGTCAGATGAAATCAATTGATTATAGCTAGTTTCTGTCATATTGTAGCAGCTCAGTAAATATCCCTCTGCTTGGCCTTTCCCTAATGGAAAAAGGTCGGAGTATGAGCTATCGCCACGAACTATCCCATACCGGTATCCCACGATGTTTTGTTTCAGCGCCAAGAGATTAATTTTTAAGTTAAACTAAGAAAAAAGCAAGATATTTAAATTTGCGGCCATCTGAAATGGTACATATAATTTCCAGAAATATCAAACCGAATGTAATTAGTAAAATTTAACTAAAAATCAGTTATTAATAAACAAAAAATAACGACGGATAGGAATAAATAATAATTAGCTTTAATTCGGAAAACAAAATTGTATTTTCATAAATATTTGTACTACTCGTAATAGTAAAACTGTGGCATCTAAAATTCTGTACATTGAAATAATTTTGAAATTTAATTTTTGCAGAGAACTCTATAATCGATTTAAAGACATCTTTTTTTTTTGGTTTTTTTTTTTCTTTCTGTCCGTTTGTCTTATCTTTAACTTGGCCGCGCTTTACACCAAAACTACTGAGCGAATTTAAATGAAACTGGGAATGATTTTTAGTTCATAATACGGGTTAGTACAAAGGTTATTTTTTATCCCGGAATTCAGAACGGTTCCTTTGGGAAAAGTGATGAAAGTCAACAAAGTGTTCTTAGTTTTAATTCCTTAACGCATAGTCCGATTTTATTATGAAGGTATTTTAAATTATTCAAGAACTATGGTTTGTTAGTTCAAAAATTATATACAATATATAATAATATGTTCAAAAATCGTCGAACCTACTGCATGCATTTTAAGGGGGCGTATATTGTTATTATTATTTTTTTGTGTCGCAGGAGAATCCATTTACGGTTGATATCCAGGACACCCGGGTCGGCAGTCCTAGACCTATGTCGGACTCGGCACTTTGGGAGTGCAATACCGCACTAAACCCCTGCGGTAGCCTTCAGCCGCTTTTATGGAGGGTCCCGAATCTGCAAGCAACAGGATCCCTCCAGCGACAGGCTGGCCTCGGCGAAAAGGCGAGATTTCTCCTCCATGAGGACTGTCCGGCTCACCTCTGAACAGTCTCGACGACGCCTTGTCTAGCAGGACCAGGTTCCCATGCCGGCCCGACACGGGCACAGGGGCGTTACTGGAACCCGCAGGGGGGCGAATGGAGGGCGACAGGGCATGCGGATGGAGGCCACGTCGGCGGCCTCCTCTCTCACCCGCTCATCGGCTTCCTTCTGGGACATTACTGTCTCGCAGAAGGAGACCATCGCCTTCCAGGACTCGTTGTCGCCGAGCATCGCGGTGATGACGCTCGGGAGCAACAAGTCCCCGTTACGCGTGCGACATACGGCTGCCCCGCCAAGTCCTCCCCCAACTGGGCGTATATGCTTTAATTATAGGGTTAATGAAAGGTATGGCAAACTCAAACGAAGTCACCGGAACCGCTGCACTATGGGAAAATGACGCATGTGTCTTTATATCTCAGTTGTTTTAAAATAAAATAAGCTGTAATATTTCTTACATAATTATATAAAACCTGAATATATAAAACATTACAAACATAACAACTTACTTCTGAAATATTTTACACGAAACAAAATGAATAATACTTTAAAGGTTGAGTAAATATAACATTTTAAATAGAGAAAATTCATCTTTTCAAATCAATTACACATCATAGTAAGACTCACATCAAAAATATGTTCACGCTTGAACTTTATTGCTCGTTCTGCAGTTTGGTCGCTTGAGTTGCAGATTCTGTAACAAATACATTAAATAAATATATAATTATAGCCAAAAATATATAATTACAGCCAAAAATGTAAAATGTGTAGAAATTCAGTCAAGAATGTATAGATGATTATTCATTCTACGTTTGTATTATTCTAGTATATCAATGGATTCGTAAAAAAATAATATGATTATACTCTTATTTATCCTGTTACTACTTGAAACTAAGTTTACTCAATTTTAGTATACGAAATAAAAAGTAATATTCAGATAAAATTAATACCACTGATAATGTGCCACCAGATTGCAGTACAACAAAGACAGGCGACGATGACACGGGCCGAGCGATGATATGGAGAATCAGCTTTGCATATGGACGTTGCTGGTGACCTTCAAAATTGAAATTTTGGCACTTCTCGATCGTTTATTAACTGTTATGAGTTAAAAGACAGACACACGCACCGAACATTACTATACCTTATTATAATCTCTTTTTTTTTAAGTTTCTCATTTTAAGTGATAATATACTGGAATTGTAGGTCTTATGAGAAAAATAAAGATACTTTAAACCGAAAAATAACTGAATCACCGAACAATGATAACTTGCGAAATAGTCTCTAGAAAAACTTATTTTTCCATTTTATATAACTTAAAAGATATATTTTAAACAATTCAAACGATGATAAACTTAATTCATAATATTTTTATACCCACACATTAATAACAATTAGATAAACTCGGGAAATAAATATATATATTCATATTTAAAATAGAAGATCAAAACCATATTTTTATTTTCAAAACTTATTTAAACGAAATTACCGGAAGAACTTGTATTTATATTTTAACAAAACGTCTTATAGAAACTGAAGTGAATTAATTAACCTCGCCTCCCGTAGGGTTTCCAGAAATTCATGAAATTTGGGTTTGTACCGGAATTCGATGCCTTGTCTGCGTCTAGTAATTAAGCTCGTCCAAGATTGTAAAGTCAAAGTTTCGAACTCTGGTGTTCAGGAACAATTAACGCTCAATTAAAACGAATATAAGGGTTAGAACATAATTCAGAGATAATGATAACAAGACTTCGAAGTTAAACGATAACAAGGTGCTTACATAGTTATACTCGTACAAGTTACCTAGCGTCGCTATGAGTTGTGTTTTTATTTTTATTTTATTTTTTTCTGGAAAAATAATGATTTATATGTTTTGATCAAGCAAGGTGTTTGCTTAATGTCAAATTATACTGATGTCATATACGTTACGCTGATATCGCGTTTTGTTATTTGATTGTGATGGTTAGAACTAGTAGTTTGTCTAATATTTTGACAATCTAAAGCAAAGATAAAAATGAATTAGTACAAGTATGTGAAATAGTAATAGAAATATTAAAGTACACATATTATAGAAATAATATGTGTACATTATTAAAATTAGTTTGTTTTTATTTTAGTTTAAAAAATAATTAGTCACTATGACAAAAAATCTTTACTTCATACAAAAAAAGGGAAAATAAGGCATTTTAAGGCAAACGAACGCTATTATTATTACGTACTTTACAAGTTTTTCCTGCTGTAATCGATACATACTTAAGTGCTTCACACGAGCAATGTTCTACAAGTGTACCTGAAAGCTTTTAAGCCCCGTAAAAACTGTACGTTTAATGCAGGGAGCAAAGACGAATAATATATAACTCTTCCAAAAAAAAAAAAAAAAGAACAGGTATTTTAATTTGAAGAACTAGTTTTTTTGACAATCTTTTAAATAATTTTATCTAGGTGAAGTTTTTTAATTCCCACGTGTTTGATATACTTACGTATACACTACAGATATACCGACTAGTCACCGACTATACGGAAAAGCCGACTATGCGGCTATATCTGTAGTCAGCGATTAGCCGGTGAAAGTACCGACTAGTGGAACTATTTATTAATTTTTTATGTCCAAAATAAGGTTATGATAATTAAAGGTATACTTCATTTTATAAAATAACTAGCTTTAGCCCGCGACTTCGTCCGGGTAGAAGTCGAAAATGGTTCTAACAGGATTTTAAATTGGTTTTTACGTGATTAAATTTGTTATAAAATTAACTCCTCCCATTTGACAATTATTATTCTTAATATTTTCTAAAGATCTATTTAGGGCTTCGAAACCCACTTTATGAACCATAGTAATCTCACTTCATTCGTTTTGCGTTTGTTTAGGTAGGTATATTGCAGAAAGGAGTTTCGGTTTGTATTAAATTAAAAGGAAGCACCGCGTTTAGATGTACAGTTTTAACTCCTTCCAGCAGCGTGGCAACGATTCCGGACAATGTGACCGCCAAGGCGATATCACGATTGCTTTTCACTTTGGCCAACAGTAAAAAAAAAAGAAAAAAAAGTATCAATTACACCTGCGTCGATATTGGAAAAAAATAAAATGTAATTTTATTAAAACAAAAGCACTAAGGAGTATTTCTATTTAAAAAAACATAGAATTTAATAATTTGAATTAAACTGTACTCTTCCCCCCCTACCCCCTCCCCATCTCCAACCCTATCCCTTTCCATCTCATCCTCGTCCGTGAGGACGAGTGAGTGACGGTGACGTCTCCATCTTCTCTTCTCCTCTCCTCTCCTCCTCTCCCCTCTTCTTTTCCTATCTTCTCCTCTCCTCCTCTCTTCTCCTCTCCTCTTCTCTCCTCCTTTCCGTATATATTTATATATGTATGTTATCCGTATATATTTATGTATACTGTGTATATAATATATATACGGTACACATAAAGTATACATATATGTGTATAATTTGTTGTAAGTAAATAAAATTAAAATATATGTTTAAAAATATTTATAGAGTACATAATAGTATCTTTATTTTTTTTTTACCGTGTTAATGTCAGGACATAATATAAGGTTGATACTTTTATTTGTTTTTTTTTTTTTGTATTGGAAAACCTGATTAAGGGATATAGAGAATGGAATAGTTTTAAGCCTATAATCATCTCACATTCAAAGCAGTAAAAAAGAAAATGTATACGCAGATGAGTCCACGTTGATCTAGTTTATGTCGTAAAATTTATACCCCACCTCTGCAAATAGCAATTCTAAATTAGTCCAGAATACTAAACACAGCACCTTATGGTCTTTATGCATATATTTATTCAACGAGGGAGTGCATTTACTCTATTGGTATGTATATTACCACTTAGTGACTTAACGCTTCAATTGACTTTGACAAACATCGGTAATAGATTTTTAACGATTGACTTAAAATTTAAATATGGTATAGATTAACTAAAATAAATGTTATTATCGTTGTATAGGTTTTTCAGTCTAAGAAATAGATATATATAAAAGTAATATCTTTGTTAACTACCAGATCTTATTAACTGTCTAAGTACCTGTAATTTTGTTTACGATTGATAAGAATTTATTAGAAACTCCGTACGGGTTCTAACTACCTTTGATAAAATGGTAACTACGCGCTTTATTAAATTTATTATGACTTGATAACACGATACCCACATGTGTAGGTGAGTGTAAGGTATGTACCTTACTACATATACAAACAATGACCACATGCTCACATTCGTCTGAAAGTTTTGAAGCTTTAGTTGCTTACATAATCGTACAGAGCCAAAAGGGTTCGTACATTAACAATCATCACTAGCGGTAACTTTTCTCTGTATCTACGAGGCTGTTCTCAAGCGATCTTTAAGTTCGTATTAAACTTAGCTAATTAAACTTTGACCCGACAGCCAGCTTGGGGTTATATTCTAAAATAAGCAAAGAAAATAATTAATACTCTCCGATTTTTGTCCTAAGATAATATTGACTGAATATTGTATATGGAGATAAAAGACCTAAACCTCTTTACAGTAAAATAGCTTAAGGACTAGAGTCATTTTTCAGCACTTTTAATCTGTGAAAATATATTAATGGGAAAGTATCTGTAAAGACACTTCCCGTTCAACGTTCCCGGTTATACAAGTCACACATTTTCATAATTCAACTGTGTAAAAATTTGAGATCAGAGAGATAATATCGTAAATTAGTTATTAATTTTGCACAAAAACTGCCCCACCTGGCCCCACCTATAATACTTTTTTTAAATGATTAATATTATTTCGGAAACGAGACTTTTTTTTTTTATGAAATAATTTGAGCGCGTTTGACTTCTATCTTGTCTGATGGTAAACAAAGATGAAGTCTAAGGTGGAGCACGCAAACTCAAATAGTGCCTGTTCACTCTTGCCTTAAAAATCCCTAAATTGTACGTATCGGGAAACAGCGACGCAGGAAGAGAATTCCATTCCTTTGCAGTTCTAATAACGAAAGAAGATGCGAACCGCGAGGTGCGAACCGGAGGAATGTCGACCACGTATGGATGAAATCCCCGTCCACGTCGTGTCGTCCGATAGTGGAATGGTGCTGGGGGAATCAATTCGCGCAATTCCTGTGCACACTCACCGAAATGCAACCTGTAGAAGACACACAGACTAGCAACCAGACGGCGATGTTCGAGGCTCTGGAGCCGTCTTGAAGCAAACATCTCATCGCCAATGAGTTTCCTGGCACGCCTGTCGATAGATTCCAGGGCTTCGAGCTGATACCGGGCGGAACCGTCCCACAGATGGCAACAGTACTCCATGCAGGAGCGGACTTGAGCTGTATAAAGTCTTAGCAGCTGGTCCGGTGTGAAATAGTGACGGACCTTGGAAAGGATGCCCAGTTTTTTTGAAGCAGTCTTAGCCCTGGACTCGATATAGTTTCCAAAATTGAGTTTGGACGATAAGTCTATACCGAGAAGTTCAAGATGGTTAGTGACTGGAACAGGTACATTTCGGAAAGTGGGAGCCAAGTTAAACGGGCTCTTTTTAGCGGTGAAGAGACACGCCTAGGTTTTAGAAGCATTGAATCTCACTAGATTGGCATCACCCCAATCGGAGGCAGCCTGAAGAGTAAGATTGGCACGGTTGACCATTGCTTCTCTAAGATCGTTCACTTCTGTTTGACTCGTTCTTGCACTGGAGAAGTATCTCTCCGCGACAGTGCTGTCATCTGCGTACCCAAAGATACCGGGTTTAAGCAGATCGTTTATGTGGAGCAGGAATAGTGTTGCGGAGAGAACAGATCCTTGGATTATTTATAAGGACGTATTTATAAGGATATATTTTTAAGGACGTATTTGAATAGTTTATTCGATTGTATTAACGAATGGATTTATAATATTTTGTTAACATGTACTGAATACCACAATTAATAGTTATTTACAAAGCAAACTAAGAATCATAAACGCTCAACGGCCTCCAGTAGGACTTACTACCTTATCGGGGATCTGGGATCTGGCCCCAGAATACGACGAAATTCTGTATAACCTATACAAATAACCGCTGGACTAACGTGTTGTCAAAATAAACGTTTAGGATTACACATTAATATAAATTACCCATCTGTGAGATAATAAGAGCAACTTTTATCGTGAACGTCCAATAAACACTTTCAGTATAAAATAAAATTTATTTTTAAAATACAAATAATTGTGTTACAGATTGAAAACAATTCAATAAAGAATTATCCGTCATCATATTATTTTATGGTATTCATTGTATGGTACAAATTACTACTTGTATCTTTATTATTATAACGCTTGTTCCTTAAAGTAATTCTATGTACACTACCTAAAGCGCTTTTACTATTGACAAGTCCTATTTTATTTTATTTTATTTTATTTTCAAATTTCGAAAACTTACAGCTAGTTATAATTATAAAATTAAATTAATATACCCAAAGGTTGTCTGGAAGAGATCGCTCTACTAGCGATAAGACCGCCTTTGTACATCTTTCTTTGTTAATTACAAATATTGTATTTTTTTTTGTGGTGTGCAATAAAGAGTATTATTATTATTTTTAAAAGTAGTTAGGTATAATCGATATATCCGTGTGATGGATAACTCGGTGGTTCTTTGACACGAGTACATAACGCCTCAATCAGACACCACTGCATCTATAACAGGTTGAAATATACTCGGAAGAGTGTTGTCGTATACTATAATATAATTTGCTATCGGTAGACCATTTTATGTTTGTGTGAATAATAACCATGCGAAAAGTATCCAACTGCACGTGTAAAGATCTCATACAAAAAACTAAAAACTTTATTCTGTACCAACAAAATTTAACATTTATTATATAGTTTTAATATTATTTAACGTATATAATATAGCTAGGCGATGACTGACAGAGAAGGATAGTTTCGAACTCTTTCTTGCCGAGGTGTCGTAAAAGGCGATTAAGACTATAGTGGTATGAACAACAGTACATCAACAAGGATGTTGATGGGTGGCAGCGTCACAATATCCTGTCACCAAACACTATACTCGCCAATCCGCCTGCCAAGCGTGGCGAAAATCGGCAAACCCCAAAGAGTAGATGGGGAGGCCTACGTTCAGCAGTGGACATCCAATGGCCAACGTGGTGATGATATTTTCATATCGATGACGTTCATTAACGTGGGTTCGGTTGATATTATGCTCCTACGATTACAGTTCCTCCTACATCTTCACTAATACATAGATGTCCTAGGATGGAATTGAAGTTTAGGGCTTTATATGCGAAATAGTAAAAATTCTGACTTTTATTATTACCTCTATTAAGCACGTAAAAATAAAAACAACGATTTTTAAGCTCATTTACTAGGATAAGTCAAACTTAAAAATTTCCCTTATTACATTACATAAACTTTCCGCTTTGTAAACGAACTTTCCTTAACAAATTTTCTTTTATCAAGTTTTTGTAAAATTAATACTTATTACGATTTATTTACAAGAAAATAATATATGTTATGCTCCTTTACGTGTTCTATTACTCATAAAAATTTCGTGTGAAAAAAGTTGGTGCAACACATAGAAAAAAAATTAAAAAGTGTTTCGCACCTTGTACCTTATAGGTATAATAACCAAGACAACACCCACAAAATTTTATCAATCGCGGAGGGAACTGTACATAAATAAGTTTAGACCTGTTATCACTCTGTTTATTAAATTTAATTACTAACATCGCTGGTCATGTATTGGTATCGCTCTTGGACATTGGTATTGCTCTAAAAGGAAACTTTTGACTTGTATTTTTGTGGTATTTTGTTACAAGATTTTAAAATTAGTAATTGTTAAACCAACTTATTATTTTTATAGGGTATTAATGTCTGACAAGTCCAAAACCTGTATTAAAAAAATTAATTATTAGTAAATAATTAAGTATTAATAGCGCTAAAGGACGGAAATCTTAGTAAAATAGCGTGGGATCCAAACCAGATTTTTGATCAGATCAGATGACAAGAAATCTTCCCCTACTGCGAAATGGGTATTTTAAAAATGGCATTAGTCACCCTAAAGAGTCAGTCAACATAACAGTCTGTCGTAACTCAGGGAAAGGGCAAAGACGATCGCTTCCAATAATGCGACAGCGTTATCGGTAAAGATTGAAGTTTCGTGGGGACATTTATATTGTATAATTATTGCATACTTTAGAATCTAGCAGGCTTCTCGACACCTGTCCTGGATGCTTTGAAGTATTTGTATAGATGAGGATATGATTAAACCTAATTTATTGAAGAATTATTTGTAGTTAAGAATTAATTTCAGAGGCCCCCTTAACAAGGTCAAGATTGTTGTTGATTTATCAATTTTATCAGGGGATATATTTTTATCAATCAACAAAAATTATAATTTATAGCTAGAAAACATTGTAGGTAAAGCCACCAAGGCTTAAATTAAATCTGAGATGAGTTTCTATATAAATTATTTTCTATAAAAAATCTCTTTTAGTTGTTTTTGTTGTTTGAGTTAGAATAAAACTGAATTTCTCAGTCAACAATTTTTTTTAAAACAATACATATTCACCTTGAATTGGTTATTTGTACGTTAAGATGAGAGAGATTGATACAAAAAACATTGATAATAATTTTTTGATTATAATAGATTTATTTAATTTCAGTCTACTGTTCTTTTGGAACCAAATTTTAATTTTATTAAGAATATTTTTCCAAAATCAGAATATATAACATTCTATGTATTATAGTAAATACATAAGATTTAAGAACAAAAAAAAAGTATTGATAAAATACGTATGTAACACGTGAACAGGGCGAGCCGTTTTATGGTTTCATTATATGTAAACAAATCAACACATATACATATTTTCGTGTTAATAAGGTTACTACAAAGCAAGCTATAAGTCTTATTCGAGTCACGTTCTTAGTCCTGTGACCTTAATTACAACATTCTCTCATACATTATGATGTAATAGAAGGTGCGGAATTATAGATATGTTTGTAATAAACTAAAAGAATATAAACAAGAAAGTAAGATTTTTTAAAAATTTGAATAATCCGTTCTTATCGATAAGTATTGTTATTGGTAATCTTAGAAATTTTAAACCTATTCATGTGCCTTTGACAAAAAGCAATTATAGGCAAAATTCATTTTTACTGAGAGCTGTTAAACAATTCAATGACTTGTGTATGACTGTTGATTTTGATCTGTTCAATGTAAGTCATATCTCTGCTAGACGCAAGTTTTCAAACATTTATTTTGAACTAGAATAAAACCATTATTATTATTATTATATTACATAAATATTTACTACGTCTATCATCAATATCAATTGTGGATAAATTGTTTCTATTGCGAGCACAACTTATGCTTTAATTAGTATTTCATGTCTATCTGTGTAAATTTTTAATTGGTTCTTGTAATTTTTTATATGTTTAAACTCTAATTGTGTAATTGTAACTGTAAATTCACCTTAAAAAAATAATAAAAAAAGTATGTTCTTCAAAAGGTAATAAATACAATTACAATAAAAAAGTATAAAAAGAGGCTAAAAAGCTTTTGATTTTTGTTTCAATGCGATTAGTCAAATAAAGCTGAGGCTATGTGTGTGAAATAATCAAAAATCTGAAATGAAGATCCATATATTATTATTAGTGTGCAAGATATTCAATTTTAAAGTAATTCCAAATTATTGGATGTTTAAAACTTCATCTTTAACAGGGGTACAAAGTTTTTTACATGAAACGCTGTGCTTGACCTAACTGGCTGTACATTTGAACTCTCAGTGAAATTAGTTTATCACAGAGTTAAAAAGAGAAAAAGAATATTTCGCTTTAATAAACATATTTCTATTTAAACCATCTAATAAATTAATGAAGCAATCATTATATTTAACCATAAAGAATATCCGAAAAAATTAATGACCTTGTTTTAGTCTTCTCCCATTTCTGTTACTCTTGTTATATCTAATGCTCCAAAAGAACAAGCTTTGAAATGAAACTAAAACAGCCTATAGATATACGATTGTTTGCTATAATGCAGGTAAGCGGATGATTTAAGTAATTTTCCAACAGTCAATATGCTGCGTCAAAAAATCTGTTTTTTAATTTGTCTGAATCGTTCTAATATCGATAGTATAAGGAGATTTAAAAAGACGAGAAAATTTTCAAGATGCATAAAACTATATACTAATATTATACTACATGATATATATACGTTATAAAATTTACTTGTATGTTTTTCTAATAATATGAAAAGTACGTAGTACTTAAATTATCGTAAAATAAAAACTATACTAAAATAAAGTAGAATTTAAAATATCGCACAACGACTCATAGGGTAGTGATCACAGACAATATCCAATTCTATATATGTATATCGAAAATCGACACGGTTGAAACCACAAGGGACAATACGATACGATAGATAAAAAAGTGAATAAAAGTGAAAATCTACGAATTTCATTACGTTTACAGGCAGATTCAGTTCAATTTAGTTCAGTAGATTTTTAGAAAAAACATATTGAAAACATAAGAAAATCAATAGCATGACAATCAATAGCACGTTTCGGTTAAAAAATTTATACTAAATTGAACTAAATCAGTCTTTAAATATTCCTCTGTTGGGCAAAGGCCTCTAGTCGATAAAGAAAAAAGGCTTATTCTTCCACGCTGCACCAGTGTGGGTTGGCGAATAATTTGCTGCAACTACTGCTCTAGCCGGTGACCCCCTGTGGGAGCTCGTGACGGAGGTTCTTGGCGAGACCTACTCATACATCTCGGGTAAAAGGGCTCTTGGTGAGAACCCCACGTTGGACGGGATCGTACAGGTGCGTCGGATAGGGCATGAAGGGCAGGGCAGGGCAGCGCTAATGAAAAGGTGGGGGAGGACCTGGCGGAGCAGCCGTATGGCGCACGTGTGACGGCTGCCATTCACCCGGTCCTTGAGCGGTGGATGCGTCGAAAACGCAAGCTCCTCACCTTCCGTCTGACGCAGGTTCCCACCGGGCACGGTTGCTTTGGTGACTAACTGTGTCGGACGGCCCAAAGGGAGCCGACGACTGAGTGTCACGATTGTGGCGCAGCGGTGGACTCTGCCCAGCACACCCTCGAGGTGTGCCCAAGATGGGCGGCGTTGCGTGCGTTGGACTTGTCGCTCCCGAGCGTCATCAGCACGATGCTCGGTGACAATGAGTCCTGGAAGGCGATGGTTACCTTCTCCGAGACAGTAATGTCCCAGAACGAGGCCGACGAGCGGGTGAGATAGGAGGCCGCCAACGTAGCCTCTATCCGCGGGCGACGAATTGGGGTGCGTAGTAGGCGCTACTTAATGCGCCTCCAGTAACGCCCTTGTGCCCGGGTCGAGCCGAAATGGGAACCCGGTCCTGCTAGACACGGCGTCGTCGGGACTGTTCAGAGGTAAGCCGGACAGCCCCCATGGAGGAGAAGTCTGGCCTTTTCGCTGAGGCCAGCCTATCGCTGGAGGGATCCTGTTGCCTGCAGATCCGAGACCCTCCAATAAAAGCGGCTGAAGGCTCCCGCAGGGGCTTAGTGCGGTATTGCACTTCCAAGATGCCGAGTCCGACATAGGTCTAGGACTGCCTACCCCGGCGTCCTGGATATCATCCGTAAATGGATTCCCCTGCGACACAAAAAAAAGGGTTGGCGAATAATTTCCCTACTATAAGTAACTATCGCTATCAGATGTCTATGGTAACAACCAAGACCGACGGCTTTACGTGCTTTTCTAGGGACCGTGGGCAGACCCACAAGGATATACACTCAGACAAGAAACAAATATACAAATACAAATGTTTGCCTCGAGTAGGAAAATACGAGAGAAAAACACGAGATCGCCGGTATTAAGTTGTCTATTTGCATCACTAAATCAAAACAATTGTCAAGTTTATTTTCTTGTATTAGATCTATATGACTTATATTGTATTATATATACTTATATTATATGTCATATATTTAATAATATAAAGCTGAAGAGTTTTTTTGTTTGTTTGAACGCGCTAATCTCATAAACTACTGTTTCGAATTGAAAAATCTTTTTTTGTTTGATATTCCATTTACCGATGAAGGCTATGGGCTATATGATACCATGCTTCGATCAAAAGGTGCTGAGACATAATTAGAAACGTTACAAAAATGGAAATAAATCTTTTTTGTGAGCTTTCGTTGCATCCTTTATTATTATTTGTCTTCCCGAAAGATTTTTTACTATAGTTCCACTTTTAAAGAAAACATAACATCACGCTTTTTATTCCCCGAAGGAGTAGGCAGAGATGCACATATTAAATTTAACACCCACTTTAAGCCAGTTATGAATCCCATTTGACAGGGGGCGACCCTGTTGTCATACACCGGGCACCATTCCAGATTCCGTGCTATTTAATGAGAATGTTTCGAAAATAAAAAAAAAACCAATAATACGTTGACCATCCCAGGAATCGAACCTGAGACCCATTACTCGGCAGCTAGTAGCGCTTGCGACCACTCGACCAACGAGGCGGGCACTCTTAGAGTAATGGCTTAAAAATATTCAAGTAAAAAAAAAAATTACGAATAAAAATTAATAAAATAAATAATTTTCACTTATTTTAGTATACAATACAAAAAAGGCATTAAAAATATAGAATACAATATATAAAAGTATTCTACTTTTAAAATTAGAATCATTTTTTTAATATAGGTATTATTGACATCTGATAATTTACTGCTAATCTATAATATAAAAATAAGTCGGGTTTTCCTTCCTGACGCTATAATTCCAGAAAGCACGAACCGATTTCCACGGTTGCATTCATTGGAAAGGTCTCGGGCTCCGTGAGGTTTATAGCAAACAAAATTCAGGAAAAATTTCAACATAAAAGCAGGAAAACAGGGAAAATATTTTTTCACATACAGCGCCATCTCTGATACATAGCATGTACTACAAACCAATATATATCCAACGAAATGTTACAAAAAACGAAGCCATCTGGTGGCGAAACGGAGTTCGCTGGGTTTGCTAGTCAGATGTAAATTTTAGTCCGGTAAGATTATCTATCTTATATTGTTAGCCCAAGTGCCATTTAGAAGTTCCAATTAAAAATATATTAACTCAGCATTTTGCTACAACACAACGAATAGTAACGTCGATGATTTTAGTTGCCTACTGTCATAGTTTCATATCAATCCAGTATAATTGGTTATGGTTATATGGTTATGGTTGTGGGCTCAATTTTCCGCATTTAGACTCGCTTCTGGTCCATTATGCGTGAAAGAAGGCTGGCTAATTCAGCCAGCCAAGCTCCTTCCAGAAGCACAGAAGCCTCCTGGGGCGTTCGCAGGCGTCTCGGAGCGTCCTTATTTCTTTAAGGATATTTGCCCGGTGTGTGGCCACTCCCTCGCATTCCAGGATCACGTGGGCGGCTGTTTCTTCAGCAACTAGACATCCCCGGCAGAGAGGACTGTCCGTTGCATTTATAATGAAAAGTTGGTGGTTGAGTGCCATGTGGCCGGTAATGTCCACCACCACCACCAATCCAGTATAATTTGTGTCTTTTTAACTTTTAATAGACCTAAAAATATATATATATATATATATTTGACATGTGTTTTTCAAGATTTAGGTTTAATTAAAAAATTACTGTCAGGTTCTTGGCCTCTAACGTTCTTCGAACTATTTTGCTATAAATGAATTCCTTTAGATGTTCGTATTTTCTTTAATGTCATCGAATTTATTGCCATTGTTAATGTTTTATAACTCAGGGTAAATGTAATACGTAATAGTCCTTTATGTTCAATGTAAATAATATTTTGATCCAAGCGTTGTCGTGTTGGGGTCCGCCACGTAAAGGTAAAGCCGTCAATCTGGCATGATAGTAGTACCTTTGCTCTTGTAGCAAGGACAGTTATTAATATTGTTGCCATAATTTTATTTAATAAACGGTCCTCTGGTATAACGATCTCTAAATCAAGATATTCATATATTTTTCAACATAAAGGGCAATAAGAATAAAAAGAAGTTAATAAAAATAAAAATAAAAAATAAAAATTTAAAAATGACGTCATTATTATAAGAAATACGCCGTATCATATTTCTTCATCTCATAAAAAAATTAAGATCCTTCCTCTATATCAAAATCATTCGATACGATTATTATTTATTTCCAAACCTTGAAACTTCATATTATTTTTTAAATCCTAATTTTCACAGCCATAAGAGGCATAGCACACGGCGTATTTCAAACTCATAGACGACGCGCGTTTTAGGTACGCGCGTTTTCGGCGCCGTAGATGCTGATTGTTGCGTTTGTATTGCTTCAAACGTGCGTACAAAGGGGTGGAGAAGGGGCAGAGGGAAGGCGCGCGCTCATTAATCGCACGGAAGCTACGAGCGACTACAGCACGTCTTTATGGCTGTAATTGTACGTATACGCGCAGTAGAGGCGCGTTTCATACTCGTCCCGTGTGCATAGGTTACAAGGTTGCGTTCGAATCTCGTTTGAAGTGCGTATACGCGTGTCATCTGCGCATCTTCTGCGCATTTAAAATACGCCGTGTGCTTAGGCTCTAAGTGTTCGTGTAATTTGCGTGTACGTATTTTAACAACAGAGAAAAAAAAACACTCTACACATTTAAAACCATTTTAATCATCTTTAACTCTATTATTTTAAAATATAGTAAGTAATGTATCAATCGAACATCAGTAGGTATTATTATTTTCTAAACGACTTCAAAACTAATATGTAAACTTAATCGTAAAAAAGTATTATATAATATATATACAATATTATAAAATAAAATATGCTTTAACAAAATCGTTTCTAAATGAGTGTTGATTACAATTTTACTTGCATTTTGAAATTTTAAAACGAAACTATGTCCTGAAATTTTGAAAACAAATCAATGTTTTTACATTATCACTAATGTCACTTGACAAGAACGTGCTTTTTATAATATTTATGTTAAAAATATGTATATTAAAACTAAAAGAATTATAAAATCGAAAGGTAAATTTATTATAATATTATTTTTCTAGTACCTATATAAAATGTAATATTTATAAATATATTTCTTACTTTTGCCTCGATTAGGCACAATTATCTTGTAGAAGCGTAATATTTAACAAAAAGTTAATATTAGAATATCGAAATATAGATACATATTATAATAGCAACGGGTATTGAATATATTCATAGATTCTGTTATTACGTTCGTGGTTGTTACTATAGAACTTCAAATAGAGCTGAGAGAGGCTATTTTTGTATGGCCCTTATAATGGGGTGTCGTGTCGTATCAGCCCTCTTAAGACCCTATGTGCGGTGATAATGATTTTGGTTGGGACAGAATTCCGATCAATAAATTTATCGTAAGAAAAAAAGAAAAAAAAAACAAAAATAGTTACTAGAATCTGATAAATGTTTGTTAGGTTGACATTTTTTAAACGAATAGCTATTGAGGTACTTTAATGCAAAATATGCATTCCGAATATGTGATAACGTAATATTAAATGTAATATGTATGTATAATGCCGATTCGAAAGTAATTTTAACTTGCGTATTTTATTCAAGTTTAATATCGTATATTATATTTGAATATTGTTCATTATAATTTGTTACAAAATAAATTATTAGAGTTTTTTATAACCTTAACCTTTGTAATGTTTTGCTTAGGAGACACAAGAAACTTTATTTTTATATTAAATTGTTATGGTATAATATTATTGCTTACATAAATACTCGTAGATTAAAAGAAACCTTAAGCAGTAAATATAAGACTGAAAACTGTTATTTTTAAATTTAGATTTACCGTTAGATACATATTAATATTCAAAATAAATGTTGAGATAGTAACATTACAGAAATGAAGCTAGATATTCAGATCATAATAGTTCAAAATTATACGAATAGTTACGTTTTAATTGAATTAAATAATTACGAAGCTAATCTCAGCTAGAGTAGTCCGCGTTAACGAAGTGGAGAACGGTGCAGGTGTGCGAAATCGCCGCAGGACTTGGAACTAAGCATGGATCGCTCTAAGATACTGTTTACTGAATTTTTAGATAGTGTAATGAAACTTATTTATTATATAATTCTTTACTTTTTTTTTTAATTCGAAAAAATGTGTTATTATAATTTTTGTTTAAAATAAAACGGATTAAGATATTTTACTTTTCGTTCGTTATTGTATATATTTTCGACTACTTAGGTTGGTTTTAGTTTTTTTTCATATTAGTAATCTTAAAAATAATGTTATTTTATTAATTTATTTTACAAATTATGTTAAAAATTTAGTACAATCAGTTAAATCTATATGTAGTAACTAATTGACTTAATATTGTCTTTTACATAATGTTTTAAATTTAATTATTATTTATTATGTTTAAAGAAAATACATAATATATACATTTTTATATAGTTTTACTTAGTTTTTTGTTTAAATAATGGTTGAAGTTAACTGGTTACTATTAAGCATAACTTCTAATTAATTGATTGAAATGAAGAGATTATTATAATTTGCTCCCATTCAAATTATAATATATCCTCACAATTTTATTCAAATTTTGATGATTAGCATTTTCAATTTTTTTTGTCATGTTCATACATACAGCACACTGACGCTTTAGTGTGTCTTTAAGTTTTAAGTACTTCATACGGAGAACAAAAACTTGGAAGTGACGTTAAAAACTTTTGAAACTTACACTCAAGGCTTTGTTAGACTAAAATGTATATCTTCTTATTTGTGTTATTTTAACCGTAATATTGAATGGTCTTATATATATATATATATATATATATATATATATATATATATATATATATATATATTTAAAGTATTTTTTTCTGTATTTATTAGATATTGTATTATTATGTATGATGAGTATGATGATTAGTATTACATGTAATTGCTAACATTTATTATTAAAATATTGTGCTGTATAATCTGTGTAACAATAAGTTCTTCTTTTGTATCACCTATATTTCTCTATCTTGTCCTATATGACCTATTTCAAGTACTCATAACCCAAAAACAAACAACCACATGACAATAAAAATACTTACAAATATTTTGTAATTAGCATGGATGTAACTGTGCAACAGGCAGTTGATGTGACCACTGCGCGTTCAACTGTTTCCTTATTTATTATTAACATAATTATTTTTCGTGGTAGACTCAAAGAGCGTACATTTTAGTTAAGAGAATTATCATTTAAATGACGTTCCGACAGCAGACCTTAACTATTGATTTAGACATGTCACAAAATAGGCACTGCATAATTTTTTACTAAACCGTTGCGGAATCTTAGCTTACTACCAGTATTTAATATACAAACAGATATTAAATGTCTCTAATAACGCGGCTGACTGTCATCTCGTGACCACAACAGATGGTACAATGTCGAAACGTGAGGCGTGAATACGTGCTAATCAAAACGTAAATCACGTAATCACATCTAAATAATTATATCCTCATGATATATATCGTAAGATCTTAATATTCTACAATGTTTTTATTTACTTATGTAAGTCTAAATGAAAAAAAATTACATTATAGGATTACTCATGTGCCTGTCTATCTGTCTCTTACATCCATTCACCGCTAATGAAAGAAATGAATTTTTATATATGAGAGCCTTAAGAACCTAATACTTTTATATTTACTTGAAACCACTGTAAAGAAGCACAAGAGAATTATTTCTGATCTATCCTCGCAAATGTATCGCATGTGACAGACGTCATATAGATACGCAAATAGATGCATTGGAAAGTCGGACAAACTTAAAGCCGGCCCGTCTAAAAAAATGTTATTTTAAATACTTAATATTTCTAAATAACATAATAATAATCGAATATAAATTAAAAGTATGCATAAAAATATATGACATCACTAAAAATTATACATAGAATTGTTTAAAATTTTCAACTGTTTCCTTGCATCTAAAAATATTGCTTGTCTCTGACTTTTACTTTAAAAATACTAATTTTACGCATGTTATATTATAAGTACATAACAAATTGTTAGGATTAGATTATACAAGTAAATAAACGTCCCTGTTTATACTATGTATTTGTTTATACTGTTTTTTTAAGTATAGTTCAAATCAGTTTAACTTGAAGTAGAAACTATAGTTTAAAAACAGGACAAAATGAAATCAGAACGGGATGCAAGATCCATTACTTTTTTAACGCATCTCTTTAAAACATTTCAAATTCGGTATTTCAGTTTTAAAAATACGTTTTTGAACGTTGCATTTAGTTACTCGTGTTTTAACGAAGAACGTTGAATGATAGAAATTTTTTAATATTTTGAAATAAAAAATACAATAGAACTATTAAAAGCGGCTATTTTTCTTTTTTCTTAAGTCTTTTAGGTGGTTTGTGTTGTGTAGTAAAACATCGTTTTTAATTTCAATATCTTGCCAACTTTACTATAAATAATATTCATTTAATTTTTATTTTTAATTTGTTGCCTACTTAGATTTTTTTTTATTTGTTTATATAAGATTTTAAAACAAACTTCAAATAATACTCTAATTGTTAAAAATAGAATCATAAGAAATTGTTGTCTGATTTTAATTTATTTAGGGAACCCACATGAACACCACCGAACTCATGAACGTATGCGTTACGTTTACGTAATACCTGTAAGATTGCTTGGAAGTTGTTTACCGTCACCACTACAGAAAAAAAATCACGATCTTTAACTTTACAACATAATGATATACAATAGATATTTCAGATTTTCACTTTAAATTTGAAATATACTGGATATATTCTAAACTGTATGAACAAGAAAAAAATATACTATTTTTTTTTTGCTTAGATAATTGGATGAATGTAATAAATATCTCATTCGAGAATAGGAGCTCTATTTGCCACTCTACTTCGCAGCAGTTTAGCGGATAGTTCCGTATTAAAGTTGTCTCCAAAAAAACAGGTTTCTTCGTGTTTTTGTCTTGAACAATGAAATTTAATGTAAAAGACAAAGTTTATCAAAAATAAGCGCTTTCTGTGCTGATGCTCACCCGGTTTGAACCCGCGACTGTCAGTTGTGTGATATTCATATTTTTTCCGCCGCTATCACTGATCAGTTTGAAATGAGTAATATAAATATGTACGCTATATACAATAATAATTAATTAATAGAACAACGAGAGTTTTTGGCTCCCGTTTTCCGATAGAAAAACATAAACAAAATTAAACAAATATTTAGCTGCAAACTCGTACAACAAACAAGGCTTCCAAGTTATAACAAATATTTTATTTTTATTTCAAATACATGCATAATTCGTTCCAGCTAAAATTGATTTATATAAATTATTTAATAACTAATAAAACAGCACCACAAATAACTACGCAACATTTTTTTCTCTCATCTCAGGATTTACAAGTCTGATATCAAATATGATTTATAAATTGCACAGCTTATTTCTAAAGGAACCACAATAAAATCCACGTTTAGTTTCAGTAATTGTCAGATTCATATGCATCACAGCTTTTGATGTTTTATAGCCTATATAATTACCCACACAACAGTAGAAAATGAAAACAGTTTTAAAATATGTACTCCTTAATAGGAAAAAACGCTCTGAACATAAACAATATACAAAATTAATCTCAATATTTAGTAAACTGAACTGAATCAGCCTGTAAGCGTCCCACCGCTGGGCAAAGGCCTCTCAATACAAATAATTAATTCAATATATACATAGAAATATATACAAAACATTTACGCGATGAAAGATGCGATTTCGACTATTTCTGTGATCTTCACGCCATCAGAGATATGCAATAATTGAGGTCACGGGTACACGCGTGACTAGAATGATACGTGTAACATGCCATGTATTATTACATTTTATTGATAAAATACCTATCTATTAGACTATAAACGCGTGTGTATGTATACACAAGCGCATGTTCACGACTTAGATCGTGTAAATTTCGGTATAATGATAAATTTCATGAATGTATCTTCTTGTATAATATAAATTTGATATTTATAACTACTAATATAACTTATAGTATGAAGTTATATAGCTTATAATTGTAGTAGAAAATAAGGCTTTCTAATACTAAGAAAACTGTAAAAAGTCATAATTCCAATTTTTTTTTTTTTTTTTTTTTGATTAGGAACAAATAAGACAGTGTAATTACTGCAGTAGTGAATAGTGTAATTACTACAATAGTAACTGCGTGAGGACTTGCGAAGCGCATGAATGGTCTCTGTATGAGTCCTGACTACATATTATTATGACACTTTAATACTATGTTCCTTTGTACAATTTCAAGACAGGGTATTATTTAATATTTAAATACAATCATATAAATATAAAGTTATGACATATTATAGTTTAAAATAAAATATTATTTAACATAATTATTTTATTAGATATAGTCTCGATGTGGTCGTTTCGACTCGACTCGGTCACGTGGCAGGTTGGTTTTGTGTACTCTACTACTATACTCTTATAAATCGTGACGTTGGTCTGTTTGCGATGTTTTTCCAATAAAACACATTATTTGTTTCCTAAATTAACAAAGCTTCAAATTACAAAAGTACTTTTGTTAAATATTCGGTATCGCGCCACCACCGAATTTGAGGCTGATTTTTTTTAGACGTGCGTAATAACTTTAAAACATCATAACTAGTGTTGTTATTAAATCGCATGACCATTTTTGACTTAAAAAAAATAAAAAATTATCGTACTTATTTGGTATTGCGTCACCAGCCATAATGGGGCTGTTTTTTTTTTTTATTTTTTTTTTCCTGTGGGCACCACTGTAGTGTACACGTCAAAATAACTTCTCCCAATTATTTTATTTAATTTTTATTAAATTTTGTATATTTAAAATAACTAGCTTAGTTTAAATAATTAGTTATTTAATCTAAGTGCAAAATTTGTGATAAATATATATAACAGGAATATCCAAAAGATAAGTTGTGTTCGTCAGCTGTCATCGTACAGGTAACGAATTCGAGATTTAATTTGAATCTTTGTCATTGTAATTTCTTTCCTTGTTTTTGTCATAAATTGTTGAGAAGATAAATATATAAGTTATAATACATTGTCCACACCACCTGTACATACGTTAGAAATAGATTTATTTAACTAAATTCTCTAACATAAAAAAATAAAAATGATGACTCGTGGATCCAAGGCGCGCCAGGCGGAGGAACAACTCCAGCTGACGCTCCAGGAGCTAAAGACATACAGGGTACAGTGTGAGCAATTGTTAAAGGAAAGGGACGACAATGAGAAGGAGTTAGAGAAGATTTTCAAAAAAAATAAAGAATTAAAAAATGAAATGTCACAAATGTATACTGATTATACTAATGTAATGTCTGAAAATGAAAATCTTCTTAAAATAGTCAATGGGTTTGACCAGTGCAGAGATGAGTATGAAGATACCCTCAAATTCAACTGTGAACTGAAACATCAGCTGCATGAGGCTAATAAACAAATAAATCATCTTAAAAATATTAACCATAGTCTAACAGCCTCTCAAACCCAATGTCTATACAATGAATTGGTTGAGAATGCACCAAACTTAGTGTCCTCTGTCCCAGACATGAAAAATAATATTAGTGTAATAGATTTGACCACTGATGACTCAAACACTACCATCCCTATGCCAAGTAAAAATAAATTAAAAAAATACATTAAAATTAATAAACTCATCAAAAAATGTCACAAATTCTTAAAAACAAAAAATATATATAAAAAGTATAATAATATTTGTAGAGAGAGAACAGCAATAAAAACAAAAATGATATCGTACTGTCAAGAAATTAATCTATTAAAAAATGACTATGAGGCCGATGTTAGCTCACTGCAGTCTGAGATTGGAAATTTAAAGTATAGCCTAGAAATATTAACATCTAAATACAGTACTGCTCAGAAAGAAATTGCTGAACACATATCTGCCATGGATGACCTGGTGAAACTTGGCAACAATAACCTAGAGCGTTTTGACTCTTTAATTAAATATCAGAATTGTGAATGCCACCTTTCAGCTTCGGGTTCAACAGGGCAAATAGATACTGGCTTAACTAGTGAAACCCTTACTCGGCCTGCGGGGACTCACACCGACCTCAAACATTATAATGTACCTGTACAGTCTATATCTATTCCTGACGATAAAAAATATTTAAAAATTTACAGTGATGAGTTAGGAAAAGGTATGGGTGTATTATTAAATGATTTTTGTATGGGCCAGAGAGTAATCAAACATTGCATGCCCGGAGCCACTTATGATCAAATAGTAAATAGAATTCTGAGTGAGGCTCACTGTCCCAACACAACCATTATTTTATTAATTGGGAGAAGGGGTAATATAAATAAACATTTAATGGAAAATATTTTAAATAAATTAGAACAATTAAATATAAACAAAATTTTATTGTTTACACTACCTTATTTAGCTAAATTGCCACAGGAAAATAGGTTAAGATATGATATTAATAATTTAATGCACACATTAACAACTTGCAAATACTTAAATGTAAATATTAAAAAAAGGAAAAAAATTGATGTTATTGACATTAATAATTTATGTAAGAATAATTATTATATGTTGACATATAGTAGGTTGAGCCTACCATATTTTTTTAAACGACAGATAGCATCTGTGCTCTCTTATTATATACAAACTGACATAGCCAATAATCTGGTTACTTTGACATCTGCTCCTATTGAGCAAAATTATAATATGAAATTTTGTGACATGGAATCCGTTCTAAATAATAATAATTTAAATTAAAAATTAAGACAACAGAGGATACCTCTAGCAAATTAATAAGGCATGACATTAAATTAGATAAATGTCATAATAAGTTGATAAGGAATGCCCACAGTTGTAAAAATTTAAATACTGTAAACCTGGTGCACCAAAATATACAGGGCATGTTAGGTAAAGATCTTGAACTGGAGTTATTTATGAATGGTGAAAATATCAATATTTTATGTTTAACAGAACACTGGATTTCTATTTCCCAGTCCATATTTAACTTCAGCGGTCACAAGGTAGCTAGTATGTTCAACAGAGAAAAAGCTATACGTGGTGGCTCTTTAATAATTATAAGTAAACTTTTTAAATATAAAGAACGTAAAGACATTGTGAGCCTCTCTGTTGAGCAAACTATTGAACTAGCCTGCGTAGAGCTTGAGCACTTCATTGTTGTATGCGTATACAGACCTCCTAGTGGGTTATATGAGAACTTTGAGAAAGTATTAGAAGAAATTTTGTTAAAATTAAATAATTCTAATAAGGTTATTGTTGTATGTGGGGATTTTAATATTGATTTATTACATAATTCTAATATAAGTCTCAGATTTAAATCTATGCTTTTATCATATAACCTACATAACTTATTTACTGAACCCACTAGAATAACTGCTACCAGTGCTACATGTATTGACAACATATTTACAAACTGTAAACCGTATTTTAAAGCTATTATTAATAAGTTAAGCTCAGACCATTGTGGCCAGTTAGCTTCCTTTTCTTATTCTTTAAATACCAACAAAAATATTTTAAAAAAGACTTTTGTAGCTATAAGTACTACACGTATGGAGAGGTTTAGAGGTAGTATTGTGGCAAAACTTCCTTATTTATCATACACCAATTATCCCAACTACTTATATAACTGTTTATTTAAATTAGTAAAAACTGAATTTTCTACAATATTTACTTCTAAAACAGTCAATTCAGGGGGTCTCTTGACATTTGGTGAATGGGCAACTCCTGGCATACACAAGAGCAGGCAAAGGCTTTATGAATTGTACAGTACAAAAGCCTATAATCATAATGTATCGTTTTCTTGTTTTGTAAGTGCTTACTCAAAAATGTTTAGAAGAGTATGTTCCATGGCAAAATCCTTGTATATTAAAGACAAAATTAGAAATGCGCATAATAAAATCAAAATGACATGGAACATAATTGCTTGTGAAAGTGGAAGAGTCGCAGATCGCAGCTTCGATTTTAAGTTAAATATCAATGATAATTTTGTTACCTCAGACCGAGAAGTTGCATCTGAGTTTGAAAAATTTTTCACTGACATTCCACTTTCAACAACGCAATCACTTAATTCGTCTCCAGTGATTGCCGAATTTTTGCTAAAGGAAAACGTTAAAGAATGTAATGTAATATTTACATTTAAACCTGTAAACCCCAAAGATATAATAATATCCTTCAGAAGCCTGGACGACTTATCTAAGGCCTTTGATTGTGTGCATCACGAGACGTTGATCAGGAAACTGCATCATTATGGAATTAGAAATAAGGCACTCAACCTCCTGAATTCCTATTTGAGTAATAGAATACAGAGGGTTGATGTAAATGGTAAGAGATCTCCTGGGGCTCCTCTAGATATGGGGGTTCCACAAGGCTCTATTCTTGGCCCATTTCTCTTCCTTATTTACATAAATGATCTGCCATTTTTTGTACAGGACAAACATGAGATAGTATTGTTCGCTGATGATACTTCACTTATTTTTAAGGTGAAACGTAATTTACCTATGTATGACGATGTAAACGATGCTCTCTCAAAGGTTGTCTATTGGTTTGACTCGAATAATTTACTATTGAATAACAAAAAAACAAAATTAATAAAATTCACGACACCTAATGTTAAACTTGTTGATAATGGTGTAGAATTAGGAGAGGAAATGTTAAAACCGGTAAAGTCCACTAAATTCCTAGGTATAATTATAGATTCGAAATTGCAGTGGGATCTCCATATTGAAGGGTTAGCGAGTAGGCTCAGCTCTGCAGCGTTCGCGGTAAAAAAAATTAGACTTCTCACTGACGTAGATACAGCTCGCGTAGTATATTTTAGTTATTTTCATAGTATTATGTCCTATGGAATCTTACTATGGGGAAATGCAGCTACCGTTAATACAATTTTTGTCCTGCAGAAAAGAGCTATTCGTGCAATTTATAGTTTAGGCCCTAGAGTATCATTAAGAGATAAATTTAAAGAAATAAAAATATTGACTGTTGCTTCTCAATATGTGTACGAAAATGTTATGTATGTTCACAAAAATATACACGAATTTCCCAGGAATTGCGACATGCATAGCATTAATACTAGGAACAAACATAAACTTGTAATGCCTGTAACTCGCTTACGCCGAGTCAGTAATTCTTTTTATGGACAATGTATACGCTTATACAACAGGCTCCCAGAAAACGTTCAAAAAGCTTCTATTGCTAAATTTAAAAAAATTGTAAAAGAACGTTTGTGTACTAAAGGATACTATTCGATAAACGATTTTCTAGAAGATAGTACGCCTTGGGAATGATGTGATCGCCTCCAGGCTATTTCAACTTATAGAGAATTATTGTAAATTTCAATATACTCTGAAAAAAAAAAACATTACGTAAAAAAAAATATTAGTCCCGCTGAGTTTCTTTCGCCAGTTCTTCTCTTTCCGAACTGGTGGTAGACTCATGAGGTTCAGTAAATAATTGTAATAATTTTATGCTGAATAAAATATTTTGACTTTGACTTTGACTTTGACTTTTTTGGTGCTTTATGACTTCAAAACATCATAACTATTGTTTTTATGATGGCACATGACTTTTTTTGACTTGAAAAAAATATTTAAAAAATTTATCGTACAAAATTTTTTTTTGTTATAAGATTACCGAAAGATATGTTTTTAATGCTATGTTGTAAGGGTTTTTTTTTATTGATAGGTTGTTAGGTCTTTTTTTTAGCGGTAATTCTAGTTTTAACAAGGCGTTTAGGAAGAATTAATTCTTTTTAACTAGGGACGACGTGTTGTAACCATAGAGATATATTTTTACCTTAGGTGTAACTAATATATATATATATATATATATATATATATATATATATATATATATATATATATATATATATATATATATGCGTTTATGATTTTATTAAATCTTTACTTTTAGGTTTGTAAATAGGTTTTGGAATTGAAATAAATGTAATTGTGTTGACATAATATAGTTATGTATAGTTTACCAGTGGTATTAAATTATTCGTAATGTATACAATTACTTTTTAGCCATATTTATTGATATATTTATCTCCCATGACTAATTTGATTTAAAATAATTATGATATCAGAATAAATACCAATAAAAACTCTGTTTAAAAAAGTTTGACAATTTTCATTATTTTATATTTTTTTCAAATTCAAGTAATATCTTTGTGAAAAAATTCTTGTAAAACACATATTTTTTTCTGAAATTTTATACTTTTACTAAGCTATACTGAAACTATACACATAACCACGATAATTAGAAAAAAAATCCTTTTAAATTTAAAACAAGACATAAATGGAAGCAACATTTAAAAGCACTAAAAGCTCTGTCGTTCGTTACATTAAATTTCTTTCATAACGATTTAATGCATGCTTAAAACCGCACTCTTGGCTGCTAGTTCATATTCAAATTACAGAGTGAATTAAAAGTTCGCTCATTCACCTCCGAACTAATTTCTTTGCGGAGTTAGAGTTGCATTACAAAGTTAAAGTTGCGTGCTATCTGTAAACAGACTAATGTCTTTGCAAATTTGATTTGAATACATAATTGAGTTCAGTATCTTGCTTAACTTAATGTGAAATATAAAAATATTCATCGATTTATATGTATACCTACTTTTCATCATGCCCATCATCATCATATCGGCCATTGGATGTCCAATATTAAACGTAAGCCTCCCCCATCGACCTCCTGAGCGACCGGCTTAAAGCAGCCTCCATCTAACGGCTTCCAGTGGCTTTCTTCAAGTCGTCTGACCATCCGCGGACGGCCATCCGACGCTGGGTTTGTCGACACGTGGTCTCGACTCGAGAACCTTTCTGCTTACTTGGACTTCAGCTTGCAAATCCATTGGGCTATGTCGGCAAATTTCGTTCGTTTGCGGATATCATCATTTCTTATTCGATCACGCAGTGAGACACCAAGCATAGCCCTTTCCATTCATTGCACGCTGTACGGTTTTAAGCTTGTTTAAAAGGCACATAGTCAGAGACCACATCTTAGATCCGTATGTCATAAAAGGTAACACACATTGGTCGAAAACTTTCGACTTCAGATACTGAGATATGACGGGTGAAAAGACGTTTTTTAAGTTCCCAAACGCTGACCATCATATCTGGATTCGACGATTCATCTATTTCTCGAAGTTGAACCTACCAAGTTGGCCATTTTGTCCTAGGTAGATGTACTCGTCAACAACATCGAGCTAAGAATAAAGCAATTTGGATATGGACAGCGGAACCCCAGGGATCAGAGGCTGGCCTATTTTCTGAAAAAGGAGGGACTATTTATGATGAACTCTTTCTTCTTGAAAATGAGATTATGTGGCGTGCACTTTTTGATTTTCCAAACTATTTTGATAATATCTAGTAGCCGGCGGGAGGGATGCGCTGTGCCGCACTCCCAACTGCATGGGTACCACCATCTTGCTTGTTTCTCCCGTGAAACAGCTTTGCTGTGTTTCGGAGAGAAGGGCAAGACAGGCAGTGTAATTATGGCCACCGAGACTTAACAACTTTTGTCTCTGGATAGGCAACACATAAATTAGTTGCCTGGGCTAGTTCCAAGTAAACTGGTTTACGTTCATGGGCGACGTCAACCACTTACCATCAGTTGGAACGTCTGCCAGTTTGCCTATCCAACTAACATAAAATAATAATAATAATAAGGATGGAAATTTAAAAACGCTTTGTTTTTTCTAAAATAATGCTTTAAAGAACTTCTTCAAGTAACCTAATTTAATTAATATTTATCAGTGTTTGAGTTTGAAGTCGACATTTTAAATGAAATAAAACCAAAATAAATATTGGTTTATTTTCTGTTTTATTATCTATTTTATTTATATATACTTTTGCACACCAATACATATAGAGAGAATACATATAAATCACATCAATCACATTGCATCAGTTGGCCTTATCGCTAACACAGCGATCTCTTCCAAGCAACCTTTGGGCAGAGGACTAGCGTAGAAGGTTTGGGAAGGGGCGCAAAACTATATATATGAACAGATATTAAAATAAATATATTAAAAAAATGTAGTGATATTGATACATAAATACATACATACGCACATACATACATACAATATTCAAGATGATAAATACATTTCATATTTCTTATTATCTTCTGACCTGCAATTTCTTTCTTTTTTTTTATATTTAGGTTAATGTTTCGTTATATATCATGTGGTAAATATAAACTAAAACAACATTCAATCATTGTTTTCATTAAAGTGTCTTTTATTGAGATTGAAGAATCAATGAAACTTATTAGAAAAAAAATGCTATGTCAGATACTAAATTTGGCAATAAGGATTTTATACAACCATTTCTAATATGAGAATTAGATAAAATTTGTTGGATGTACTTTGGCACACAAAAAGTTTGATGCTAATCCGTATTTAAGCCCTCGACCCTCGTTAAGGGTCAATTATTTTATTCAATAAGTAGATCAGAATCTAGTTTATAACAAAAGTAGATAGTGTAAATAAGAAAATAGTTATGATTATATTTTTGTTTCTATTAAATGAGACGTAGAAGTAATATGTTCTTTTTATTTCTTTCTATTAAATGAGACGTAGAAGTAATAAAAGTTATTTTTATGCACTACACTAAACTATAAGAGCCTGTAATTATAACAGTCCGAGCAGATATTTTCTTCGATTAAATTGTTTTCTTCGCTATGATAGAGAAGAGTAGAGCTTTAAACCGTCATTCTACTTCACTGTAGTTAGACGGATATACAAATCTCAAAATTTCTTTAGAAATATTTATTTATTTTAATTCTTTATTGGAAATCTTTGAGACAAGATATAACTGTCTTTAATACAAAACTTATTAAGGATAAAATAGAGCAGAATGAGCTCCAAAGTGTTTTCATGGAATTCATCTGTTGGTCAAAGCTGGTTATCGGAGCTAAAAATAGAGGATAAGGGTACAGTATCGAATGAAATATCGCACATATTATTAAGACCTGGAACAAGAATTAACCCGTTGCTTAACTTGTTGACTGGACTATAAATAATATCGACGTATGGAAAATGGAAGACAAAATTAATATCTAAGAATATATGTAATGAATTGAAGGCTAAAATGTAATCAATAAGGCTTAAATTTACTGTCCAAAACAGATTATGCAACATTCAGTAGGCTCCAATTCAGCGAAACAATCATAAATATAATAATAATTAAATATAACTGTTCTCTTATCATTCTAATGAATACCGTTTCTGCAGGTCCTCTGGTGCAAGGTTATAACACTCGGTCTATAGAAGACACAAGCCCACCAGTAGATGATTGATGGCGAAGGTAATTCACAAATTAGGTTAACATGAAAAGCAAAATACTCTTACGTAGACAAATTTTCAGTTTAAGGTTGCTTTTTTACACAACTATTATTCTATTATTTCATCAAATCGTTGTAAAACAAATTATTCAGCTTTTACCTAGACGAAAAACAAATACAGGTAAAAATTAATTGTGTTCCAAAAGCTGTCTAATATAAAATGAAATTTAAAAAGGATAAATAATGAGGCAGTGAAACAATTCTATTCTCAACAATGAAAACAAAATAATTTGAATAACGTTCTTTTTATTTTAATGTACAGTGTCTTTCACCTATAATCATTTGATAAGTTCCATGAAATAAAATGAATTTTTGAGTATCCTTTTTTTTATTTGAGTACCTTAAAAGTTTAATTGCTAGTGTATTACTTAATTATACCTTTCTATTACATATGTGTTAAATTAGCTTTACTTATTGTTATAATTCCTTTGGGAGTTTTGAAAACACACTAAAACTCAAATAAACATGAACAATTTAAATGCAGCGACCAGAAGCTAAAAGTGTCTGGAAGTAGCATAATAATTTTATTTTCACAAAATTTAGAATTAGTTTAAAAAAATTATCATTTTTCTTTTAACATTTATTAATTTTTGTATTACTACCAAATCATAGTTTTCAGTAATATTCATACATACATTCTATTACCTAGTGTTTTAATTTTGAACTCGGGTAAAATTTTGAGTTTGCAAGATTTTATACTACGAGAGATTTAGTTAGTTTTATTTCACAATTTAGTTAAGTTTTTTGTGGATTGGGCCAATCTCTGCAAATTAGCTCAAATGTTTCGAACGATTACATTGTTTCAGATAAATAACTATAGCAATGTACTTTATCCATGGTCCTTGCGAACGAAGCTTTACAATGCAGGTGTGTCCAATTGCCAAAGGAACTAGCGGTAAACGTGAGGTGAAAACCGATCTATATCTAGAGATATCGCACGGTTTCACTCACACCGAGCATAGACTATTTTCAGATTAGACAACTTCTTTTTTTTTTCACTCTTCTTACTAAATAAAATATGCTAATCTCCTTAGTAAATAGGTGTTAATCCAAAAACAAAAATTATAAAATTGTTCTACAAAACTTACTACTACTACGTATTATATTCATATTGATAGGTGATATTATAAAAATGAAAATTATATTTATTAGCACGTAATAATTTATAATCTAAAAGGTCGATTTGTTAAATTATTTATGCATTAAAAGATATGATATATATTTCCCCGTGTAGGGACGGGCAGTAGAATACGATTTCCTACGGCCCGACAAGAAGGCCTGTCGTAAGAGCCGACAAAATTCTTGCGGTGGTAGGCTTCGGCCGTGGCTTGATTACCACCCTCTGGGTAGAGTCGCGCCGCCAAACGGCAACTGCCGTGTTCCGGGGCGGGTCCCAGAGCAGCCATTTGGGGGATGTGTCTGGGTAGTTGTGGCACTCTATGTGACCGATTCTGTCTGCTTATCACTGCCGCATCGGGTGCCTGGCTTCGGAGGGTAGCGGGATCCGAGGCACGGTGCCGCCGCTGGCCGACCGTAGGAAGTTGGGGGCCCAAGTAGCAGGGTAGCCACCTGTGAAAGGCTGCCCCGCCACCTGACGAAAAATCCCAGAATGATCTACCTTGCCGGATGGCGACCGGAAGGGAGGACCAGGTAGCCATTCTGGGGGGGCTCGGGCGTCCCCGCGGTCTCCGCGTCAGTCTCCCTCCGTGCGGTGGTGTTGAGTTTGACACCTGGTAGGTAGGGTGCCGCCTCGCCCAGTTCGCGTTCCCCAGCACCTATTCACTCCCCATGAAAGCACTAAAGAAAAAAAGAAGGTATACACAGCGGCTGCACGTCCTCCCATTAAAAGTGCACCTCTCTAACATCCGAGGTCTGCACTCTTATCTCGAATCTGTCCACCACCACCTAGAAACAGAAAAACCGCAGCTGCTGTTCCTCACTGAGACGCAGATCAGATGTCCGGCTGACACGGCGTACCTCAGCTACCCCGGGTATTCTCTGGAGCACAGGTTCATACCTCGTGCCGGAGTCTGTGTGTACGTCCGTGATGATATTTGCATCAAGCGTCTTAAGCACCTTGAGACATCCAGTTACTCCATACTATGGGTTCTGGTGGACACAGGACAGGAGAAAATCCTGTATGTCTGTGTCTACCGTTCGCACAGTGGAGACGTGGAAACAACTCAGTTATGTGACCATCTTACCCTAACAGCGGATGAGGCTCGAGAGCGTTACCCTTCGGCACAGTTAGTCATTCTAGGGGACTTCAATGCCCACCACCGGGAGTGGCTGTACCCATACCAGGTGACCGACCATGCTGGGAGATAAGTGCGTAAACTAGCCTTGACGCTAGACCTCACCCAGCTTGTAAACTGTGCTACCAGGGTACCAGACGTAGACTCTCATACTGCCAACTGCTTAGACCTATTCCTAACAACCGATCCAGACAGTCACTCAATAACAGTTTCTGCACCACTGGGTACTTCTGACCACTGTCTGGTAAAATCGATATCCGTTTGTTCCCCACCCGAAGAAGCCCCATGTGGCTTAAGACGAGTGTTGCGATACAAGGCAGCAGATTGGGATGAGATGCGTCACTTTTTCTCGTCCTATTCTTGGCGAGAAATATGCTTTTCTTCTGATGATCCGTCGAGCTGCGCTGAAGCCATTACCGCGGTTATACACCAGGGTATGGAATATTTTATACCATACTCTGACGTAGCGTCGAATGGAAAAGCTCGCCCATGGTTTGATGCGGACTGCTATCGTGCAGAAGCCAAAAAACGGACGGCATACACTGCATGGGCTGAAGCTCGAGCGCGCCAGTCTCCGAATTCTCGGAATTTGAAGAAAGCTTTTAACCAAGCCGCCAAGTCATGTAAAAGGACGTTACGCAGGGCTAGATTCAACCATATCAGCCACACTGGGGCCAAACTAGCTTCTTATCCTTCTGGGAGCAAAGCGTTTTGGTCCCTGGCTAAAGCCGCTGAAACTAACTTTTGTCGGCCGTCACTTCCACCATTGCTGAGGACTGATGGATCACTGGCCCATTCTGCAAAAGAGAAAGCGGATTTGTTTGCATCTCTTTTTGCTGAGAACTCGCGTCTGGATGTTGGAGAAAAAGCTCCACCAATCTCAACTCGTGCTGACTGCTTTATGGCTGAAGTACGCATACGTCAAAAAGAGATCCTTAAAATCCTGCAAACTCTAGACGTGAACAAGGCCAGCGGACCTGATGGTATACCAGCGATAGTCCTGCGTACATGTGCCCCTGAGTTGTCTCCACCTCTTACACGCCTGTACCGCCTGTCACTTAAGACTGGCAAAGTGCCGAAGTCTTGGAAGCTTGCCAACGTGCAGCCTGTGCCCAAAAAAAGTAGTCGTGCAGACCCTGTCAATTACCGCCCCATCTCGGTCACGTCCATACTCTGTAAGACTATGGAACGTGCACTGAATAACAAACGCCTGGCCCACTTGGAAGGTAACGATCTCCTCAGCGACCGGCAATACGGTTTTCGCCAGGACCGTTCGACTGGGGACCTTCTAGTGTATGCCACACATATATGGAGTGAGGCCATTGACAAACACGGTGAAGCACTTGCCGTGTCTCTCGATATCTCGAAGGCCTTTGACAGAGTTTGGCACGCAAGCCTCATAAGCAAGCTTCCTTCATATGGTATTCCACCTGGCCTTTGCGCTTGGATTTCTGACTTCCTGAACGAACGTTCAATTCGAGTTGTCCTTGACGGGTACTCGTCGGACCAAAAGGCTATCGACGCCGGTGTTCCTCAGGGATCAGTCTTGTCCGCTACCCTCTTCCTGCTGCATATTAATGATCTGCTCGTCCCCGGTACCTTTGGGTATGCTGACGACAGCACAGTGACGGACAGATACTTTTCGAGTGCAAGGGCTAGTAAGGATGTTATCCAGTCTTGTCGAGAGGATATGGTCAGCCGCTTGAACGTCGCCCTCCAGGCAGTCTCCGAATGGGGCGATGCCAATTTGGTCACGTTCAACGCTACAAAAACACAGGCGTGTGTGTTCTCCTCTAAACGGAGCCCTTTACACCTAGCTCCGACTTTCCGAAATGTTTCTGTAGAAATTACCGACTCCCTTCAGCTCCTCGGTGTAGAGCTATCGTCCAATTTGAACTTTGGACAGCACATCGAGTCCAAAGCAAAAACTGCAGCAAAAAAACTAGGTATTCTCTCTAAGGTCAGGCGATACTTCACTCCAGAACAGCTGCTTCAACTATATCAAGCACAAGTTCGATCTTGTATGGAGTATTGCTGCCACCTTTGGGATGGATCCGCCAAATACCAACTGGCAACTTTGGACTCGGTGGAAAAACGAGCTAAGAGACTCATAGGTGACCCTACTCTGACAGACACCAAGTTGCAGAGTCTCGATCATCGGCGTAGGGAAGCTCGTCTGTCGGTGTTCTACAGAATATATTTTGGTGAGTGTGCGAAGGAACTGCACGATCTAATTCCCCCAACAACCTTCCGCCATCGGGACACTAGGCGCGGTCGATCGTTCCATCCTTATGTCATTGATATGCCACCTACGCGCACAAAACGCTTCGGCACTACTTTCTTGATGCGCACGGCTAAGGAATGGAACTCGTTGCCCGCGTCTGTGTTTCCCGAACGATACAACCTGGGTGCCTTCAAGGCCAGAGTGAATAGACTGTTATTAGACAGGCATGCTCCACCTTCGGCCGCATCGTCACTTAACATCAGGTGAGATAGCGGTCAAATGCCAGTCTATTTGTCATAAAAAAAAAAAAAAAAAAATATGAAACAATTCCTAGAAGCGGTATTTTGTTAACCAATCTGACACGGATCATGATTCTGGATGACAAAAAATTAATGACGAAAAACCAAGAGATAAATATAACTCGATAGTATCGACAGAATAATAAATTTTGTGTCATTGTAAAACTTTGGTTCGTATGATAATAACAGCAGTACTTGTACTGTACAATTTCATATAAGAATATATAGATAAGCGCTGACCTCTGTATATAGATGACTTTATTAAAACGAATTCTTCTTACAACTTCGTTCGCTTAGACTTAAGACTTTTTTCCATAACTTGGAGCTCGCTTTAAATTAAACCAGGGTTTAATATTAAAATTAAGTTTTGTTAAATTATATTCAGTATTAATAAACCTAACTTTTATATGAAATTATCTTTGAAAACTGCGATATTAAATTACCACTTCGTACTCGTATCATAGTCAAATTAATAATAATTAAATTAGGCTTAATCTGTGTCAGATACCGTAAGAGTAAGAGTAACTTAACTATGTCATAGGTTCTTTCAAAATGCAATTTACTTTGAAGACGATTATTTTTAGAAAAATATAGACGATCAAAAAACGACGAATATACAACAAGGAGATGAGTAAAGCAATACATAATTATATATGTAATTAAGACTATAAATTACTTGTAAAACGCGACATGAAAATAAAGTAAATATAATTGATTTTAGAATAATTATTAACTATAGCTACTTACAAAATCTAAATACTTTGCTAAGCTTGTCTAATAAGTCATAAGCAAGTCATAAGTAATGTCTTTAAAGTTTAATAAAATTACAAATTAAAATGAATTAATAAAGATTTTGTAGCATTTTAACTTTTCAAAATACCAGACTACTTTTATCTCGAAATTATTACTGTCCCGTTGGCGCAGTTGGTAGTGAACCTGCTTTCTGATCCGTGATTGTGAGTTCGATTAACGAAAAAAATAACAGTCGGCCATTACCTACCGTAGGAATAGTCGACCATGTGTGTATATAAAAACTATTACGATGTATGTACATAATTAAGGATTAAAAGCTTTTTAAATAAAGCATCTAAATTGTTTTTATATTATCTTTTTAAATCAATTGCGGCGTTTTAGCATTCTTAGGTACTGCTTAGGGCTATAATTTAATATTCGCAATCCTGAAAATCTCAAAAAAACCTATAGGAACATACGCTTCCTGTTAAAAAAAAACGCTCAGTTTTAGAAGCAAAATTACATGCCGTCTTTAATAGAGTAAAGAGATCTGCTACGTTAGATTTGCATTTTATTAATCTCCCAATTGCTTGAGCCTTATAAAAACAATATGAAAAAATCTACGGCCGATGGAGATTAGATCTTGGCGAAAGAAAATTAGATTGATAAAATTTTGTAATTTTGTCGTATAATCTTCAAGTGTTCGATTTTCGAACGTTTCATAAACAATCTTATAAATTGAAATTTACTTTTTTAAATTATTTGACTAGCCCTTGGCTCAGTTGGCAGTGGTCCCGATTTCTACTCCAGGGTTATGGGTTCAATTCCCGCCCCGAATCTGGGTGTATTATGTATTATTTATATGTATATTTATTAAAAAAATGTATATCAGTCAACTGTTACCTAAAACACAGGCATTAAGTTACCTACATTAGGAACAGACGACCATGTGTGTATGTTAAGCATATTTATATATTTATTTACAATAGTTTTAGATTTCGCCGCATAAATTTGAGATAGTAAGTGGGGTCTGGGGTGGGGGATGGGATATGTGCGGAATATCTTTTGATTCGCGTTAAAACCTTTTTATAATAAAAATTTCTGACAAATTGTTTTCGCCGACCTAAAATTTTCCTTTCGTTTTATTTGTCACTTGTAATATTATATTCTTCTCTATGAGCTGTAGAGATGTAATTTATATACACATATAGCCTTCATAAAAGTAAAGGTTTCAAAATCAGATTGATAAATTCCGAAAATAGCACGATAAACAGATATACAAACTCTTTTGTTTTATTATATGAACATAGATAGAGTGAAATATTGTTTTTAAAGAAAACATATAGATCAAAAACACAACATATTTTTTACTTTAATGGATCAATATTCATAGAGTCAAATGAAAATACTTGACATTCTTGCTGAATGTCCATTATAGAATCCACGTTCAAATACACACGTAAAAATGGTGTAACTAAGTACCTACTAATGAAACGAAGAATATTTGCTAAAAGTATTTTCCTTAACAGAGCGTTTCGTTTTTCAATCGGACGCTTTATATTAACTAGACAATGGTCGTCGGTTATAGTTACACAGATATTTATGATGTTCAAAAAGTTGACGACCTTTTTGGTGTACGTAACGCAAATTCTATTAATGCTGACGTCACGGTCACGTTCGTTCAATTTCCGCTTCGTTTCTGGTCTTTGTGTTTGTCTAATATATTTCCAACGTCTCTTGAAGAGCACTGTTATCGTAAAAACTTGATAACGATCGTTACTCTTGATAGGAAAATTAAATATAAATATTATATAAATATAAATATGTTTAACATACACACACGGTCATCTGTTCCTAAAGTAGTCACAGAATGCCTGTGTTTTTGGTAACAGTTGACTGATATACATTTTTTTAAAATAAATATACATATATATATATATATATATATATATATATATATATATATATATATATATATATATATATATATATATTACATATAAATAAATAAATAGATATTACACCCAGACTCGGGGCGGGAATCTAACCCACAACCCTGGAACAGAAAACAAGGCCACTGTCAACTGCGCCACAGGCCAATCAAATTTGTCAGTCAATCTGTAGTGGAAAAACACATAAAGCTCTTCTATACAGAATAAAAGCCTTTTACCCAACTGTGGGACACTAACAGGCTGATTCGGTTTAGTAATTTTGATTTGTAGTGCGATTTTTAATCCTATATTATTTTATAAATCAAAATCAGTTCACTATATCGGAGTTAATCTATTACAATTATTACAAAATATTAGCCGTTAATCTGGTGAAAAACAAAAAGTACAACAATGTTTTTGTTTAACTTTGTTCTCTCGTTAAATTTAAAAAATAAATGCTTTTAATCTTACAATGTTGTAAATTTTTAGTACATTTCATGTAATTTCACTCCTTTAGTTTTTATTTCAGTACCTGGATGACCGAGCTTTGCTCGGTTAAATTATATTTAGATACGTTATATACTGATGAAACATAAATAATATTTTCGATCTTACCGACATAACAATAAAATAATAAGAACTGGTTATTTAAATAAAAAATAAAAAGAGCTCTCAATAATAGTTTTTCTCACAAAAGAAAAAACTTGAAAAAAAAAAAGGAAAAATATACTGGTCTGTAGGCACCTGGATTCGAACCCGAGTTTTCTGATATCGAATCCGCCCGATTCCCATCCGAGCTATTATAAGCTTGTCAATGACAGCGAAATTTACCTTCGTATTCTAATGATATTTTTAATTGCGTAAAAAAAGGGATAAAACGACATTTTCTAAAAATAAATCCTAGCTAGATCGATTTATCGCCCCCGAAACCTCCTGTATACTAAATTTCATGAAAATCGTTGGAGCCGTTTCCGAGATTCAGATTATATATATATATACAAGAATTGCTCGTTTAAAGATATAAGATTTAAAATTTTGTCGACTTCAAACTCAAACACTGATAAATATTAATTAAATTAGGTTACTTGAAGAAGTTATTCTTTAAAGCGTTATTTAAAAAAAAGCGTTTTTAAATTTCCATCCTTATTATTTTTTTATTTTTTTATGTTAGTTGGATAGGCAAACTGGCAGACGTTCCACCTGATTGTAAGTGGTTGACGTCGCCCATGAACGTAAACCAGTTTACTTGGAACTAGCCCAGGCAACTCATTTATGTGTTGCCTATCCAGAGACGTAAGGTGTTAAACTCTCGGTGCCAGTAATTACACTGCCTGTCTTGCCCTTCTCTCCGAAACACAGCAAAGCTGTTTTACAGGAGAAATAAGCAAGATGGTGGTACCCATGCAGCCGAGAGCGTGGCACAGCGCATCCCTCCCACCACACAGTGTGATATTTCAACGACTTAGCGGGACTTAATTCAAAAAATGAAGTTTGAGATGAAATGATGAAATGTTGATGAAAAATTTTCCTAACAGATCTCTTCTTCTTCGGATACATTGTTTACTTTGTAATCATTCAAAATAAAAATTAAAACAGCTTCAAACCTTTGTTCTTTAGCTGTACTGCACCAGATATCAAAAATTTGAACGTGAAGCACGCCGCATCCGGCCATGTTTAAAGCCCACTATATCCTCTATCCACAGCTATCCGCAGACAAATATGATATGATTCGAAAGGGGAGAAAACACTCTTTAAGAATATCACAAAGTGTAGACGAGATCTTACGGGATTTGAAAGTAATGGTCTAATTAATATAGTAAAAAAAAATCTATTTGTAGCATGAAATCCCAAAATATTGTTTCAAGCCTTAAGGCACGAAAATATTTTTTCAATCCAATAAGCAACGCTGAAAACTGACCTCGAAAATCCAAAGAATCGAACCACACAGAGTTATAAACAGCACTGTGGCTTAAGGAAAGTTGTCTTACTGCGACAAATAATAATCTTATCGTTTTATGTATAGTCAAAACATAACAAAACTATGTTTATTTGTCTTAGAATAAGCGGTACAGCAACTGAACAAATGCCGATTATCAATTATTGTTTGGTTGTATTTGACATAATGCGAATAGACATTGAAAATATCAAACTTCGTTTTTTGAATTAAGTCCCGCTAATTCATTGAAATATCACACTGTGCACCGGTTCTACCTTATAAAAATTTGTTTAAAAATTATTTTGGTGTGTATAAAAATCATAATATTTTATTTACTTTTTTTAAAATAAATATTAGTACCTTGTCGATGTTTGTTTTTTTTTTTTTTTTTGTTTCCATAATAATAAAATAATGAAAATCATAAATATAAAATAATGAAATAAGAAATAGTTGAAAACTTTTTACACCTATAAGTAATCAGGTCTAGGAGACCCCACGTCACTATACACGTATAGTGGAAGTAACTTATTGACGTACTTACCATAGGGATTAACTATCTATACTTCCCTTGCGGATATAGCCGCATTGCGTTTCGATTTTAGCCTATAAAATTAAGAACTAACCTATAAATAGTTTATTAAGAGAAAAACTATTTTCCAAATCGGCCTCATAGTTCATATAATCGACCTGATAATTAGATAGTTGGCGGCCTAATCATGAAGTTAAAAAATCAAAGGAATAAATTCCTTAGCTTTGTTACTTAAGTACCTTATGATTAACAGGGATCGACATAATTATTTTCTGTTTACATAGTATAGGTATGTAAACAGAGAAGCAACGTGGATTATTAAGTCTCGAACCATCTCATAAAATTAAGAGAGCTTTGTCCAGCATTGGGACGTTGACCGGCTGTTATAAGATATACTTTAGATATATTATTATGAATTTCCTCTATCCCTAATATAACAATAATCCCTGCCTAGAGAGATGGTGTCGGGTGACCTGTTTAGTTGCTTACTTTTTTCCCATTAAAAAGATCCTAAGGTGTTCTTAGCCTAACGAAGCATACGTCGCTTTAGGAGCGATAGGGCACGATGCTTCCACGACACGTTTTAAATTTTCTTTGTTTATTTTACGTATTGTTCAATAATACAAAATTTCAACGATAAATTGTTGTTTTTTTTTTGTTGTTGTTGTTTTAGTTTTATATATAAAGAAGGATAAAAAGAAACATAGAAAGTATTGTGAAATACGTATACAATCTCTTTAAATTTTTGATTACTTATTCTGAGATACCGATATTCCGGTACTGTTGCAAACGCCATGGTCACTGGTACACTGGCACACAAAATGATCGTGTCGATAATTCTGAAATAGAAAATTGTCATTGTAAAAAAAATTCGATTAGCCGCGTCCAGAACAACCGAGCACGGCTCGCGAGCCACGCTCAGACTTCTGGCTCGCGAGCCGTGGCACCCGAGGCAAATTTGAAAGGTTGCAAACGGGGCTCGCGAGCCAAGGTGAGCCATTTTGAGCATTTAGTTTCTCTCCGGCATACGATGATAAATCACGTGTTTTCAGCTGCTAAATTATGTGGGTCTTTTGAAACCCACAACATTTTGAAACTTCCGTAAAGTTGTATTAAGCGAATAGAGTCTTATTAATCCATTTTTAATTAATTGGCTCGCGAGCGTCGTTATACCCGTCCACACTGCCCGAGCAGTTCAGACTGAGGCGCCTTTGAGCATCGCCAAAAACCGACAAATTATGGCTCGCGGTCGAGCGCCGCTCGGCCGAGGCAACGTGTGCCCGAGGCAGCCCGAGGCAGCCCGAGGCAGCCCGAGTCGCGTCCACACCGGCCGAGGCATTGCCAATGCCAGCCGTGCTCGGTCGGTCTGGACGCGACTATTGTCTTTTATTTTAGATTTATTTCTACGGTAAGGTTTATGTTTTGTGCTTATGATTGTCTCCGAAAAAGATTTTGACTTAATCAGTTCTTTATTGATTTTTTTTTTGTGTGTAAGTAATACAAATACGAATATTCTTTATTGCACACCAAAATAAACAAAAAAAAATTATAATTGAACAATAACAAAAATAAACATACATATATTTATTTATTTTAAAGTGTATAATATATAACGTAAACTATAACGATTTCGCCAATCGGTTCCATGCTTTTTTTTTACTCCAAAACAAATCGTATACTGACAATTCTAAAAACAAAAAAAAAAAAAAATTTACTCGTATGTAAAATAAAATTATAACATCGCAAGCGGATCTAATGATTTCGACATAAATCTAGGGTTAGAATTTTTTGGGTCTAGAAAATGATGTGGCAGGTATTTTTTATTGGGAGGTCAGCGTGGATCGAATATACTTGTTCATTAAAAATGCTGTACCACTTTCCAAATAGTTTATTATTTGAACTGAGTGAAAACATCCAGTGATCGTTGTATTAAAATATGATTAAAGCATATAGACATAGTACTCTGTGGATTAAAGTTAATTAAAGTTAATAATGTGTCGATATACCGGAAGGACTAAAGATGGCTAGAAGGTGACAGATAGTAGACAATTTAACATAGAGTAAAAAGAACATTCCTAATATGCAGATTACAATAGGAACATACGTTCCATTACTATTTAACATTTTTATCTTTGGAATAATTCATTAAGATAGGTATTATAATATGTAAAGTCAGTCTTTAATTTATGACGCCAGATAACGAATTCCGCCTAGAATTGGAAATTAAACCTTTACCTTATTTTAATGATAATCATTATTTTAGATGTATCTGCGATAATGTTGTTCGTTATCTTCCCTCTAGAGTACGACCTTAATTCTACTGAGTCGAAGTTTAATTAGCTAAGTTCTATTAGTCTATTGCTCTGTACAACATTTGAGAAACTAACACACAACATATTATGATAATTATTAAATGACAAACATTAATACTTAGGCTGTTTTTACTGTACAAAGACACGGTAATATTTTTATGGTGGTAGTGGCTTTGAATTTAATCTTCGAAATCTTGTCTAATGTATCAAATTCTATACACTGAAGATATTTTGAAAATTTTGTCTATTTGTCCACTGCCAATTCAGTTAGCAAACCGCTAGGCCATGTCAGCAACATTCATTTGTCTGCGGATCTCATCATTTCTGTTTAGATCTCGCAGACTAATACCGAGCATAGCCCTCTCAATTGCTCACTGTGCGACTTGGAGCTTATTTAAAAGCTTCATATTTAGAAACTAGGATTCAGATCCGCTTGTCATCACTGGTAACACACATTGATCGAAGACTTTCGACTGCCTGCACTGAGGTATGATAAATGAAAAGACGTTTTTTTTTTCTTCCCGAACGCTGCCTATCCTAACTGGATTCGACGATTGACTTCTCTCATGATCTACCAAGTTAGACCTATTTTCCTAGGTAAAATTAATCTTCAATAACTTTGAGAGTAAAATTTCCAACTGATATCGGGGTGGGCACGACATGGACATTCGACACTATTTCACACAACAACAACACAAGGTTCATCCGTTGGGTAACCCCATCGAGGTCACTGAGCATAATGCTGAGGTCTTCCAGGGGTTTTCCCATGAGCACGATATTGTCGACAAATCGAAGGTGAGTGATGTACCTACACGCCATTTATATTGATTCCGAATTTATTTTCATTACAGAAACTCGAAAGCGTCTTTCAACACTGCGGTGAACATTTTCGGACAGATGACATCTCCCTGTCTCACACCTCGCTGCATTGGAATCGGTCTCGTTCTATACTTCTATACTCGAAATGGTATACTAGCATTATTGTATCAACACTGCAACACTTCGATATACCGGTAGTCAATGTGAAACCGCTGGAGAGACTGCAGCACCATACAAGATTTGATTGAATCGAAGGCTTTCTCATAGTTCACAAGCCATAAAATAATTAATAAATAGATTCTTAATTCTATTTTTTCTTAAGTATACACGCATATAAAAACAATATAAATTGAAGTTTCATATTGTTTTGTATTATCTTGGGTGTAAAAGATTTTCCTGTAATTACTTAATAGTATTCATAGTAAGAAAAATATACGCAAGATTTTAAATCCGATAAAGTGACTCATTTTCAGCTTCAAAATATATTTAAATATAATATAACAAAAACACATAAAATAGCTTCTTGTTTCTTTTTAAATGTATTTATGTATGTACGAGTAGCTATTACAATCATGGTGCGTACATACGAACGTACGTACGTACGTAAAAAAAAATTGATGCTCAATTTATTTAAAATAATTTATTATGAACTAATTAAGACTATTCACATTTACATGTGAGTTTTATATAAGATGACGATAATAAGGTCACTTTTATGGTGTGCTTGTTTCATACATGACTGTATCGGTTTGCAAGAAATCCACTTCTTATTACATTGCGCTGCATTGGCTTGTCAAACATGTGATACGTTAATTTAAAAGCAAACAAGTAATGTACGGTAAGTGACCGAACATTTGCGCCAACTCGGCACTTTATATTATAATTAAATTTTATTAATTATTATTTGTATGTTAAGCAATAAGTTCAGTTCACATATAACCTCGAGGGCATGTGGACTCATTAGCAATCTTTATCATTTTTTATTATCATTTATTTTATTAATAAACATTTTTGTCTATCATTTCGTATATCATTTAAAGTTGTGTGAAACACCGTACATGTAATCTATAATATAAAATAAGTCGGGTTTTCCTTCCTGACGCTATAATTCCAGAACGCACGAACCGATTTCCACGATTTTACATTCGTTGGAAAGATCTCGGGCTCCGTGAAGTTTATAGCAAACAAAATTCAGGAAAAATTTCAAAAGAAAAACAGAAAAACAGGGAAAATCATTTTTCACATACAGCGCCATCTCTGATAAATAGCATGTACTACTTCATCTTTTAATCCCCAAACGAAATGTTACAAAAAACGAAGCCATCTGGTGGCGAAACGTAGTTCGGGTTTGCTAGTTAATATAATAATTTTATTTTTAAGTAAATTACAATTAAAACAAAAATAAAATCTATTTATAAGATAATTATTTTTTAAGGTTTCAAAAACATAACCCACTAAGTGTCACCATAATCTACTATGATATCTAGATATTCAGTTTCTTTAAAAGTATTTTCCTCTGTAACCCGGAGTGACAGGGCTTTGTCCGGTACAAGCCAGAGCTATATAATTTGTACAGGAAAATATTTCTTTGTTTTCTACTTGTATTTATTTCGGCTACGTGTTTCAGATGAGATGGATTTTAAAAGAATTATTTCGGACGATGGATAGTCTCTGTAGTTTGATATTTTTAGCTTCGTTTTACTGTTGATTTTGCGTCGTTATTATAGACTATTGCTACTTGTGGATATTAAATAATATGAACAGATTACAAAAGCCTCATTTTCTATTTAAAAAAAAATATTTCTGCACATTTTTCAGAAACACGTAATTATTTTTGGGATATTCTCCTTAACCGTCGAATACAAAATGAGCTCACATATTATTTTATAATAAAATTTAGCACTAGATAATTCAGCGGTAGTAAAATTTAATATTCATTGTAAGTAACAAAATAAACCCATGATGGACAGACAAAAGCCCACGGCCATTAAATTATAATTTTTTAACTTAAGGTATTGTTCGAAACAATATATTTATCGTACTGTGTTAAAAGCAACTACTTAAATCCTATATTTATAGTCAAGTTTTTCGCTTATCACTGCGTACGTTTTATGTGTAACTCGATGAAACTGAATACAGCGGCGATGTAGAACTAGCCTATAAAACAGCATTTTATGAGTGTTCAAGTACCATAAAATGTAGGGTTTCGTACCGAGATCAAATACCACCGGTATTTCACCACAGGTACGGATTATAAATTGTATATTTTTATAAGTACGTGGTAAATTAAATGTACTGTTCTTAAATAAAATATTTATATAATTGACTCTTTAGATTATGAGCAGATTATTTTTATATTATACAAAATTTGTATAAAAATCAATAACAAAAAGTAAATTTTTAATGTACAAATTGGAATAAAACTTTGTTTTTATTATTATATTGACTTGACTGACCCGTTGGCGCAGTTTGCAGTGACCCTGTTTTCTGCTCCGCAGGGTTTTGTGTTCAATTCTATAATTTTTTTAACGATGGGAAATGCATTTACGCATCTCGTCGCGTGAAGGTGACGGGTACTTGGGACTCGCTGACTCTCACCGCTAAAGTCAGAATACCCACTAAAACCCATCGCCCGTCTGCGCCGTAGTGGAGCGCCACGGGATCGCAAACGCATACTACCGTGACGCCCCGACGCTGGTCCCGGCGGCCCCTCCGTATGTGATTGGAGCCGCTCGACCGGTCCACTCTACTAGTTCAGAGAAGTACCGGGAGCAGCCCAACCACCGAAGTGGAGGAAGAGAGTACCCTCAATCTCCCTCCACCCTTCCTCCACCGCTCTACCAATCCACTCTGCACGAGGCAGAGAAGACAAGGAGCCCCTCCTCCTCCCTCCACGCCCTCACCGACCGCACCTTCCGTGCAAACACACTCCACCGCGCCTCCGCACTCCGCCGTATGTAATTGGAGCCACTCACCCGTCCACTGCTAATTCAGAGAAGTACCGGGACCGGCCCAATCACCGAAGTGGAGGGAGAGAGTACCCTCGATCTCCCTCCATCCTCCCTCCTGCACTTTCGCGGCCACCGCTGCTGGTTTTGGTCCACGGGGGTCCGAAAACCCCAACCACTCGTGGTGAGCGACGAGTAGTACCCCTTATTCGCCACCCAGGGACGCGCCCAGTAGGAGACCAGCAAATTCCGTGGGACTTCAGGTAAACCCAATATATCCCATTGTAACCTGTTCGTTTTCTCTTCCAGTTTAACAATCTTTTCATCACACCTCAAAGTGCGAATGTTGTGCGTGACCAGAGCCAGGTGTCGTTGTGGAGGCAGCGGAATCTCATTCGGAGATTCTTCGCACACCCTACCCTACCGTTATCCAGGGTGCCGCTGAAGCCGGGCATAGTAGGGCTACCGGAAACTGGGGGCCTGGGCTCATTTTTGCTGGTCATATGTGAGGTTGCCAATACTTGTCATGGTTGACAGATGAGTTGGCGAGCGCAATGTGTTTCGACAGGATATGACAGATGATTCTCTGGTCTTCGGACTATTGGGACGCTTCAGCCGATATTGGAGGAGCAGTGCGGCAGCACGGAGTCCTCACCTCCCGACTCGTGCAAGTGTTGTCAGGGCATGGCTGCTTCGGCAAATACTTGCACGTTGTCGCAAGGTGAGAGACGACTCCGTGCTGCTACCACTGCGACTGTAGCGAGGACTCCGTGCAACACACACATGGGTCGTGCCCGGCCTGGTCTGAGCAGCCAGCGTCAGGATCTCGCTGCAGTCACTGGAGAGAACCTGTCGCAGCCGGCCGTTTGCGAGCGATGGTCAGCGGTTATAGGGCCTAGACCGCTGTCACTACCTTCTGCGAGGACGTCATCTCGTAGAAGGAGGCGGCGGAGAGGGCCCGGGAAGACTCACTCAGATGCAGCCGAGGCTGTGAACGGTAGGGTCGAGGATTACCCACCGTCCGCCGAAACAGCCTACCGGGAAGGTTCGATGGCAAAGTGCGCGGGGCGTCGCACAGGAGTTGCAAAGTACGCGGTACCCGTGGTCCACCTTGCAAGGACGGGTGAGGGCGCACGGCGGGTTATTTTAGTGGGTGAGCGATCCACATTATCCCGTTGTTTCCCCGGACGACGAGGTGTGTGGTCAGGTACCTTTACGACACCTCGCCAAAAAAGAGGTCCTGACTATTCTTCTCTGCCGGTTACAGTACGACAAACGTCGTCATAATACTTTCGTTTAACATTTTATTCGAATAATGATAGTTATTAAATGAAGAAACTTAGACAAGCGTATTATTAAATCGATAATAGAATATTTCGACATAACTTATAATCGATTTTGTAGACATTTTATGCCTAACCTTGACCCATAATTACGCAAAAGCATCCCTGCTGAACCTCCACATCGCAGTCAGCCACCGAATTGAACGGGAGAACTATCTTTTTGTACATTTCATGTCGTAATAATTCCTTTTCTATTATTTTTTCTTAACATTTACATTTACATATCTACTAGAATCTTTATTCTTATTTAATTTAATCTTTATTAAAGTAAAAATAATAATAAACGTTTCACACTCTACTGCTTAAAATAGGATGTAGGCCTGTATCTGGGAGTCTTGGAGTTTTAGCATATAATTAAAAGGATAGGCTAAGTAATGATACATTAAAGTCTGCTTTATGCAAATGCATAATAAAATTGTAGTAATTTTGATAATTCATATGAAACTTTTTATTCCTCTATACTCGAATAGTATGCAAGACCAATATGGTAGATATTCAGCTTTTTCTTCAACACATCGCTCCTAATCTGTTAGCTAAAATAGACATTTTAACTAATAGCAATGAACATCAAGTGGATGGCCGCCGTATGGCTATCTATTATCATTATCCCTAACTTAATTACAATAACTTATACCCTAAGGTATTGTATGTACCTTTTAACCAAGTAAAGGTAAATCCGTAATCTTTAATCTACTCGTAATATATTTTGATAAGTAAATTGACAAGGATAACTTTCGTGAAAACATGAATTTTGTATATTGCGTTACCTTTTTACATTAAAGAACGTTTAATAGTATATCTTTTGACATAATTATGTTGTGATAATGCTATTTATTTTATTTCTGTTGGACAAGGTTTATTTTGCGTCTGTATGTTTCCGGCAGTGGTGCCGAATCGGCTGGGTCAGCTTAATAATTCATATTTTAATATGAAGGTTGGTTTGGTTTATAATAGTATAATTAGTATTTTAATGAATTAATATATATATATATATATATATATATATATATATATATATTATATTTTTATATTGACTTATATTGATATAATATTATATTGATTTCATTGTATAATACAATTGATATTTCCATGTTGAACTGTTATTAATAAATGACGCTGTTTTTTTTTTATTTTGTTTTTTTTTACTACCTTGTATTGTTAATTATTTTGTAATTTAATGTGAAAATAAAGAGAAACTTTTTAACTTATACAGCGAATGATTTAAAATGAATTCACAATCGTAAAAATATTTAAAATTGTAAGTAATTATAAACCACAACGAAAATCGGTTATCAAAATCAATTACTACGAAATAAAAATAAAAAATAAAATCAACGAAAAATATTACGTATACAACGAAACATCGACTTCGTTAAATATGAATTCTTGCTCGTACTCAAAATCCTTGAAAGAGGGAGAATAAAACAACAACAATAAAACACAAAACATTTTACGCTTGTTCATATAATACATAAATAACATATAAAAGGCAGAATTCGTAAGTTCAATTTAACGCTTGGAAACGCAGCAGAGGGTCTCAAGCACAAAACAGACGCTACTTGCTTCATTAGGATTATGAAATTGCTATGCTCATTAAAGTAAAATTTGTTACGAACAAATTCAATTTTAGCCGAATTAGCTAATGTTTAACGTTACGCTTTCGATTCTACCGGGTCTGGATTGTTTTTTTTTTTTTTTTAGGTTTAAGATAATATGCTATAAGTAATCAAGTAATTACAAGGAGTGAATAATTTATATGGTATCGATAATTATACTCATTAATACAAGACAATAATTAAATTTTAATTTTTCATACACTTCTTGTATGTGTGTTTAGATGACCCATACAAATAATTAATGGCTATTGTTTCGAATCTCTCAATTTTAGAATCTCTCAAATTTAGAATCTCTTAATTTTTAGATGTGACTAATAAAACAAACTCATCAACTTCAGAATATTAAAATATAATAGGTTAATTTTAATTGTTTTTTTAACATTTTTTAATTATTTATTATTTTCTCGAAAACCTCCTAATTTTAAAAATATCCATTTGAACAGTTTAAACTATAAATAGTTAAAAGTATTTAGTAAATAATAATAGATATATCGCACCTTTAATAAAACAAAGATGTAACTCAAAATTTGTGGATTTGGAGATTTTACAATAAAATGCGTCTTCGTCGCGTAAAGAATAGGTAGACTTCGACTCCAGCGTTTTAACTATAATATGGAGAAAGATACGCGATTGTTACTCTCTTTTCAATTAACAGGAACTGACAAGTCAGTTCTTATGAAGTGGCGTGATTCAGTGATGCACCGGTAGTGAGCGGAGATTGAAGGGCTGTGGTTTTGAGTAACATCAAATAATTCGGTATTGGATTAAAAGGAAAGTATGAAATATTTTATTATTTAAAAAAAAAAAAGATGATTTTTGCTATACTTCATTCTCTTAGAAAATGCGTTTGATGATGATGTGTAACATTTGGATTTACTTTGGTAACTACCTAAAATATTGTTCGTCTAATAAGTAATTTTTGTCATAAAGAGATTTAAGTCGGCATTTTTTTTTCATCACCATTTTACAGCTATTATAGATTTTAACACAGTGTTTTTTCTATTATTCTATAAATCTCTATAGCTTAAACTAATTATATATAATACAATAGTAGTCATGAAGAGCTTTACAAATAATCGGTAATTTTTAATCAAACACAATGCGGAAAAAGTGCTAAACTTCAAACGTCATTTCCCACAAGTTGTAATTTTTGAGTTACATCTTTGTTTTATTAAGGGTGCGATATTATTTTACAAAGCATCGAAACAATTGATTTCGTTAGAATAAGCATTGTGATTTATTCTAAAAAAGCATTCAATAAAAATAGCAACAATTGTATATCTAATAAATATTTCACAAACAAAAGATTATAAATATTGTTAGATTTCATAAAAATCATAATTTGTAAGAGATGCTTGAAAATAAAATAAAAAAATTGACTTTGAAAATAATTAAAGGGATAATAGCTTGTCTGATTGTTTACACGCTAATTTACTTACAACTAATACGTATATAGTGAATGTGATTTAAGTCGTGTGTAAATAAAACCACTTTATTAAATTTGAAAAAATATATAAAAATTACAACATTGTGGAACTCGAACCCTTACTTGACAATCTCAGAAAAATTCGCTTCTTTAAAAGTATAAGTTAACTTAGCTAACGACAAAACTTGCAACAAAAACTATTAATATTAACTAACATTAATATCAATTCATGTAATCAACTTGCAAACGTCTCACTTATAATTCAAAATTCATAAAGTAAAAAAGAGGATGTTAAACATCGGAACCAAAAACAAACAGATTGGATATTTCTTAAAAAACAAGAACATATAACACTTTAGGAAATTGGATTTAGACAAATGAGTTAACAAGGAAGTTATATCCTCTGGGGGAATTGAATTGATAACATACAATTAATAAGAAATAAACTCATTAAATTTTGATTGACTGATTGATCGATTCAGCCTTCTGATGTAAATATGTGTTACCTTTGAAGGTAAAATGAAAAAAATGCACCACCACATCTGTCATTAAATATCCAATGTGAAACGTTTCCCTCTTCCATCATCTTGGGAGGAGGGCGGGGGTTGCCTATACTACCACGTTTGGCAGGCGGGTTGCCTAGCCCATTTTGTTGTGATGGATACGGTGACGCTTCTGTCTATCACTATCCTGGTTGGTGTACAGTTGTTCGCACCACTATTACCACCACCACCACTACCACATTAAATGTTACACACAAGCTATATTATACAATAATATATACAATCATTATAAGCTGGCAATACTTAAGATACTAAGGAGCTTAAAAATCAAATGATGTTTTTTTTATATTTATTGATAGTATTATCTTCATTACCATGCTAAAGATACGCAAGTTTTTTTCTTTAAAATAAGTAATATCATTAATCCATTATTTACTGAAAATGATTTTTGCTACAAACATTTTGATATGGTTCCAAGATGTAGGAATGCTCAGTGGAGTGACCACATTATGAAAAATTTAAATAATGAGTGTGAGAGAAAACCGTAATTTAAAACTGAAACTTATAATTTTTTGTATAAATACCCAAAGATACCCAAAGATTTGAAAACATATAACTAAACCGACAAATTCTGAAAGTGTTTATATTTAGGGTTTTTTTTTGCCGTAATAGTAGTTCAATACGGAATACTTAGTCTAGTGGTCAAACCTACAAAAATGTATATATGAGTACGACCATATAAAATTTCTCTAATAATATAAAAATAGTAATAATATAAACTTTGTTTAAAACGGAATCTTTTTAATTAGGTAAGGTAGGTAACGTAGATGGAACAAAAATCTCGTGCATACACACATCAGAAGTAGATAATTATGTCAGAAGTGAAACATCTTTGGCAAACTCAATTTAAAATGTATTAATTAATAGTTAATAGATGTCAGAGGCTAAAGCGTATATTAAAATGATATCAGCTACTAAATTGATACTTCTATGGCCTTTGGAAATAAAGAAAAAAATTAATGAATTTCATATTCTTATACTTGTGTTATTATATTATATTATTGTTATTCTTTTACGACTTAAGGAAAGTCGCCGGAAGCCGTTGGATGGAGGCTGCTTTGAACCGGTCGCTCTGGAAGTCGACGGGGAATTCAACAGTGGACACCAACGGCTGATATCATGATGATGATGATACTGGTGTTATAACAACTAAATGTACATTCTATTGCTTAGTTACGCGTTGCTAAGATACGCGTTACTAGGACACGCGACGTCATCGAGAATATCTATATTTAATAATCTCATTCTCTCCTATAAATTTGTGTTTGTTTCTTTATCGTGACGCATTTTTCGTTACGTCGAGTTTCAAATCACAACGATTCTAAAGAAGTTTCACTTCAAAAAAAGTTTCATTTTTGTAATTTTAACCACATACTAAACATTTTCGTGGGTGGAACTCTTTTCCTGAGCTCCTAAGATGTTATCTACGCGAAGGCATCACGAGACGCATTCAGTGTCCGTATAAAATTTCAATAATCCTCGTATTTGTAAGTAAAATTACGGTTTGCTGGCGTTGATACGTTCATTCCGCCGTAGCTCGAAGGAATTTACGCGACATTTTAATCTAAAAAGCTATGTTTAACTTGAATTGGGACGTTCGCTTGCGTAATTGTTGTGATGTGAAACTGTATTACTATTGTACTACTACTTTGTGTTGACATTGTATAATAATGCCCTTGTTAATTATAGGTAATAATATTTTTTGTTATAATAGCATTATAATTATTAATAAAATAAGTATAGGGCTAGTACATGTACCACCTCAGTCTCCCGAGATCATGGACGCTGTAAAGGGTCCGAAACGTCGGGAAATAATTTAAAATATTGTTAACTTTAAAATATTGTTAACTGTAAAGTTTTGAATAAACGCGATAAAATCCGGTATACACTTATAATCAAATGAGTAAAATTCGCGTAAATATAAGAGAACAGTATGGCCTTTATAAGTTTCAACGACAATTGATGTCGTAATAGCACAAGAATTAGTTTAATGTAATTATATTTTATAAATACGCCAAAAACCCGATAACTCTTTTGCCTAGTCAATAAGAGCAATTTGAGAGCAATTTTTTGAGCAAAAAAAAAATATAAAGTGTCTTTTTTTTAATTATAAGAATTTTAATTTATCAATATATTAACTTAACTTATAATTAACTGTAATTATGCATCTGGAGCAATTGCAGATTCTGGAGGAGCATTTAAGGAGCAATTAATTGGCATAAAGTTTATAAAGAAAAAACAACGCTAACTTCTTTCCGGTGAAAAACACATTAATGTTTCGATTAATTCAACTTTTAGCTAGTGACATAAGAAACTTATGTTTTATTTAACTCAAATTTTATTACTATAAATCAATTTAAAAAATACCTTATAAATGATTACTTACATATTTTTCTTTTAAGTCTTTTTTTTTTTAACGACGTGACGGATATGTAGGACTCGCTAGCTGCGAAGCCAGAATACCTACTAAAGCCCATCGACCGTCTGCACCATATTTGGGCGCCACGGGATTGCTCGCGCATACAACCGTGACGCCTCGACGCTTGGCCCGGAGACCCCTCCGCATGGTGATTGGAGCCGCTCGACTGGTCCACTCTGCTAATTCAGAGAAATACCAGGAGCGGCCTCATCACCGAAATCTCCGCGCCCTCTAGGCGCCACTCCCTCACCGGCCGCACCTCCTGTGCCAATACTCTCACCGCGCTCCGCCCACCACTGGACCCTAGCTAGCTCAGACGGCGAAACCACTGAGCTGGGCCCGCACATCAGCTGGTTTAGGGGCCTAGTGGCTTGTGCGCCTCTGCATCCAACCACTGCGCTTTCGCGCCCACCTGTATGCAACGGACGACCGAACCAGCCCGCTCCTGCCACCGAACGGGGGGAAAAATTTCCTCACCATATCTCCGCGCCCTCCCGGCGCCAGGCCCTCGCCGACTGCACCTCCCGTGCCCACACTCTCACCGTGCTTTCGCGCCCCGCCCACCACTGGATACCCAGCTACCCCAGATGGCGAACCCCTGCTGATGGGTTCGCACATCAGCTGGTCCAGAGGGCCCATATACTTTATTTTATTTTTTTATTATTTATTTACCATCTATACCCGCAACAAAATTTATGGGGAGATGTCATCCCCTTGTCGCTCTCCTCGCTCGCTCGAATTGTTTCCTAGTATGATAAGATAAGATCAGGGGGTCGAAAGATATACGTTCTAAAATCTTATATTTTTCATATAACATTTCAGTACTTGAATGTATCTACAGTCGATTTGTTGATTATCTCTTAACTAAATGTTTCTACAAATCAAAGGCTTTCTCAACCAATTCTAAGCAAAGTGGCAAATTGAAAACGGTATTATGTACAACCTGTCTCAGCATTAGTCCCCGGTGTGGTATATATTGCTAAGCCTTATTAGGGATCGAGCTTGTTCAAGAGTATGCAAGTCTTTTATATTTGTCTTTTAACCTACTAGCGATGTGATTAGTGAGGGCTCTCGAAAACTGTAAAGCTTTCCAGTCTAACATTACTTTTATATTTAGCCATGAAACAACCTACCTGTCTACATCGACACTGACAAAGGTTTCTGGGCAGACTTCTTTTTCTATGAAAGAGAAGGATTAGAACTGAAAAAATAAAAAAAAATTGCACTCGTTGCATATTATATACGAGTATAATTGGCAGGGAAAGAAGTCTTTTTCGTATTTTGTATGTTTACAATTGAAGAAAAACAAAACAAATATATATATATATATATATATATATACGAGTATCTTTGAGTTAAATTCAATGCGAATGAAAACGCGAGATGTAAGCTAGTCTGTAATGAATCTAAACACATTGTGTGATTACACACTTTAATAGAAATCCGTTTAATAGATCTCCGTGTCAGTGAACCACTTTACGCCACATTCGGAGCCTACAATCCTTATTATCACCCGAGTACCTCAATTCTAATCTTCACCTCTTCGAGTTAATTGATGTAAGGATTTCAAAGATATAATAGGTACCTATAAATTATATCAAACAAAAGGCAACTTATATTAAATTATTAAAAAAAATAACTTGAAATAAAAAATAAAAACTTTGTTTCAGATAACGCTATATTTACGAAATAAAATAAAAAAATATTAAAAAAACTGAATGTGGTTAAAAAAACTGTTATTAAAATAGTTTATTTTAAAAACATCGATCAAGTAAATAAAGCTTAGAAAAAATGTTATATATTTTATTTGCAGCTTTTTGGTTTCCTAAAAAAATATCTCATTCATTAAAACTTAATACTAAAATCATCAACAGACCTTTGTTGTTGCAATTTTTTATTCCAAATTATTTATAAATAACTAGCAAACCCGGCGAACTCCGTTTCGCCACCAACTTATTTTCGTGAGGGATACTCACACCACGTACTGCCGCCATGCAAAACCATATTGGTTTGCAGTACATGCTATGTATCAGAGATGGCGCTGTATGTGAAAAATGATATTTTTTTATATTATAGATAAGATTATATTATTATGATTTTCCCTGTTTTCCTGCTTTTCTGTGGAAAATTTTCCTGAATTTAGTTTGCTATAAATATCACGGAGCCCGAGACCTTTCCAACGAATGCAAAACCGTGGAAATCGGTTCGTGCGTTCTGGAATTATAGCGTCAGGAAGGAAAACCCGACTTATTTTTATATTATAGATTATAGATAATATTACAAAATTTATAATTTTTAAATCATTTGATGAGAGTCAATGATGACCCTTCTTCTATATGGAGAAGAGACCTTTGCCAAGCAATGTGTTGTTTAGAAGTTGATTCAATGCACTTCAGTTCATTATGAGAGTATAAGATTATATTATCATGATTTTCCATGTTTTCCTGCTTTTCTGTTGAAAATTTTCCTGAATTTAGTTTGCTATAAAGCTCACGGAGCCCGAGACCTTTCCAACGAATGCAAAACCGTGGAAATCGGTTCGTGCGTTCTGGAATTATAGCGTCAGGAAGGAAAACCCGACTTATTTTTATATTATAGATGATAATTATATTTATTTTTTAATATTATTTTTTATTTTATGTCAATTTACTGGTTTACTCAGACCCTATGGTCAGTTTTTGTTAATTGACTTATCATTTTATCTGTTTAAGAGATACTTACAAGAAAACGTAGGGTGGTATAAAAAGTAATAATGTAAACAAAAAAAAATTACAACAATCTACCTAAAATGCCCTATTGGAGAACTCGACTCGCTGGGTCAATGAACAGAAAATAAATTAATATACTTAACTATAATACATACATAAGAATAAAAGTAAAACAAAATGTATATAACCTAGTACTAGTAGCGTAGTCATAGCATATAGTATATAACTATCCTAAATGAACAGGAATTTTAATATAAAAAGATTTAATGAAATAAAAAGCTTAGTTTAATAACGATTATATATTTATACGGTGTAAATACATTATATATACCGGCCTTTAACCATTCAGGCATTCAACGTCCATTTCAAATGACATACGTGACTTCTTCAAGAAAATCCTCAGTAAGCACTTGAACAAATTGTCACGCTATAGAACATAAGAGTTCTATATTTTATCGTCTTGATTTCGCCCTTCAAGGAATATCTCTTATCTATGGCTTCGTCTAAATGTTATAGTATGAACTTTATGACACATAAATATATATCTTATTTGAGACACAATATCAATGCGTGTATGCACATAAGATGAACACGACATAAATCTTTAAGTTTCACAAAATCGGTTCAATTCTTGGTTTTAACGAAGACGTTTCTTAGATATTACAATAATAGTCATAATTTAATTGTAAATAAATATTGATATTGTAGCCGTTATTCTTTTTTCATAAAATTGGTAAGATTAAGAATCTCTAAATAGCTTCGGTTCTATTTGATTCAGGCAAACGAAAAGTACTAAACGACATTATTTGTTTGGTTCACCTCAATATTGTCAATTATTATTAACTAATACTAATCAATATTTTTTTGTTATAACAATACCTTAATAAGTACAAACACATATAAATTAATTTGACGACCGTTCTGGTGTAGTGCGCACTACTATTACACATATTTTTGAACTAACACACGATAAATCTTACAATATCATAAGAATAAACGAAATCGGACTCCGCGTTGAAGAGTTACGACTCGGCACTCAATTTGATTTTCATCCCTTCTCTCAAGAGAAACGTGTTGAATTAGACGAAAATAAAACAAAAGAATAGTACCGATTATAGTTACGACCGTTCTGGTGTAGTAGTACGAGTAGTCGCGTCAACAACACGCGCCGACGGTCGCGGGTTCGATTCCAGCTCGGGACAGATATTTGTATTTGTAGAAATATTTGTTTCCGGTCTGGGTATATGTCCTTATGGGTCTACCCACCGTGCCTCGGATAACACGTAAAGCCGTCGGTCACCGCTGTTATTATAGATATCTGATTACGATCGTTACTCATGCTAGGGAAATTATCCACCAACCCGCAGTTGAGCAGCGTGGTGGGTTACGCTCCAACCCTTCTTCTATATGGAGAAGAGGCCTTCGCTCAGCAGTGAGTTGTTTACAGACTGATACAGTATAGTACAGTACATATAAACTTATTATTATTAATTACCGCCACTTGAATAAATGCTTTCATTAATTTTAACATAATAAATAATTGTAAATAGCTTGATAAATATTTAACAATATTTGACATGATTTAACGATTCCCTGAAAAACCCTCTGAAAACATAAAATATAGATAAAACAAACTATCGTCAAAAGTTAAAAACATCAAAATATTGAAACTCTGTTGTTCAGTATTCTTCTACGAACATATAAATCGTATTCAAATGCTCAATACCGAAAATTTAATATATACACGTGCACGAAAATTTTCGTGGAAAATTCTGGAAAAGTGGTGACGTCACTCTTGAATTTTTTTGTAAGGCGATTAGTCTGCTAGCGACAGCCCGAAAATATTATAACACTCGTGACAGACGCATTTGTTTTGGGTCGTGTAACAATGAGATTACGTAAACAGAGACGTTTAGGTTGAGTAGATTGTATATTACAAGAAAATATATATTGATATATATTAAACGAAAACGATGTATGATGTATTATTAGAGCCAAATTCGTTAATATTATACCAGCTCAACTGCCCGTGTCAACTACTAATTGAAAAGAGTTTACAAACGAACCGCAAAAACCGCAAGCGCCCGTGTCAAGTAATGGTCGCCATGGCTATATTGCCCATGTCAACTTTTTTTCGACACGGGCTTTTGTACGCTAAGTGCACCTGTCAACTACAGGTTGATTAACGTATATTACATTATCACCGGTGGGAAATTATGTAACAAAACGTGAGACGCCTTGGGCAGTTTTGTGCAGTTGGTAAACTAAAAGGTCATTCAACTAAAAGGCCTGGACACTCAAGCGGATAAGGTAGTGTACGATACGACAACAATAAATGCCTGACACTCAACAGCACATCAAAAACAAACACCCAGACTACAAAAAAATATAATTATGTGATGCCTTACAAATATTTGGCATGAGCAAAAATCCAACATATGACCGCTAGCTTTTTTAGCACCCACTATTTTCATTACTGTGACAACCCATCGTCACCAATAAAGTACCATTAAATGCGCTTATACAATCTATAAACGATTATAAAAATCTTTATGGGTTAAAAATATCTGTGAATAATACAAAAATAAATATAAAAAGTCCATAATATACATAAATTTTTGAATATTGAGTAAGCAAAACAACTAAACATACCAATTACATCTTACTTTTCATGTAAAACAAAAAATCCTACCTTTTAAATTAAATTAAAACAAAAGCAATCGTCACGCAATCGATTATACTATTCACGACAATAATTGCACAATTATTACAGTTTCAAATTGCAATTTAAAAGCAATATTAAAACATACGTACAAATGTTTCTAATAAATTGTTTTTGTTGTTAATTTTAATGCATAAAATGCATTTGACTATTAAAATCATTTAACAAAATACTTTGTAAATATAGTTTTATCTATATTAAGCAGAACAACCGACCTTCTTAAACAATATATTACTTATTCAAATACTATACCTTACTTGGAACTAAGATTAAATAAAATACTAAAAGGAGCATGCGTGATTTAAGTGAACATTCAATTATCGTTAGTATCATCCACGTTCGTCACAGAACAATATACCGCGACCCTTAGTTGAAAGATTTTAATTAAGATGTCAAGGAGAAAGGGCAAAGTAATATCCTGTCAGAAGCATCCGCAAAAGGGTTCAAAGTTCTAATTTCGTGTTATAAAATTGGCCGTTTATTATAATTTAACAGAATAATTAAACATCATTATCAATACGTTGTTAATTTGTGATGGATTGCTTTTATGTATTCTAACCTACATGTAGACGATACATATTAATAATGCATACGCAATAACAACAACAACAAGTACTCTTTATTGCACACCAAAAAAATTTTTTTACAAATACAGAGTAAAATTTTTATAAGAGAAATGTACAAGAGGCGGCATTATTACTAAAGCAGCAATCTCTTCCAGGCAAACTTAGGTAAAGGATAAAAATAGAACGGTAGGGGTGTACAAAACATACGCAATAATAACGGTATAAAAAATTAAATGTGTGCTGTGAGACATAGTAGAAGTGAAACTTCAATAGACAAGTGGCAAAACGAATCACTGGAATTAGAATTAAAATAAACCCTTTGATTTTGCTGATCACTTCAATATAACACATATATATATATATATATATATATATATATATATATATATATATATATATATATATATATATATATATATATATATATATATATATATATATATATATTTATCACGTCACTGTAGAGCGTTGGGAATAAATTAATAAGCGTGCAATAGAAAAACGGTCAAGTATAGTGGTAGGAGTAAGTCCGTTAAAACGATATGCTATTGGTAAATGGCAATTGCACGACACCACCTAGTGGTCAAAGTCATCACTACTCAAAGCGGGTCATGATGAATACGAGCTCTTATGGAAGTCGATGCAATCGCCACTTGGATTTCAAAAATGTAACTACTCAAAACGGGCCGCAAAATACATTGGAGACATTTGCCAATCCCTACTCCGCTGGAAAAAGTATACTTCGAATCACGCGTGGTAGGGATAAGAAAAAGATGGCGCGAAACGGAAAAATGTGACGCGTAACGAAAAAATGTTACACTAAATTTTTTTCCAACCCCGATAAAGAAGTTTCACTTCAATAATATATACATAAAAATATAAACTTTACATCACATTAAACTTCCTTTTACGATTTATTTTATTCGTAGTATTATTACATCATTATAATGAAAATTTCTAGTAGTCAAAATCTATTAAGGCCAGTTCAATAGCTTTCAAGTCTGTAAATTATTTATAAATAAAAAGTATTTTTGCCTATAATATCAATACAAATAAAGGTCAATAAAATATTACAATAGCAAATAGTTACTTTTAAATCACAAACATTTTATTTGTTCCTATGAATTTACACTTTGTTACAGAGGGTTTGCTTTGAAAACTAAAATAGATTTTAAATCCTCACAAGCGCTCCGTCTTTCTGAAAGCTAGTCTCTTTGACAGATAGAGTCACTATCTCGTAAGCCACATACTTGGTGCATTAAAAATTTTGGATATATTTTAGCCTACCTTTACCTACGTTTAAAGATTAAACTTAACCTATTCTAATAAATAAATAACTTTAACAATCTGTAACCTCCTATCCTACTAAAGACAAAAAAATAGAAACAATTTTTTTTTTGAATAAAAATAAATAATCATTCGCATGCGTATTTTGTAAATATGTTTAATTCCGTTCTTTTAAGTTCCTATATTGATCTAATATCAGTATTGTATTCCAGTTTACAAATTTATTTAAAAAAATGTAATATGTGTGTAAAGTTAAGGTGAAAATTTTTAAATTACTAAATAGGACAAAAATGGTAATAATAATAATAATAATTTAAGTTTCTTGGAACAGAGGATGCCGTACTACCAGTACACACCGGCGGAAGTACTCGAACGCGACGGAGTCCGGCTCTACTGGAACCTGCCTATCGCCACGGACAGGACGATACTGATGGGGCACAGTCGAGGGTTTTTTTAGTGGATATCACCATTCCGCATGACGAGAACCTAGTGAAAGCCGAAACAGAGAAAAAACGTAAATATCTGGATCTGGCGCACGAGATTTTCGACATGTGGGGTGTTGATTCCACTGAAATCATCCCTATCGTTATATCTGCCAAAGGTTTGATCCCGGTTAGCCTCGCTCAACATCTGAGGCAGCTGGGTATCCGTGACGGTTCGCTCGCAGCCAAGATGCAAAAGGCGGTATTACTCGACTCGGCTAGGATTGTCCGCTGATTTCTCAGTCTACAGCCCTAACCCCCGGCCGTTTGATCTCCCTGCCGGGGCGTAATCCTCCACCCGCTTATATTTATTTAAGTAAATTTATGTAAATTTATTATATTCCTTATATATTGTATTATATTATATTTATTTATATGTATATATTGAACGGGTGGAGTGTAGCACTAAAAAATAATAATATACTTTATTGCACACCAAAACAAAGAACAAAATTAAAGATACAAGCTAACGTCATTTAAGCTGTACAATCAGGCGGTCTTATTGCTAAATAGCAATTTCTGCCAGACAACCTGAGGGTGACAGAAATATTGCATTTGTAGAAGGGCAGGTTGCATAGCAGGACTAATAACAATAATATTATAATAACTAAGCTAATAGATACCTGTAATTATATATATAATACACATACATATAATATATATATATATATATATAGACAACCTGAGGGTGACAGAAATATTGCATTTGTAGAAGGGCAGGTTGCATAGCAGGACTAATAACAATAATATTATAATAACTAAGCTAATAGATACCTGTAATTATATATATAATACACATACATATAATATATATATATATATATATATATATATATATATATATATATATATATATATACACAAATAGACAATTATTACACATATAATATACATTATATAAAATATACAAATACAATTACTTAAATCTGAACTAAAACGAGCCACTCATATCAGGACTTTCTTAAAAATTATTTTATGATATAACATAATTTTTCTATAATCGCGAAATGCGTAGGAAACCCGTGGAAAACGTATCTATTAAATACATTCGAAATCAAATATTAATTCAATTTTATTCTTTTCAACCTTTTTAGATGTGATAATCTTATTCTGGTGTATCACAGTCATAGTCTTTAAGACGCCCACGTCCAATTAACATAATATGAATTAATTACAACATACGTTTTAATTATTATGGAAATGAGGATTAAATAAAAGGTCAAATGTGAAATTATGCTAACCCGAAATAAATATATACCTTAGTCCTTAATACTAAAAACGTCAGGTATAGGGATGTTCATCGGAAAAATTATCGATAATTTTACCATCGATAATTATCGTATCGTGTTATCGATATTTATCGATAATTATCGAATGAACAGTTATCGATAATTATCGGACCAAAAAAAAAGGGTCATCGCTTCTCCCTATCAAAATTATTACTCAATAACAATCGACTAACACATAACCATATTTATCGAATCACAATTATCGATACTTATCGGATCCAAAAACAATTATCGATAATTATCGGATAAAACAAAATTATCGATAATTATAATTATCGGATCACAATTATCGAATAACACTTATCGATAACTATCGATAATTATGGAATGAAAAATTATCGAGTAGTTACGAATTATCGATGATTATCGCACACCTCTAGTCACGTATAAACGTCACAAACGTTCCATATACATATCACTCCTCTTCAAATAACGTCTTTTGAAGCAAATTAATATCGTTGCCTTAAATTAACGCAAAGCAATGAAGCAATTAGTCGAAAAGTTCTCAATTTTGCTCCAAACGTACAAACGACGTAATTAAAAGAATAAAGGTGAAACGCTTGGAATTCTTTTCTCAAGTTTTAGCAATAAGATGTAAATGATTAAGATATGTTAAATGTCGGCACTGCATGAAATTCTTAATTTGTACATCGATTAATTATATGAAAGCACTTTAAGGGTGTGAGAGTACGTCTACTAAATAGCTTACTTCTAACTAGATAACGCTGATACTTAAAGTTACGAGTAATACTACTACGGCCGTGTACATCTTGTGTCATAATTTGACATTTTATTGCTTACACGACCGTTTTGACATTGCGGTACGAAAGTTCACGGATTCAATTCTCACTTGAAACTGTTATATATATTGAAATAAATCTAGGTTTTTGGCCTTGTGAGTCTCCTCACTTTGCTTTGGAAATCGTGTAAATCCGTCGGTCGCGGTTTTTATCATTAAAACCTGATAACGACTGTCACTCTTCGTAAGGAAACTATACGTCAACCTTCAGTGAAACAGCGTAACGGATTAAGCTCTTAGTCTAACGCCTTAGCCTTTACAAATATTTAGTTAAGTCCAGTTAGCATATAACCATATATACACAAAAAAAAATCATTCCGGTAGATTAGCGCGTACAAATTTATAAGCTTTATTATATTGTAAGTTATATATATATATATATATATATATATATATATATATATATATATATATATATATATAGGACTAAATATAATATCTGTTCAAACGAGGAAATAGAAACGTATACACGAAACTAATTAGATATATGATGGTATGCATTAGATAATATTTTGCAGGCAAATTTATTATTAATACAAGATGTAACCGTCTCTTGGTTCGCAGTCGCCATCTTACATTAAAAAAATATAGTATACACAGTATTTGAAGTCTACAATTTTTGAACTAATGCATCATAAATCTTACAATATTATAAGAATAAGCAAAATCGGACTTCGCGTTGAAGAATTACAACTAGCCACACAATTTGATTTTCATCCCTTCTCTCAATGGACACGTGTTGAATTAGACGAAAATAAAAATAAAAGAATACATATTAGACTTCAGTGCCGATTATAGTTACAACCGTTCTGGTGTAGTGGTAGGAGTAGTCGCCTCAACGCCACGTGCCAGCGGTCGCGGGTTCGATATTATTCGATATTCTCGGGACACATATTTGTATTTGTAGAAACATTTTCTTCCGGTCTGGGTGTATGTCCTTGTGGTTCTCCCCACCGTGCCTCGGAGAGCACGTAAAGCTGTCGGTCCCGGTTGTTATCACAGACATCTGTACGTCTAACATGAGTTTTTATTAGAAGCGCGCATGACATAACTACGTAGTAGTAAACGTAGAAACGTAATAGTAATGATATTATCCGGTAGAGGCGATGCTAAACTTTCCATACAAATTGTTGAAATTGTCTACTACACTCGCTAACGTGTATCATTTCTGGAAACTCATGGTAGACGTACTGATAACAATCGTTACTCATGGTAGGAAATTATCCGCCAACCCGCAGTGGAGCAGCCTGGTGGATTAAACTCCAACCCTTCTTCTATAAAGAGAAGAGGCCTTCACTCAGCAGTGGGCTGTTTAAAAGCTGATACAGTACAGTACCGATTATAGAGTAGGTCACTTCATATTTTTTTTCATAATATCTACAATGTACGTAAATAGGTATGTATGTAAATGTACTATGTATGTTTCTACATTTTTATTATAAGTATAGATATAACATTACAGTTACAAAGAAAGACACGGACATAGTACTTACGAGTTGACCCAGTTTCAGTGATTAATTCTACCTGACAATAAGTTATAAGAGTTATTAATTTTATTTGTGAATTTCAAAGGAAAGGTCGTTTATATTCATTAAAGGGTCCCGGACACATTTGTTTGTGTTTGCAGAACCGTTAAACAAAAGGAAATCGCTTTTTTAAATTATTCTCACAGTAATGTACGAATTTATAAAAGTAATTAACATTGATATTGTCCGAATATTGATACGTTTCCTAATTTTTCATAATATACAGTTTATCGCATTATCATAATATGCAGAATGGAAAACTCAAATGATATTTATTGACACATTTTTTTTTTACAAATTTTTTTTTTTTTTTTAGTAATTTTGCCTCCAGATATTACTGTGCCTGATAGAATTCTTTAGCTTTTACAATACGTTTTTGTTATACATATTAAGTAAGGATATGTTTAAGTTGGGTATTTAAAAACCATTAATTACGGCTTAAACCCATAAATGAAAACTGCTACAAAATAATGAAAAAAAAACTAAAATTTGAGAACAATAAATCTTTTCTAAAAATCCAGTAATAAAATAAAATTTATTATAGCCACGATACTATATAGAAATTGGTTTATAGCATTATTCTCTTTGGTTTCGTCGGATAAAAACACATACATCACATCCTAACGTTTCATTCTCTTAACAACAAGCGATATTTCTTGTAAAAATATTATTTTATAAGTCCGTAAAATCTCGTCGAAAGAATGACGGATAGGTGGTATGTACGTGCTTAAGCTAATATTTGGTCCAGTTTATTCCGTTTATGTTGAGGAAAGTTTTGATTGTTCGATCCCCTCAGGGACCTTTGTTGTTATAGGCAAGGAATTATTGGAAAATAAAGTTAAAATAAAATTATACAATATGTTAATTTTAATGCTTTCGTAAACATCGCTTAGAATATATTAATACTATTTAAGCTAAAGTTATATAATGTAATGTTTATTTGTGCTTAATTTGGGGCTGTATCTTTGATATCGTTAGGTAGCTTAGTTTATGATTTATGCGTTAAAATAACTAACTATAAATAACATATTACGGCTCATTAATATATAAAAGCAAAACAAATCTATCACAAATAACATTTTCATAATGTAATTAGACATAGCTTTATAATAAAATATAAAATGTAATATGTTCACTCGCATAAAAATTAAAAAAATTGTTGTAATTACGACCAAGAATAAATTTACAAAAAAATGCACGAAACACAAGAGAACTATTCATAAAAGGAACTATAAAAAAAATCAACAGAAACGTAAAAAAAAAAAAAGATTTTCGCTGAGCTAAAAATATTTCTATGTGAGGATTATATTCTAAAAGCTAAAAGGATGTTATTATACGCATCGTGTATAAAGGCCTGTTGAATTACCGACTCCATTTTTATAATTTCCATGTACACGGTGAATGACATTCATAACAATATTACTTATCATTAGGTACCGAGGTTCCAAACAAAGGACCTCATCAATCTCTGTCACGGAGAAAAACGTGTGTTTCAGTATTCGGCAACGTGATTCTGTTTTACTCCTATTTATATTCGTTATATGTATCTAACTCTTGTTATATTTACAGAATCTTAATTTTAAAATGTGTTTCTAATGAGATATGTAATAATATGACATATTATATAGAAATGTATCGTACATAATTAGGCTTATTATATACAAATAGTACGAATCAAAAATTCTACCAAAATATCGGCATATCGGTATGTTAAGTTTTAGGGTGTATCAGTATGCGTGGCTTTAAAGGTAAAGTTTTACGCCAATATTTTCTTGCGAGCCATGTAATTCAAAGCGAGTTTATTTCAGACGTGATAGAGAATTCATTAATATTAATTATATTTTACAGTATTATCTTAAAAAGAAGATATTCATTTCAATTTCTATTATTAGTTCATACTCTCCCTGTATTTATATGTCTTATTCAATTTTTCACTCTAGTTCAAATATTTTTTTTTAAACTCGTAGTGGTTGACACTTGATGTTAATCGCCTTCGCCTTCGGCTCGGATGGCAATTTCACATGCGGGATAGAATATAGTAGTTTCGTCCCTTGTGACACATTTATACTATCAAAAAAAAAAAAACTCCAAATAAAAAATTCAAGAAAACACATAAAATTCAGTTAATTTAAGTTAGCATAGCCTCAATACCGTCGGCTAGAATTTATTCGAATTTGTAATGTATTAACTAAGACAGATATTTCTACGAGATCAGGAAAATAGCTGAAAGAAAATATTTATTCTAAAACAAATCTTGAAATAAGGAACGAGCTTTTTTATAACAACAATTAATATAATAAGGTGATATAATATGATATATAATTCTATTAATATAGACAGCTTTAATGAACAACTTCGAAAGAGTAAATAATGTTTCTTGCAAGTTATGCTCTGTAATATTTACATCGCTTTCGTACAATATGAAACGGTAAAATTATCTCTCAATTAAATCATAATAAGTTGAAAATGTCATTAAACTTCGTTATAATTATTGTATAGAATAAAATAAAATGAAGTAGATAGTAAAATGTATGAACTGCTGAATTTTTTTAATTTAAGGCAAAATTCCACGCTTGGTCTTACAGTAAACTGCTTTTCTTTGCAGACATCCTAAGACATGTACCTATACCCACCACTACATTGGACCAATGCGGCGTATAAACTCCAATTCTTCGTCTTGTTATAAGAAAACGCCTGAACTTAGTAAGTAATTTTACAAGCTTTCGTCACATCTAGAAATATAAGTCTGACAACTATAAAATAATAAAATGAATACGATATACATAAAAATCATATTAACAGTCATTATTAGAATTATTTTATATTGAAATCTATTGGGTTTTTAATTCTGCAATCCTGGTCCCAGTTTTACCCTTTTTAGCTATAAAAAATGCTAAATTCCAACGCTTCGGTGAAATCCAATACGCATGGAATAAAAACGTTGCGTAAAATGTTTCCATTCGACGGATTACCCACTGCGGACTATTTACTACGAGTAAAAATGGATGACCATTTTAATTGTGGACGGTTAACACTAGAAACGATTGCTTTTAAAATGTTTTTTTGTTAATTTTTGTGGATTGCCATATAAATATAGTATACCTACTGAACCTGGAATTAAAAAAAAAAAATAAACATTAACAAATTAAAGCCACTTAATAACACTAAATATGTATATATATTATTTTGTTTTTTAGAAAAGAAGTACAAAAACTTATATAATAGGTTTCAAAATATGTAATATTTAACTATTAATATTAAAAATCTGTAGACATGTTTTTTATTTCATCTTGCCAATGTGTTGATTACTCTGATTCTACAGACCTTATTTTAGATTTGATCGCGTACAAATACCCTAATCATAATTTACCCGATATTTTATTATTATTATTTTATTCGAGTGTTCTTATAATATAAACTTTCAGGGTAAAAAAAGGGTCGAGTTATATTTCATAAATTTTTCTTTAATTTAATAAAAACATCCATGGACTTCTTAGTGCCCGCACCTTTTTTACATCATACATTTTATTATAATACTTATCCTACATAAGATTTACAAATTTTACTACAGATCGACAATTTTAGGACTGCCTGAAAAGCGAGGACGTAACTAACGGTCTAATTCCGTTTCAGGTTTTTTTAAATACCAATACATTTTTAAGTCTTATTTTTTAGTATAGCCGTAGTCGAGCTGTCGCAGTATATAGTTTTATTTTTAGTTTATTTCTATTTTTTTTTCTTCTAATATAAGGTAACTAGTTGACATCTGTGATCAAAACAACTTCGCCAAAAAAGTTGCGCACCCTAGACTTGACTTCCTCGCTAAAGCGACCAACCAGTATATAGTATATTCTCATCGACATTCCCATCTGTGGATCGTCTTTTCCCCCGATACCTCATTTATCCGTATTAGTCTTGGTAGTTGGGAGAACTTTATGCCATAATTCTAAGTATGTGTCACCAGGTCCACTAAGCGGGGGCTCTAGCAGGTCTCCATTATGAGAAGCTGTGCAGAGAGGTACAATGGTTTGACCTCTGCTTTTTAAAGACTCAGGATTTTTCCTCTGTTTTCGTGCGACAAGTCCTTATGTATTTTCGAGGCTTTTAGACTCTCATAGTGGTCGACAATGTCACTTTATTCAAAGCCTATCTTCATATTGCCAACACTTATCTTTGGTTAGTATGCCTTTTGAGAACGGGGTATCCTCCCTCCACTCGAAGAGAGCATAGATTTTGTCTTAAAATCGCATACATCAATAGGCCGATCACCCAGTCGTCCGGGTTGTGAGCGCGTTGATCCTATTGCGTTTTACACACGTTCTAGATGTACTCCATTAATCATCAGGGCAAGCCCCACCGACATCATTATTCTATCTAGTGACAAAAGCTAATACCTACCCCTTCTGTGGTGTCAGTCGTCATATTAATTTTTCAATTTCACGACAAACATTTTTTAATAACTTTTAAGGTGTTAAATAGATGAAAATTAGGCTACTTTTTATTTTAAATAGCGAAACGACCCCCAAGACGCAAATAGAAAACGAAAGGGCGCATATCGCGGGGCAGATATCCCTTCCCTTTTGTGATTTATATGAATTATAATGATTCGTATTATACTCGTTATACGGAAAATCATATTAAGTTGATACATATTAAACTCAAAAAAATATCAAAAAGATTCGAGAAACAATTAACATATCCATTTAAAAAAATTTTGGTTGCCTGTAAAGTCGGTATACGGGCGAAAGTTTTACGTGACAACGACTTTGAGTGGTAAAATAATTTTAATGTGAATATTCATTCGTATAGTAGGAAGAAGGATGAAATAATAGTAACAATTTAAAACATTTATTTATACAAAGAATTATATTTAAAACACTTTCACTTTTATGTCTGTCTCTCTCGCTCTTAGGCGGGCTAACCATGCCCGAGTGGCCTCTCACTCGCTCTCATTGTGAGCGCATAACGTGAGCGGAGCGTAACGCAGTTTCTTGAAGTGTCACCCGGCAAACCAATTTATAAGACGTTGTCACGTCAAAACAATGAAAATATCTGAGGATGGATAGCCAATACTATTATAACCAACTTGCGGTGAGACTTAGTATGTAGACCGGAAATTTCCACGGGCTTGAGACTTACGTGAGTAAAGCCGCAGGCCACAGCTAGTCAACTTTATAACGATGCGAGATACAAATTAGATAAGCGGTCTCGACGGATATTCCGTATATCCTCAAAGACGGATGCAGATACAATCTCAGTTTGAAGGAGTTTAGTTACATCTGCATTTCAATATTCCCTTGATATTCATATATCACTTGATATCTTATGTATATATCTTATTACATATATACATAATATTTATAAAACCAAGCATGCTAGTGTTACCAAAAATTTGTACTAAATTGGGAAAAACCATAAACATATAATAAACATACAAATCGTACAAACGTAACGTAAAAACGTAAAAAACGTACATATTTATATAATAAACTACGCTCAGATATAAAAAATGTACACCCCTTTTTTAACTCTCAATTACGCAATTACATTATTGAAAACTACTCATACTCTGAACAATAATATCAAATGCATTTATATGCATGTGTGTATATATAAGTATAAGGAGGGGCTAATACCTACCTTCCTTACCTACCTAAGAAGTTGCAGTATTAGCTTGTTATATAATAAAGGTATTTGGTGGATGAAGGTCTATGTGCTGAAATATTTAGGCTACCTATTACATCACATTATTCATAGGAGATTATCGGTAATTACAAATGAATATCGAGTAACTTGAGTATTATCGATTACACACTAGAATCTTATTAGAATACTAGATTATCTTACTAGAATCTGCATTCTGCAGATGTAGCTATTGTGCGTTAGTTGGTATCAAATACAATCTCACACATTACGAATAGTCATTTTTGTATTTACGTGGAAAAATTTACAGATGTTGTCTTCTATAATTCTATAATTAATATTATAATGATATTTTGAAATATAAAGTTATATGCCACGATCTTATAATATTTAAAAATGTACACAGTGGGCCTGATTTATTTACAATACAAATTGTCGCTTATATAATTCATATAACATCGTGCTTCTGTAGCATTGGTAATTTTAACAATGCAGACATGCGTCACAATTCCACTACGCAGTTCTACTAATTAATAAATATTAATACATACCATACACGCTACGACAGTTAACTACAAAATAAAATAGTGTAACAAACAAACTTAACGTATTAAATCGTATTTGCGACTACGAATAATACCGTCTTTTTTATGGAAAATGAGGCAAACGGACCATCGGTTCACCTGGTGGAAAGTGGAAGCGACATCCATAGACACCTGCTAAATCAGAGGATTAGCAGGTGCGTTGCCGGTCTTTCAAATAAGCATATGCTCTTTGCTTATCCTAAAGTTCTACAATAAGGTCCGGTCTATAAGTCGTATCGGTTCGGAAATGCCGTAAGTTTGGGCGTGGGCCTTTTCACCTAAAAAAGAGGAGAATTTAAGTTTCATCATCTATGCTACTCCACTGTAGATACGTCTATCTAAGATAGCCCGTCGGCTATCTTAGCTCCACTAGGTACCGTCGGTCCCGGTTGTTATCACAAATACTGGATAATGATCGTTACTCATTTTAGGGAAATTACCCGCTAATCTGCAGTGGAGTAGCGTAGTGGATTAAGCTACAACCCTTCTCCTATAGCGTTAAGAGGTCTTTGGCCTGCAGTGGGACTTCTACAAGCTGATTCACACTTTACTTCACAATATTTTGTTAACATTATATTTAATGAGATACAGAAGCAGAGCCTTTATTGCACGTAACAGTAGCATTTATAATGTTTTAGCATGAATGATAACTTTATATGTGACAATCTAGTGTCAATAATTTGACACATGTAATGATAGTAATTGACGTTTTCATTTAATTAGCAGCTGTTAGAGCGTGATAGTTTCGATTTTCAAATTGTTTGAGATCTTGAATTTGATATCGTGATTGGTCAATTACGGTGGTTCTCGAGTATGCTGTAAATTACAAGAATTAATCGGTAAATTGAGCGTATTCCGGTTTTCTAATCGACGAAAAGCTTAGTTGGGTCGGATTTTAACCTCGATTTATTCTGTTTTAATTTAAATAATCGTTCGTATATCGTTAAATATTTTATATCTATACTTCCCAACCTTTTCAATCTTAAATGAATCCAAAATATTGCAAACGTTAGACTGAAAACTAAAACTTAAAAACTTGCGTTATTTATTTATTTATTTTTGCGATATCTTTCTTAAATTTGAATCATTTTTCATTAATATATAATAAATCAATATACGATGACCGTTTTGGTGTAATAGTGCGACTAGTCGCCACAACGTCGTGCATCGGTGGTCGCGGGTTCGAATCCCGTTCAGGGCAGATATTTGTATTTGTATAAATATTTGTTTTGGTCTGGGTATATGTCCTTGTGGGTCTCCCCACCGTGCCTCGGAGAGCACTTAAAGCCATCGGTCCCGGTTGTTATCATATACACTTGATAACGATCGTTAGTCTTGGTAGGGAAATTATCCGCTAACCCGCAGTGGAGTAGCGTGGTGGATTAAGCTCCAACCCTTCATCTATATGTATATGGAAAAGAGGCCTTCGTTCAGCAGTGGGTGCTTTACAGGCTGATACAGTACAGTACAGTAAATCAAAATACAAGTAACTGCGCTGGTGATGACCTGATATCACTGAATCACTATTGTAGCCAAAGAAATAAAACTATGTGTAGTCTAACCGGCAAAAAAAGATTTGAATTGAACCGTATATCACTAATTAAACACACTTTCCTGTGGGAAATATCCAAAGCGAGAAATAAATTACACTGAGTTAATCACGACCAAGTCATATATCAAATAAAAATCTAATATATTCTGTAACATCAGATGACTTGTGTCAAAAAATCTTATTGTTATCTTACGTTAGTCAACAACTGTACACCAACCAGGATGGTGATGGGCAGCAGCGTCACCATATTCTGCTACAATACACTGTGCTTACCAACCCGCTTTCCAAGCGTGGCTAGTAGCAAAGACCAGTGGACATACAACGACTGATGTCACACTGTTACTCCAAAATAATATTCCGAAAAACCATTAAAAATAAATTAAATGATCATTTGAAATGTCCGAAGCATATTTACTACGTCGCAAAACCTTTTTCTTATAGGAGGTGGCACAAAACACTCGTGCTACTGAAATATTCAGAGAGGTCAGATTGTAACAATTTTGTGACACATATAAAAACAATTGCGGTCCGCCCTAATAGCCCATGTAAGGAATTATTCAAGATACGTCGAAGTTAAAAGAACCCGCCTGAGATATATGTAACAGTTGTAATGTCACCGTTACATAAAAAACTAATGCTACGGCTATACGGATAATAAATCTAGAAGAATTTCTAAAACTTGTCTATACTTTGTCTTATTTGTTAAAGCAAATAGTTTTTTTCTTGATAGATTAACGGCGAGTTGCACGAAATCGTCGCTAATTTTCCGCTAGTTAAGTTGCAATTAATCTTAAAATTAGTTGATCTTATGATTAATTTAAAGCTGTTAGAATTAATCATCCGTTAGATAGGTCTTTAATTAAACTAAATTTTTTTGTTAACTTAATCAGATGTAGGTTTCGTGCAACAGATAATCACGATTCTTGTGATTAAATTAGTTTAATAAACACTTAAATTTAAAATTTGTTTCGTGCAACTCGGCTTAAATTAGGGAGAGAAAATATTTCATTTTTATGTAAGTAAACCTATTTACACTTTAGATCTAAATATTGAGGTTAGTTATTCAAGAATAAATCAAATATTTGTACACGGTTATTATTAAGAGCTACGAAATATAAAGGTATGTAGGTTACTACCTACTTATATATAAATTAATATATATAAGTAGGTAATATCCCACGTTAATTAATATTGTACATAATATAATCGACATCAACGAGATGACACTCGAAGGTCATACAAAATTAATGAGAAAAACTCGTATATTTTTACTTTTGAATCTATATTACCCGCATAAAGCGAATAAGAATCTATCTTAGCTACCTTGAGATTGATGGAGTAGCTCAGGGCATATAGAAACGTATATATCAAGGTAAGTGGACTTACGAGATTTCTCGCATCAGCGCGTTGAATCACCGCTTGCAATAATTATCTGAAAAGGAAATCAGAGCAGGGAGAATTTACGAGTCGCAGAACTACGTACATACATCTTGATTACAGCTACTGTTCCGTGTTAGAATTGAAATAAATAGACATATATCACCTGAATAAAGTGAGCAGTTGTAGAGAACTTTTGAAGTGAAACTTCTTTAGAATCGTTGTAATTTGAAACGGGATGCGATGGAAAAAATGACAGGTAAGAGACACTAATATAAAAATGTGTAGGAGAGAATGAGCTAGTATGATGTCGCATATCCTAGCAACGCGTATCCTAGCAACGCGTAAGTAAGTAATGGAATGTTTAACTATTAATATTAATAAATTTTAAATTGAGTTTGCCAAAGATGTTTCACTTCTGACATGTATACTTCGTACGATATATTTTTTTAATTGGTTTATAAAATTAACATTAGCATTAAAAAAATACTTGTAGTTTTAATTTTTCACTATCACAAGCTACTATTTGCGTCACTTTGAAAAGCCGCTTACAAATAATCCGGTAAGAAGTTTTGCGGTACTTCATGAAAAGTATGTTTGTGTACTTTCGGAATGCAAATACATGTTTTACTCCAAAGCCAAGACATGTAATGGAACAGGAAAAGATTATTTTTAACGGAAGAAATACGGTTTACCAAATTTTGAGGTATTTTCCATCGTCTTTTAGATATTACCTCACTCTGAATGTTAAAGCAATGTATTAACACTAATTAAATCTCAAAGATATATTACAGCTTTGTTAATTATGTCTAACAATTGTTTTCACATCAGTCCATTTTTTTTTTTTGACAAACTAAAACGCTACGAGCCCAAAATTTTTGTTTTTTATTGTTTTTACTTTTCATTCAAATAATATTTTTACAGACTATACACTATCAAAAAGTAGATACTTAGAAGTATTAAACTAATTTAGCAATATTTTACCTTTACAAAGTTTTATTTTCTGAAGGCAGGGTCAGAAAAATTGTGATTTTTCCAATATCTTTAATTACATGTTAGGGTTTAGTTTTCAAGGCAACTGACCGTGTAGCTAACAGTCGAGAATTCAATCTGTATAGTTATTATTATTATTATTATATATTCTTTATTGTACACCATACAGAAAATAAAATAGCACAAAAAAAATTATGAGAGATATCAAAAATGCACAAAAAGGCGGCCTTATCGCTCAATAGCGATTTCTTCCAGGCAACCCTAGTGTTAGAATTTAAGAAGAAATAGGTGTATGGTAGTATGGTAGATGTAGGTAATGTATAGTTCATACAGATGTATGTATATGTTGCTTATCTTTTTTTTAACTATCCCACTTATGCCTGCGCTTGACTGTGATTACACAATATTGATACGTGGTGATGCAGCCGAAGGTAGAGAGCACATATCTTTTTATCTTTTTTTTTTATCGCTGGTAAATGTATTTACGCATCCCACCGCAGGGAGGCGACGTGTATGTGGGACTCGCTAACACGGTAAAACGTGCCAGAATACCCACTAAAACCCAGCGGTGCCCTCATCGTCGTAGTGAGGCACCACGAGATCGCTCGCGGATACAACCGTGACGTCCCGAGAGCGCGCATACCTAAAAAATGCCTATTCACTCTTCTTTTGAAGGTACCTATACTATATCTGACAGGGAAAACGAAGCGTGTGTATTAGAAAAGAGGAAGTGCTTTGTACGAGTCCGAGAAATATCGAGTATGTAATGGTGCTGACCTTTACTATGTATATGAGCTTGCATTGTGCATTTTACGACTATTATCCTAGTAGGGGAATGTTGAGTGTCAGATATCTTTTTATTATTCTTATTTCTTACTAGCTTCTGCCCGCATCATCGCCCGCGTGGATGTCGGTTATCGCGACCAAAAAAAAATTCTATGATACTTCTAATACCTCCAAGGATATGTGTACAAAGTTTCATGATGATCGGTTAAGTAGTTTTCGCGTGAAAGCGTAACAAACAAACTTACATTTCACATTTATAATATAAGGTAGGGATTATAACAATCAGCTTATTCAAAAATAGAATCAATTTATCTAAATTATTACGTCGTTATATGTGTAACGTAAACCGATTTGTTGTAATTTGCCCAAAATAGGGTTAAGCATGAATACATAATTAAATGATCTCAGTAAGAAGGGTGGCTATAAATTAATAGATTTATCGGATTTATAATGAAAGACACATAAACATTCTATTTTTTTCGAAAGATAAAAACTTCTTTTTTGTTCTTTGAGATATCTATACGAGTTGAACTTGACTGTAACTGTTACATAATTTTATAACATTTCTGAAAAAATATCTTAAACAAAAATTGTACAATTATTTTAAATAAATACAAAAATGCTTTTAAAATGTTATCAGTATGAAAATAACTGTTAAATTTAATTTCATTTAATGAATTAATTTGAAATACAAGAACACAGTAACAAACCGAAAATAGATTTTAAAAATGGCGACTAGTGGGTGTTTCTACACTTACTTTTTCTAGTCACGTAACACAGCTTATAGCATTTTGAGAAACCTACATAAATCTAACAGTACCATACGTGTCAATCGATCAGTGTATATACGTTTTCATAAACAGACATAATACCTATATCATACAATGGTAATACGTGTTCAATTCACGGGGAAAAATCTTTGTTTGATAATATCAAGAACTTATCCGATAACGTCTAATTAATATGACAAAATAACTGGTTCAGGACTATATTGTTACAATATAATTAACTGCTCATTTTACCTATGTTACTTTTATTATTGTTTTATCCTTGAGTCGTAACGTGATGCTCATAGATGATCGGATTTCTCAATAAACAAGCTTTTTAACACGAAAATATTTCTTCTACATTAAAATTTCATTAAATATATTTTTTTAACAAACAGACTGTTCGATATTATTATAGAATAGCTGTGCCCCGCCGTTTCACCCGCGTTAATTTGAGAGAAAACGTAATAAATATTTTTAAAAAGTTACTCTAGGAGTAGGTAGCCTCGTTGGTCGAGTGGTCGCAAGCGTTACTGCCGAGCGATTTGATTCCAGGGTCGTTCAACGTATTATTGAGTTTTTTTTTTTTCGAAAATTCTTAGTAGAGTGATATTATATTTACTTTAAAAGTGGAACTATAGTTAAAAAATGTCTTGAGAAGAAAAATAATAAAGGACCCAACGGAAGCTCTATTTTTCCCGTTTTTTGTAACATTTCTTATTACTACTCAGCCCCTATTGGTCGTAGCGAGATGTTATATAGCCTATAGCCTTCCTCGGTAAATAGGCTATCCAACGCAAAAAGAATTTTTCAATTCAAACCTCCTGAGATTAGGACGTTCAAACAAACAAACTCTTCAGCTTTATAATATTAGTACAGATTAGCTGTATTCGAGAATTCGCTCGCGATTTTTTTACTTTCATTAAGCCTATAATATAAAGTACGTAAGCTAGCTTAAGGTGAACCGTTCATAAGTTTCTGTACATTCTGGGTTACAATTTGTTTGGACCTAATACTGCAGGTTTTGATGTATGTCATTTATAAATTGCCTGACAAAAGACCTTGAAATATTTACAGGATAATTTTCGAAATGTCTCCTTTCCAACAAAAATAGAAATGACTGAAAATGGACTACGCGGTTATGAATTATAATTAAGTAAACAATTTGACCATAATCCTTTCTCCCATGGGAACAATGCTAAATTTTGGAATAAAAAATACCCAGTGTTCTAACTGAAATTACAACCTTAGTTTTGGCTTGAATTATTATATCTAGAATGTAAAAAATTGAATCTGTAACATTTATATTTATATTTATTTATATATATATCATCTTCATCATATCAGCCATTGTCCGCATTGCACATTAACGTAGGCCTCCCCCATCGACCTCCAAAGCATCCTCCATCCAACGGCTTCCAGCAACTTTCCTCAAGTCGTCTGTTCATCTCGTGGACGGCCGTCCGACGCTGCGCTTGCCGGTACGTGGTCTCCATTCAAGAACCTTACTGCTCCATCGGCCGTCAGTTCTACAGGCTATGTGCCCTATCCACTGTCACTTTAGCTGTAATACTATAATATTTATTGTAATTTTGATACATATCTTTGCTAATATTATAAAGCTAAATATGTTATCTTCTATGACTGATTGCGAACACCAGGGACGGATTTTCTTTACGGGAAATGTCAAACGACGGAAAAGTGACACGCTTGTCAAATTGTGTCGATGAGTCTACTAAGTTATAATAAAATTAATGTAACCTGTCAGCCAAGAGACGAAATATTAAAATAACATTCTCGTCCTACTGGGGACTCGTAAGTACAGGGCCTTTTTTAATAATATTATTTTTTACATTTATTCTAACAATTTAACATTTAATTTCCAACGGCGATTCCTAATAGTAAGGTCAAAATTATGATGACACCGTATGACACCGATGAAACCGTATACAAATTTTTGGATTATTTTATTTACATATATTCAAATGTATTCATCATTTCAGTGAAATGTTAATTTATAATAATTGTTTCATAAGGAATCATCCGACCGGTTCTATCAGACCCAACTCAGTATTTACGACACCGCGTCAACTGTGCCGAACACGTACAAACGTACGAACAATGTCACTTATAATAATATATGTATGTTTGTACATGGTATTAAGCTCTAAGGTCTACACTATATATTACTTTGAATACAGTGAAACGTATTGAAAATGTTTACCTATTGAATATAATTATAGAGATGCTAAAACATAAATTTAATCAAGTTTTGGTACAAAGACAGGAGGTCTAAATATACCTAAAATACTCATGGCAACTCTTCAAAAATTATACGCAATTCAAATTCAAAATATACCTTACTCAAATGGGTTTCCATTTAATTGTCAATTTATAAATCGTTGCAACTTTAAAATGAATTTAAATTTTATTAAGGTTTCCACCATCTGTCGACACGTTTTGTATAGAACTAGCATCGATTAGTGCATCTGCTGATTGTTGTTGACGTCAGTGATGATCGTTGAGCAAACTAATTGAACGGCAACTGTGGTTGTCAAGTCGCGCAAAATACTAGTGATACTGAGTGTCATAATAAAATTTTATAATCACACGTATTTAATTTATTAATTACCTTTTTTTTTACGTGTGGAAATGCATTACGCATACCAAAGGGATATTACCTACCTCAATTTTATTTTAACCACCATTCACAACCTCAAGATGTTCAGGAAAAAGGTAACATTATCCTCTAAAATTTCTTTAAGGAAGTATTTAATTATTATTTTTAAATATCAAGATTTTGGTAAACAAATCAAGAATAAATCGATATTAAAATGTTTAAATAAAATGAATGGTTTCAATGGCAGCTAATAATTAACAGATGACATGAAAATAAAACGTAATGAAACAAGTGCGAGTCGGAGTCGCCCATGAAGGGTTCCGTAGCAGCAAGTAACAGCATATAAAAATTATTGTAGTTCGTTCTAACTTTGATCGATGTTTTAAAAATAGTGTATTTTTTTTATATGAAAAAAAAAATTACTTACTAGATCTCGATCAAATCAATTTTCGGTGGAAGTGTGCATGGTAATGTATACATCATATATTTTGACGTGATAACGTCTAGTAAATTGATGAAAGCTATCGGGTATTTTTTTCAAAAAAGACGCCAATTTGTCACGTGTCGCGAGCGAGCGAGAGCGCAGAAAAAGCGATAGAGAGGCACGATCAGTTCGACTTATGACGCATCTCTCTTACACTCCATCGGACCGCGTTCTAGTACATCAATTCTACATCTATGTTTTCTTATGACGTTATCACGTAAAAATTATCGTCCGTAAACCAACTTTACAGACAACATTTTTTTTTAGTTTAATTACTCTCTTATTTAGGATTTACAGGGGGGGGACATTTTACCATTATGGAAGTGTCTCTCGCGCAAACTATTCAGTTTAGAAAAAAAATATATTAGAAACCTCAATATCGTTTTTGAAGACCTATCCATAGATACCCCACACGTATGGGTTTGATGAAAAAAAATATTTAAGTTTCAGTTCTAAGTATGGGGAACCCCCAAATTTTTTTTTCTATTTTTGTGTGAAAATCTTAATGCGGTTCACAGAATACATCTACTTACCAAGTTTCAACAACATAGTTATTATAGTTTCGGAAAAAAGTGGCTGTAACATACGAACGGACAGACAGACAGACATGACGAATCCATAAGGGTTCCGTTTTTTTCCATTTGGAACGGGAAATTACGAAATCCTAAAAAGGCCACGCATATACCTATACCTTACCAAATTATGCAAATTAAAATCACCCACTTCATTTATAATTTAAATGAAATGTTCAAAGGAGAGCTCGATTTTAAAATTACGTACACCAAAAATATATCTTCAGCGAAAAGGTGGTACCCCGATTCCGCTGTCACCCTCTGTCTATAATGTGGTTAGAAGATGTAAAAAGGTGCGTCTCTAGTGATATATAATTTAAAATATGCTAATGCATGCCGTTTCATTTTGTAGGCAGTAAGCTTATTTATAATTATTTTATATTTTTTAATTTGTTCATGTTTACTAGAGGACGAATTTATATTGAATCTAATATCACACATAGCTAGCAGATTAAGGTGCTTCTAACGATAACCTTATATGCTAAACTGTGGTTAGGAATTTTAGTTGTTATGCGAAACCCGACGAACATTCGTACAAACTACGGTGAAACTGTATTTATTATATGTAAATAAAGTCGAATAAACACAAAAAAATACTGCAATGGGGTAAAAATAGAGAAGGTGGAGGAACTGACTTTAATTGTGACTTTTCGTTACGTTAAATTAATGTAAATAATAATTATAAGTAATTTGCCATAACAAATTTGCCAAGAATTGTTTTTTTTTTTTTCTGCTCTCTTTTCTTACTTTCCTTATTTAGTTATTGCATACCAGTTAAAAGTTATTTGTTTTTTTAATAAACTTTTTAAATATTCTTAGAAGAGAACTTTATGAAGTATTTCTTTAGTATATTCTTTGAAAATGTTATTAATAGTTTATCTTCTATTATTTATGTAACGTATTGCTAAATATGATCTATCGTTAAATATCTGCTACTTTAAATTTCAATAAATAAAATATAACTGTTCATAAAAATATACGTCATTATGAAAAACTTAAGTATATTTTAAGTGCTTCGAATTTTTAAGGTATTGGATAAAAAATGAAAAGAATAATTTAAATTAGAATAGTATTCCTAACTGAAATGTACGTGGTAGATAGAGACTCAACTATTGTAACGTAGTTCTAGTTTTAGTTGAGTATAGTTCGATTAGTCCGTTAACCGCGTCTGACAAGACCAAGCTCATGCAACCAAACATTCAGGTTTAAAATGGATAAATGAAAATATCAAGATTTTATACGATTTTTTTTTTATTGCTTTTGCACGAGTTTATTTGTATATATTACCATTATTTCTGATGATACTTTTAAGAGCCAGTACAAGTTTTAAGCCTATACTATGTTGCTATGATTATAATCGATAAAGATAAAAACTATTTAACTGATTCTAACAGTTCTTATAAGGCTTAATCGTCCAAAGCAGGATTCGAAAAAAAACACATCTGTTAACTGTGAACTGCTTAGTTTGCTTAAGTTTTAATCAAAAATTACAATTTTATATACTTTTATGTATGGATTTTTTTTTTTTTTTTTTACTTTTTACACAGTCATGTTGGCACGTACAAGGAAATTCCTAATTTATTTTAAGACTAGATGTATCTCATTTTCATTAGCCTATAAGATAAAGTACGAAAGCCAGTTTAAGATGAACCGTACATTTAAAGATTTCTGTATTTTCGAGGTTTTAAGTTATTTAGACCGTAAACTCGTAGAATAACCTCCAATCATACCCAGTTTGTTTTAAAGTAATTTTGTAGTTATGACGTGATGCATGATCAAAAAACAGACAGACAATTTAAATACTTTTTTATTTAATTTTATTTTTGTTATCTCAATCCTATACAATTAACTACAGCTTGTTCAGAATCGTACCACCATTGTTAGTTATTCTCGAGACAAAAAAATCCTATGTCCTTCATATACGTTTATATGACAAACCGCTAAAGTGTGGAACTTTCTCACAGCAACCGTAATCTTAACTGTAAGAAAAGAGTAAATAGGTATTTTTTGGGAAAGTATAAATTTCTGAAACTGAGAATGTAATGAATGAAATCAATGGCTAAATTATTCATTTATTAAACTAAGCGCAAAAAAAAATATTTTGAACATTTTTTTCACGGGTTGATTAAATTATTAATATTCAAAATGGCGACAAGGTCTAAACTAATGTATCAATCGAAATTCTATTTCTAGGGTCACTTAATTAAATTACCAAACCAAAGTTAAAGACCTGTGAGGTTTTCCTGTAATAGTATTGGTGTCCTCGAAACCTAATAATGTATTAATTTTGTAATAGTTTCTTGAGTATTTTTGGAGTTATATAGATAGTTGTTAGTTTGACTATATTTAAGGTATACAGTTATTGTAACAATAAGAACGTAACTTAGAAATTTATTAATTTAAACTAAAAATGAGATATACTATTATTAATAAAAATTATTATCTCAAACTGTCCTGTGATAGCTACTACGTACGAAATTCCGTGTGGTTTAAGTTGTGTTTAAATTAAAAACTTCATATTCGCTATGATGAGATGTATGTTGATATTTTAGAAATTCCTTCGGAAAGTGGCATCTTTTTAATACTGGAATAACATAGAAAATCGGCTAATTGTAAGTAATTTTAAATTTCATCAATCACAAACAAACAAATATTTCTTGTTTATAACATTAGTTTAGAGTTCTAGACCATTGTTAACGATGTCGTTTTGGCGTAATGATCGCAGTAACTGGCTATTACGCTGGCCTTCGTGGGTTCGATCTCCACTTATAACATATGTTTGTTTCGGCTTTATTGTTTGGAATTGTCGGGATGTTTAAATTTCTGTTGTGTGTGTTTCCGGACCCCCGACATCAGATTTTCACCCTCTTAGGGGCCGTTACGAGTTTCTTAATTATAGACTATATTATGGACAAACATTCAAACTAAATATTCAAAACACTTTAATTTGTGTCAGAAACATAGTAACCTGATTCTGTCTCGTCGATAAATTCAAAAAAATATTGATTACAGCCATATTACATGAAAATATCTTTTTAATTTTCAACGTATGGTAACCCTACCGGAGGCCCATTAGGGAGTTCAAACATTTGTACTTTCTCTGTCAGATGCGGAGTTCGACGAAATTGATACGATACATTTAAGGGTTGACTTACTTTTGTTTCACTTTTGCTTACTCGCTTAATGCTATAAAAATATCCACCATTTGTGTTACGTGTTTTGTTTCTTTTAATTTATCTAAAACATGGAAAATCTATAAAAATAAAACCGAGAGTGCTCAGTGGATAGTAATAATTGATCTTTTGGGATCAAAAGATCGTTTTAATTTTATTCACTGAATTTTCATAAATTATATTTGTTTGAAAATTAATCTAATTTTATCACCACGACTTGAATGATAAATTAGAACACAATTTTTATGTTCTCATATATAAAAGTACTAACCCAATAAAAAATACTATTCTATAACTATTAATTAACAAACCAGCGAATTTATTTTTCAACCACTTCCCATTACCTGAAATACAAGGTTTGATTAACCTAAATTATTGTTTGTTGTTCCGTTCTAATCATACTTATTCAATTAGCACAATAATCCCGACACTATTATCCTTATAATGCTTTAAATATTTTACACATTTTAGTTTTGTGACGTTTATGCGATCAAAACTGAAATAAACATTTGCTTATTAAAATTATATTGGATTAACTTTAGCTACGCTTACAGTTATTTTGTTAATTTAGATTATGAAACTCACGCTACGTTTGAAGTGAGTTTTATTCGACTTCATTATATTTAAATATTACTAATGATAATTATAACAAAAGTAATAATAACATTAATTTACAAAATTACGATATTCGCTGAACTTTGTTCCATTTATACATGTATATAAATATATATAAGTATTAGCTTTCGTTGCGAAGTCGCCCGCGAAATTCCAGATTTTAAAGTTCAACAATATCTAAGAAAGAACTATTAGATTTTTGGATATTTAGCTTAAACAAGAAATCCAAAATTTGCAAATATTTTAATAATATATAATTTAGAATATTAATTATTCTACGGAAGCCACCCAACTTTAACTATTTGTTATCATTTAAAATGGAGCAGAGGGGCTATTAGTTGCACTAACAATAAACAATATTTAGAGACCGTTTTAGACTAAAAAAAAAAAAAAAAAAGAGTTTAGTTGTTGACCATCGTTTCCACTTGTGTACTTGTTGTACTACTTTCTACTTTCATTGTTTTCTCTTGGTTAAGAAGTATGATAAAAACTACTCTGTCGTCTCGTAAAGCCAAAATAAAAAGTTCATAATATTATCGATAAGACCTGTAACATGTAAATATATGTAATATAAATTGAATAAGTTGTGACGTTTCTTATTAAAAAAAAAAATAGAAAACCCGTATAATTTTTTTTTACTTTTTCAAGGAAAGAGCAATGTTTCTATCGTCAAATACAATGTGCGTCATTTTGAATATGAATTCAGTTGTGGCACCAACGTAGAACGGACGACAATCAATTTTAACGACGCGTGTGAAGCACGTACCGTAAGTGAAAGCAAAACATGTTTCTGTTTTTTTTTTTTTGGCTTTCGCTCTGGAAATTTTAATCTTTACATTTATTACATTATATTACATACAATAAAATAGTCAAATATTCCTACTACAAACAATAATAAAAATCTTTTTAAAACTTTACCTTTGTAGTGTAGGTACCTACCTGTGGATAGCGCAGTTTTTTTATCAGATTTACTTAATCTCTGGTGAGGTGGGCTTAAAAAGAATTAGACGGAGGGTAGAGAGATACCAGCCAGAGAGATACGAGCCCATGATGGCTGACAATTGACACATCGCTCCACAGCAGTCTCGTCGTGACCACAGATCATGTAACTGGTCCGAAGCCATGTCCGAAGCATCGACAAAAATCGTCAAAAAAACTATATCGTGGATATGCAATCGTTTTTATTTTAAAAAATAAAAAATATATATTATGTATTTAGGTCATGTGTCCACGTCATTAATTTTTTTTTTCATTTTTCTGTTTATTACCCGACTGAGACAGAAGGAGGGTTATGTTTTTCGAGTGTATGTATGTAGCAGCGTCTCCAGATTTTATTTTTGCCAAGTCGGAATTTTGGAACATTTTGAGTGAAATAGGGATTCATTCGTCGAAAGCAGGACATAGTATATAAACGTATATAATCAGAAGTTTTTAATTATTTATCTTTTTTATTTGAATTCAAATTAAAAACAAAATTACGTTTACGAGACAATAGATAGCAAAAATAGCCATAGAAAATGTATTTTAATAAAAATATTATATTTAAAATCAGATTTACCCTATCGTTAAATAGAGGAGTTTTATTCGTCTTCGGAAATAAAAGGGCAGGCGGCCAGTCCACACTTGTCTGTGTCACCCGCCCACTTCCTCAGCACGCTGCACGCATGGTCAAGTTTTCCCCGAAAAGCGGGACTGAGCGTGTCCCGCGCGGGACAATTAATTTTGATTTAAAAATCGGGACGTCCCGCCAAAATCGGGACGTCTGGGTACGCTGGTATGTATGTATGTATGTATGTCCATTTCTTTGACACGCCCTACAGCCCAAACGGCTGGACGGTTTTTGACATATGAGGTGTCGTTGGATTTGTCTAAATTGTAGTAGTGACAAAGACTGTATAAATTTTCAAAATGGCGCCCGCAACTGGCGAAATGAGAGGGGGGGGAGTTGAATTTTTTTTCTTACTGTAGCAATATGGGTATCAAATGAAAGCTAGTAAATTGATTTATTCTTTTTAGTTTATAATAAGAGTGTTTTACGCAGTCGGATTTTTTGATTTTTTTCATTAAGCATACTTGTTCGTTTATCTTTTGTATGTCTATTTCTATAAAAGCACTAATGTAAAAAAAATTTAACAGAACAATAACCATTAATATTTACTTGGTTACAACAACTCGGCTCGACTCATTATGCAATTATACTAATACCTAACTAATAAAACGACAATATAAGCACCTAAAATAAGTCTTATAATATTTGAAGCAAAATAACTAAATAATTAAAAGTCGAGTTAGACGTTTACGAGTTGTGAGTGCGAGTGTTGAGTTTCTTCTACTAATTACGTGTAACTCAACAATTCATAGGATTACACACGTCGTTGATATTTACTGGCGGTACGGAAACCCCCAATCAATGTTAGAATAGTGTTTGAATAATTCTTAGGAATCTGTTTTCGGGTTCCGGTCGTTTCTCATTTGGTCCGAAGTGTACAAATTACGGACGTTACCGCGTTGCGTCAGAAATTACGGTCCTACTACGAGTTCTGTCAAGCTCCGTAGTTATGGATTTTTGTGTACAGATAATTATGCTCTAATGAACTCTGTGTATAATACTGTATTAAAAAAAAAAAACGTTCAATTAATTATGTTTATGTTTTCTTCTTAGTTATGATTTTATACTATTTTTAGGTTTAAAGAAAAAAATAGTCCTAAGATGTCCCAAATATAAATTTAATGTCATGAGTTATAGCCACTACCTATACGCGGATGAACCGATAAAATTATAATAGTTAAATGATGAATAGACAATAAATAGTCTCATTCAAACATAAATCAATAATAATATTATAAATTCGAAATTATTTATTTGCCAGTTTGTACGCCTAATCTTGAGGGCAATCGGACTAATTAAAACATAAAATGCAACAAATGCTGTTTATGGACTTTTTACAAGCTAAAAAACATCGCTATGATTCAAAGACAGTAACTACGAGTATTAATATCAACGCCTAGTATTTAATAAATGAAACCTGCTTTTGACTTATTTTTAACGGAAATTATTCAGATGACACCTTTATGCAGTGAGAAATTTTGATTGTTAACTCAATTCAGATTATTTAATATACTGTTAAGGTTAAATAATAGTAACTTACTGTACGGTAAAAAAAAAACACGGCATGGTTACGGTTGGTTTTTAGTAGGTACCTACTTAAATTTTTATATTTTGTTTATGTTACAATGTGTGAAAAAATCTCATCGATGATATCCCTAGTATAAAATATCTTAGTAAGGGAATGGCTTGAACGATGCAATGCTGGTCCGTAACTAGCCTTAACAGAATTGCTTACCTAATGAGTGTTCTAAAAAAGTGTTTATTTTGTTCCACTTCGAGATATATATTTAGATCTATAAAATTATAAAAATAAATCTATAAAATTATATAATATTGCAAAATAATAACACGTAGAAAAAGTATTGTATAGTTTGTACACTTGTTGTTAATGTTCTACAAAATGTCAAGAAGTTATTCCGTGATGCGTGCACAAGAGCAGACCTACTCGTATATTGCATTTATACATTTAACATTGTTAGTTGTTAAGGGCATTAGAAAAGATCAATTAATATGGTTACAGTAGTCCTTGTCGTAACCTATATCATTAATTATTTTGTTAGAAATGATATTATATTTTAAAGATTATCCAATATACATTTCAAGGTCTTTGGTTTGATATTTTAAAAAAATACAGACATCATAACCCTTATTAATAAAGTCAAAATAAATTCAAATCCGAAATGAACTGAAACTTTTGAATGTACAGATCATCTTAAGCTGGTGTATTAACTTTATTTTATAGACTTGATGGAAGAAAAGGCAATCGCAGACGAAGTCGCGAGTACAGCTGATACAGAATATGAATGGTGTTTTGCAGAAAAGAATTTGTCGTTAGTATCATATCATCAGTTCCTAAACATCAACCGTGTACATGGAATCGTCCGCTCAATTACGCAGCAAAGCGAACTACCTGCTTCGAATTCACGTTGTCATTAGTTTCTTTTGAAATTCTTTTATATTCTTACGTTTAAAGTTTAACGTGCATTGTTACAGAACGAAATAAAAACTATTTTTTCGTACAAAGCGTATATATCATAATTACAATACAATAATATATAAACTACCTATATATGAAGAAGAAGCTTCACATATTTTTCGAAAATTTCTAACGAATTGTCGGAAAATTCCACAGCTGGGCCGTTTAGAAGCAATGTAAATTAATCCGTAGTCGCTAAAATTACGCATGATCTCAAACTTTTTATCGACATTTCAATTTATATTTAAAAAAAAAAAATTAATTCTTATGAAGAAAATCACGCAACCAGCGTCGCGGGTATAACGTTATTGAATAAAATTTCTCAGTTCGGTGTCTCGACGTTAAAAGCAATTTGAAATGTAACATTTCCAAACTAGATATTACATTTTTCTGACTCATTTTTCCACGTTTCATTCAAATGCTATCGATTAAGTCAGATGAAAATATTTGAAACCAATAAAATTCATATATATTACAATTTTTTTAAATAATTATTTATTGATACTCTAGATTCGTATATCATATATTCTTGTTGGAAAGAAAATTTGGAAAAATTTAAGAAGTCGCAATTTTGTTTTTAGTTTCTTTACAAGGACGGGAGTTGCCAGTGGACAGAATACATAGAAATTCATTAAAATTGGCGTTCATACCGGACTTAGTAGCATTGAATTTTTAACTTTTGAGCTGTTTTATTTATTGTATATTTTTCACATTTATTGTAGCGAATCCTATCTTTTTATGTACTTACATAGTTTCCCTGAAGGAACAAAAATATATTATTGATCCGCCATCTTGAGTATCAGCTATATTAGACTAAGCTTAATAAAATTAACACTTATCAAATAGTTATTCAAATTAAGCATGTACCCGCATCATGTATATGCAATTGATGCTCTCAGCGGCTATGTATCTTAAATGGATAACAATAATAAAATTTAGAGCAAAGAATAAAAATCGTTGTAATCCAAATTAAATTTCGACTACTTTTACCTATAAGTCGATATCGATAGTGAAAAAATATCAATAAAATCGTTATGTGGGTAGTCGATACCAATACAAACGCCTCACACTCAACGGCACCAATATGATGAAAATTTGTGCACATAATATATTACTAACACCCAGACCACGATTAACCACGTCAGACATCTATATGTCTATATATTTCTTATGAGTGGGAATCGAAAGTGCGACCGCTAGTTCAACAGCTGATTGCGAACGTTGCATTAAGTCGTCCTGAAAAATTTAGTTAGGTAAGTACTTGTTGTAACTGAAACATAAAATCTAAATGGACAATTGAAAATAAAATTATAAATGAAATTAATTACTTGTTGTTATTTTATTTAATATACTTTATTGAATATCAAAAATACATTATTAAACATACCTTGGAGATATTGTAGTATAACGGACTGACTTATGTCTAATTAACCATTTCTTCCAGACAACCCAAATAGGATAAAAAAATATTAACATCGAGACCGGGTAGGTGGTGTAGTTACTACATTAAATACTTAACTTGTTATATTAAAACTCAAAAAATTAAATTAACTGAAAATTTATTTTTATGTATTTAACTTAACTTCCTTGTGCAACTTATAATATGGATTAAAATTATTTTAAGCATACTTCCGGCGCACACGTTCTCCTCTCTTAATAAAGCCCCATAAAATGTTTCGCAGCTACGCTTGTTTTTACGATTTAAGTATTTCAAAAAAGAGCTTATTAAAACAAGTGCGAATCGGACCTGCGCATATATGGTTCTGTATATCCATATAAAATATAACACTTAATTTTTTTTACATCGAGCAAAAATCGCTAAAAGTTATGTTTCTTGTAATGGATTCGATTTTTTAATGCTTAATATACACACGGTCTTTTGTTCCTATGATAGACAACTTAACACCATTGTTTTACATATTAGTATAAGTTTTAATAAATGTATATAAGAAATTAGCTATGCCCGGCGGTTTCATCCGCTTTAATTTGAGGAAAAAAAGTACTTAAATATTTTTAAACCATTACTCTAAGAGTGCTACTGCCGAGCAAGGGGTCTCAGAATTGATTCAACGTATTATTAGGTTTCTTTATTTTTCGAAAATTCTCATTAAATAGCACGGAGTCTAGAATGGTGCTCGATGTATGCCAATAAGCTCGCCCCCTACACACGTTAGATTTATTATGTGCAACTAAAAAAAAAAAAAGTGGAACGCAAGTGGACGAAAGCTCTCAAAAAAGATTATTTCTTTCCGTTTTTGTAACGTTTCTTATTATTGCTCAGCTCCAATTGGTCATAGCGTGAGATTATATAGCCTATAGCCTTCCTCAGTAAATGAACTATCCTACACAAAAAAAAAGTTTTTCAATTCAAACCAGTAATTCCTGAGATTATCGCGTTCAAACAAATAAACTCTTCAGCTTTATAATATTAGTACAGATATATAAATATAATACATATAAATATTACTGACCCAGACTCGGGCGGGAATCGAACCTACAAACCTGGAGCAGAAGAGAAGGGTCACTAACAACTACGCCAACAGACCAGTCAGTTATAACTTTTTGAAATTATTGGTATTTGTTTATATATGATAATGTAAGCTACATAAAATATTCGTTAACATGGCATTTAATATTAGAAAAACAAAAAATTTTGTTGTTACAGCAAACGGTTGTAAATTTTGACAAAATAATTTGATGTCGGTTGCATTCACATTTTTTAGTATTGTTTTTTTGATTTGAAATAATTAATAGTTTTATTTCGTTGCAAATCATCTTTTTGCCTTTATTTTGGGGTCGTGTGGTTTTGTAAGTCAGCAAATTTGTTTGACTTAAACATCAACAACTTACACAAAAAAAAAGATTAAATAATTTTGATGATCATATTTATTGTTTTGATCTTTTTCGTTGTTGTCATAACTATGACGTATTTATACTTGTTTCGAAAGCTTGTTATATACTACGCTTTACGCTTAACGATTTTTTTTTATCAAAAACATAATATGTTTACTGCAGCAAAACTATCAACTTAAAGTTTGACAAGCAGATGGTTCGTTTACGGGGCGTTCAATGCTTATTTTTTCATTTTCAGTAGCATTTAATGCGTACTTAGTCCTGTGTTTATAAAACTAATTATATTTATAGTAATTTCTATTTTGATATAGGAAGTTTCTTGCCAATTTTTTTTTTTTTTTTTTTTTTTTATATACAATCAACGTCATACGATTAGTCAAAAACTACAACTTAGATCATATATCTAAATCTATATAAAATCAAAGAATGAGTTTATTTTTTTTACAGACATTTAATTTGTGTTTTATATTTTTTGCATACAAACTTGTGTATTTCAAACAAAAAAAAAACTTATTACACAAAGAAGTCTCGAAGGATCAAGAAAAAGAAACATTAAAATGTCGGAAACTAAGTTTACGTGATTTCATATATACACATGTGCTTTCAGACATCATATATAATCTGAATATACAAAAATTTCAACAAAAAAAAAAACAGACGAACAGACAATGGTATCTTGGTAACACATCTCGGGCACGGAACCCTTAAACAAGAAATAAGATATAAATTCTTAAGGAAGAGAAAAAGTCTATCTTTTCCTGCAAAGATCGTATTATTTTATATCCATTTACACCAGTAGCGTACGTCTTCCGTAAAATTGAGACCGTTTCAACGGAATGTGGTCGACATTTTCAACAAAACGTTTTTTTATTATATTACACTTTATGACCAGAACTATTAAGTTTAATTTGCTTTAGCAGAAATTTTCATAGGATTTGTTGTAAGATAGTATGCAGTAGCAAAATATTATGTTTGACCTCCGATAGTTCCTTATTTTGTTAAATTTTCATAACGCTAGAATAGTTTAAAGGATGGATATAATTTTGTATATGTACGTGTATAAAACGTTCATTCTGCAAAGTCGTTTAACTCTTTCTCATGCGGTTCAAAGATGTATTTGCTTTGTAAGATGAGTTTATTGAAATTGTTTTACATCCATAGACACCCGCTACATCAGAGGAATAGCAGATGCGTTGCCGACCTTTCAAATAAGAGTATGTATTGTCTTTTTTGCTTCAAGAGATTTATTTACATCATAGTACAAATTTCTGACGACCGTTCTGGTGTAGTGGTGCGAGCAGTTGCCTCAACGCCGTGCGCCGGGTCGGTCGCGGGTTTGATTCCCGCTCGGAACAAATATTTGTATTTGTACAAATATTTATTTCCGGTCTGGATGTATTTCCTTGTGGGTCTCTCCACCGTGGCTCGGAGAGCACGTAAAGCCGTCGATCCCGGTTATTATCATTGACACCTGATAATCGTTACCCATTATATGGAAATTATCCGCCAACCCGCAGTGAAGCAGCGTGGTGGATTAAGCTCCAACATTTCTTCTACATGGAGAAGAGGGCTTCGCTCAGCAGTGGGTGGTTTACAAGCTGATACAATACAGTACAGTACAAATTTAGAGAAATGCCGATCTTAGATAGATATATTGATATTCATAGTACATTGTACAAGAAAGCAAATTGAGGAAAGAAGTGTGTGTATTTTCTGATCGGCTGTGGATCAACGTAGTTGAATAAGCTTACAAATCTTTTTCCTTAACAAGAGAAAAGTTCTTGGCTCAAAAGAACGACAATTGCATTCTGTTCTCTTATATTTACGCGAATTTTACTCATTTAATTAAAAGTCTAGATCGGATTTTATCGCATTTATTTGTTTAAAAAACTTTACAGTTTAACGATTTTTCAATTAAATTATTTCCCGAGGTTTCGGACTCTTTATAGCGTCCATGATCTCGGGGGACTGAGGTGGTGGGTATCCGAATAATTATTCCGAAATAAGTTGAGCCCTATAAATATGTTTTACAGCCAAAATAAAATTGTATTCGAATTGTAAAATTATGATTTAGTCGCACAATTCAAAAATCATATTTTAGCTATAATAAACAAGAAGTTGATTTACATTAATATTTTAATAAAATCAGGATATAGATATAGCCTTATAATTCGTTTTTTTTTATCAGGGAAATAATTCATTCAAATGGGCTTAGTTTCTAAGTTTATAATTATAAAGGCTTATTTTTCTATAAAGAAATAGAACCGAAATTTAATCCGATATGCTGTTACACCGCCAATTGGCGGATTGGAAGGCTAAATTAGAGGTCCAATTATACTATTTTTTTAAATGTTAGTTAGATAGGCAAACTGGCAGACGTTCCACCTGGTCAACCACCAGGTGTCGCCCATGAACATAAACTAGTTTACCTGGAACTAGCGCAGGCAACTCATCTATGTGTTGCCTATCCTGAGACATATGATGTTAAAGTCTCAGTGCCAACAATTACACTGCCTGTCTTGCCCTTCTCTCCGAAACACAGTAAAGCTGTTTCACGGCAGAAACAAGCAAGTATACATAGTATTTTAGAGTTTTTATATGTTATATCTAGAGATTCGTATAAACCGATATATAAAGTGATTGTTTTTTTCTACTAAGTAAAGTGTGGAGCCTCTGGTAGCTTTCTTCACAAGCGAGCAAACAACAGACGCATTAGGAAACTTTACGATATGCTCAGACGCTTCGTATACTTAAGTTAACCAAATGACTCGACGTATTATTTATTCCAAGATCTCATACAGTGTAGGACAAAAATAATATCAATTATTCTTATAGTACTGCATAGTTTAATTTATATACAATTATAATTATTATTTTTTGGTTTCACCTGCGTTAATTTGAGGGAAAAACGTACTTAAATATTTTTAAACAATTACTCTAAGAGTAGGTTACCCACCTACTCTTAGAGTAATTGTTTACTACTGGTACCCACCTACTCGTAGGGGGTGCCTCGTTGGTCGAGTGGTCGCAAGCGTTCCTGCCAAGCAAGGGGTCTCAGGTTTGATTCCTGGGTCGTTCAATGTATTATTGACCTTTTTTATTTTTCGAAAATTCTCAGTAAAAGAGTGATGTTGTATTTACTTTAAAAGAGGAACTATAGTTAAAAAATGTCTCAAGACGAGAAATAATAAAGGAGGCTCTCAAAAAAGATGATTTTTTTCCGTTTTTGTAACATTTTTTACTATTGCTCAACCCCTATTAGTCGTAGCGTGATGTTATATAGCCTATAGCCTTCCTCGGTAAATGGGCTATCCAACACAAAAATAATTTTTCAATTCGAACTAGTAGTTCCAGAGATCAACGCATTCAAACAAACAAACAAACTCTTCAGCTTTATAATATTAGTATAAATGACAAATAAATACTGTCCTCATGTCCTGTATCGTATCGACCTGAAGAATGTCGACTGCTGAACAAATGTCTCTTCTGGAAAGTTGAAAGCTAAATCTGACAGATTACTCCATCTCAGGTGTCCGATTATACATGTCTTATAACTAATTGCTTCCGAAACGTGTAGATATCACGAGATATATTTAAACAACAAATGCCAAATTATAACCTACCACCGTCTGGTATCGACTTATACAAAAAGAAAATATCGTAGTTATAATTTATTTTTAAGCCACATATAAGAGATATTTTTAGAACTTTTTTGTAGATAAAAGGTTTTTATTTAAAATATTATAATTTAAAATTAAACATGTTATGTAATAGTTTTACGCTAAACATAATTATGACAGAAAACATACGAAATATTAAAAATTATAAGCTATCAATAATAAAATACAGTCATATAAGTATTTTACTTAAAAATAAAAATTACGTGTGTTATATATTAAAAAAAAAAAAATTTAAAAATAATGCATATTCATACATATTATTTGAATAAGGTGCTTTAGAAAACAACTCAAGGAAACTAAAAGTCGGGCTAGTTCCATCTACGTTACCTCGACAGTACCAAGTTAAGTTGAATTGTAACAAAGCGACAGTATTTGTTATCGTTGAAACTTCGCAAATTTTAACGGTCCACTGACGTTCGCTATTAGTCAAAATTATTACAACGCTGCACACTTTTCATGGCCGCAATTGTACCAAGTATATTTGGACGAATAAACTTCGCGGCAGATATATGCGAAGTCGAGAAATTTTCTGGAAACGGGAGGGATGAAATACTGGGGCGCTTAATAAATGTGAACCGGTATGGGTGAAACACTAATGAGGATGGTAAATAAATTAATGTGGTTGTTGATGCAGAACGTTAATTGTGAGACGCGATTTTTTTTAAGCAATTTGATTTAAGTAAATAATACAAATTTTTCTTACTTTAAAAAAAAATATTTTTTACAAAAAAAAAAATTACAATAAAATTCGTATTTCAATTTACTCTTTACTGGTTGATGTTTATAACTAATGGCGATGAAATGGTAATGGAAAATAAATTAAATTAAGTAACGAAGTTACATAATATAATACCCATACATATACAATATCAATAAATATAAAATACTTATCACTATTTTAAATTAACATAATATATTCAGAAAATAATCACGTTAAAAACCATTTTATATCATAAATAACCAAATTTTTGCAACTTTAGGTATTTGTCTCGTATTTTTAAATATTAAATGATGTAGTTTACCTTACATGTAACGCTATATAAAAATTTAATATCAGCCTGAACGCTAAATAATAAATTTACCTATAATATACATGAAATATCGGAATAAAACTTAGGGCTTACAAAATTACTGAATCGGTCCTCAAGTAAATTAAACTAGCTTGCAGCTGCAATGTTAAAAATTATATATTTTTTAACACATAATTTTGTTAAAAATTGATAGCAATGATTTGAGCCAACGGAAGGAGTAAAGTACTGTTTTTCTGCTGGCATTGACTTGAACCGACGATAGTAACGTCTTGTTTAAGAGAAAAATAGGGTGAACTAATACCAGTATATAAAATAAAAGGCAAATTTAAGTCGATTATTTTTACTATTGTGGACGGCTAATAAAAGTGACTTGATTTTCTTCCACAAATTCCTACAGTAACGTGATTTTCGTGGCAGAAACCTCGTCGAAACAGATAATATTGTGTAAAAGCGTTATGCACTACGGGGCATGAAAATGATCAATCAGGATAAATGGCCGAATATCTATAGTTAGCTTTGTTTCTCTATTCATATCGCGGTTATCAACTTTAACAGTAAAAATTGATATTCATTCCAAATAGGATACACTGTCGAAATCGTTTGCATTAATTCATTTTGGTTCGAAATGTTTTTTTTTTTTATATTTATGTTTTTTTTTTATTGGCGTTTGAAAGAGAGATTGAAATTTAAAAGTCATATGAAAGATCTCTTGGAATATCAAAAACGTTAAATACATAATTTTTTATGGGCAAACACACTAGAGAAATATCGTTATTTTTAATTTCAACTAATTACTACTATGACGACCGTTCTGGTGTGACGCTCGTTCTGGTGTGAACGCGTGCCAAGGGTCGCGGGTTCGATTCCCGCTCGGGACAGATATTTTTATTTGTAAAAATATTTGTTTCCGGTCTAGGTCTATGTACTTGTGGGTCTCCCCACCGTGCCTCGTAAAGCCGTCGGTCCCGGTTGTTATCATAGACACCTGATAACGATCGTTACTCATGGTTTTATTTGTAGAAGAGGTCTTCGCTTAGCAGTGGGTTGTTTACAGCCTGATACAGTGTAGTAGAATACCTATTTATAATAATAATTATAATAAAGCCCGTTTATTTCCAATCTACAATTGTTATTACATGTATCAAAAGAAAATATATAACAATTATATTTCTTTCATATAATATATTGTAATGATGACATAACGATGATATGATGATACACATGACATACATACACGTACATACATACATATACATAAAAAATAACATATACATAAATATATATACATATATATACACATATACACACACATATACACATACACGTATACATACACACACACACACACACACACACACACACACACACACACACACAGACAGACATACATATACATACATTCAAGCACACATACATATACACACACACATACACATGTATACATTTGTTTTTTTTTAATGCTATCGTTACTGTCTTCACTACCATTGATCGGAACCCCTTTTCGGGTAAAGGCCTCCTCCAGCTTTTTCCAGACCTCTCTATCCATAGCTTTCTTTCTCCATTCGCTTCCTGCTATTGCTTTTATATCTTCTATCCACCTTTTTCTGGGGCGTCCTGTTCTTCTTTTTCCCACTGGTCCTTTCCATATAGTTGTCTCTAGTGTCCATCGTTTATCTATCTGTCTTGCTATATATAATACAAATGATTTATTAGCTATAAGTTACTATCCACATTTACTTATCATAAAAGCGTAATAATAAATATAAATATATTTAACGTAATTACACATTTACATTTACAAAGGCATTGCATCAGAGGCATTTGCAGTATTTTCCTCTACATATAGAGGAAGGATTAAACTTCAACTCTTCTATTATATTGAGAAGATGCCTTTGCTCAGCAGTGGCACACATACAGACTGATTTGGTCCAGTTCAGTTCACATTTATAGCTATGACTTTTTATTTATTTTTTTTTGAAAAAAATTTATAATTCTTTAAAAGGCATATCTTAATTCACCCCTTGAGACATTAGTCGAATAATAACCGCGTCAAAAGACGCCTGGTATTCAACAAAGCTGTCGGAATTCGGTAGCGAGATGCGGTTGGGCTGTCAATGCTTTCCCCGAAACATTCAAATACTGAGAAAATCGTATTGAAGCGATAGCCACAATGCACTTCGATAATTCAGTCAAGTGGACTTGTTAAAGGGTATTTTAAGGAATGACGAAATGTCTAATATTCCAGAATTTCTGTCTTTATTTTTAACCGACTTCAAAAAAAGGAGGTGGTTCTCAATTCGTTTTTTTTTTTTGTTAGGCGATTACTCAGTCAATTATTAATCGATTTTGATGCTTCTTTTTTTAATTGGTAGATCATATTTCATAGGTAGTTTTACAGGAATTTTATCAAAATCAATGTAGTTTTTTTTTCTTTAATCGGTATGGTCATACTTCAGAGATGGTCCCATAGAAATTTTATCGGAATCAATTTAGCGCTTTTAAGAAAAAACAACAAAAACAATTAATAAATAAAAAAAATGAACAGAAACAAAAAAGAAAATTTAATTTAATTTAATAATATGTCTATACTTCAGCCAAAATCGATATGGAATGTTTACCAACAAACCGTTGCTTAGCAACCAACCATAGGCAGATGTTTACAGCCTATTGGAAAATAATTATTATAATTATATTTTTTAATAGATATTTATACATAGTAGTACAAGCTACATAAAACTTGAAATAAATAAGTCAGAAATTAGATACATTTATATATTATATATAATTATGTGTAAAATTTACTTGTTAACGTGGGAATACTAATTTCCCACTGAATGATTTCTAAATATGTTAATAAATATGTATATGCCTTTATTTAAAATAGCTACACTATCCCTGAATAGCATTCAAAATAAAACAACATTTGTTTTAAAACGGATTTAATATTATTAATAATATCTATGCTCAGACACTCATTCTCTTTTATTATTTACTAGCGGCCCACCCCGGCTTTGCACGGGTATTTAACTAAAATTTTAAAAATTATAAATTTATATTTTTTATCGATATATACCTACATGCGATATATCGTATAATAGTAGAATATCGTTTTTATATTTAGTGACAATTAACATAATAGTACCTTTATTAATTGAAAATGATGTTTATCTAAAATATGAAAACGATTTCTATTCCTATCCGACATATTTAGTAAACTTTTAAGGTTAACAAAATAATAACTCAAAAGTAAGTTTTGTGAGTTTTTAAGATTTGTTAGACCAGATGGCGTCTATGTCGCGTAGGCGCATTTCTATTTTCTTAAATATTTATTTTTAAATTTAATTACAATGAAACAAAAACTAAATTATACTGTGAGTTATTTTTAATTTTTATGTATTAAAGTTATTTACATTGATTTTGTACTTTTTACGTGATACGTGAACAGAGAAAAACATGATAAGAGATGGCGCTGATACAAAAAAAAACGCGCTATTGAAATTTATTCTTGATGATATATAGTGTATTAATAAAACGAAGGTTTTAACAGATTTATTATTTGTATAGTCTTAAATATTTATTTTTAAATTTAATTACAATGAAACAAAAACTAAATTATACTGTAAGTTATGTTTAATTTTTATGTATTAAAGTTATTTACATTGGTTTTGTACTTTTTACGTGATACATGAACAGAGAAAAACACGATAAGAGATGGCGCTGATACAAAAAAAAAACGCGCTATTGAAATTTATTCTTGGTGATATATAGTGTATTAATAAAACGGAGGTTTTAACAGATTTATTATTTGTATAGATTTTATTTTACTTACGTTGAATAAACATAATAATTATAATATTTGAAATTGTGCATGAAAATCGATAACAATTTATTTACCTTTAACAATATAACGACTGATCAAAAAAAGACCAAATGTTGCTTATCTGCGAAATTTTCCTGTCAGTGCAAAAATTTAGGGTTGTTAGATGTATATTAATAATTACAAATTTGTTAATTTTTGTTATATGCAAATTTTCTTACATATTACGTATTTGGGGGTTAAGTTCTAGGAAACAATGTTAAAGTAAAATTATTAATGTACAACTAGAAAATTGGTGATAAATTACAATTTTTCATTACTAAAAGTGTGACAACCCTATACACGATGACATTTGGTTTGTTTACATAAATTCCACATCGAATTTGGCTCAAGTATAATAATTTAATAATAATACAATAATACTACTACTAATAATAACAATATTTTTTTGACCTGATCTAACGTCTAGTAAATCTAAGGAAACCGGCTGCACGCATGAAAAAGCATGACTTATTGTCACGTTCCGCGAGCGAGAGCGCGGAACAAGCGATAGGAAGGCACGATCGGCCTAAGGGTTCGGATTGTGACGCATCTATCTCTCTTACACTCCATCGGCCGATGCATCCGAGTCCGAGAAGAAGAGACAGCTGCAGCACGCAACCTGCACGTGAACTGTTTTAAAAGAAGCTTTTACCAGTAAAATATTGATAAAATAAATTTAAAAATTTAAAATAAAATTGTAAGATATTAAATTTGATTTCATAAGCCATCTGTCGCTAGTTGCTAATAACTTCAATAACAATAACTTCTTACGTTCGTACATAATTACACACACACTTTTCTCATCAACGTTTTTTATGACTTTATCACGTAAATTTATCGTCCGTAAGACGACTTTACAGATAATCAATTTTTTTCTTTAAACGATCTTCTTTCTCATCCCTACTTTCTTCCAATCGGCGTTGTCTCATATTTTATGCAGCGCATTTACTAAGCCTACCCATATCCATACTAATATTATAATTGCCAAAGTAACTCTGTCTGTCTGTCTGTTACACTTTCACGCCTTTACTACTGAACAGATCTTGATGAAATTTAGCACAAATATAGAATAGACCTTGGGAAAAGACATAGAAATACTCTTATTGCGAAAAAAAGGCTTAAAGTAGTTGAAATAGGGGACGAAAATTTTTATGGAAGATCGTCATTGTCGAAGATAAAAACATGAAACATTGTATTTAAGTACTTCATAAGAAAGAAAAAAGGGTTTTTAGCGTTTTTGAAAATTCAACTTTTGTGGGAATGAAAAAGGGGGTGAAAGTTCGTATGGCAGTACAAGCAAAGTCACGTTTTCACGGCTTACCCCGGAACTGATATTGATGAAATTTGGTACAGAGATAAACCAGATCGTTGGAAAGTATATAAGCTACCTTATGTTGTAAAAAAGGGGTATGAATGGATTGAAATAGGTGATGAAGAAGACAAATCCATGAAACTTTGTATTTAGGTAGTTGATAAGAAATAAATAAATATTTGTACTGGCGTTTTTGAAATTTCGACCTGCATGTGGATGAAATAGAAGATAAAAGTTCGTATAGAAATCTATCTAACCCTATCTGTATATTATCTATTACTACTAATGAAACGCAGACAACATCGGAGATTCCATCTAGTTAGAAATAAACAAATTACACTTACCACTAAAAATTGAAAAAAAATAATAATTTTTAGAAAAATAACAAAAACCGACTTTAAGATTATACCGGTAAAACTAGAAAAAAAAATTAAAGTAGAAATTAATATTTTTATTACTTCAAAACAAAGAACATTAAAGGACGATCAACGGAATTATCGATACTTATATACCTATTCACAATTATTTATGATCAGTTATTTTTGGAGTCTGCAAATCTTCTTATTACAATATACGATATGAACGATGAATAGAAAACACGAATATTAAACAAATGATATACATTAATAAAATCCTTAAGATAAAACTTCTGTTTTATTTAATTTTTAATCGACACTAAATTAAATTTGGGTACTGTTAAAAAACGGTCATAACAGTCCCAAAATAGTTATCCAGTTTATGAAAAGAGAGCTGCAGAGCTGGTATTCAAGTTCAGAGCGGTTATAATTAGACAGATGAGAACTGAATATTGTCACTCACTTCCGGCACAGTATATTAATATATAATATACTGTGCTTCCGGCGAGTTATGGTGCAAACAGAGATGTCACTGTTGTAGTGTAGGTACTTACGTAAATTAATTTGCTTTATTATCGATTAGCGGCCCGCCCCGGCTTCGCACGGATATTTAACTAAAATATTAAAAATTATAAACTTATATTTTTTATCACCTTACACTTGCGTCGATACTGGAAAATATTTTATAATAGACGGATTGAGTTGTCAAATCAACTTCGAAGCAAAAGCAACCCCCTTTTAACCCCCGTCTTCAATCAATTCTGTTAAAGAATATTTTATGCAAAATTTGAAGTAGATTGGACCAAGGAACTACGTTGTCCCATACAAACTTTGCCCCCCTTTTTTGCCCCCTTAGGGGTAGAATTTCGTAAAATCCGTTCTTAGCTGACCTCTCCTCGCCAAAATGAATATTCCTACCAAATTTCAACTCTCTGGGTCGTATGGTTCCAGAGATATCGTGATGAGTGACCTTTCGCTTTTATATATATATAAGATTAAGATTATAAAACGGACTCGTTAACAGATTTATTATATGTATAGATAGTACGGATGAAACATTTGAACTGATTGTTTTATTTATTATTTTTTCATTGATAAATATCATATTTTAATAAGTATTATTCACGACGAAGACAAATCCAAAAACACAAAAATCATAAAAATCGGTCCACTCGTTCTCGAATTATAAACGGTGTAACACTAAACTATATATATATATATATATATATATATATATATATATATATATATATATATATATATATATATATATATATATTAATTATAACTTAAATATCTATAACCATCCAACTTTGTACAATCAACAAACAAATAACGACCAAATATTTTAACAACAAACAAACAATCAAGACCGTGTGTGTATGTGTATGTATGTATGTATGTATGTTTGTATATCTTTGCGCATTTATATAAATCACAAATAGACTTTATGCACCGTTTCCACCTTTCCAGTTTTCATTTTAATCCATTCATAAGGTTGCCTGTAAGAGATCACTTTTAGTGATAAGGCCGCCCTTGCACCATTTTCTTGTTTATTTCTGTGTATTACATTATTTTCTGTATACTTTGATGTGAGTGCAATAAAGTGTTTATCTATCTATCTATCTACCGTAGTACCCTAAGATATTAAATGCAAAAAAGAAAAACGTTCTTTTAAATACGGGCGAGAGTCATTCTTTTGACCGAAGTTTTGGTCAGCGCGATTCAAAAAATTATATTACGTACCTATTCTGCGCCATCTATCGTATAATGGTAGAATATCGTTTTTATATTTAGTGACATTTAACATAATTTAACATAATAGTACCTACCTATATTAATTGAAAATGATGTTTATCTAAAATATTAAAACGATTTCTATTCCTATCCGACATATTTAGTAAACTTTAAAAGTTTAACAAAATAATAACTCAAAAATAAGTTTTGTGAGTTTTTAAGATTTGTTAGACCAGATGGCGTCTATGTCGCGTAGGCGTATTTCTATTTTCTTAAATATTTATTTTTAAATTTAATTACAATGAAACAAAAACTAAATGTTACTGTGAGTTATGTATAATTTTTATGTATTAAAGTCATTTACATTGGTTTTGTACTTTTTACGTTATACGTGCACAAACAAAAAATTATAAGAGATAGCGCTGATTGAAATTAAATCGCGCTATTAAAATTTATTCTTGATGATATATAGTGTATTAATAAAACGGAGGTTTTAACAGATTTATTATTAGTATGGATATGGAGTATGGATTGAGTGTGATCGTAAAATATGATTTTAATGCATTTATGTTAATGCATTTATGTTTTTTATCTCCTTGAAAGTTTATATTAATTAGAATTGATTCAAAAATATGTCTAACAATGAAAAAGTAAAATTTTGAAAATTCAGCAATTAAATATTTTTGATTAAAAAAAAATTAAATACAGTATTAAAATTAGAATATCTAAAACTAAACAAATGTTAAGTTACATATACGGTAAATACTTTTTTAAGACTTCAAAAACTTGACCTAAAAATGAAATTTATAATATTTATTTAAACTAACATAGTAACTACTAACTTTCAACTTTTAGAAGATGAATTTTCTACTACCATCAATATAGTAGAACTCGCTGACCTAAAATGGTTACGTGAAAAGTTTTCCCGATACCGTGGATATTACGATACTTAGCGATGCTTTTAGTGATAATACGTAGTGGCCAGCATGCCTACGTTTTACATTTGTGGTCAAAAGGTAAATAAATTTCAATTTGACGAACAATTTGAATAATTTTGTGGTCAAATATTTTGTTTGTATGCTACTACAAAAAATTTAAAGTATAATTTTCTTTTCCTCTATTATTTTTTGTATGTTTCCAAGATATTGTAACCTAATCTAATATTGAAATTTTTTCTTTGTTTGTAATCGATGAACTCACTAAATATACTTTAAAAAAATTATTATTTTCATTAAAAAGCTACGTAAAACTAGTAAATATATCAAACAAATAAAATAAACCAAAAATAAAGTAGCTATATTAAATTATTACATTTACATACTATATTTTAACGTAGGTGAAACCAAACATCACGTCTAATATTTAAAAAAAGTCACTTCTTTCCTATAATTAAAGGGCTATTTTTTCCGAATTAGTCGTATTATTATATTATCTGAAGTAAAGTCACTGAAAGCTATTTTTAAAATGTACTAATTTATTCATAAAAGTTTAATTGAAGTAAAAATAATGAAGCAGAAATTATAAATTCATGAAAGAACTAAATTAGGTTACATTTAGTAGTTAAGATATAATTCGCTAAAAGAGGTTCTTCATTATTGAAATATTTTAAAATGCCGACTAACAACTCTCTTTTACATATTTTACAAAAAACCCATCCACTGCAGCGAGTTTAAAATTAAAAACATTTTAGTTATTTTCCGCAACATTTCAAACTAACAAAAAATATTAAATTGAGAAGCTCTTCAACTCCATTCCGGGTAACCCTAACTAACTTTTTTAAGCCAACGATGTTTACGAATTTAACTAGGTAACTATTCTGATGTTATTTCATTTTACTTAAGTTAAATTGACTCAAATATACGTTGCTATTTAAAAGTATCGTTCTTGGTTGCGTGACGAGTGTGTTTCTTTTTTTCATGGTTTTATAGCATGTTAAATAAATAATTCTCACTCAATGTGGACTTACTTCTCCGGGGAAAATTTAGTGTCGAAAGTCCGGAAACACATGGAACACAAGTACGAACGCCCACATTACGACAAATCTTAGAAAATAAAAAACATTTATATGGTCTACATAACTAGATAAATATTTGTCATTACTGGGGATCGAAACCACGACTTTTGAAGCTACAGTTGTGATCTCTTCGCTAACCCATCATCGTAAACAGCGATATATAGACTACAGCTGGGTAGGTGTAAGAGAACGTACCCATACTACGTGGGCTCATGAAAAATACATCGGGTTCTTTAAAAAAATACGTCGCTTGATCACTGGGGGGAAGGAGCGGTCTTAGGTTTTTGTCACGTAATCGATGTCGTCTAGAAAAATCTCGCGCTTTTTCGAGCTATATTCAAATATGGCGCGCAGCGTTTAGCCCTTTTTAATCTTATAGGTGGCAACACTATGCTACACTACCGGTATTACTAATGACTATACTTTCTTAGCTTTCTGTCCGCGAAAAATCGTTTAAAAACATATTTATGAATGACATGAAAATTCGAGGAGGAGGTGGGATCTTAGTAAATACTACGGATGGTCACCGATGGGGAGAGGTGTAAATTTTTTTAAAAAATAAGTCACGAAGTATGTGTACTTTCCCTAAGTCACTAATACAAACGCGATAAATAAACATAAATAAACATGAATAATATACAAATTACTATAAAGTTATAATGCTTAAGTAATTAAAAATTATTCTATTTCTATGTATTTTTATTTTTAAACAAATCATTTAAGAAAATACCAGATAATTTTTGGTTTTAGTTGTTACACTTTTATTTTATCCGTTTATTTTCGGTGATCAAGGTTTTATATGAATAATTTACAATAAACATTATTATAAGTGTGTTCTAGTTATGTACGTAATCACAAAGTCATCTGTATCAGTCAATTAGCATATATGGAACGGAAACTTTAAATATTTTCTTATTTCTTATAGATAGAATAGGAAAACAGGCAGCCATTAATAATAAAAAATTTAAAGAACTTTTATACAAGTTCGGTAATTAGATTAGAGAGAACAATATATAATTAAATGCAGAAATGGATCTAACATTACTTATATCAAAAACAATAATTCTCCAAATTGTTACGTTTAAATAAACAAATGATATACATTAAATATCTAAAATTAATTCACTAGATCAGACGCGATAGATAGCTAGATATAGATAGCGGTTTTACTCTCGACTTTTATGAAGTTTAATATCCCAAGTTCCTCTACTATGAGTCACACTATAATGTTACTACATGGTATTGTTCAAAATATCATATCTTCAATGAACAGAATTGGTACACTTACAGTTTTATTATAAGAATATATTTATATAAATGTACATAGCTGTGCAAGAGTTATTAAAATCCGTATGTCTATATAATGTCAGAATATTAATATTAAGAAAACTAGGCCTTAGTTCGTTACAAAACACGTCTTTGTTTAAGTCTTATCATGGTGATAGGCTGGCGGATAAACTGACCTCAATTACCACCGACTCATCAACTAACATAAGATAAATAATTATGATAAAGATTGAATTTTTCACCGACATGAAAGTTTTGGTTATAAGTTCAACATAATTTTTTTCTTTTTTTTATGATGTGAGACATCTTCATTAAGTGTTAACTTAAATTCTGTGATACCATAGCACGACTTTTAAGAGGTAAGCAGTAGCCATTATTATCAACGCAGCTAAAACCGCATGACTAAGCTTTATATGAGTTTTATTTCAGTACACAAAAGAGATTAACGATAAAACTTTTCATCCAAATAATGTCAATCAATGAATAATGCTGAGTCTCTTGCGGTTCGAATAATGATTATAAATACCTTCTCGAGCCGAAACGGTCCAATCGACAGATCACGTGGATGTAAACTGGATTGTCGTGTTTTTGAATCCGAGTTATTTATATAAACTTATTAGTAAGACATAAAATAAGACATTTACCATATTTGTCGTTAATCGTTCCTAGTTGCTTATATTTCAGCACTTGCTGAAATGGTCAATGGTGACCATAGGCCACGGCACCATGGTCACAGATCAAACACAGACGACTTAAACGTTTAATTTGCTTTTAGATCCCGTGCGCGTATATGAGAGAAAACTTTGCAAGTATTAATATTGTACCTATGATGTTATAGTTAAAAATATTGTAATTAAGTTGTATTTAGTAGTAAAAAAATAAATGGTTCTTTTATAAGATCACATTAATTGAGATTATAATTGCAATCGCATTTTAAATCGGACAAAAAGGCGGTGTCTTCTTTTTTTTTTAAATTTTAACAATATCTTTCACCGTAACTTTTTTAGCGTATCTTATCTTTGAAAGCTCAAGGTCGTTTTAAGGACAGGGTGATTAATCGTCGCTAATGAAGCAAGCCACCGCTCTGCTACGATTTCACAAATTTACAAACATTTGTACGTACCATTTGCTAGATGAAGGCTCTTTAATTAAAAATATAAATATAAATCAAATTTCATCTAATTCAGCTCTCATGTTTTAATGGCACTATACGCATATTATATATTATGAAAGTAGTAAATCAACGTAACCACGGCAATTTATTTGTAAACGAATTTAGTAATAATGTTCTACTACTGAGCATAGACCTTTTACTGAGGAGAGATATTAACATATTACGCCACATAGCTTCATAACAGATTATTATTGATATATCTATTAAGAAAAAAAAATTGTCAACTTTTACCGCATGGATTTTAATTCATTATAGTTGAGCTACTCCATCCGACTGATTTATAAATTTTCTTTTATCATCCTATCTATTTAAATATGATCTCAGAGTAGGAGAGCAGAAACAAATTTTAGTACATCCACAATATTGTCAGCTGCTAGATTTATCCTTTTGTAATTTTAAATCTCGACACCAGAGGGAGTTTGTTTTCAAGAATAGCTTAAAGCTATAATCCGTCAGAACTGAATCTTTTTGCATGCGACGTGATGAGGACGACATTTAAACGGTTTTAACACAAACCCTAATAACAACACACACAGAATGTCTGTTTAATTTTTGAGATTATTTTTTGATTTACTTTTAGTGACAGTTCTTTTATTGTTACTTTTTTTTTATTTATTTTTTTCAGTTTGTAGGAACGGAACTCTGTCATTTATACTTATAGTTGTGTTTTCTTTTTTGTAGTAGTGTTACGTTTCTCTCTTTATAAGTGTATTTTTTGAGTAAAGCGTGATTTTTTTATTATTTTTTTGACGTGATAACGTTTAGTAAATTGATGAAAGCCATCGGGTATTTTTTTCGAAAATGACGCCATTTTGTCACGTGTCGCGAGCGAGCGAGAGCGCAGAACAAGCGATAGAGAGGCACGATCAGTTCGACTTATGACGCATCTCTCCTTATACTCCATCGGACCGCGTTCGAGTACATCAATTCTACATCTATGTTGTCTTATGACGTTATTACGTAAAAATTATCGTCCGTAAACCGACTTTACAGACAACCATTTTTTTTTTAGTTTGTATAAAACTTTGACACTTATAATTTTGTTATTTTTTCTTTCTCTTAGAGAATGATATCTGAAATACTGATATGCCCAAACTGTATTAATTTAATGGGAAGACTAGTTGATATAAGTAGCAAAAATCTTTGACAATTTTTGAGATATTTGAGCAATGCTTCTGCTAATTTTAGTCGCAGTAATGTAATCTTTGTTTCTTGTGTATTTGGGTGACCTATTAACGGTTAGTCTGTAATGATTTATTCATTTTTCAAAGGAGCATATTTCGTAATAAAAGTAGTCTATTCTAGTCCTTTTCCAGAATAGATAAGTATCAGTCAAGCGGATGTATTATCGTAGTTGACATACTCGCTTACAAAATAATATTACTTTCACATAACGTATAACGATTTAATGATTATGAAAAAGTATACACAATAATAAGTTGTAAATGTATAGTACAAAAAAGTAGTTAAAAAATTAATTACCCAACATCGTAAAAATTATTTCTAAATATCAGGTTGAAACAAACAAAACGTAATGAGAAAAAATACAAAGCAAATAATAAATAAAAAAAATCAACGAAGTCTGTCATTAACGTTGCCAGCTCATTGTCTTTAAAATGTTTATTTTCATTAGTAAAAAGAAACAATGGAGTAGACGCCATTCGACTTGAATTTAACTTGAAAAATATTTAAAATAATTATATTTGGGTCTTATTATTTTTTTAAAGCTACGATATAAAAATATTCAAATCTACAGGAATAACGATTATACGTAAAATGTAAATTATGTGATCTTTTTAATAATTATTCTGTAACAATTACAATGACGGGAGACGGGAAAATTTTAAATCAGACACATTAGATTCAATCTTTCAACAATTTTAGTCGATGCATAGTTTAATATTTGAGATTTCAGATATTAAACTCGAACCATTGACGGTTTTCCTTGTAGCAGTTGAGCACCACCCCATAGGAATTACAACAGTTTTCCGCAACAAAAGGTAATCTATGTTCGGTATGGCAAATTTCAGAAGATCAGTCAAGCGGCTGAGTTATAAAAATAGAACAAATAAATCCAGTATTGGATTTTATGATCGATGTTAAGAATTAGAAAAGATTTTCTAGTATTGTTATTATGAAAACGGTTCTTATTCTTGACGCTTGATGGATGTTTCAAAATATTTTAATATATTTATGAATTTGCGCCTTTCATTGCATTTTACTTAACGCAAACAAAAAAATACCTAAATAGCTAGCAAACGAGGTTCTGACAACAATTAACGGTATTATTACCGCTTCAGTATCGATATGTATATATCATGGAAGCTGGACTGGATAATGCATAGTCCCATGGCAGGTAGGATCGATATGAGTGCAAACTAGTCTAGTTCTGTGAGCAACCAACCTGTCTCAGTGAGTTCTTTAGTCATACCCTTTTTTAAGGCCATATTAACAATCTATGTATATTAATGTAGCCTTTCCAGACCCTTTTGGTTCCGCTATTCCTGTACCTGTTAGCAGTTTAGGGAACGGTGGAGCACACATTGCAAAACATCTACAGTACTTACTTATTTCCTGTCTTTACAAATATATTCAAATGCATCATTTTGAAATTTTTCCAACTAAAAAAAATATATATCCCCCTTTTTAAAACTGAAATCCTTAAACTGCCGGAAACAAAAGCCATTAATAATATAAAGAAAGTAAGAACAACGAATAAGATTTTTTTAAAGATTGTTTATTATGTCTTTACTTAAAGTTGCTGTATGATCGCAAACTATTTCGAATTATATTGTTGTTGTAGATGTTGTTATTGTTAAAAATGTAGCAACAAATCTTTTTAAAAAATCATCATACATATACACATAAAATCTAGTTTTCACTATCACAAAAACTTTTATACAAACCTTGTCGTGATAACTTCTGAAATTCTTTTAATATATTATCTTTTGTCGTATAGTTACCGTGTCGCAGGGTTATAAGAACGTCGACGGCTAACAAGCGACCGAACTGTGTTCTTAGTGATACTGAAGAATCGTCGCCCTACGCTAGATTTTTAAAAATACTACGATAGGAATTCTATTTCGAATACTCAGCAATTTCTATGGTTAGCTTAAAAAAAGCCTTAGTAATTTACGAGAGTTCGAAAATTTGTAAAAAAACTTTTAAAAGATATCTTTTTACATTAAAAATAAACTTTTAAGTTATGGGTATTTTTCTATTAGAATATTAAAAAAAAAAAACTATTTGCATTGTTATAGTATTACTGTGAGATCATGATATCGTAATATCATCATTATGGCAAATATCTCAATCTTCTTCTCCCATTCTTCTCACTGTGAGTAGGTGAACATAAAGTAAAGGAAACCACATATATCCACACGACCCCTGGTGCCAAATGCTCGTAATATTTTTATTTCTGTAATATTTTTATTTTTCTCTCTTTCTTTAATTTCCTTAAGTTTCTGTAGTGTCCTTGAGTCCGTAGCAATTTGTTAACACAGTGTCTCTCTACTAAGGGTAATGAAAGACTTTATTATATTTCTTACAATTTACTGTTTACTGTCTTATAATCGGACACAACGTTATTCGCATTGGACTCTAAACAAATAGAACGATCAGCTAAATTTTTCATAGCTATTTATAATAAACTTCCTTAAATTAACTAGTCTAACGGCGAGTTACACGTAACCGTCGCTAACTTTCCGTTAGTTAAGTTGCAATTAATCTTAAAATTAGTTAATCTCATGATTAATTTAAAGCTGTTGGAATTAATCATCCGTTAGATAGGTCTTTAATTAAACTAAATGTTTTTGTTAACCTAATCAGATGTAGGTTTCGTGCAACAGATAATCACGATTCTTGTTATTAAATTAGTTTAATAAACACTTAAATTTAAAATTTGTTTCGTGCAACTCGGCGTAAGATACTAAATAACGTGAAAGCTGACTGACGATGATGTAGTCTTAACCCGCCACGAGGTCTTATTCCTAACTGTTTACTTTTTTACTTCTCTATTCAGTGGGATGGACTACAAAAGCGTCAAATACAATTAACTAATTGAAAATATTTTCGTCTTATTTTTTCATTTCATATTGTCCAATAGTTTGATTCAATCAAAAGTTCCAGTATTTAGTTGAATTCCGCATCAACTCAAATGGTAGTGTTAATACAAAACGATTAAATCGAATTCACGCCTTTATTACTGCTGATTTTAAGCATTCATTGCACAGTAATTCTACTTTGGGGAATTAAATTGAAGACCATGATGGTTCATTGCTTTATTTTGGTTAATATAAATAATTTTCAATATTCAACGTAATCGATGCTATACAATACTATGATTCAAACGACCTACGTTGCAGTAAAAACCCGTATTTAGTTAGTTCCCGTTTTTATTATACAATAATTTATTACCAGGCAAAAATAACTTTTACTAAATTAGTTAAACCAAACAAAACACATTTGAATTAAATGGCGCAGTTAAAGCTACAGTGTTTATATTGGGTTAAGTTCTCTGTCGAATTGAAAAATTCTTCTACTCCTAACCGCGACTTCGTTTGCGAGCGATATATAAGTAGTAAAAACAATAAAAATTATTTATTCGGATTTTGTCAAATAAGTCTAACAACTCACGAATAATTATAGTAAATAATTAAAGTATATATTTTCGTGTCAAGACTACCTCAGTCCTTTCGTCATCAGACAATGATCAACGTATTTCTAGTATATCTTATGTAACCTTTGAACAGCTCATTATATGTAGGTACAACTATGTCTACCACATCAGACGTTGTATGTCAACTTCTGAACGTAGGCCTCCCCTATTATCTCTGGGGGGGGAGGGGGGGTTTCCAATACACGCCACGCTTGGCAGTCTGGTTGGTGAGTGTATTGTAGCAGGAAATGATGACGCTGCTGCCCATCACTACCTGGTTGGTGTACAGTTTTTAGCAACACTATGGCCTTAGTTTCCTTTTACGGTACCTCGGCAAGATAAGGTCGGGACTATTCTTCTCTGCCGTTCACCGCACGGCCAATATACAAATCGATATTTTATAAATATATGTTATACAGCAACATACATTTGAATATATACATATATTCGTATAACAAAAAATAAATAGCTTGAATAATTGCAATCGTGTTCGTATCCAAAGAAACGATAAAGCAGATCAGAAGTTCTGCAAATAAAGTATTCGATTAAGCAGCTCACAATTTAAAACTGTCAAAACTTTCCCCAGGATACCGAAGGCAATATTCCATACAATTGAAAGCCTGGATTCCTGTAGTATCGCGTTACTTCGAGCGAATAAATTCTGATACTACCGATCAATATGCACCCACTCGACTGTAAGCGAAGCTTAAAAAATGTATAGCGCTGTAAATAAAAAAATAATAATTAATGAATATTGCAGTCAATGGGCTATGCAGATGAACTTTAAAAATGATCGGGTTGACTTAAAAATGAAGTAGACGTAAAAATGTTTTACGTTTTGTTTTTATAGTGGTTGTACATGTGTTTTCTGAATAGTTATAGTTTTTAATGGTAAAAGGAGATACAGTAAATAAGTGTTAAATATTATTGGAAGGTTATTATGACTACAATGAAGGACGTCAATTACAATTTAGATTTCATTATATTTCTACATAATTATATATTTTGACTAAACGCACAATTTTTATGGTATAAAATACGTACTATCATTTTCTTATTTTTTATATTAAACTGTATAAAGTTTATTCTTTATGTCTTATAAATGTACGTAGCGTTTATATAAATCATCGTATTTATATCGTCTGCTAAAAAACTTCTAATAAATTGTAGAGAGAAACTTAATTTTTACTTTTCAGGTTTGAAGCATTACATGGATTAAAAATTATTTACCGTTTTTCATTTTTTTTATTTCCAGAAAAATATACTACATAGGTATTTGTATAATGTAAATATTTTAAAAAATTTCCCGTAATATTCAAGTACTTTTATGAAGAAACCGTATCGTTTATTTTCAGTTTTGTCATATAGTTCAACATTTTTGGGTATTACTCCAATACTATAATAAGTCAACAAAACAATCAAATAAATTTTTTAAACCTAATTATATTACCACAAAATAATACGTCGCCTATCAGACAATGTTAATATAGTATTGTGCATTATTTTCGTTATCTATAGTCCATCTACCTGTCAGACCTAAGGTTTTCTTTCAAATACATAGTTACGTTCCAATTGGTTCCGCGATTTACACTTAGCGGTTATAAGTTTCACTTAGCTTAAATTTATTTTATCAGCTCCGAGCCTGGCGAAATTAAAATTAACTACAATTCGACAGATAAATTTTTTAGGCTTTAAACTTTTTGAGAATATTTTATTGATTTTATTGAAGCGTATATTTTATGTGAAATTAAGGAACTGTATTTTTTATTGTAATAAAAAAAAAACTAAACAAATAAAGTTTTTTTTTTTTATTGGAACCACAAACAAGTTTACAATAAAAAAAAAAGTATATATTTAACTATTTAATATATTATGTACACTTTATGCAATGAAACAAGTAATTCGATACAATAGGGTATTTGTAGTTGTTTCGTCCAATGGAATTAAGAACATTTATTTTTTAATTCTATCAAGGTACTAAGTTCTTTAACAATCACTAAATGATAGTAACAAATATACATGTATATATATACATATTTTTCTCGTTGCTAATTATTATTTAACTTTATCTTCTGTAATATGTATATTTTAGAACTAATTTTTATACAAAGTAAGCTTAATTAAGAGCTTAAGTTAACCCATGAAAGACGAATATGTCCTCTTATAGGAACAAGTTCATTTCTGAACGATTAAAATATTTTTCAAAATTAAAAAATAAAATAAAAGTTTCCTAACGGAGAACACGAATCTATCCTCCTATAAATACAAGTTTTAAAGTAAATCGCCTTTATTGGAATATTCTTTTTATTATTTTGTAGAACATTGAATTACCAAAAAGTGGATTTAAAGCAATAAATTGCTATAGTTAAAACTTTTCATCGTCGAAAAATTGTAAAAATTTTCTTCGTAATGAAATTATTTCTGTTATTTATAATAGCGAGCTTACTTACTCGTAGTTATTAAAACTATACTCATATTATTTGTTAGAAAGTTTTGTTTGATTTATATATATATATATATATATATATATATATATGTTTTTATAAAATATTAAAAGATACACTGGTGTTCGAGTTTTTTCATAATTATGTTACGTTGGTATTTATATTGTAGCTAATTTGACATCACATCAGTGAATATTTATTTATTTTCACACAAATCACCATGACGTCTACTTAACCTTAATTGAGACTGTGATTTGATACTAATAATGACGAGAAAACCCAGACTAGTACTTGTTAGTCATACAGCATAGAGTATATCTTTAAGCTCGGTGTTGTGGAGAACTTTCTACGAGTATGTGACACATTATAATTACGTTAGTAGAATAAAAATTACTCTCAAGTCAATTAAATAAATAATACATACATAGCGTATATTCTGAATTAACTTAATGTTTGTAACATAATTTCTCTTCGACTTGTACTCCTACGACGTAAAATTTATATTTTACAGTATTTTCCTTCAATTTATCGAAACGTTTATTTCCAACGTGAATTTTTGTTTCAGACAGTGAACGACCGAAGCTCGCTATAGCTGAATTTATACTCGTACCATGATTCAAACTGCTCGATAAGTTCACGATAAGTGCAATTTTAAGTGAAAAGTATTTTATATAAAGTCGCATTTTGAACTGGATTGAGCCGTATCGAATTCGAAACTGCTTTGAGATACTATCTTATTGAAACTTTTGATGTTATTTTATTAAGTTTACAGCTTAACAGTAATAATATCCATCTATATAAAAATATATCATAAAGGTTAGTTTTTTGAACATAATTAGCATCTATTTTTTTCGGTCTATATTATTTTGTATCTGTTAGCAATAGAAACATTACGTCGTAACTAATAACACGGGATTAGTTATTCAAGTAGCCTACGATAGAAGTGACACTCAAAGAGGTCGGTACTGCGTACGGATTAGGATAGCTCGCTTAAAATGTTTCAGTCTTGAAATTTCATTTATTATTTATTATTTTATTATTTTTATCAGTATTTTGTCACGCTTGTCCGCTATAGATTGGTGAATAATTTCCCTACCCTGAGCAAAGATCGCTATCAGTGTGTCTTTGATAACTACCAAGACCGATGGCTTTACGTACTCCAAGAGGCACGGTGGCGAGACTCAAAAGGACATAGACAAGAATCAAAAAAATTTACAAATAAAAATATATGGGCCGATCGAATAGATAACCTCGACCGCTGGCGTTAAGGCAACTAACTACTCGCACCTCAAAATCAAAACGGTTGCCTTATGTATGTTCTTATTAATTATTGAACATTAATTTATATATATATATATATATATATATATATATATATATATATATATATATATATAAAAAAATATAAAAATGTGTATGATGCCCACGTACAAAAATAGTCACTTTCAATACACAGCTTCTTCGTAAACTATGTATATAACATTGTCTACGTGATTTGAATCAATCGAGTTTAAAAAGCAAGCAAAAAAATTATAATATGCCTTTTTATGAATGAAGATAGTATTTAATTTTTAATTTTATTACAATTTATAAGAATAATTATTATTAAATATTAGATATTTAAAATAAATTAGAAAATAAACATGCAACTTATTCAAATAGCATACCATTTTGGTCTATATTATGGTAAACTATAGATATGTATTTATTCAAATTTTCTACTTTACTTGTTATTATTATATATATATATAAATTTTCCGTTAAATTACACAAAAAATAAAACTGTAAACAATACGTGGGATATCATTAATAATGTAACAGGAAAACAAGAAATAATAAACAAAAGTTGAATTAATCGTCTGTAACAAAAATATTAAGTCAGATATTGAAATTACAAATATTTTTGAGAATTATTTTACAAGAAACAGCGTCCGTGTCAAGTAATGGTCATGGCTATATTGCCAATGTTAACTTTTTTTCGAAACGGGCATTAGTACGCGAAGTGCACCTGTCAACTACAGGTTGTATAACGTATATTACATTATCACCGGTGGGAAATTACGTAACAAAACGTGAGAGGCCTTGGGCAGTTTTGTGCAGTTGGTAACTAAAAGGTCATTGCTCGGACACTCAAGCGGTTATAATTGATTTGATATTATAAATAATAATAAATAAATAAATAATAAATATGCTTAACACATACGCACGGTCGTCTGTTCCTAAGGTAAGCAACTTAATGCCTGTTTTTTAGGAAACAGTCGACTGATATACTTTTTTTTAAATAAATATACATATAAATAATACATATATAAATATACATATATTACACCCAGACTCGGGGCGGGAATCGAACCCACTACCCTTGGAGCAGAAAACAGGGTCACTGCAAACTGCGCCAACGGGTCAGTCATTATACTCGTAATAACACAGTTAAACGCTTAAAATTAAAAGGAAACACAATATCACTTTTACTTCTCATATGGGGGATTTACTACACAATACTCATCACGCTTGGCAGGCGTGTTGGCGAGAGCAGTGTTTTATGTTAGGATATGATGACGCTGCATCCCATCACCAAACTCGTCGGTGCACAGTTGTTCGCATCACTATGGCCTTAGTCACCTTAGGCAAGAAAGAGGTCAAAACTATTCTTCTCTGCCGGTTACCGCACGCCCAGGAGGCTGCTTCGAACCGGACGCTCTGAAGGTCGGTGGGGGGAGGCCTACGTTCAACAATGGACATCCAATGACTGATATGATTATGATAACTATATCACTGTGGTATGTCATTAAAATTTGACATTGCCTCGTATACGGCTTTTATATTTACTTAAAATAAAACTATAACAGGTCCAATTCTGTACATTAAAGATATTTTTAAAAACCATTTGGTAGTCAGTTTTTTATGACAACTAAGCCATTGCTTTTTTTTTCTATCTGTCTGTCTATCTTTTTCTCTGTATCTCTGGAGCACATCACAATAAATTACTAAATGAATTTAAGCAAAACTGGACACTTGAATATGACAACGAGCTATAACACTGAGTTTACTGAGTTAACACTGAGCGTTACGGTTCCCTTGGAAGAGGTGTTAAAGGTCAAAGTGTGTCGCTTGTAGTATGTTCTCAAAACATTCCAAGAATCATTCAAATTCACTCAGTAGTTTCAGCGTGATGCCCGGCCAAAAATACCAGACAGAATGACCGACGAAAATGAAAAAAAAAAACATTGTTTAATTTTTTATTATTCTTACGAGCTATGGCAGCTTAATTTGTGTAAATATAAATAGTTTAATAAAGTCGCTAATGTGATAATTTTAAACAACCTAATTACATTAATTGTCTCGTACGGTTATTCAAACAGAGCGCTGGCTCGGCGCCATTTCGTGGGCGATACTGGCCACATCGCTCTTGTGAGAAGATTTATTTCTTTAATTACTGTCATTTATTTAAAGAATTGTCGTTTCTGGATAATATTTTTTTAGTTTATTCAATTGTGATCTAAAGATTGACGCTGTGGTCACAACTGGCTGTGCAAGCTTAAAATATACATATGTATACACTCATAGCCATCGCATTCTGTAGCTATAAATTAGGAAGAAACGATGAACTTAATGAAACATCAATTTATAAATCGAATTATAACATTAGTGACTAATTATTATTGGACGAGGCAGGGATATCAGCCGTGCAAGAAGACAGTAGTTACATTTTATCTTAACGTGCTAAATCAATTTCTGATCTGGCAGAAAAGAGATGCACCAATCGCTGATTTAGTAATTCCCTCGCTGTGAATAATATACGAAAACTGACGTCGTTACGACGTATTATAAATCTAAATTTAACGTTTATTTATTTATGTTAAAAATAACGGAAAAACGGATGAAATTTCCGTTACAATCTTAAAATACGTCGGCCATAAATACTTCTTATTTATTAAATATAATTTTAATATCATTATTTACATCAATTGCTTATATTATCATCGCACATTTAGCTCAACAAAGGTGCTGGTAAAATTCACTGGTAAAAATTCTGGTATTTACTAAGGCCAGATTGATGCTGCTGCATTATATTAATATATTTAATATATTAGTAATAAATATATCTTTAAGCAGGTACAAGTATCTGAGATCTAAAACTTAAAGAACTGTCGAATATAACGCCCAGATTACAAAAACATTTCAGTCATTCAATGAAATCCAGTGGTCACTTCTAACTTGGCAGATCATTTTCGAATAATCTATACATTAGTCCAATTAGTCAACCTATTATAGTGAGAGACTTACACTTTGTTCACTAGTTCCAGAGTAGAACTCCCCATGATATCACGTCGTCACATAATACTGCCTTACGTTGTGATGATGTGCCCTTATTAGTTCTAACGTTCTATAGATACTCGTACAATTTATTTTGTTAAAAACAAAATAATGAACCCCAATTTTTTTTTATAATGGCCATTTCATTACAGTCAAAACTAAAAACACAAAAAAGAGGATTGTTTTTTTTTTTTTTTTTTAATTATAAATATTTTTAATTATTTGTATTATTTTCAATACAACATTATAGAAAATTATATTTAAAGAGACAGAATTGGCTTATATTTTAGAACTTTGCACGGAACTTGTGAAAACTAGTTAATTAAGATTTTCCTAAAAGAAATGCAAGATATTTTTATGTTATATATTATTTACATTTAAATACACTCGCGGGCTGTTACGTAATACACTATGCGAGTGATAACTTGTACAATCAATATTGTTAAATTGCTATTGCTAAGCTCCCGATAGTTCTGACTCTTGTTTAAGTAGATGAAATATAATATTGCTAGTTAACTATTCGTTTTTGGTGCTAGTTTTAACGCCAAAGTGAATGTGAAATTATAATTAGGGAGTGTTCAACAATTAATTGCTAATTTTTATTATTTTAACTAAAATGAAACTCCGTTTAACTTAAATATAAAAAAAAAATCCATATAAAAGAATCCAAACTAGTCTCTCTTATAAATTAATTCAATTTTACTGCAGCGCTGCAGATGGGACGCTGTCAGCGACAAATACTTCGGAGACGAGGAAATATGTACTGAATACGTACTGCGGATGTACGCTGTGAACAATATTATAGATTTTTTATTTGTGTACATAAATACGTTTAAAATATATATCTATTGAAGGACTACATTTAAGTGATCATACTGTAACAGCATTAACAAAAGGCCTGTTCTTTTTTATGTTTTTAAGGTACGAAACATGACTGCATTTTAGGTATTAGCCGACTAATATACATAATTATATATATTTTAATAAATGATATATGAATTATATATGCTAACATAAATAATACACCCGAACTCAAAAAAATAAATAAATAAATAAACTCGAATCGGGAAACGAACCCACATCCCGGTAGCGAAAAGCAGCCATTTGCCAAGTGCCAAAGTTTATTTTTTTCTTATAAGGCAAGGAATTGAAGCTAGTGACGCTTCTCGCATGAACGATAATAACAATTTACATTAGTAGCATTAAATAAAGTATTACATTCGCACTATCCGTATGTTCATACATTCGTGGTCTGGATCACTGGTACAACGAAAACTCTAAAAATATTTAGCACTCGTTCGTCGTTGAAAAATAAATATTTTATATCATAGACTTACATTACTTATCATAGACTTTTACTTCGCAATAAAACTAGAAAGAAATTGATTTCTTCAATAGTATTATATTTTATAAAAGTTTGTTAGCTACTTCTTTCTTAAAAATATTGAATCTACCTTGCATATTATATACCTACCTAAGGTACTGAGATAAAGGTAAAGGAAAATGTGGATTTAAATGATTGAAACTAATATACAGATGAAAGATAACTATTCGTTCAAAATATTTACCTTTTATCTGTGAAAAAGGGAAACTGGATTATGTAATCGTCCTGCTGACAGTCGACAAACAAGTCACTTTGCGTTTATTTGTATGTTGACCCCGTGAATAGTATGACAACACATTCTGTTCCTGTCGGATTTTTTTATACTGAAAAATTACGTAAATAAAATTATAACTTTGTTACATAATTGGTGTAGTACATTAAACCGATTGCTGTGAGATTGCTTAGCGGTGAATAATAGTCCCGACATGACATTCTTCTTGTCGAGGTGTCGTAAAAGGCAATTACGACCAATTGTGTGAACGACTGGGCATCAAACAAGATTGTTTTGGGCAGCAGTGTCACCATATCTTATCGCAACGCACTGTGCCAGCAAACCCATCTGGCAAGCTTGGCGAGTATACCTACTTCTATCTTGTTATGGAGGATTTTAAAGCGAAGATAGGCAAAAGACGACACGATTAGCTGAGGGTTGTATATTGGCTGCGGATTTTGTGGAAAAGAGGACTCTTTTGATGAACTCTTTCTTTCTAGAAGCTGCTTTACAGTAAATGGACTTTTTCATGACCATCGGGCAAAAAGTATTCAATGACGTCTCCGTAATTAATAGGTTGAAAACCAGAAGTGATCGCATACTAGTTAGAAGCACATTGAACATTGTTATAAAACTAGAACGATCTCGTTTGATCTATCTAACTCACATGATCAAATATAGTATAATCAGGGCTCCAAAGTGTTCTCAAGGGTTACGGCTATTGTTCAAAGCTGGTTGTCGAAGCTGAAAATAAAAGATATAGGAGAGCATAGTCCAGAGCTGAGCTATTAATGGAATGTCGCAAAGTTTTATTAAAAGTTTTACATCTTGACAACCCAACCTGTTCGTAGCTCAACTGCAGATCCGAAATCCATGCTTAGCGTTGATACCTTACAGCTGACTATTATTTAAAGATTCTCAGCTGATTCTCTTTACATGTTATTTTCTCTCGTTTTATTCTGCTTTACGTATATTAGTCTATTACGTGTATATTATATGTTTTGGGTTGAAAGTGTAACAGCAGAAATAGATACTCCGAAAATTTTTACATCAGCTTGACTAGTATGTAGAAGTACAAAAATTGTTATAAGAGTAGCTGTAAGAAATTCCAATTTAATTCATAATTAATAAGTAAAGCGACGCTTGTATGGCCACCCTAAGCGCAGCAGACAGTCTGGCGACTTCCGACGCTAAGTCAGTGCTTCTGTAGGCTTCTATGTATAGGGCTGCTGATGCTGAGAATGTTCTTATCTACTTAACAAAGTAACATTATTTTAAATGAAATTAGATTTTATTGAACTAATTTTAAAAATAGTTTTTATTCGAAAAGTAATTTTTTCGAATATATATTATTTTAAATTCATATTTTTTCTTAAAAGAATTTTATTCTTTTGAAAAATAATAACAAAGGTCACTCAAACTGCGTGATTGATGATATAAGCATTCTACGAGTATTAAGATAAAATTATTTTAAAGTTATTTTAAAATTTTAGTAAAACATCATTGAGCTCAATATTTATTCTACTACATATTTGGGAAGATACAATACTACTTTTACAATGCATATTTAATTTCCATATCATATTTTGTAAATACTTTTATATTCATCTATGCCAATATTATGGTAGGAAAATATTTTTTACTATGTTTCTAATCACATTATTCGGAACTAATGAACTAGTTTTAATATTAATGAAATAATTATATATCCATACTAGTATTATAAATGTGAAAGTGAGTTTGTTTGTTCCACATTCATGGCTTATCTGCTTGACCTATTGGTATGAAACATGTACGTAGCTTAGGACCCCGAAAAGGAGATAGGTTACCTTTCACCCGAAAAATTGTATCGTTCCTTAGGGATTGCAAAAAAGGCCAAAAAGCTCAACCATACTTCGGTCAACTTTTCTATGAATTCAAACTCAAAGATCTCATAATTTCATATGTTTTTGTATTTGTCAAATCCCAAATGTCTTACCTTATTAAATTTTTATTTTGTTCCCATATTATGGGTCAATAGATTGTCAACCCATTTTTATGGTACAAAAATAAATAAAATAGAATTAATGGATTTTTGATTGATTCAGCCTGCTGATGTTAATTATGTGACCGACACAGGCACAGAAGCGTTACTGGAAGCGCATTAAGTAACGCCTCCTATGCACCCCCATTCGCCGCCTGCAGATGGAGGCCACGTCGGCGGCCTCCTTCTGGTGTTCCAGTCTTGCAGAAGGAGACCATCACCTTCCAGTAATCATCGTAGCCGAACATCGCGCTGATGACGCTCGGGAGCGACAAGTCCCCTCCAAGGACCGACGTCAGACCTTGACGCAGCGCCGCCCATTTCGGGCACATCTCGAGAGTGTACTGGGCAGAGTCCACCGCCGCGCCACAATCGTGACATTCAGAGCGTCTAGTATACTGCCATAGTAGCCTTTTACGACACCTTGGTAAAAAAGACATCGGGAATATTCTTCTCTGCCATTCACCACACAGCAAATAAAATATGAAACATAATTATCGTTCCTAAAACTTTTTTTTTTTAATTTAGTACTTACTTTTTTTTTTATTATATAATTATTACATTTATCATATATACGTCTCATTATCACTTTTGTCACAAAATAACGCTTATAGCGTTATTTTAAATAAAATTATTATTAAAAAAGATAACTGTCAGAAAGTAATTAAGCACTGCACCCAAAGACCAAGTTTAAGGTATAAATTCCATTCTATCTTAGTGTATTGAATCGCACATATAACGTTTGCTATCTACATATGTTACTAACTGTGCTACTTGTTGTACGTAATTTAATAATTTGTCAAATGTTGATAAGTTATCGAGACTGGCCGTTAGCCTTGTCCCCACTTCCAAGCGTAGTGTAAAAAACTAAGTAACGATTACTTGGAAGAGAGTATGTGAAATTATTATATAGCAAATGTAAGTGTCAATATACAAAATCTATCGTACTCTAATTGCGACGAAGATATTTAAGCTCATCGAAGCCGTATGCATATGCGTAGCTGCGTTGGATTAAGTCTTTGACCTTCTGAACGAGAATAAACTTGGCATCAACATCAATGGTGAGAATACTACAACAGAGGCCTATGGATCGACAAAATTTTGATTATAAGATGTTTGGTTGGCTATAACAAGACGATATAACATTAAAATAATTAGAAGAGTATAATTAAAGTATCTCTCCTTTCAAATTTAAGTCGGTGATTAAAACTCGATTTCAATTCATATTTCAGAAACATAACATACAAACATTCTTTGCTATAAATAAAAAATATTTAACTTGACGTTCGTATTCAAAATTGCATTTTAATAATTTTAAGCTTGAAATTAGAGTACATGTGTTCCTTTTAGAAAAGTTTTAAAAGCCACTTTAACGCTTTAATTTTTTGGAGCCGAGATTGCAGTTAATTTAGGTCTTTCTCATATAAGTCGTATTTTTTTTCATATCTAAATGAAATTCCATGTTAAACTTTGTGTCAAACATTTAAAATGCTTTTTTTTTCTCTTTCTCCGATTTAGTAAATTAATTTTTAAACTGTCGGTGTCTAAAGTTCTCATTTGATTATTTTTTACCCTTCTTCTTTCTTTAATTATATTATATTTAATCTTTTACAAATCTTTTACAAATTACATCAAAATGTTTACTACCACACATTGTTTTGCAATTATTTGACAACCTGTAACAGCGATAAATTTTTTTCATAGTAGCGACAGTCATTATCAATTTTCCGAACTATATACAGAATGAATGGTGAGTTACTATCAATATTTAAGGAGAATACTCGGTACATGATTCTCATTCAAATTATGTAAAAAAAAGGTAAATATTAATAAACTTTTGAGTAAAGTTACTCAACAATTATCTAATTATTTACGCGTCGTCTGGACACCCTAGCAGCTAACTGCACTTTCGACACAAAACAGGTAGTTTACCTACGTCCAAACGCCGCCACGTGTTAACAGGGTAGCAGGATAAACAAGCATGATCCAGTCCCCCTTAATACTTTAATCCTGGCTTAGGATAGGCAAAACTACTAAGATATTTTACTCGTTTAAGCAACAAAATTGTTGACTGGGTAAATGATGTGAACTTTGGAAATTTTTAAATGTGAACAAGTGGCACAGTACAACACCTGTGCACGTGCCGCCGACATGACTGGAGAAGTGTCAACGCTTCATTTATTTGAATTGAAATTTATGAAAATTTGGTCAAAAATCAAGTACCTATTTTTAATTCTAATGAGAATCATGTACCGAGTATTCTCCTTAAATATTGATAGTGACTCACCAGTCGTCCTGTATAAATATGTATATCACTTAATAATTGACATACCAATAACAAAAATTATACATAGATGTGACGACACACATCTAGACAAACGAAACAAATTAATGAATTTAAAAATTCTACACTGAATGTAAACATTTTGAAAGATTTGTTTTTTTAATGTCATCAGCTACATTTAGAAAAAGTAGAATTGTATGCTTCAAACGCATTACTTATCAAGTTTTATCTATCAAAAGGAAAAGCGAAATGCTGTTATTGGTATAACGTATATACATCTGATAGCTCTTGTTACCCATAGTATCGAAAATATGGGGTGCTATGTCGGTGACCTCCTCGTGGTGCATCCTGGGCAACGTAGTCAGCAGTAACTTCGGTACGGTTCGGTTCAGAAATAGGATCATTTTGTTTTATTCAATCGTATTTAACACACAATCCTTTTCGATTATTATTGAATATATAAAAATTAAAGCAATAATATTTCAAAAAAAAATTACAAAATATAATATTGTATAATAAAGGATTTATTTTCTACGAAAATTTAGCGCTCTGATAGTAAGATGAAGGCAGACAACTCAAGAACGTTACACTCAAAAACTACTTAGGAGAAAGTAATGATTAAATGCCTCTAGGTGATGAACGCTAAGACAGAAATAAGTATTATGAACATAGGTAGCGTAGAATTTCATGGAAACGAGTGAGTACTTTAAAATAATTACTATTAAGGAGAAAACTAATCGAGCCATTTATAGCGTCATTTCAAGTACTTGATATTGTTCTTAATAATTATTCTACTTAAGGCATTCCTTTTAAATATCTATTCGCATATCTTGTCTAATAAAATTTGACTGGCCCGTTGGCCCAGTTAGCATGTTTGGCAGTGAACTTGCCTTCCGCTCCAGGGTCGTGGCTTTGATTTCTATGAGTCTAGTCAACAAGTGCCTTTGGTAAAAAATATTCAGCAGTCTCCGAAAATTATAACTGAGTCGTCATTAGATTTAAAATGGCATCTAGATGATTTTTGAAAAAAAAATGAAGTTCCGCTTGCCAAAATTGCAAAAGTTATTTACAAATAACTGAAAAAATATAAAGTGGTTTAGTTTTTTGCAAATATCTCGAAAATTAATTAAGGTTATTAAAATTTAAAAAAATATTCAAAAAGAAGAGGAAATTTCCTAAAATAGTCCCAACTCCCGGTACTGTAGGAACAATATTTAGAATTTTCCTAGAGGGATGAAAATACGGCCTAAAACGGGTTGCGTAAGCGACACCTACCTTGGATACTTTATTAATATAAATGATTTTCACATATTAAATATAAAATTTAAGAAATGAAAAAATTCAGGGGCTTACTGGATAGATAAATGAACAATAACCCGCCTGAAAAAAATTTAAATCATTATTTTTCAATTAGTTATGCAATAGATATAATTAATAATTTTTTTTCTGCTTGAAACATTGCAAGTGTGATAATTGTTAAACTATAAATTTGAGATTTTGTTTCTTTCTTGGAGAAATTCTTGAAAGACTTCAGTATAAATTCTAATTAATTATAAGTTAAAATATAATATTTAGTAATATTTCCACAAAAATTAAAACAATTGATTTAACAGAGGACTCACTTTACACATAATGAACAAAAACAAAACTACAATAATACGAGTACTATTGTGGATTAATTACTATTAGGTGTGTGAAATTACGAGAAAACTGTATGTAAATTCTGTTAAACCCTTGCAGAGTTGAGAATTAAGTTGTAATTACTTTACCCTTGCCAATGTGATTAACATTTTTTATAGTTAAGGTTGCGTTTTATTAAATTGAATTTGAGATAAATGTGTATTATTCTAACGTTTTGTGTAGGTGTACTTAATATCAGGTTTTTAGAAAGAAATTTTTAATTTAATTTTATCGTATTAAAGAGAACACGTTTGGACGACATTTGTCCAGCTTATTTAAAAAACTTATTTAATAAAGGTATTATAACAAACATAATCACTAAAATTTAAGCAGACTCACTGAATGAATACAAAATCTTTGTAATATAAAATCGTCGTATCTAGATTACCTTTATAAGTGTATTTTCGGGTCATTGCAATATTAATTAAATTTATATAATCAACCGAAAACTAGAATTAATCTTAAAATACATCTTTTTGGTTAACATGGTTAACTAAACCTGTAATAAAGATTTCTTAAAGGTATAGTTTTCACTATAATCTATCTCGCAAGATTGTGAACTTTCGAAAGATTGTGACCCGTAACATACTGCTAACAATTTAACGCATTATTTTTCGGTAGATTATAATCTATCGAAGTGATGAGACCATCAAATCACAATCTTATTAGGTTAGGATGTTACGGTTCACAATCTTTCAACAGTTCACAATCATGAGATAGATAGTATCAATTTTACGGTGACATATAGATATAAAAATATTCCATTGTTATTTAAATTATATCCTAAATATTACTAATGAATTGCTTTTTTTTTAAATTTAAAACTGCAAATTATCTATATAATTTTCATTCCAAAATGTTCAAACCCGTCTTTTAAATAATCAAACTAACCCTGTAAATGAGTCCTGTGTTTGACTTATTTACTCGTTAGGATGGAGATTGTTGGAGACAAATTACACCTACATAAATTAATTATGTCAACTATATATAATATATAACATGCTCTACTAAAATATGTACAACCAATTGTAGAAATTTTGTGAATCTTACGAAAGTTGATTTTAAGATATTAATTATTTTCGTAGATTTGCATTGACAATCTTAATTAAATGAAATAATTTCCTTAACTAAGGAACAAGTTAGAAAATATATAAAAGTAATAAATATCTATGTAAATTTCTAAGGTTCTTTCACATGCTAGTGGTTTCTAAGTATTCTAACATGTTATTTAGACTGCGAGCTTGGTAGTCTGTTTGGCAATCCAAGATAAGTTTTAAAAAAAACCTTGTTCCAAATAACTGAAACTGAAAGGACGGCAGTAGTAATTTTATAGTAGAACCTATGGTGGGGAAAATAGGCATAAACGTACTTACTACACAGCCTGTCTAGTTTTATATAAGTAGTGAAAGCTCTTTGGCTTATTACAATTTTAGTAACAGGTGTTATATAATACACAAGGGTCCCAGATACTGAGGCATTGCATAGCATTGTTGAGTACAAAAAATTTCGGTCGCTACGGAATAATAAGAACGTTTTCTATTCGATCCACGAATAACACTTCCTTATATGGAGTATGGCCACTAAAATTGCAACAGTTAACTCGTTGCTTATAATATTTACACAACATATATAATATTAGCGAAAATTTATACATAATACTATATTCTCCAACACTGACACTTCACATTACATTGTTAAGTACAATATCTAAAATTTAACTCGCTACGAAGTAATAAGAATATTTTACATTCGATTCACGCGTAGCACTCTCCTGTTCAGAGTACGGCTACTAGAATAGCGATTGCTAACTTGTCGTTACGTGCTTTCGTATATATTGTGATATTAAAAAAATATGTTTGATAATGTGATACTGGCATACTCCTAACGCATTATATTTGATTCACGCGCAGTATTCTCTTGTTCAGAGTGTGACCACTAGAATTGCAATAATTCACTCGCTGTCTATAGTAATCTATATATATAAAAGAGATTTCCACGTATACATTGACTCATCACGATATCTCTGAAACTATAAGGCGCAGAGACTTGAAATTTGGTAGGAATATTCCTTTTACCGAGTAGAGGTCAGCTAAGAACTGATTTTACGAAATTCTACCTCTAAGGGGGTGAAAAGGGGGGGCAAAGTTTGTATGGGACAACATGATTCCTTGGTCCAATCTACTTTAAATTTCGCATAAATATTCTTTAACAGAATTGGTTGAAGACGTGTTTCGTATTTTATCGAAATTTATCCTCTAACGATGTTAAAAGGGGGGAGAAAATTATTTTGATATAAATACTCCATAGTGATTTTGATTTAAATTAAAATTTATTTTGACACATGTTTGACAACCAATCCGTCTGTTATAAAATATTTTCCAGTATTGACGCAGGTGTAGGTGATAAAAAATATAAATTTATAATTTTTTAAATTTTAGTTACATACTCGTGCGAAGCCGGGGCGGGCTGCTAGTAAAAATATATAAATAAAATAATCAAATCCATAACAAATACAGCTGGCAAAAACTTGCATACTTAATAAATACAAGAAATACTTCATGACGGGACATTTTTTTTTTTACAATATACCAATACCAAGTTCTTTCAGTAGGACGGCTCCATAAAGTACCATCCGAATGCCTTTTCAAAAGAAGCATGAATGGTATCTTTTTAATATGCGTGTTCCATCTCGGGCCATCATGACATCAATATTGTGTGATTACAGTCGAGCAAAAGCTTATACATTTCCAAAAAAGTCGTCCATTGTGCACGCTTCTCATAAGAACTACTATTTCAATTAAGTCTTCCAACTTTATTTCTTATCTTACTTAGCATTCATCTCAAAATTAGTGTGAACTCTTCGTTTAATATAACATTATATAAGTTTTAACTAATAATGATTTTTTATAAATACTCTGTATTCACTAATGTGTATTCAAGTAACATTGTTAAAAAAAATATATGAGAAAATTATATTTTTGATTCAGATCCTTTTGCATGTTGATTCTTTTTGTCATCTGCACAGGAAATACTATAATATATATAATAAATACATGTATATTAACATAACAAGCCCCTCTCACACTGTCTTTCACTACACATACATATAATCGCACAATTTTGTTTTATATATTGATTCATTTTCTCGAACTCACGGACACGAACAAAAAAACACACATACGCAAGAATAGTTGATTTTAATTCCTTCTTAATTTTTTTTTTTTTAATTTGTATTAAATTCACGACCAACTACCATTATTGTAGATAGTTATAAAAGCTTATTATAATAACTGGTATCAGAGAAATAGACCCCTGCACCTCCCACATAATGTTTTTGGGAAAAATCTGGTTCAAAATCAGCGCTTCCCAGTGAGTCCCCTTGGGTCGCATAAGCAAATAGCTGAGCCAGCTCTCAGGCTGTCAGGCAATAAGCCTGAGATACTTTTTTTATTCCTCTTAGTATTTTTTATATGTCAAAATATCTTTGGTAATAAAATTGTTACATTATTAGATAATATATTATAATAGATATAGTAGCAAACAGATCACTGACCAAATTAACTAAGGGGATAGGACATAAAACAAAACGAATTACTCGTTTATGAATGCGGAAAAGGGTGAATGTTGACTAATAGCTCTTTCAGTTACCGTACTGAGGGAAAAAACAGTGTATAGTACTGTAACTCCTAGCTTACTGATTTCGAGGTAAAATGTTTATTTATAATAATAGCAAAGATTGTCATCGTAAAGTGTAAAACTTTATTTGCAAAAATGTATTATAATAGTTAAAATTTTAATAGCTTAGTGATAACATAAATAACTAAAAATACACATTTGATGGGCATACGCAGATTTCGGGGCCCTCCTATAAGGGATGCAAGAACAAAAAACAGTAATACACAAGCTACGCTACGCACGTGACTAGGGCTAAGATTGCGTCTAATGACGTTTTAATGGCCCTTGTAGAACATCTAGATCTGAGCAACGGACATGTATTACTGTTACGAGTGTTATTTTTTTATTAAATTAAATAAAAAAAGAAAAGGATGCGTGTATTAGTAGCTATACATAACATGTTGATTTATACATAAAGCTACAAATAAAATCAAATATTATCAGAATATGTTGGACACTGTTTACGGCTTATAATTTTTAGTGATTGTTTCTTTACTATTGAACGGATACTTAAAATTAAAAGGTTCAATTTTTAGGGTATCTATACAGGCCACAACGGAACTGTATTACTCCGCTGTCCATCCGTTCACCTATCATAGGAAAAAGACAGGCCCTTGAAACTGTAACAGGTAGACAATTAATATTTTATAATGATAAAAACAAAACAAAATTAAACATAAAAAGAAGTCCCCATAGAAAAAACGTGTTTTCGGCGTTTTAAGCACGTTCAAAAAAAATATCTGAAATATTTCTCAATTGCAGCACCTAACAATGTGGAAGTCCATCGAACATTTGTAAAGTTTTTAGTCAATTATGGTACTTAGTGGTGTGTGTAATTACTCTTAGAATGTCCTTGGAATTAATAATTTGAACTATAAACAGATATTGCATAAGTCTTGAAACACATATATACTCGTGCACTAAGTTTTTTTTTTTTGTAATATACTATATAATAGAATAGACCACAAATATCCTTACTGAAACGTAAAGTATTTCGACGCAAACAATACAGTTCATTTTAACGATATTATTATTTTGTCTAAATTGAGGTTATCTCGATTATCGAACTCTGGTAAAATTTTTAACTGTGAAATTAGTTTTTAAATTTAAGCAGTGAAATAAATTTATATGTCTAGGCAAAATTTCTGAGACATTTATATTATTATAGACGCTGATCAGCAGCGGTATAACGTGACGGGTTAAACTGTTATCCTTGCCTTTAATAAAAGAAGTGGCCTCTGTCTAGAAGTACATTTATAAGTTTATACATTATACTTTCATTAAAAAAAAGCAAATACAAAAACGTAACGAATAACATCCGAGCTGTGAAAACCAATAAGCTGCATAATACACGGTTGATTAAAACAAAAGTAAGAACATAAAACAGTATTATAAACGGGACACGCTCCGCTTTCCTCTGGTTACATTTAACTACTCCTAAAGGGGTATAAATTTCAATTTCAAAATTTCCATACGCGAAAATTACACTAGAAAAAATATTAAAAGAATATTTTGCTACACTTCCGCTGGCCGCAAATGTTTAATACACTGCCGTTGTTTGGTTTTTATGACTTTTTTTTTATTCGCTTCTTTTAACTTATGATTTTTAAGTTTTAACATGTGAAATTTATTATTATTAATAAACATTGAAATAAGCCGTAGAAATATTTGTAGAGCGCAGTAATCGATTATAAATATTTTGTGCATAAAATTTATAGGTTTAATAGATATTATGTTTATTTACGTCGTTTTTTCGACATTCACTCAAATTTTATATTTTATAGTTAAAAACATTATTTTGGATCAAGACGTATTTCATTCTACTTATCACAGAAAAAGTAGATACGAAAAACAAAGTTCCGATAATTAAATAATTAGAATAAAAATGTAAAAAAAAAAAATATTTCAAGCGTATATTAAACAAGATACAAATTAATGAAAAACTTCCAGTTTTGTTCCTATTCACCCCGCGATTTGTGAAAGTTTTATTATTTTGTATTATTTATTAATAATTTGTTAATAAAAAATACCCAGCTATAGATATTGACCTTCCCTTCAATTCTACCTACGATTTTGAATTTTGCCTTTTCTAGTTTTCTCAGGAAAAATAAATAAATAATTTAAATCTCATAAATCGCGGGGTGTTTAGGAACAAAACTGGAAGTTTTTCATTAATTTGTATCTATCCTATCTCTTATTTTTCAGATTTAACTGATATGTATATTAAACAAGTATAAAATTATATAAACTGTATATTAAACAAGTATAAATATTCCATTAAAACGGATAACAAACATTGGCTCCCGTTCAAGTCTCAGTCGTGTAAGCGAGCGTCGCAGATGCGGTTAACAACTGAGCCTTATCCTTCTCATTGGCCGCCAATTTCCTTGTAAGCTTAATATTATAGGCGGTGTCTTACCACACTCATATCGTGGTAATTCTTGAAATTCAACACCTTTATAACTGCTAGCATGAGTGATTTTTGTCGTAGTGACAAAAAATATTTTGTGACAAAAAACTTTTTGTCACTGTCACTGACGCTGGGGCCACACTAATGGGAAACGTCAATGCCTATCATCGTGATAAATATTGCTATAAATTTTAACTCGATAAAGTGAGTGGCTACACTTGAACGTTCAACGTTAAGGCGGTAATACGGTATAACTACACCGCCACTTGAACTATCACCTAACGTCAAACAGAAATTTGAATGCCGTTGTCAAATTATCGCGTTAAGTCGAGGCCACACATACGTTTATTGCGATATTAAACGGCATTTCCAGTTAGTGTGGTACTGGGATCAGAAGTGCGCAAACAAACGTGACAATCAACAACTTTTTGAAATTCAAGTATACTTTTTTTATTTTACGTTACAAAAAAACATATATACGTCATCGTTAACTCCTTTAGAATTATGAATAATAATGGAAAAAATTACCACCACATCAGCCGTTGGATGTCCACTGCTGAACGTAGGCCTCCCCCATCATTTCTGGGAGGGTTTGTTTATACTCGCCACGATTGGCAGGCGGGTTGGCGAGTGCAGTGTGTTGTGGTAAGATATGGTGATACTGCCCGTAACTAAACCCCGCCGGGAGCCTTCAGCCGCTTTAATTGGAGGGTCCCAGATCTGCAGGCAACAGGATCCCTCCAGCGACAGGCTGGCCTCGGCGAAAAGGCGAGACTTCTCCTCTGATTGGTGTACAGTTGTTAGCACCACTATCGCCTTAGTTACCTTTTACGACGCCTCAACAAGAAAGAGGTCGGGAATAGTCTTCTCTGCCAGTCACCGCACGGCAATTATTTTTAATATCAAATATTAATTTCGCTACAACTCATTTATGAGATGACAGACAAACTATTTTGATAGTAAGACCCAACCCGCAGCTGTCATTTTTATTTTATTTAGATGAAAAATATTTATTTTTATTAATTGTATTACTTAATCCATTTATTCGTTGTTTTACCATATTAAAAGTTACGAAGTGATCCTTTATTTTAAGATTTTCATATAATTCAATTTAAACATTTGTATACTAAGCGTTAAACGTTTACAGTAAAATTGATAATGTAAAAACAAAAAATTACTTACATAGTGAAAAATGAAATTCAATATAATTTTTAACTAAAACTATTTTTATTCTATAAAAATAAATTTTGATGCCAAATATGTAAAGAGACCCATGTCAATTCACTGTCTGCTACAGAGAGACAAATAAATAGTTACAGAAATATCTAATTCAAAACTTTTATGATAATATGATAATAATGCTGATAATGGTGTAAGAGGTGCTGCTTGTAAGAGGTAGTGCCATGCTGCTTGTAAGAGGTAGTGCCAGGCTACTCGTAAGAGGTAGTGCCATGCTGCTTGTAAGAGGTAGTGCCAGGATGCTTGTAAGAAGTAGTTCCATGCATCTTGTAAGAGATAGTGTCATGCTGCTTTGCAGCAAAAAGAGGGCAACGCATTTGCATCCTCTTATGCGAATGTTCATGGGACGTCGGTAGTCACCAAAAGGCTCCGACTGCCCGTTTGCCCTCTATATATTAAAATTCTATATTATTTCAAATAATTCTATGTTCATATGTTACATCTAAGGAATCTATCCTTGTTGTATTTAGAGACTTACAGCTGCGTATAACAAGGATACAATCTAATTCTTCTCCATATAGAATAAGGGTTGGAGCTTAATCTGCCACTCTTATTGTTAAACTTATTTCGTACTGGACGCTAAAGAAGTAAAGACACATCGAATAGTGATTCTTAAATGTACAAGTATAAAAGGGCGCCTGTCTATCGAAGCGGTGCGAGGCGGTGTAGCGGAGAAACGGAGAAATATTAACCAATGGGGTTGCAGAGCCCTTGTCCACTGGACCGGAGGGGAGATTTTTTGCAATCCTATTGGTTGATACTTCTCCGGTTTTCCACTCTGCTGCCTCACACCGCATCAATGGACAGGCACCCTAAGAGTCTGCAACAACGCCGCTACGATATGGATATCGTCGGGAGTTCAAGTCGTGACCCAATTTCTTCTTTGGTTTCACCATTTTTTTACACTTATAGATACTGAAATTCAGTGGCGGTAGCTTCATACAAGCCAAAAAGCCGGGCTTGCCCTACTTCAAATTCCGTACCGATCGAAAACATTGACTTTCATATTCTTTCACTTCGTTTTGTTTTTTTATCTATGACTATTATAAATAGTGTCCGAACGCGCCGCGCCCGCCGGCCGCCAAATACTACGTAGCGTTGACGGCCGTATGCATCTCGCTCACACTCATTGGCTTGCAACGGGGCTTCGCCGGCGTGTATTTCTGCACCGTTCTAACCTATGAAAAAGTGCTATGTCTATAGATATAACTACTGTGTGTTTCTATAGCAATTAGTATGGAAGAATAAGCCCGGCTTTCACTATGAAGTTAGTCACAAACTAGCACCACAGTATTAGCGCCACGAAGTTGGTTTTTGTTTTCAAATTTCACGGTACATGTCAAAGAGTGTAAATATTTATAATGATGATATACATTTTGTTTAGTGATTGAGCGGATAACTGATACATTTTTCATTTTCGTGATTTTGATTTTAAAATCAGTTCAGATAGAAATCTTATTGTTCCTTGTAAGAATTTAAAGTGTGTGAAAGCTTTAATAGGCGAGGAAAAGGTGAAATCTTTATCTTTTACGGAGAAAAAAAAACATAGCTTCGGAATAACCTAATATACCAGATTTGTGTATTTCGCAAACAAGTAAGTCTTACAAAAAAATTTTAATAGATCAGTATACAAGACTCATTGGATTGTAGGTTGCTCTCATTCCAATAAATTGTATTGTTGGTGTTGCATATTTTTACGACCTTGTTTTAGAAAAAACATATGCAACAACAAGATAGCGGCAAACCGGGGCCTAGTTATTTATCGAATAAAATTCAAAATGATATCATTCATTCCGTAGCCTATGTAATAAAATCTCGCATCGAGTTTGAGATCAATATCACAAAATTTGTTTCAATTATAATTACTTTATTTTATTATTACGTTAAACAACCAATAAATTTTTCAAAAGTCAATCGTGCAGTTTTCGATACCTATCATAAGCTTTTTTAATGCCTCTGTAATAGCGCCTTAACTTTTCATGTGTTTTGTTTTGTTTGTTAGTTTGTGATGTAGGTTTGTACCAGAACGCGTGGGGTTTTGTCAATGCTGACATGTTTATGATTTTCTGTCTAGTAGTAACATGCCTTCAGTGTGCTTTGTTAAAACTCGCCGACGGCAATGATTATGAAGACTGAAGAGTGAAGGGTTGCAAAATATCATGGAATTTATAAATTGTCGTGAAATTTATAAAAAAAAATCAAATAATAAACAAAAAATGTATATCGGGCTTGACCTGTTCTCAAGTACTAGGCACGCCAATGCTGAAATTATGTATTTGGGAGAAGGAATGAAAATTAAAATGTGTACCTAATCGCGAATTCACGGGTACAATCTTCATATTTACTTGAATTGAACTGAACTGAATCATCCTCTAAATGTCCCACTGCTGCGCAAAGTCCTCTTCTCTCTCCATATGGAAAAGGGTTGGAGCATCGTCCGCCACGCTGCTCTACTGTGGGTTCGCAGATAATTTTCCCTATCATGAGTAACGATTGCTATCAAGTATTTATGACAACAATCGGGACCGACGGCTTTACGTGATCTCCAAGGCATAATGGGGAGACCCACAAGGACATATACCCAGACCGGAAACAAATATTTGTATAAATACAAATATCGGCCCCGAGCGGGTATCGAACCCGCGGCCGCCGGCGTTGAGGCGACTACTCGCACCACTACACTGGAACCGTAGTCATTACATACCTGTTATTATTTCGTATTTATTGTATAATGTAATTGTGTTTGCTGATACACACTAATACACAAAAATGAAAATATTACAGTTTTGGCACAATTATCCATTATATAATACATAACATACAAAAAAAGGTCATTGTTAGAGTTTTATTATAAGTACAGATAACGGGATTATTTTGAAATAACTCAATAAATGTGGTTTCAATAAATAATAAAGTTTATATATTAAGTTTAATATTTATTTGTTAGTACGTGCAATAACAAAACCTTCAGAGAGTGTATTTTAGATAAATAATTTTGCTTATTCGAGTTATTTGTGAGTTTATTAAACAAAGCGATAAATATCTTTTGTTGAGCTCTATCGAAAACTAAATATGAAATATTGCTATTATATTATTAACGCCATCCATTTGTTTTCTTGAACTCAACGTACAATTGTAAACTTAAGACAGGAAAGCATCAATACTGTCTTTGCAAAATTCTTTTTATTTATTAGGGAATATTGTTTACGATTTTTAACTTAAATTTAAGCTACGTTTAAAAATTAACCAAGTGAAGCCAGTAGAGAAAATGTTAGAAATTTAAAATATAGTAATTTTATAAATTTTATGAATAGAATTAACTTCAAAACTATAAATAGTCTAAGGAATCTATCACACTCGACGATCATGACATCTAGATTACAATATACCTATTGTCTATACAAACAGCTTTTCGAACGGAAAACGAACCCGTAACTACTAGTGTACCATTCTGTGACTACTAAGCGAACGCGACGTTGATAGCGGTCGTGTATAAGTATGTAAAATGTGTTATACGTAACCGTAGCAAACGTACATTAAAATGCACCATTCATACCTGCGACGTGGATACACTAAAATGCGCTGTTCATACCTGCAACGTGGGTACTTCAGAATTCGTATTTGAAGCACCATGCCACTACAATGTTATATTTATAACTGCAATACGCATACACTGAAACACGATGTTTATAATTAAAACAAATCTACACTAAAATGTGTATTTTATACCTGCAGCACGGGAACATATACACATATACCGGAACTCGCTTCTCGTACCTGTAACCTATGTACACAAGAACAAACTGCTTGTACCTGCAACTGTGTACTTGTATATATACATATATATACACAGGAATTTACTCTTCATATATATATATATATACACGTTCTTATCATAACAAGAAAAGACACTGCGCCTATATACTTTTATTCTGTACATAGAACTTAAAACTACAAACGTTGTCGCATGTCTGGGTACAGAAAGGTGATATTAAATGAGTGTCAGATAATATTTCTCCACAACTCAGCACATTAAAAGCAAGTCTAGACGGAGCGTAATATTAGAATAACGATTCTTTTGTTACAAAGGATTTTGTCTAAATATTAAATATTGTATACAACAATAAACTGCTGAAATTACGTCCTCAACAAATCGTATCTACGCATATTTCACAACAGATATACAATTTCTTAGAAATTTTTCATTCACAAACGAAAACGGCTTGTAAGATTTTTTTCTTGTATAATAATATTAAAAAATTCTACGAAACTTACTTCGATATAAATTGTGTCCAATTGCTGTTTCAAATTTCTTGAACATGTACTGTGTTAAAACAGCCAGTAAGCGTCCCACTACTAGGCAAATACCTCTTATCTTGTAAACATGAAAGATCGGAACTCAAAACGCTACACTGCTTCAACTTTGCTTAGCTGTTATAGAGGTGTATCCTAGGGGTGTTCATCGGAATAAATTATCGATAATTTTATTATCGATAATTATCGTATTGTGTTATCGATAGTTATCGACGACAGTTATCGATAATTATCGGATAAACATTATCGATACTTAACGATAGTTATCGAGATAATTATCGGATACAATTTATCGATACTTGCCGACAGTAATCGATAATTATCGGCACAATTATCGGATGACGAAAAAAAAAAAGGTCATCCGGCCTTCAATATGGACGTTATCCTCCGTACCGTATCCAAATGCTGTCCAGCATCGACTTTTCCTCCGTACCCTATCCGAATACCTAAAAAAAAGGTCATCCGCCGACCAGTACCATAATTATCGACACTTATCGGATCCAAAAACAATTATCGATAATTATCGAATAGCACAATATTATCGATAATTATCAGATCGCACAAAATTATCAATAATTATCGGATCGCAAAAAATTATCGATAATATGGTAAATACATACTCATATACACTCATACATTATATTATTGTTCAGTTCCCGGAAGTCACCATTTCCTATTTTAAGCAACAGGTCCGAGAACAGTCCGGAACAGTCCGGCAGTAACATCTCCCCTTATATGGACTCTTATATTTATGGTAAGGCTCAGTTTCGTCACTGAAGGCCACAAATGCTTCTGTACTGTACTGTATTGTATCAGCCTGTAAATAACCCACTGCTGAAGGAAGGCCTTTTTTCCATATAGAAGAAGGGTTGGAGCTTAATCCACCACGCTGCTCCACTGCGGGTTGGCGGATAATATCCCTACCATAAGTAACGTTTATTATAAGGTATCCATGATAAAAAACGGGACCGACGCCTTTACGTGCTCTCCGAGGCACGGTGGGGAAACCCAAAAGGACATAAACCTAGATCTGAAACAAATATTTGCACAAATACAAATATCTACCCGGAGCGGGAATCGAACCCGCGACCACCGGTATTGAGGCGAGGCGTTAAGGCGACTACTCACACCACTACACCAGAACGGTCATCAATGCTTCGTTCGTTGTATCTTTGGTATAATTACACCACAAATCAATACGATTTTGTCTCTTAGATTTGAATAAGCCCGCAAGTAATTATTTTTTAAATTTTGATTGACTCGGCACAGTTGGTAGTGATCCCGCTTTCTGCTCCAAAATCGTGGGTTCGATTCCCGCCTCGAGTCTGGGTGTAATGTGTATTTATTTCTATATGTATTATTGATATGTATATTTATAAAAAAAAATGTATATCAGTTGGCTGTTACCTAAAACACAGGCAGTAAGTTGCCTCCCAAGGGAGTTGCTGGTCTCCTACTGGGTGTGTCCCCCGGTGGCGGATAGGGGAACGCCACTCGAATGCGTCGCGAGTGGTAGGGGTCTTCGGACCCCCGCGGACCAAAACCAGCAGCGGTGGGCGCAAAAGCGCGAAGGAGGATGACTCGCTTTCTCACTTCATTCGGTTGCGCGAAAGCGCGATAGTTTGGGCGCGGAGGCGCACAACCAACTGGGCCCCTGGACCAGCCGATGTGCAGGCCCAGCTCAGGGGTTCGAGCGGCCCCAATCACATATGGAGGGGCTTCTAGGCCAAGCGTCGGGGCGTCACGATTGTATGCGCGAGCGATCCCGTGGCGCCCCATTACGGCGCAGACGGTCGATGGGTTTTAGTGGGTATTCTGGCTGGTAAAAGGCAGTAAGTTGCCTACCTTAGGAACAGATGATCGTGTGCATATGTAAAACGTATATTTATATTTAATAATAATCCAAGACAGCTTTTATGTCCCCTTCTTAGTTTTAGTGTCAGATAAAGTTAAATGGGTACATGATTTATAATGTTTTCTGATCTTGTTCCAACATTAGTCCGTGGTGCAAATCTGTACTAATTAGGGTGTTCATGCCGTATAATTCAAAAATGTTTCCAAGTTTACTTCGATGTCTTCTATATCTGTATCACTGTGAACTACAGATGCCTTGCTGATGAGTCATTTAATTTAAAAACCTTGACTTAAAACAACACCAACAATACTATTTTCCAATAAAGCGATCACATGGTATATTTACAATCCAATTTTATTACGTTTATTATAAAGTCTTGCCTGTTTCACCAGGAGCACCCAAAATAAGATATCACCTACACCTGCGTCAATACTGGAAAATATTTTATATTAGACGGATTGAGTTGTCAAACATGTGTCAAAATAAAATGTAATTTAAAAAAAGCACTAAGGAGTATTTATATCAAAATAACTTTCTAGCCCCTTTTAACGCCGTTATGGGATGAATTTGGATAAAATACGAAACACGTCTTCAATCAATTCTGTTAAAGAATATTTATGCAAAATTTGAAGTAGATTTGACCAAGGAATCACGTTGTCCCATACAAACTTTGCCTCCCTTTTTCATCCCCTTAGGGGTAGAATTTCGTAAAATCCGTTCTTAGCTGATCTCTACTCGACTAAAAGAGTATTCCTACCAAATTTCAAGTCTCTAGGTCTTATAGTTTCAGAGATATCGTGATGAGTGACTATACCTATAGAAAGTCTCCTATATAAGGTAAAGTCGCCAAATTCCGTCCCCAAGCTTAATTTCGTCCCCATTGGTATATCTTTTTCTAAATAATACCATCTAGTTTTAATATGTCAAATCTAAAGTTGGTTATGTCAGTCAGCCATTATGAAAGTTTGACTGTGAAACGTTGCTCCTGGCGCAAGATATTTAAAAAAAGAAAAAACTGTACAAGGTGAGTTTTTAATTAAAATACTATGAGTACTGTTTAAATATGGATTTATTTGAGTTATTGTAATGAAATGTTTGACAAAATTTGTTCCTATTTCTTAGATTTAAATTGATTGAAATTTTATTAAGGCTATGACATGTACTTTTGGTTTAATGGATGATATCCACAAACTTGACAAATTCTTAATATCGTCCCCTCACATGAGCCTAATATCGCCCCCGGGACGGTATTTAGGTCACTACATTATTTGTCGTTAGGCGTACTTTTTTGACTGTTTTATGTTTAATTTTTTTTGTTTTAGATGCCGAGGAGAAAGCTAAGCTATCTGAAGCAATGAAAAAAGCCGTTGAAGCTGTCCGAACTAAATTCATATTTCCCTTAAAAACTTTTTATGCCCAAGAAGTAGAAAATTGGTTAACAAATCACCCAGGGCGGATTGTTACTCACTAACAACTTGGATAAATATTTGGGAATGCATAAGATGCAAAAACATGTAAAATTGATACAGCTGTAAATGGCTTCCGAAAAACAGAAATATTCCCACTCAATAAAAACATTTTCATAGACTCGTCAAATGCTCCTCTTTCAACCAGTTCAAGCAGCACAACATCTATTGTAAATGATTCCTCCGTTACTTTGAAACCCACAAGGTCTAGACCAAGAACACAAACGGCATTATCTATCTATATTAATATTATAAGGCTGAAGAGTTTGTTTGTTTGTTTGAACGCGCTAATCTCAGGAACTACTGCTTCGAATTGAAAAATTCTTTTTTGCGTTGGATAGCCCATTTACCGAGGAAGGCTATAGGCTATATAACATCACGCTATGATCAATAGGGGCTGAGTAATAATAAGAAATGTTACAGAAACGAAAAAAAATAATCTTTTTTGAGAGCTTCCGTTGCGTCCTTTATTATTTCTCTTCTCGAGACATTTTTTAACTATAGTTCCACTTTTAAAGTAAATATAACATCACTGTTTTACTGAGAATTTTCGAAAATTAAATAAAACTCAATAATACGTTGAACGACCCAGGAATCAAATGTGAGATCCCTTGCTCGGCAGTAACGCTTGAGACCACTCGATGCTAACGCTCCAACCAGGCGGGCACCTACTCTTAGAGTAATTGTTTAAAAATATTTAAATACATTTTTCCCCTCAAATTAACGCGGGTGAAACCGCGGGGCACAGCTAGTTTAAAATATTTATTTATTCGCCAATATTTAAGTTTACGTACCTACTGATTATTGTGATCTCAATATCGTCCCCGGGACGTAATTAGGCGCCTAAAAAAATATTCTCAGAATTTCTAGTTTTTTGTTAAAGCAATTTTTGTAGAAAAAGTAACGCAGTTAAGAAGTTTTTGACTGTTCAAAATAATAAATAAATGTTTCAACTTAACTCTGATGTTTTATTTATTACTTCACTTGGTATATTATTTTAAAAATTTGGTTTTTACAAAAAGGGGACGTTATTTGGCGACTTTACCTTATATATTAAAGTATAATAAACATTTTTTTAAGTATATAAAAAGAAACTGTACTACATATTAATTTTAATCATATCAGTAGGTACCTATTTAATGTTCTAGACCAAACTAGCTTATTGTTAGTCTTAACTTTGCTGAACTCGAAACTGTATCGTGCTCACAATATTACTCTTAAGAAGATCTCCGTACGTACAACAGTATCTATTACCCTATATTATACGTAAGATATTTACTTTAAATATAGAACAATCATGATTTGAATGCATGTATAATTAAGGTAATATTAGACTTTAAAAAAACATCTTATATTTTATGCTAAGAAGTTTTCTTCCATTATAAATAAGAAGTGAAAAAAGGAAAAAGTTTAGACAAAACATGGTAAAGAGTTAAGAATCGTTTACAACCCAGTAATTTATCGAGATGATGCTTTAGAGACGTCAAAATAAAATTTACTTTTCACTGATTTTCTTTTGAATAAAACAATACCTTGTTTTTCTTATTTATACATCACACTTCGTTTCATTTTTGATATTATAAATTATTTTTTGTTCAGTAAGACGAATCAAAATACAAATGCCAGAATAAAATACAGTAGTCCAACGTCTGAAGTGCAGCTTTATATCATTTGCGAATGGTTTGTCATGATTATTTTTATTTAATTGGGTTAATTAAATAATACAATGTAAATACTTAGTTAAATATCCCTAAAATTTAACTGTAACTACCGACCTAGCAACGACGAATTTCGACGTATCATCAAAGACCTTGATTGCGCCATGACAAGAGTCGCGTCAACTGCAGCATCTGTACAACGTGCACCGGATTATCGACGAATTATCGATGACCCCGATTGCACCATGAGACCAACGTCCACCCGCCGAGCCATTTATATACCGAAACTAAGATTAATGAAGCACTCTGTTCTAACATCGAACTTAGTCACCGTGTCTTTGTTTTAGGCTAGTTTGTAATTATTTTATAATTAAATTAGTTTTAGAAGAAATGTCATTCTTTTTCTACCCTCCCGGTTGTAGCCAACGTAACTACTTTCTAAGACTCGGATGCAATAACAATTATACTTATAATAAAACTACAAAAGGTCCAAAAGGTCCAAATCTGTAAATAAAAAAGATTTTTAAATTTTATTTTTTAAATATATAGGAGGGCTATATATTTAAAAAATAAAATTTTTTAATTTTATTTAAAAATTAAAAAATTTTATTTAATTATTCGGTATAATAATCGATACCGAAGCCAAAAACAATTTTTTTGTTCATTTTTGTATGTCTGTGTGTCTGTCTCTATCTTGGTCGCGCATCATACCACTTACTTCAGATATTACCGATATCATAATCTCTAGTATTTTATTATAATTATATACAAAATAACTTGAAACCCAGAATGCATAAAAACCTTGAACGAAGCTCATCTCAAGCTGAAGGGATGTCAAAATCGAAAGAAGTCGAGGGTAGCTAGTTAAGGAATATACATAAATACGTATCAGACAAATACAAAGAAAGCAGCGGCTTTTTTATTTCGTAATTATACGTGAGGTATAAGACTTACTTACTCGGATTTGATTTAAAATTATTTTAGAAATTTCATTTTCATTATTGTTGCCGTTATTGTTAGTCGTAATATTGTTTAGTAAATAATTACTGTGCAAGAACAACCAAAATTGAAAAGTAGGTAATGCTAAGAAGAACCGGCAGGAAATTAGAAAAAAGGTAACTACAGTCTCATCATCTGCATGAAAGCAAGCGTTAATGAATTCACACATCTTTGTATCTTGTATTGAATAATATGCAAACGCCATTAAAGACTTTGTAATTATATAAGCTTCAAATTTATTAAATGGCAATTGTAATATCGTGGCTAGATCTTAGTATTGAACACTCCATAACTTAGCTGAAAATTTCATGATATAATCTGTTGTGTAATACATTTCGAACTCTAAATCATTTTGCGATGAACTTAATTTTTAAGTGACTTTCGTAAAATTCATTATTTAATTTGCGTCGTAACACAATTTTATTTCTCTTTTATCTTGCATATTAGAAGCTTTTTAGCAGAATATTTTCCCATTTGGGTTGCCTGGAAGAAATGGAACTACGAGTAATTAGCCGTAAGTCCGCCCGTTGTACTAAACAAACTCTAACTATAATTTAATAATATTATATTTTATAATTATATTTAATAATATATTTGTGGTAAACAATAAAGTATAAATAAATAAAAATAATAATTCTCCGCTTTCATGATGCATTACGAAAACAAAAGGATGTTGGTGCCTCTAACGTTGTTTAAATGTGAATATATTACGATATTAACCCTGATGTAGACCCATAGAAATATTAAGAACAGGAGAAGTGGCATGGGGGCGTGTCCGCGTAGACCATAGAAATATTATTTCAAATATCTGTGTGTAGGACCATATCATAAGGTAGATATACTATTAACTGCTCATTTTGACATACGCTGATTAATCACCATAAACACAGCGGTTCTTTTTTTTCTCATTTCATTAAATACTATCATTTAATCAAAAGATCAGCCAAATTATGAAGTAATCCATTCTAAGATGGATCCAGGACATACACACGAATACCTTGGCCTAAGAAGTGATACATTTAGTTTGCGAAGTTGGAAGCTGTAGTAACATTTTTAATATTCTATCTCATGTTAATACGTTTATTTTTGTGGGTTTTTGACATCTCTCACAAATTTTTGTACTATATTATTTTCTATAAATAAACCATATTTTTTGTATATCTACATACATAATGTTACGCTGTGGTGCAAGAGTAAGTAATTCTATCTTACTAAAAAGCATTTCGAAAGAAGAATCGAGTTCTTGGAACTCGAGTCTCATAATATTTTTTAAGGAAAAATACTTTTAATATGATCTGTAAAACCCTGACCCTTGATATTAGGGGTAATATCAAGCCGTAACTGACATACGAATATTTAAAAATACAGACTAATCGAAATGTACCAACGTCGGTTCGTTGACGAACTTTTTTAAACCACAGGAGCTTTGGAGCTACGTCTCCCAGTGAAGGATGACAAATAGAAATTCCGCTGCATTTTTTAATCTAGAATCAAATAATAATACAAAATTTTCGTTATTTATTAAATTGTAATTTTTATTTTTATTATTTTGTAAAGCAAGCACCACATATTTGCTTTGCTTGTCGTTTTAAACTAAGATTTTGTTAAGCCCATTTTCGTAATTGTTCTATGAATCGTGTTATAACTCTACATAGTTGGAATAGTAGCACCGATAATATGAAGCAGGTACCTGGATGACCGAGCTTTGCTCGGTTAAATTATATTTATTTTAGATACATTACATACTGATGAAACATAAATAATATTTTCGATCTTACTGACATAATAGTAAAATAATAGGTACTGGTTATTTAAATAAAAAATAAAAAGAGCTCACAATAATAATTTTTCTTATAAATTAGAAGAAAATTGAAAAAAAAATTGGTCTTTAGACACCTTGAATCGAACCCGGATTTTCTAATGTCGAATCCGCCCGATTCCGATCCGAGCTATTATAAGCTTATTAATGACAGCGAAATTTACCTTCGTATTCTAATGATATTTTTTAATTGCGTAAAAAAAGGAATAAAACGACATTTTCTAAAAATAAATCCTAGCTAGATCGATTTATCGCCCCCGAAACCCCCTGCATACTAAATTTTATGAAAATCATTGGAGCTGTTTCCGAGATTCAGATTATATATATAGAATAGCTGAAATAATATATAGAATAATATAATAATATATAGAATAGCTAGAATAGCTCGTTTAAAGATATAAGATCTGGAAATATTAAATACATTTTAATTTATTCCAATACACTATATAAACTACTAAATTAATATATTTCAATGCGCCATTATATATTATTATATTATATATTACTTACAATTAGAATTCGTTGCGTGCCGATCTGGTGTAATGGTGCGAGTAGTTGCATTAACGCCAACGGTGGCGTGTTCAATTCTCGATCAGAGCAAATTTTTATATTTAAACGAATATTTGTTTCCGGTCTGGGTGTCCTTGTTAGACTCCCCACAGTGTTTCGGAGTGCTGACAAAGCCATCGATCCTGGTTGTTAATCATGGTAGGGAAATTATTTTCCAAGCCATATTTGAGTAGCGTGATGGAAGCTCCAGCCCTTCTTCAATATGGAGTATAGGGGAGAGCGGGGCTAAAAGTTCCGATTTTTAGTTAACCTCAAAATTTGTTAAGAATACTTGATTTTAGTATTCAAACGATGCGATTTAAATAAATTTACATATGCAAATTTTATATTGAGATAGTAATTTGGGTCAGTTTTTGTGAGCTTTTTTTATTATTGATTTTTTAGTGCCTAAAGTCGGAAAGTAACAACTTACCCCAACTCGGGGCAAGTTGTTAACAAGCTGGGGTAAGTTGTTACCATATCTGTTAAAGCTATTACTTGTGAAATAAAAAACAATAAATGATTAAACAAAGTATGTTTGTTTAAGTAATAATCAACAATATCGTAAGAATTATCAGTCTTCAATCGTATTGCCTTGTATAAGGCAGAAAATATCAATCATATTGCCGTCATAGACAGAAAGCATATTATATACTCTTATAATTAATCATCAGAAGATTTATCTGAATCACAGTTTGTTTATTTAAGTAATAATCAACAAAATAGTAAGAATTATCAGTCTTCATGCATATTGCTTTGTATAAGGCAGAAAATGTCAATCATATTGCCGTCATAGACAGAAAAAATATTATATACTCTTATAATTAATCATCAAAAGATATATTACAATGATATTTCGAACATAGGTAGATTAATAAGTCTTGATTAGGTCTACATCTAGAATGGGCCCAATTCTTACATTCTTGACACCGAACCCATTTTTGTCCAGAACGTGAATTAAAGTAACTATCACAGCACACTATACAATAATATTCTAAACTATCCTCTTCATTTTCAGAGCTTTCACTACTCATTCGTAAAACCTGTCGTTTAACAGACTTCCCCTTTCCTTCACCATTTTCTTTTCCTTGTTCTATTTTACCCTTCCTTTTTCCTTTATTTTTTCTAAAGTCTTCATTGTTGATGCTCACTTTCCTTTTATTGCTTTGCTCTTCTGCTCGGCTTGTTTTTCAGGAGTGTCAGTTAAAATTGCTGAATTTCTAATACATCTCTTGTTTTTTCTAATCCTTGGCGGTGTCTTCGGAAAAGGACGTACTGCTTCGGGAGAAAAAGGGACTTGATATCCGAGTTCTTCTATGACACCAGAAGATGCAGGTAGATTCACAGCTCCTGATGGCCCTGGCGCACCGAAGATTTGTCTTTCATCATTATTATTGTTTACAGTTTCAGATGCATTATAGTCTATTCTAGTAACAGTCTCTGATACTACTTTTGAATTATTCCTGATATTTGAAATGTTTAAAGAAAACCGAAGAAAATTGAAGCACATTTCAACAAATATTCTGCTAACTTGTCTTCCTGTTCTTCGGTAAATACCAATCTCACTTTTTTGTAGCCTATCGTGATATTTTCTACTCCAGATCTTAGCTTTTTTTACATATCTGTATAATGACATATGGCAAATATCTAATTCCTTGGCAACAGTTTTTATTTTCCTGCCATCTTTGATAACTGCATCTGCTGCTTTTGCATCAACTCCTGTGACACAGAACCTCGTGTTGTTTTTCGGGTATAAGTCCGCATGCTACAAAAAAGCAATATTTATATTTCATTATTGAAACGAAAAATTGGGGCAAGTTGTTCCGAGGTCACAACGTGCCCCTGAAAAAAGGAACATCTAGCCCCAAACACACGTGTTGAAAAAAAAGTAAGATATAGTTTATGTTACGAAACATACGCTATTTACGTATAGCGTATCAAAACAACAGCTAAATCCTTGTATTAAAATACTGAAACACTAAAGGCTAATCATTAAAATTTGTAAGATAGACCAAAAATAACAAATACGAAAATATTTACTTACATGAACCAGCGATGCACTTGCTGTCGTTCCGATATTCCGGTCGCTACTGGCCTGTTTAAGATGGCTGCCGTCAGTGCGCTGTGGAGTTCCATTTCACGACGTGTTTATTCACAACTCTAATTTCTTTCACTCGCGGCGTTATTTCAATCGGAACAACTTACCCTGGTAACTTCTAGCCCCGCTCTCCCCTACCTTCTTCTATATGGAGTACTTTCGTCCAGCAGGGGACGTTTACAGGCTGATTCAGTTCAGGAAAGTCATTAATATATAATAATTACACAATGAAGTAGCATCCTGTAACATATTAATCTTATAGAACCTTATCTATAAAGAATTATTATCAAGGAACACATCACTGTAATTTCAGTTTCATGAAAAGAAGAGACATACTCGTAAATATTAAAACTTATAGAAGTGTTTTCTTCATTTAGTCAATAAAGAACAAAAGAAATATGGAAACTCCCGTATGTATTGATTTTGATGAAACATCTGGAAAATTTTATGGAATTTCCTATTAGATATCGAACCAGTCAAACAATTTATTTATAAATCATTCGTTTACTGGGTACTATCGCGTCTTTGTTCCTAGCTTTAAAGGGTTGACACTGTCGAGGAATATAAAATTTCCTCATTAAATTCAATAATACAAGTGTTGATCACACTTGTTAAGGGGCCATCCATTTATTACGTAAGACGATTTAGGAGGGAGAAGGGTCGGCCTATTCTTATTTTTTCCTATAATAGGGGGGAAGGTGGTCAAAAACTAGAAAAATTCGTCTTACGTAGTAAATGAATGGCCCCTAACCGACCACAATAAAAAATGAGAACATCATCAACGTAGTCGAAGTTAATTAAATACGCATTATTAGGGATAACTCAAAAACTAGCCGTCAAAACTCGCTCAAATTTAAATGGGACCATGATAAGCACCAGTTATCGAATATAAAAAGAATCATCAAAATCGGTACACCCAGTAAAAAGTTATGAGGTAATCATACACATAAAAAAATACAGTCGAATTGAGAACCTCCTCGTTTTATTGAAATCGGGTAAAAAAGTACCGAATTTTACAGAAATATTAATTTTTGTCTGCCTCTATTGAACCACATTCTTAGCAATAGGAAACGATGCGATATTTGTATTTAAATATATATATATATATATATATATTATACTGTATGTATAGATTAAAAGATAAGTAACGAAGTAGATATAAATTTCCGTCTTTGAATATATTTTCTATTTACAAAATAAATATTTTATGTTTAAAAACATTGTAATGTATTTTGACTACACTAATTACTCTCTGAGTAATAGAAACAAAATCGTTTAAAAGGTATTAATTGAAATATGTGAAAGGGGCTCAGCTTACATGACTTCACCCGCCTTCAATTTCAATAAATGTTAGAATATCGTTTTTAGTTGTTATGGCTTTCACTAGTGCCAATATAACACGGTTTTTTTTTGTTTTTAATTGACTTGTAGTTATGATTTTATGATGGCTTGAAAAATACAATTTTTTTCACCGCTTTTTTTTTCTAAATTAGAGAGATGACTCCAGAAACTTTTACCATTACTGTCGTGCCACTATGGTAGATAATAATATAATCATAATAATAGGCCGATAATAATTTCACTATAAGGTGCAAGCTTGATACAATAAAACTGAAGGGACTTAGAAAATATTCTTTATAGCATATACTTGAGATTAGGTTGGGCTAAGATTCGTTTTAACAAGGAAAGAAAACTTATTTAATAACGTCAACCTTACTATACTCATCTGCTAACCCTGATATGTTATGTAAAGAACATAGATTAACAAAATTCGTTACATAGGCCCAGGAAAATTATACTGTCTATATTCTGCAATGATTAAAAGTTGTTATAAAGAGATTTTGACTAAATTCGTAGTATAAAGCTATCCACCACCACCACAACCACATCAGCCGTTGGATGTCCACTGCTGAATTCAGGCCTCCCCCCTCTTCTGTAAGTAGGTTTGCCAATACTCGCCAAGCTTTGAAAGCGAGTTGGCGAGTGCAGAGCATTGTGGCAGGATATAGTGACATTGAAATGAAATGAAAATATTTATTTCGTCATAAGGTGATTTTACACACTTAACGAATGTCAAAAAAAATTCATTTAAAACAAATACGTCAAATAGTACAAGTTAATGTCTCGGTAGACATAACATTACTATTATATCATCGGCTTTATTAAATGTTACAATAAATAACTTAATCTAATGTCACTAGTGTTGGCCGAGAGGAAAAAAAGCCGGAGGAAAAAAACTCTCGGTACTCTTTTAAATAATTAAGCATCATACAAAATAAATGATTGCCCACCGTCCGCTGAACAGCCTAGCGCGAAGATGCGATGCCCAAGTGCGCTGGGCGTCGCAGAGGAGAGAGCGCTCGATGGAGCTGCCGCCTGCAGGCCACGGAAAAACGTACGCGGTACCCGTGGTCCGCCTTGTAAGGGCGGGTGTGGGCGCATGGCGGATTATTTTAGTGGGTGAAGGCCCCACACTACCCCGTTGCCTCCCCAGATGACGGGGTGTGGGTTCAGATACATTTTTTCCCGCCAAAACAAAACAAAAAAAAGGATTTAGTGACATTGCTGCCCTGACTTTTTAATCCTCGGCTAGAAAGAGGTTGGAACTATTCTTCTCTGCCGGTCAACGCACGGCAGGTTCCAAGGGATTCCGATTTTGTTGAATCGAGAACGTTGCTATATTAAGGCTCTTTATTCTAAATTTACATTGTAGTTTTTTTTTACTTTGATGCTTTTAGTTCAATTGAGTCATTGTACAATAATGTGTGATAATAATTTTTCCAGTAAAAAAATAAGAATATATAAAACAAAACTTACATAACAAACAACACTGATCTGCTATTGGATTTCAGCGCTCAAAATATAGATTTTTATAATTTACGTTCTTACAAAATATTTAAAAAAAATCTTGGTAATTTTCGTATGAAACACAATTTTTTTAACTTTAAAAATATTTTACAAGGTAACGATAAAATCATATTAAAAAATCTCTCATTATAATGAGCAACTCATCAAATATATAAAAAATTACAAAAGCATAATAACTTTTACAAAATAAACCCTCTTTTAACGAGGTTATAAGTTAGTAAGTGAACTTTAGCTTATAAGTTAAATACTTATTAGTTTTGTAAAGTTAGTTCAGTTCCATTCGGTTCGTATTTAATTAAAGTAATGGATACATTAAAATGCAGAGATAGTATAAAAATATATAAAAGGACAGTGAACATTTTTCTATGAAGCTGTGCCCTGATATAACAGAAAATTGATATTTTAAAGTATCCTTTATTAATTGAAATAGATTTTTTATTTTTCCACGTGACAATACTATCGAAAAGTATTAATACTCGGTTGCATACATATATCTAGCATCTGCTATCGATAGTTACATTATATTCGATAGTATTATTCATGTTTCAATAATAGCAACACTATCGATACTATCGACATGATCGAGTCGAAGATCGAGAAAGGATACTTTAAAATATCAATTTTCTGTACATGTCAGGGCAGATTTGAACGTTGTCCTTTTTGTGACTTTTTTCTAAAATCGAATTATCATTTTTGAAGTTAAACAGTGAAATGCAGATCACCTAACGATATTTTTCTTCAAACAAAGAAAATTAGATTGATTGTAAACAACTCTGATCGAACGAATATTTACATGTGCTTAACCTACATTTTTAGATTAAAAAAAATGCTACTAAAAGTTCAGCGGTGGGATAATTTAATCTATCTTATCCAATAATAATATTTTGTATAATCTAGTATAATTATGTATATTTTACACTAGCTGTGCCCCGCAATTTCACCCGCGTTAATTTGAAGAAAAAACGTACTTATGTAAATATTCTTAAACCATTATTTACTGATCAAGGAGAAGAAAATACTGGTTTTCTTCGCAAACTAATCTTGATTAGACAATATTTAGTTTCCTGCGTGCTTAAATGTTTGCCCTTTTTTTTGTGACGCAAGGGAATCCATTTACGGATGATGTCCAGGACGCCCGGGTCGTCAGTCCTAGACCTATGTCGGACTCGACACTTTGGGGGTGCAATACCGTACCAAACCCCTGCGGAAGCCTTCAGTCGCTTTAATTGGAGGGTCCCGGATCTGCAGGCAACAGGGTCCGAATGTTTGCCCTTGTGCTTTATTAATTGTTACAGCAAACGATAACTCTGGCGACTTGCACCAGCGCAGCGCGGCGCCCGGTGCGACGCACATCGATTCATTTGATTTTAAATTATCTCCTAAATTATGAGTCCAAATGAAATGCTATAAAAGATGTAAATGCTAAAGTTTATCTTCATGAAGTAGCCTCGTTGATGAAGTATTTATAAGGATTCATAGGTCTGGCTAATAATAATGTAATAAAATCACCTTTTCATTTTATTTAATTATTATTTCATTGCGGAGTTATTTTAAAACTATGATATCTTCTAAGATATCCATTAAAATTAAATGATGTTAAAAACAGTTTTGTTAAAAAAGAAATACTTGTGATGAATAACTTATTTATTTGGATAAGAATTTATATCATGTCTATAAAACCACCTTCGCAAATAACACATTATTTTAGAACAAACTTGATAACATTTAAAGAAGCTATAATGAGTCAACCTCAAGATATAGATAATATATGCTTTTGCGGACTTTTTTATGTCAATCAATTCCGTCATAAATGATTTTTACGTAACTTTACCGTTTACGCAGCGTAGGCAAAGAAAGCTCTCGAAAATATTGTGTTTTCCCGTTTTTTGTGTTTCTTATTAATGTTCAGCTCCTATTGGTCATAGCATGATGTTATATAGCCTATAGCCTTCCTCGGTAAACAGACTATCCGACACAAAAATATTTTTTTCAAAACGAACCCGTAGTTCCTGAGATTAGAGCATTCAAACTAATAAACTCTTTAACTTTATAATATAGTAAGTATAGATTTATATTTATATTTTTAATAAAAGTAATATTTAAAGTGACGGTGAAGTTGGTTATACGGAAAAGATGTCGAAGGTATTATATTCCTAACAGCGAATAGTTTAAAAGATCAGGATAATAAATCTCGCACGGATACTCGGCAAATTTATCTGAACAACATTGAAATTTTATACAAAGAGTTAAAATTTCTATTGGGTTACTATTTAAAGGCAAATAATTATAATGAAAGCTTCCATTTAACAGTAAGTAACTAGAATAATACCTAACTATGTATAACTATAATACAGGCAGTCCTCGACTTACGTTGTTTCGATTTACGTCGTTTAAGTTACGTCGAACAATGTTTTGACACTATTCCTCATACATACGTCAATTGTTTCGATTTCACATAATATGAAAAATATATCTCAACTTACGTCGTCTTATTTACGTTGCGTATTTCGAGAACCTAACATGCCGTAAGTACGAGGGCTGCCTGTAATACATACCTATAAATACGTAAATGAGATTAACTAATAACTTGCTTTTTAAGGAGTAATGAAGGAACGCAATCCATTACGGATTGAATGAAATCGATTTTTGTAAACAACTTTCTCTCTTTGTAGCTAATTTTGTCGGGAATAACAATATTCACTGAGTAACTAAACACATGTTGTATTACTAAGTAACACATTAATAGCTAGAGAAACCTCTTATTTATTAGGTAATGTATTGGTTAACTTAAAAGAAGGGCTTAAGTTGTTTTTATAGCCCGTTGATTTGTAAAATTATGTTATGCAATAAAATTCTATGCAAGTAACATATGCCCATTTGGTTATAGGTAACCAAATGGGCATTTAATTGTCAGGTTGAAAGTTACGACTCATTGAAATACTTTATTAAAATACTGGTTTCATTTTGACATGATAACGTCTTGTAAATTGATGAATGCTGGCTTCTCCGCAAGAAGAAGCATGACACATTGTCACGTTTCACGAGCGAGAGCGCGGAACAAATTATTGAGAGGCACGATCAGCCTAAGCGTTCTGCTTATGAATGAAAAACAATAACGCAGATTAGAGGATCTTAAATATCACACCTGTATATAAGTTGTTAATAGTACATATTTACATGTAAATAATCAGTATAGTTTAAGTAATAAACGATTTGAATTAACGAGTGCAAATAAATATTAATTTATCGAAAAAAAAAAATTGTAATTAATTGAATTAACTCATTCTTTGTATTATAAAAAATAATGATAATTCATTGATAATAATTCAATTCAATTCATAAAAGTATGGAATTTTTCATCAATGTTTTCTTATGACGTTATCACGTTAAATTATCATCCGTAAACCGACTTTACAGACCAACAAATTTTTTGTCTACAATTTGTTTTTACATAAATGTCCGAGTTGGCTTAACATCGACCTGCCGGACTATAAATCAAAAAAGTAAGTTAGGATTTGTATATATAATCAAAGAACTAAACTAAATATTTAGTGTCAAAATGTTAGTTACTTGTTGATGTAAGCGAATGAAGTCCCTAAATGAAGGTCGTAAAGGTCAAAACGCAGCGTAGTCCCGCGGTTGAACCTGGTAGGATTACAGAAGGATTACGACCTGTGCTCCGACCACAAACAATGGAAAGGCCGAATGTTTTTGCGTTTACCATTCCCTTAAAATTCCTTAGTTGAAACTGTTTTGTTTTGGAAATTTAGAATACCCTTATATACACTATGTTCGGTTTAATTAAAAGCATTAACTAATATATTGGCAAGCAGTTTTGTTATATGTTCTGCTTTTTGTTTGAGCAAGTTATGTACTCCCACTAATATAATGCATTTTTTTTTTGCGGTAATGTATAACATGGTACAGTGGTATAATTATAAATGGTAATAATTATGACTTCCAAAAACAGGTCAATAGCATTAATATATATATAGGTATGTAGATTAAAGATAAGTGTTACCTATTATTGTTTTAAATACTTATTTTTATATATATTATATAAAAATAAGTGTTTTTATTTTTATTTTGCTGAGATTGTTATTTGAACCGAAATTATTCTTTTTTTCTTTTTTTATATTTAACTTGCGCGCGCAACGCACACACCGCTCACCTTAAAATTTACATCTAAAATCTAGGAAACCATCGATTGGACCAACTTTTTAATAAGGCAACCTAATACAGTTAGATTCAGAATAAAATAAGCTTTCATTTGATATAATACACGATTAAAAACAGATGAGAGTATATCAATAACATTTACTCACCTGCTTATACCTGGCAACACCACAGTTAGCAGAGGAGGAAGAAGGCAACCTTTACTTTATCAGTTCTGTTAGGTATGTTCTCTTAACTAGTATATGATTTTTTTTAAATTAACTAATGAGGAAGAAGATTTAAGAAAATAATTAATAATTTAATAATTATTATCCGTACGCAATATTTATCTAGGCAACTTATTCGCGATATGTCAATGATCAATCAATATAATTATTATCTATCATTTATTTCCTATCACTATTAAATGACAGATGAGGGTATAAATTTCTTATACCGGATCTTAGACGACTGGAGGATCTTGAATATCACACTTGTGACATGTGTATAAGTTGTAAATAAATTGTTAATAGCACATTGTTACTTGTAATTAATCTGTATAATTTAAGTAATAAAATATTAGAATTAACGAGTGCAAATAAATATTAAGTGATTGAAAAAAAATGTAATCAATTGAATTAACTCATTATTTATATTATACATAATAATCAAAACTCAGTGACAATAATTCAATTCAATTCATAAAAGTATGCAATTTTTTATCAATGTTTTCTTATGACGTTATCACGAAAAATTATCGTCCGTAAACCAACTTTACAGACAACCAATTTTATTTTTAGCTAATTAAATTAAGTACCTATGAAATTTTGTTGTATGTATGTATTAATCTAGCTATTAGGTACTTGTGACTTATTTCAAAGAGTGTATTACAATTTGGTTTATTCTCCTGTTAAGAAAACTAATGTAAACATTTATTTTTTCTTCCATCACTGTTTCCGTAATGTGAAGTATACCACACACACGGATTTAGTTTTTTTTTTTTTTTTTAATTTTCATCCCCTAAGTACGTCAAAATTTTATTGTTAGTAAGAATGTTTTTTTTTTTTTTTCGTTATCACGACATCTATACCTTACATCGAACATTAACTCGGTGAGTGAGATGTAGTTACCAAAAATCAAGTTATAAAAAGTTCTCTCAATGTTGAATAGATGGCGCTTTTAAGGAAACATGAACATCTGTAAAATATAAGTAGGTTATTTAACTTCAAATTAATTAGCTAACGCCGAGTTGCACGAAACAAATTTTAAATTTAAGTGTTTATTAAACTAATTTAATCACAAGAATCGTGATTATCTGTTGCACGAAACCTACATTTGATTAAGTTAACAAAAAAATTTAGTTTAATTAAAGACCTATCTAACGGATGATTAATTCCAACAGCTTTAAATTAATCATGAGATCAACTAATTTTAAAATTAATTGCAACTTAACTAACGGAAAGTTAGCGACGGTTTCGTGCAACTCGCCGTAAGTCTTACAAATTAAAATTTATAATATTATAGTAATCAAAATTCTATCGAGGTTTCGGTGAGATATTGAGGAGATTTAAATCTCTACTTGTGTGTCTTTTGTACCAAGTAACCTACTTCGTATCTTTTCCAATTATGTGACATTGGCAATATCCTTCGCGCTATTTTGGCACTACTTATTGAAAGCTATTCATTCAAATGAATTATGAATTAATGGAATATTGCGATTGACTTCGACATTAAAATTATTTAATAATTGGCAGTGAGCAGCGCACATAGCTCGAATAACTGACGGCCGATGGAGCAGAAAGGTTCTCGAGTGAAGACCACGTAGCGGCAAGAGCAGCGTCGGACGACCGTCCACGAGATGGACAGACGACTTGAGGAAAGTCGCCGGAAGCTGTTGGATGGACGCTGCTTTGAACCGGTCGCTCTGGAGGTCGATGGGGGAGGCCTACATTCAACAGTGGAGATCCAGCGGCTGATATGATGATGATGATGAATAAGTCTGATGGTAGAAGCCCTGCAGGTGGATAGTTGTACTCTTAGATGTACTTGTAACCCTTCATGTACGTATTGTCTCATTTAGTTTTAAACGAGATAGATACTTTAATTACACTTCCTAATTGCCTTATAGTGTTGTTGTAAAGTGGTACTATTTAATATTTATTAGTAAACCACTCGATTTTAAGCCTAATTTTATTTGTTTTTACAAGTCCATACTTCGCACTTGATGACGACGACCTGATCATGGATCCTGTAGGTAGATAATAGTCACACTCTTTCTCACATTATTCCAAGTAAAGTTCTTGAATTTGGGTAGCTTACAGTTCTATTTATAAATTATATTGTACATGTGAGTAAACTTAGTACAGTCGGACTGGGTAACTTTGACCCCATAATTCATTGTTTTTTGCTAATAAAATCCAAATTACTCTATGGATTTTGATGTTTTATTTGTTTTCGTTGGCATCCAAAATTACTTTTTAAATAAATACTCATTTTAAGTAAAAAAGAACAAAAATAAAGAAATATTGGTCAAAATGTCGAGGGCTAAAGTTACTTGGATAGTGGGGTAGGTTTGGCTTTAGCTACATCTACAGAAGAAATTGTAAAGTTTTTCGACGAATGAAGTCTAAATCTAACATAAGCTTCATATTTTCACACTACACACCTGTCAGATTACTCAATGGCATCAGTTACGTTAATCAAATCGCTCAATCATCTTTATTTTTCAGTTGCCAGGTAAATTTAAAAAAAAATCCATATGTTACGACTTTACTAAATTTTTTTGGTGTTGTTCACTTACATTAGATATTATTAATTAGAAACATTAAATATATTAATAAACTATTAATAACAAACAATAATTATGAGATCTTTAAAAACATAATGCTTAAAATACATGAGTTTAGTCGCCCCATTCCATGAAGAGTAGCGGATCATCTACCAAGTAATAGTCCTTTAGTTTGATAATTTTCTGGTCATCTAGGAAGCTGACTATGTTCTGATTTTGGCAAGTGATGAGGTCTCGCTTTAGTGGCCACTTCCAGCCATCTTGTGACTTTTGCATGACGGATATTTTTACAGTATCTCCTTCCCTGCAAATGATACGCCCCGGAAATAAAATATCTTCGTATTTTACGACACAATAATCCTGTTTTCTGTTTTCTTTTCCACAACTAACTCTACTAGCGCCTTTATCAGTAGACACAGATCCTATATTTGCATCATTTTTCTCATTTAAGTCCACCCTTTCTAAGATTCCGTCATGGTTTTGATAATTTCCTTCAATATCTTCTATATTGCAACTATGTATTTCAACGACTTCAATTGGTGATGGAGGATTTATCTGTTGATAATCTTACTTCTACTTGAGTTGATTTAAATTGACATATACCTTAATACTTTACATACTCGACTGTTTTCAAATTTAAAACATAAATAATAGTATTTAAAAAAAATCGTTCACGACCTGTACTAAAATACATAGCTCAGATTTAGCTCCTGATATTTATAATCCTATATTATTTACCGGTGGGAGGGATGCGCTGTGCCGCGCTCCCGGCTGCATAGGTACCACCATCTTGCTTGTTTCTTCCGTGAAACAGCTTTGCTGTGTTTCGGAAAGAAGGGCAAGACAGGCAGTGTAATTACTGGCACCGAGACTTAACATCATATGTCTCAGGATAGGCCATGTCCAGGTAAACTAGTTTATGTTAATGGGCGACGTCGACCACTTACCATCAGGTGGCACGTCTGCCAGTTTGCCTATCCAAATGACATTTAAAAAAAATCCTAATTGTTTAGTATTTGTAAATCTATAACTCTATCCATAATATTATTATCATTAGAATATAAGCATAGTAACTCAAAAATATATTTTGTATGATTTAGCAAATCTCTATAGTACATTTATTTTTATAGCGCTCGTTACTTTACCACCACATCAGCCGTTGGATGTCCACTGATAATCGTGGGGCTCCCTCATGATCTCTAGGGGGTTTGAGGGTACTCGCCACGATTGGCAGATGGGTTGGCAGTATGGTATGACAAGATATGGTGACGCTACTGCCCATCACTTGGCAAGAAAGAGATCTGGACTATTCTTCTTTGCCAATCACCCCACGGCACAACAATGATTGTTCCTCATGGTAAGGAAATTATCCGCTGATCCTCAGTAGAGCACCGTGGTAGATTAAGCTCCAACTCTTTTCTTATATGGAGATAAGACCTTTGCCCAGTAGTAGGACGTTTAAAAGCTGGTTCAGCTCAGTAGGTATTCGTAAGATTGGTTGACATTCAGACTTTTTTTTACTATTTATATAAATTTTAGAGAAAGATTTTTGTCTGATACACATTTGTCTGATAAATTCTGAAATTGGTACGATCAAATCAATAAACAAAATCTTATGTTTTGATATACACTTTCTGTGAAAAACCATATCTTTTATTGATATTTTATCATATTTATGCAATCAATGAGCGTTGTTAAAATCTTAATTGATTTTTTATCATTAAATGTAATCTAATTTATTCTATATCTTTTACGGATATGAAATAACAGTTGCCGATTGCAGTTGAAATAATCAATAACAAATAATTTGATAAAACGTTAAAACGAATATTATGTTTCGTAAAAATTTAAGTAGAAATTTTGTTATTTTTACCTACCGATAAATTTTCTTCAAATAAGATAATCTATTACGTTATAATATCTATTAATAAAAAATATAACAGGTTAATGTAATTTTGAAAAAATAAGTGATTCCATAATCGATACTTAACTTTAATTTTTCTGCCTCTCTGTATCTTAACTGTGCATTACACTACATACAAACTACAGAAAGAATTAAACAAATAAACTCAACATGATTTGAGTTCATACTACGTGCTAGGAAAATACTAACTTTTATTTCGACCTAATAATGGAAACTTGGAATGTACAGAAATATTTGAACGTACAGCTCATCTTAAGTTGGCTCACTTACATTATCTTTTAGTCTATATCTATATCTATAGACTTATTAAAGGAAAGGTAATCACGCACGTATATTGCATACTGTGTTTTTTTTTACTATTTACATCTCCCTATCTCACATCTTGCTGCATTGGTGTTGCTCTCGTGCTATGCTCCTGTACTCGAATTTTCATACTTCGATATACTAGTCAATGTGGAACTGCTGGAGAGACTGCAGCACAATTATACTTATCGATTATATATTTCACCAGAGTACCCTTGTCTGTCTGCCAGTGTGACCGAAATACTGAAATAACAAGAGCATTATAGAAATCTAGGAACCGGTAAGCTTGTGTTCGTCCAAAATTGTTTGCGCATAAATAAAATTAAAAAAAGTATCGTTACCATAATTTTTCCGGCTATTGAAAGCATTATGACGCGAAAAAAAACAAATAATAAAAGAAAAAATATATATATATATAATAATCTACCTGCTTACACAAATAGTGGCTGGTCACGGCTATTTAGGTACTTACTATTATACTATACTTACTATTTATGTATTTACCTGTGTAAGACTGAACTTGAAACGACGACCATTTGCCACCACTATAGAGAAGAGCAGAACAGCACATACTAGGTCTCCGGATCCACGAGATCGCGCACGATCTCTCTCTCCAAACAGTCGTCTAGCACGTTTTACATGGATTCGGCGTGAAATTGTGTTTGTGCTGTTTCCATCTGTAAGTCCGTCAAGACTCAGAGAGAGACGGCTAAAAGACATTAGAGAAATGCCGATCTAGCTTAACGAGGACGACGAAAATATAATAGCGAGAGCAATTAATAGAGTAACACTGCAACAATGATGCGTGATCGCCCGTCCGCTTTTAGTCGTACCAGAGCAGGTCAGGTACAAATCCCACTTAACGCAGTTTTGTCCAAAGCTAAGTTTCCCTGCATTAACAAAAAAAAGGAAAGGAAAACAAATAGAATTCCTTTCTCGTAACATTATATGAAAAATATTGTTTTATGTTTTTTTTTTTTTAATTAATTTTTGTTGTAAGTATTAAAATAAAATCAATCCAACGTATAGGAGTTTTAATAAAATAGCGTATTTGGTTAAAATAATGAAAGCTTTAAGAATTAAAACTGCTTTTTAGGGTTCCGTAGCCAAATGGTAAAAAACGGAACCCTTATGGATTGGTCATGTCTGTCTGTCTGCCTGTCCGTCCGTATGTCACAGCCACTTTTTTTCCGAAACTATAAGAACTATACTGTTGAAACTTGGTAAGTTGATGTATTCTGTGAACCGCACTAAGATTTTCACACAAAAATAGAAAAAAATAAATAAATTGGGGGGGTCCCCATACTTAGAACTGAAACTGAATTTTTTTTATCAAACCCATACGTGTAGGTATATATGGGGTATCTATGGATAGGTCTTCAAAATTATATTGAGGTTTCTAATATCATTTTTTTCTAAACTGAATAGTTAGCGAGAGGCACTTCCAAAGTGGTAAAATGAGTCTCCCCCCCCCCCCCGTAACTTCTAAAATAAAAGAAAGATACAATTAAAAAATATATATATATGATGTACATTACCATGCAAACTTCCACCAAAAATTGGTTTGAATGAGATCTAGTATTTCTTTTTTAATATGTCATAAATCGTAAACCGCAATTTACCTTTCATTCAATCAACTCAAATATAAAACAACGAACTACAAGAACTTTTATATGATGTTACTTGCTGCTACGGAACCCTTCATGGGCGAGTCCGACTCGCACTTGGCCGCTTTTTTGTAAATATATAATCATTGTATGTATTATAAATAACATCACAATTATTAACTTCGTAAAGAAAAAAAAAACGATACACATATATCTACAATTTCAAATTCGGGTCTTTAAATGAATGCAATTATATTTTTCCATATAATTAATTAATTGATTTTTATAAATAGATAAGTTATCTTTTGATAAGCAACACCAATAACATTTTAATAATTAGTCATCGATAACAAATTCAGAGATAGACTGGTAAATAAGTTGCAAGCTAGATTGTTTATTGGTAAACGCAACTCAAACAGTGGAATTTGAAGATGGCATCTACGGTGAATTTGACTGACTTTTAGGTAACTCACTTAACGCTTTACATGATACTAGCGGCCCGCCCCGGCTTCGCACGGGTATTTAACTAAAATTTTAAAAAATATAAATTTATATTTTTTTATCACCTACACCTGCATCAATACTGGAAAATATTTTATAACAGACGGATTGGTTGTCAAAAATGTGTCAAAATAAATTTTAATTTAAATCAAAATCACTATGGAGTATTTATATCAAAATAATTTTCTCCCCCCTTTTAACATCGTTAGAGGATGAATTTCGATAAAATACGAAACACGTCTTCAACCAATTCTGTTAAAGAATATTTTAGTTTATAGTTTTAATTAATCCACATAAATTAATTTAATCCATCGCAAAATCTATGCCAGACACGTTTACACCTATATAACACTTTCAAAGAAATATTTTCAAATTTTCATATTGCATGTTATCATATATCGACGTATGTACCGAGTAAAAATAATATATAGAGGAATAGCGACTCTATGCGAACTTTATTATGAGACAAATTGTATTGATTTCAGGTTTTTTTTTTTTTTTTTTTTTTTTTTGAAAATTACGTAATACTATTTCAGTACGTCTTAATATTGGCTGGTAGATAACACTATTTAGTAATAAGTCCATGTTTGGCTCAATATATTTTGTATAGGTGTAAAAAAAAGTTTTAAAAAAAATAATTGAATATTGTCATGTTCAAGGGGCTTAAATTTCATTCTCTAAATTCTTATAAAGTTTTAAAAAAATTAAATTAAATTCTTATATAGTTGTGTTTGAATGTTGAATATATTTTAATGTGAAAACCGTATGTAAATCCGTTCAGTAGTTTTTTTAAGTTTATCGCGAACAAACAGACAGACAGACGCAGCGGGGGACTTTGTTTTATAATATATAGTGATAGTGATCATTAAATTTGTTCTAATTATGGGAAATAATAGATAAAAAAGAAGTTGTAGATTATTAATGCATTAATATATTCAAAATTTGATAAACAGATTAAGATATAGTAGAAGAGATAAAAAAATATAATAAAATGGGTGGATGATTGTAAACGAAACATTCTCAGTTGGAGAACAAGAGAGTCAATATGAGGCTTATATCTATTGGTTTTTTGTTGGTACTGATCGCTTTCACTTTTGTTAAGTGTCAACTGGAACTTGCAACATCATGTGATCCAGAGGCATGTAGATTACCAGAATGCAGATGTTCATCTACTAACATCCCTGGAGGGTTAGCGGCGAGAGATACTCCACAGGTTAGTGTATCATTTTTGTCACTTTACAGTATAAAGTCCTGTTTTATTCTGCTGACAAGTGCACGTAGTTCTAATAAACCACGCAACATATTGCAATAGGAGTTATAGTTACGGAAAATGTAATTTTAGAATAAATATAATATTCTAATGCGATATAACATAAATTTAGAAGAAATAACTCTAATGCTTGGTTACTTTAATTTATTGCGTGATAATGTATGTTCCTGGTATGTCATATAATAAGCTACTAATTAAATCAAATTTTATTTAATCCTAATATTTAATGTGTTTATTTACCTATCATAAATTAATGAACTTTTCATAAAAAAATCGTTTTTCTTTTTCAGTTTGTGGTAGTAAGTTTTGATGATGGTATTAACGTTCTTAATATCGAAGAATACCGTGCTACTATTTATAATCGTAGAAACAAACTAAACAATTGTCCCGCTGGAGTGACATTTTTCATTAACCATGAATACACAGACTATAGCCTGGTCAACGAACTTTACAACCAAGGATTTGAAATCGCTTTACATTCTATAACACACAGAACTGATCAAGCTTATTGGAGAGAGGCTTCTTACGAAGATTTGATGAAAGAATTCAATGATCAAAAAACTCAAATTGCACATTTTGCAAACATTCCTATTGACAGAATTTATGGTAATAACTTCTTTTCTTTAACTTTTTATATAATATTGTCAATACTTTCGGGATTTTTATGTTAATTTTTCTGACTTGAACAACATTTATATTTGAGTAATTGAAAATGTTTCTTATATCATCGCTATATTCTATTGTAATATGATATTCAAAAGTTATTTTAGATCTATAATATCATGAACATTACATACAATGTAAAGGTTTTTGATCAATATTGCAATCAATCTTAAATTATTTTTTTTTAGTTTAATAAAACCTATTTCATGCAACCTGTTCATAGACACATAGATACTGCCTTAGTCAAGCAACCTGTTCTTATGCTTATTCAGTATTAATTTAAAAAAAAAAAACTTTTATTTTAGGTATTCGCAGTCCTTTCCTTCAAATGGCTGGTAATGCGACTTTCCAAATGTTGGCACAATCAAATTTACGCTACGACTTAAGTTGGCCTACCATAGCGCACACTAATCCTGGATTGTGGCCTTATACTTTACACTATGCGTCTATTCAAGATTGCATTATACCTCCATGCCCCACTGCATCGATTCCTGGCCCTTGGGTTCTACCCTTCATCACTTGGACTGACTTAGAAGGATTCCCCTGCAATCTTGTGGATACTTGTATCTATAGGTAAGCACAAAAATCATATTTCAGTGTAACTCTTACAGTTAGTGTTATTTCTTACACATTTCTATGTTCATTTTTTTAGTCCCACTGATGAAGAAGGATGGTTTAAGTTCCTGTTAGATAACTTTGAGAGACACTATCACAATAACCGCGCTCCTTTCATTTTATCGATGCATGCGTCGATTTTCACCGTCCATATTAGTATGCAAAGAGCGTTCACCCGATTCTTAGATACAATTAATAATCTTAACGACGTTTTTATGGTAAGAGACTATTTTTTTATACCTTTTTATATTATAAATAATACAAATAATTTTAAGCTGTATGGCTCCATATATTTATATGCATTGGCGCAGTGGTCATTGTAAATAAACACAAACGCGGTACCGAAAACAATTATGAACTTTGCAACGGTTCAATGAGTACTGATACGATGCTGATAGTTATCGTAGTCTGGGTATTTGCGTTTTTTTTTTTTTTGTTTTTCCAACCTCACGTTTGTTCATAATAAATAAATAGGTTTAACATACATACACGGCCGTCCGCTCACAAGTTAGGCATCTCAATGCCTGTATTTTAAGTAACTGCCGACGCAGTAGGCATCCAATGGCTGATATGATGATGATGATGATATAAATAGCATATTACACCGAGACTCGGGGCGGGAATCGGACCCACAACTCTGGAGCCAAAAGCACTGCTGGACACTGCCAACTGCGCCAACGGGCTAGTCAAAATGATTAATTATAATTCACACATATGAACATTTTAATTTTAATTTTCAGGTGAATGCGAACGAAGTAATCGATTGGGTACAAAACCCCGTCCCAATCAACGAATATGCCCAACAGAGCTGTAGATCATCACCTCCAGCTGTTTGTAGAGCCTCATCATGTGGTCCACTTAGAATAACTGACGATCATCCTGTAAGTACAAAGTGAAAAAAGCAAAAGCACTCTTTGCTTAAGAAAATGCTGCAAATATTTTCCATTATATGATAAGTGCGTAGGAACATATCTATATTCACTTTTACTTAACATAGGTACCAGAATTCTAGCCTTTTTAACCATATAAGATGTCTGAAGCCTTTATTTAAGATGTTTTATAAAATAAAATATTTGGGGACTTGTTTGTGTACTTTACGACAAAATTAATACTTTAAAAATAATTAATTTAAACTTTGCAATTTTTTATTTCAGATGGAATACTACATGAGGGTTTGCAACAGATGTCCTAGGCATTATCCTTGGCTTGACAACCCTCTTGGTGATTAATAAAATAAGATTAATCTAATCTTCAGATTACCTTTTTTTTTTAAATATTTCATAACGATTTTGGTTCCCTTACATTTGAGTTGTGTTTTAAATCTGACAAAAATAAAAGATTGAGCTTAAGGCTTTTTTACTTCATTATCAACCGTCAAAACTCACAAGACAAGACGTTGTGTGTTTGTGTGTGTGAGTGTGTGTGTGTGTATGTGTTTGATTTGTGTGTGTGTGTGTGTTTTTATTTTGTGTGTGTATGCGTATGTGTGCGTGTGTGTATGTGTGCGTGTGTGTATGTGTGTTTGATTTGTGTGTGTGTGTTTTTATTGTGTGTGTATGCGTATGTATGCGTGTGTGTGTGTGTGTGTGTGTGTGTGTGTGTGTGTGTCTACAATCATTACAATAACGATATGTCATACAGTATTGTCTTATTAAATAATAATTATCTCTCTCTCTTTATATAAAACTTTAATAAAAAAACTTTTAATAAAACCGTTATTATATTATAATATAGTAGTCAAAACTTTCGAGTGAATTTTATACTTGTATTACAGACAATACGCTAAGCAAATTTTAATAACAAAAAAAAAGTAAAAACAATAAATCACTTCAATTTTATTTTATTTTATTTTTCTTTTATTTTAGAAACAAACGATATTATAAGATTAAATAAAATAACAATCAACCCATAATATTTAACCAAAACAGTTTCAGATATTGCAGTAACACAAATAATAAATAAATAGAGAAAATACTTAACATAAAAAAATACAAAAAATAATTGATTAATATTGACAAAACAAATTGATTAATAGAAAGAGGAAGACTTGGTACTATTATAATTATAGCTAAAAATAAAAAAAATAAAAAAAATTGTCAACTACAAAATTAAAACAGTATCTATTAAAAATTATAAATTATACAATCAATCACAGTTATAATAAATTTTTCATTCATAACATTCAATTTAAATTTATTCAGGCGGACATAAAATATATCAGAGTTTTTAAATACAAATAATTGCTGCAATTATGTTAACTTCAGTTAATAGACGTGTTATTAGTAAATTTAGTTTTTGTTGCTTAGATGGCAAAATTTTACTTGGAAACTAAAAATGAATCAATTTCATGATTTACTAACTTATGCAACAGAATTTGATCGTATTAATCACGTTAAGTACCTATAATTAAATAAATCATATTAACAGATGAAACTAATATAATCTTTCTGTCTCTGTCGTTCTCAACACGATTACATTCTTAGTATTCACAAAAATAAAAACACAAAAAAACAACTTTCATTTAGATATTCATTATATAATAAAAGTCCGAGATGTAAACCTTGAGGCACTCCCGATGACACTTTTTTTTATTGTCGCAGGGGAATCCGTTTACGGATGATATCCAGGACGCCCGGGTCGCAGTCCTAGACCTATGTCGGACTCGGCACTTTGGGAGTGCAATACCGTACTAAACCCAATAAATCAATCAGCCAACTTTTTGTTTATAGTACTGTTGTTACCTTTGTTGGAAAATTTGGCAACCTTCAGAATATTAAGTAATTAAGTAAAGTATCACTAATAAAAAGCAATATCTAATAAAGATCTAAATTTTCTATAACTATGCCTTTTACAGTGCATTTTAATAAAACACCGCTAGTATTGCACATTACCAAATCGAGATAATGATTATTATGAGTTTGAAACAATATTAAATTGTTTGAAATAGTCTCGACCAGTTTAATATTGTTATTTGTAAAAAAAAAAAAAAAGTTGATAGCTCACCTGAGTATGTGACTATACTAAACTATTGTGAAAATGTCATCAACTTGAGACAAATTAGTGGCCAGGATATTGAAATCGCTGACTAAGAGATATATGACCTTTAGAATACAAAATTATTAATTCAATCAATTACATTAACTTTATAACATTTCCAATTTGATGAAATAAGTTAACGCACATTTTTTATTATTTTTTTTATTTTTATTTTTCAATATTCAAAGTAATTACCCATGGAGTCAATGCATTTTTGCCAACGCAGTGCTAACTTATATTAACTATATAGCCTTTCTTGAAACACTCTGCTGGACGGGAGGCAACAAGCTCTTCAAAGGTATTTTGTACTGCCTCTCGGGTATTGAATTTTTTTCCCGCCAAAAAGTTACCCAAATTCTGGAAAAAGTGGAAGTCTTTAGGGGCAAGATCTGGTGAGTACGGATGGTGACGGAGAACTTCCAACCCCAGCTCTTGTAACTTGGAGACCGTCTGCTGGGCAGTATGAGGTCTCGCGTTGTCGTGCAGGAGCAGCGGAGCCGAGCGATTGATCAAAGCTGGTTGGAAACGTGCGAGCTTCCCCATCATTGTGTATAGTTCTTTACAGTACACATCTGCATTAATGCTCATGCCGTTTGGTAAGAAGCTGTGGTGAATTACACCGGCGCTAGACCACCACCACAACCAAACAGTTACCATTACTTTCTTAAAGGTCAGTTTTCGTTTAGCGCATTGTTTAGGTACTGAACCAAGATCTAACCAAATAGCTGAGCACTTCCGATTGTCGAATAGAATCCATTTTTCGTCACAAATAACAATGCGATTCAATATGTCTTCATTTGTATGTCTGTTGACCGGTGCAAGGCACTTCTCGACGCGTATTTCGCGCTGGCGTTCATTCAATTCGTGAGCACCCATTTGTCGAGCTTATTTACCTTGCAAATTTGACGCAAATGAACCAATATTATTTTAGTGCTAACTTCAAAAGCTGCTACTAATTCAGCTGTAGTTTAAAAATCATCAGCCTCCACAATCGCCTTTAATTCGTCTTTGTCGACCAACATTTTCGGCCTACGTGTTCATTTCTTAGGTCAAAATTTCCGGAACAAAAGCGAGCAAATCAATAACGGGTGGTACGATTGTTAGTAGTGTCTGCACCGTAAACGTCGTTGATATTACGTGACGCTTCTGCCGCTTTGCTACCACGACGGAACTCATACTCCATAATCACTCGAATTTTTAACATATCCATGATGATAAAAAACCGTACAAATGCGATGTAAACAGAACGCTAACCATTAAACAAATGACTAATTATAAAAAAAGAATTCTATATTTTTAAAATAAAAATAATTTGAAAATCAAGTTCTTATCGATTTTTTTTAAGTTTTGAAATAGCTAGTACAATGAAACGGCAATTTCATAGGTGAAGACCTAATATTACTTGCAGACGACCGTTCTGGTATAGGACGACCGTTCTGGTAACTAACCAGAAGGTTTGTTCAGGTCAGGACGTCAGGTCAAGCTCAGGAAGAATGAAATTTTTTTTTTCTCTTATATCAATAAAGTTACGTTAAGTATCTCATTCCTCTGAAGGAATATATCGCTAGATTGTAAGCAATGGACTCCTACTTAATGTAGACCAAATACCTGCAGTTTGATCGCAGCCAATCACACCGAGACAGCATTAGCGTACTATATATATATATATATAACTACATCGACCACCACATCAGCCGTTGTATGACCACTGCTGAACGATCATATCTTTTGCCAATTCTCGCCACACACGCTCGACTAGAAAGAGATTGCGACTATTCTTCTCTGCCGTACACCGCATCGCCACTAATAACGATGAAGATTTATCCGCGGACAATGAGTACCCATGTTTCAACAACCCTTTTTGAAGAGTGAGCATTTATGAAATATTGTTAAATGAAATGTTTATACATGACATTTGTGAACCGTTATTTATTCTAATATAAGATATTTACTAGAACTTTATTGCTTTTGAATATCAGTTCTAAAGCATGGGCATCGCGGAGGAATAAAAGAAATAAGTTTTATGATACATTTATTCATGTAATTTACATCAAATAGTAACTATTCCATATCCAAAGAGATTATGCTAACAGTTAACAGTTCATTACGATCAGATAATACGGCAACAGATACACATTCAGAGAAAAGATATTCGATAAAAGTGTAAAATCATCTTTGAAAATATTGCCAACTGTACATAAATTATCCTAACTTTTAAACATTAACATTTGGTATGGACCTAGAACAAGAGGTCACTTACATTCTAATTTATCAATGTTTTGAATAATTGGAATTAATTTATTGAATTTTCATTTATTTTAATGAAAAATGGTTCATTTTCAACTTTAGTTAAAGTAGATCAAAAATATCTTAAAGCAAAGTATCCTGTAAAAAAAAATATCCTTGAACGATTTCATATTTTAAAAGAGCAGTTCTTATTCAATGATTTCATAACTTCAATGTGGATATTATATTCTCTTTTTTTCATCATTGAGAGTACTTTAGCTCGAAATATGTTAAAGTAAAATCGTACGACAATGCTAGTCAGTTATAATGCTGAGCCTAAATTATTCTCTTATCAAAAGCCTCTTAGCCTAAACGTTAATAACAATGTTGTATTAGAAATTCAGTAATTATCAAGTAATCCTTGTTTTAATAAATATTTAAGATAAATCCCTCGAAATTCTTACTACTATGGATTATTTACAATGAAAAATCTAGAATCTATATAATCGGAAAATTTTATAAATTACGAAATACTACATGTTCGACTGGTTAAATTTTTAGCATATATAAAGCTATCACAATCTAATACAATAAATTACTAACTTATTATTAATATTAAGATTTATTTACACCAACAAATAATTCTAGAAGACTTCCAGAGTCTTACGCCTCCCTTTCTCTTTTTTATAAAGCTGGTCAAAAAGATTCCATATCTGAGGTAGAACGTAAAAATGATTTAACCCTAATAAGTACAATTAGTGATTTTAATGCATAATCACTATTTACAATTGATTGAAAGCAATCAGCGTTAAAGGTAATATTAGTAAGTGAAAGTAAATTTTAAAGAGTATTAAATTCCACGAAACTGATAGTTAATTTTCGTAGTCAGTTAACAATATATATTCATCACGTCCTGTATCTCAGAATATAACGAAAAGAATACCTCTTTGTTAAATCTTAACAGTTTGTACTAATAACTAAAATAACCTATAACAAAATTACTATTTACAACTTTATACAATATAAAAACGTAAAATAAAATAAATTAGTCGGTAATACTGTAAAAAATTTTAAAGCTTACAATCAGAAAACAACTAAAATTATAAATAATTAAATATATCAGTCAGTTGATAATTTTGCAATTGATTCTATCGCATAAGATACGAATATTTTGTATGAGTAAAATATCAACAATTGCACTGTTATGCTAATTAATAATATATTCCTTTTACATACAATAATGGAGTATAATTTATCAGACGATGTAAATAAGCAGTTGGTCTTGTAATACATATTAATTAAGTACCAGTTTCAAATGCCTTTCAAATTATTTTAGTAATCTTAAATACAAAAAATTAGGTCTCATTCATATTAAGAAATTACAAAATAAAAATAATGTTATACACGGTTGTTGTTTTGAAAATCCAAAGATAAAGTTTGATACGTATTTAGCGCGTTATCGATATACAATAATCATTTCTCAGAATGAATATATAGATATCTTACCCAAATATCAAAGCAGATATACTAAATACATTAATAAGTAAAAAATTACTACTTAGGTATTCCAAAACATTTCGAGTCCTACTGTTTGTGTGTTGCAGATCAAGTCTTGCCTCTTAATTTTCACAGTAACTATCACATAATTAGTCTTTAATTACAAACGTGATGGTCTCGTTTCGACCGACAGATTTCGCAGTGGACTCTACAACACCATACAAAACGACACCTGCATTTCTCCTCGTGGTCTCTGACTCTCGTTTGATATCCTCGTCCGCAACACAAAAGTCTACAGCCGTCCAATCCTGCAGATGTTCTGTTACATGTTCTTCCTCGCGTTCCGAGTATACCGAGCCTGAAAAAGATAATTATTAATTAATAATTATATTCTTAACATTTCTAAAAATCACGCAATTTAGATACTTTTACCTAAGATCTACCATATTATTTAAGGACAGAATTTATTTCCAGTATATGTAAGGAAAATTCTTGTCTTGACAATTCACCAGGCTGCCCATCTTACGTGTCTTGAGAATATATACCTAGTATATTTATTATATGATTATCAGATAGAACATATACGTTGTGTAAACATTTCTGTAACCATTGGCACCGAAAATTTTATAACAATATGTATCGTCAAAATTACATACTTTCTAAAAACTGAATTCTTATTATCTGCGCTATTTTTATTGCATTGAAAAACAAATTTGATATATTGACTGTCGCTTTATAAAATATATGCGTTAAATTGACGTAGATTGGTTTCCGGGGAATATATCTGAGAAAGTAATAACATTTAAACTTAAGAAAGAAGCCGATAACTTTCTCATCAGTTTTTTCCTATAGAGACATTCCAAACAGTTTCAGTCGTTCGGAGAGTGGACGTGATCAAGTCAGTCTTGTTAAATGAGCAATTAAGTTTGTAGAAGCCAAATCAAATCCATCAACAAGACATTGATATCGGTTTGGATTTTCAATATAAAAAATTTGATCCTTACAAACATAATAAAAATTACTTCGACCGTATGTTACAAGGCACCGCTGTGTTTGCAACTAAATTTTAATTTGATTAAAGAGATAATAAATTAGCTTAAAACATAATAAATAATGTAAGTAATATATTCCTGAACTAGACGCTGAAAAAGAATAGTAAATATGATTCTATACTTACTCATCATTCGGTTCACAATAATCGGGAGAATCCTCGAGGTAAACTAGATCAGTTTTATTCGGTTTCTTCATGTCTGCGTGTATGGGTCGCAATTTTCTAATATTTTTGCCTCTTTTCCTTTCTACAATCTGAAAAGATATATTGTTAATTAGATCAAATCTTACAAAATATTGATTTAAAAAAAATAGAATAAGAAGTAACGGATCATGAGATCAACAAAGGATTGATATCATTGCTGGGGAATCTTAACGTGTAATTCACCTTAAAGTACTTTACGCTTTATGTACTATTATTAGCTATTTATAAAACTCTTTTTGGAAACACCTTGAATGAATATTTACAAAAAAGTTAAGTTACATATGCATTGCTGAATCAAGGTGAGAAAGTTTGATTTGCTTATTATTTAGTTTAGGCTTGTGCTTGACCAGAATCTTAGATAATGGTGTTCAGCTATCTAGGATATATCTGTTCAATCTTCTTTTGGACATAACCAAGTGGATATAGTAACCTAGCTGGCTCTGCCCTGGTGGAAATATTATTCTCTGTCTTATTTTTTCTGAGTAAGTAAAAATGAGTTTTGTCAAGTGGTAATAGCTCCTTCAAAACTCTTAATAAGTCTTAAATTTTCAGAAAATTGGGACTTTTTAAAGAATTTTTCAGATTTATAAGACTTAATCGGAGTTTATTGAAAGTTTTTGAGACTTTTTAAGAGTTATTTTTAAAAAATATTTCCACCAGGATGTGCATGTAGTCAGATACCACAATAACTAATAAATAAATAGAAACCTTAACATGTGAAGCGCCCTCGTAGCGTGTGGCAAGTGCATCGCCAACGATACGTAACTGCGGTAGACGTCGCCAGCACACGCGCACAGAGCAGGAGCCGGACATGCCGTGGCACTTGCACACGCGCTGCATTCGTCCACGTACCGCCTGGCGTATACATCAATTATTACATTTGATTCCATACTTGAATAATATTTTTAAATATCGAGCTATGGCCTAAAAATCTGATATAGTTGCTTAAAAAACAAAATGACTTGAAGACTGAAGAAGATTATGAAAAATTTCGTGTAACAATGCTTGTTGCTGAAAGCTATTCCTTTTTCTTTATACTTTTTAAATATTTCAAATATACTTAATTAGAATATAGTTTTTACGAGTTTTATTCCAATTTTTTTTTTCTTTTGCCAAAGAAAAGCAATAGTTTTTAGAGTATTCACGACACACGGGATCTAAAACCCAAAAAAAAAGGAAATTCTACTTCGACACATTACACACTTTCTAAATATTACACTTCGGCTGACATAGCTGGTTCCTGTCAAGTTACGATACCGACCAAAATAGTCTTACTTCTGCACCGTTTGTGGCTCATTCACGGAATTTAAAACTACCAATTTTTACTTTGGAATTTTAATGAGTTGACATCTATGTGTCTTCTATATTATATTAGGTTACACTTAATGTATCAACTGCAATAACCCCTGATCATTTCGCATTTGCTTAATTACTTTAATTATGACCTGGTAGAAAGTAACAGACAACCGTTCTGATGTACTGGTGCGAGTAGTCGCCTCAAAGCCGCGCACCGACGGTCGCGGATTCGATTCCCGCTCGAGACGATATTTGTATTTGTACAAATATTTGTTTCCGGTCTAGGTGTATCCTTGTGGGTTTCCCCACCGTGGAGAGCATGTAAAGCCGTCGGTCTCGGTTATTACCTGGCGTCGTTTCAACGATCGTTACTCATAGTAGGAAAATTATCCGTCAACCCTTAGTGGAGCAGCGCCTTCGCATAACAGTGGGCTGCTTACAGGCTAGTACAGAAAGTAACAAGTTTTCAAATATAATGAAAACAAATATTGTATATTAAGTACATGAAAAGAAATCATAGAACAGTATTAAAATGATAAAATTTAAACCCCCGACGCTCAATATATACCTAACTTATTTAACTAGTAGGTATGTTAAATTTTTTAAAATTAAAATATAAATAATTATAGTATCTTGTAAACATAAAAGATCATAAAATTAAAAAATTATACATATATGTCTTCTAACTACTATCACAGTATAAATAACAAGCTGATGATGATTCGACATGACCGAAGTCGCGAGCAGAAGCTAGTTGCCAATAATGAGACCAAATAATATGACGAACAAAAAAACAATTATGCCTACAAAGACACCGCATCGATTATCTTTGCAATTTTTACGATACCTTAATGATACAAGATAAATAATTAAAAATTAAAAAAGAAAAACCGACTCATAAAAGTATGGGACCATTTTAGAGAATCAGATTTACTACGACGACTTCTGATAACCGATAACCATCCAATATTTTTAAAATTGACTGACCCGTTGGCGCAGTTTGCAGTGACCCTGTTTTCTGCTCCAAGGATTGTGGGTTCGATTCCCGCCCCGAGTCTGGGTGTAATATATGTTTATTTATATATGTATTTTTTATATGTATATTTATTTAAAAAAAAAGTATATCAGTCGGCTGTTGCCTAAAACACAGGCATTGGATTGCCTACCTTAGGAACAGACAACCTTGTGTGTGTGTTAAACATACTTATTTATTTAAAAAAAAAATGATCTTATATGGATATCAATGGAACATTCTTTAAAATTGCCAAAAAGAAACTAAATTCTAAAACTATAGACTTCTATAAGGAGACAAATAACATAAACTTTTTCTAAAAACGCTAATACCGTTAGCATTCAAACATCAAATATAATAAAGTCTAAATAAGGTTTATATGATATGTAATTAGTCCAATTCTTTACATTGAAGATTTTTAGAGGACTCTCTACAATCGATATATGAAGCTAGAACTGTATTTATTATTTTTTTGTATGTCTGTCTGTATCTTGGCCGCCATCACACCGAAACTATTGAATGGATATAAATGTAAATTCAGATTATTTGATTAATACTAATTTTAAGAGTTAGAACACAGGAAACTTTCTATCCAGAATTTCAATATAGTCAACTAGGGAGAGGCGATGAAAATCAAAATTTTCAACTTGTTTCTAAATAAAAAATATCGTAATGTTATACTAATAATTCTAATTAATAACCCTATTCATCTAAAATTTTATTTTTTATTACCTAAACTAATGTAAGTGTTAAATAATACATACCCTCCGTCCAGCTTCATTGTTATGTAAATTCATTATTCCTTCATCGGTATCTTTATCCTCTTTTACATCAATGAAATCTCGACTATACTTTTCTCCATATCTTATGTCCTAAAAATCATATTGAGATTCGTAATTACTATTAATAATAATATCAAAAGTGATAATGATATTTAAAAGTGAAATTGCATAGATTACTAAATATTATTATTAATCTCTGTAATATTATTTATATCTTTATTTTATCTTATCAACGTTATATGGAATCCCACAAACGTAGTCATATATCTGATGGTGTTTCATATTTATAACAGTGATTTTATTTGATGAATCTGAGTACCTTTTTATATTTATTATTATTTTTTAATCGTGCATTTTACACGGAACTTTTGCACAAGAATAACTAAGAAACTTTACAAAACAAGCTTACATATCCTTCTAATTTTAATTTTTAACAACCCTTATTTCAATCTATTGGAAATTCACAAAAAGGCTAACTTTTGACATTAGACTACATTAGACATTATTTAAACAAAAATTATTAATAATAATGGGTTTTTGTTTCACGCTAAAACTGCATAACCGTTTTCGATAAAAATTAGTATATAAATAGTTTTAGATCTAGATTGACATTACTTTTGTTCCAAAAATCCCGCAGGATTTTAATTTACACCGGTAAAACCACAGGCCTCTTAAAATTATAAACTTGAAATATAAAAACTTATATACCTCAGAGCAGCCCCCCCACTGCCAGTGTCTCGGAGTGCGTTTCCTCACGCGTGCATCGCAAGAACACTCGTTTAGTTCCCCTCGGCTACAAGCACGCGCCACCGCATGAGCCAATGCTGCCGCGGAGAGCGCATGAACGAATGCAGATTCGCGGGATTCTGTAATGATATATTTTATCGTTCACCAATTATGGACCTTCTTACAGGACATAATCAGAACGTGACACTTCGCTTGTTATTTTTTGTTGTTGGATCATGTTACAGTAACAATAAATAACAAAGAATGTTTTTTATAAATTAAACTTATTCGACTTCATAGAGTTAATATTTCAAATAAACTTTTCATAAGAAATATATATCTATACATACTTTATTATAAATGGAAAAGGTTCACTATTTTTAGTTTGTTCTCGATTTTTACTGATTCAAATAATTCAATTTTAAGAATATTTTTGCGTCGAAAAGCCTGTTACCAAGAAAGTTAATAGGCTATAAAAGATTTAGCTACGATACACAGGAAAGGAACATTAACTTTATGTGCGTATAACTGCACAGTTTGTCTGGTTTATTTATATATTTAGAAAAACCAATAACACATGCACTAGTAAATTAGAAAATGCTCGATATCGTAATTGAAAGGTCATTCTGATGTGCAAATAATGACAATTATCAAATAACTAAATTGTAAAAAATATTATAGATATCCTTCATATCGTATAGAAATTTATTATGATGGATCTCTTTGATTATATTTTCTTAAGTTCAAAATATTATTTTTCTAACTGTATTGATAGCTCTTGATACACTTGAGATTCCGATATTGTAAAGACATTTAATAATACAATAGTCATAGGAAAAACAAAAAAAAAAATACAATATAATTATAATTTAAATATAAAAATGTAGGTCTAAAGTAGTATAAAACATTTGACATATGGCTTCAAGACTTTACTAACGACGTGTAAAAAAGTTCACTGACCGACTGTATTTGGACAAAACCAATGATGGTGATCCCTGCATATCCGATTCAAGGTAAGAAAATCAACAACATTTCCTAAGCGTGCACAAAGTTCTAGAGTTCGATCGAAGCTGGTTACGTTAATAGTGGTATACGTTAAACAAACTGAGCGGCTCCGTCAACAAGTACACACGTGATCCGAGTAATCGACATTTGAAAATAAACAAGATACATGAAGAGAAGAAATTCCTTGAACACAATCTTGAAGTGGACTATTCAATATATCTGACATGAAACATAGTTCATAAGACGCATTCAGAATAAACAGTTTATTTTTGTGACTTTAATTGCTTCTTGTTTAAAATTTTATTTTCGAATTCATAAAATCGTTACATCACTTAAATAAACATATTGTATATTTTATTTTGAATCATCATATTACATATATACTAAATGTGAAACTACCACCGCATTCGGAATGTAGGTTCTACTGAGAAGAACCGACTAGAAACACAACCGTTCTCTTTTTAAAAAAAGACGAATGCAACCACAGATAATAATAGTTATAATACTGTCGAAACTTCAAGTATAAAGAAATATACAAATGAATCTATAATAATACATAAATATGAGTAGATATATTAATATAATTTAAAAAAAAAGTTCCTAGCAACTTACGAATAAAATCAATTAACTACCTTTTTAATTTATTTACTCCAGTCATTATATACATTTGATCCAAAAAATAAGTTTTGGATTTTACATAGGAGGGGCCTAGAAAAGTTTAACTTCAAATTGTTGGCCAAGATTTCATGTGTGCATTTTCCGCCATCTTGAAAAAAGGGTTAAATTCAGACGTCATGACTGGATTAATTTTAAAACGAATGAAATAAATAAACAAGCAAACGTTTGAAATTATTTTACGCGGAATCGGATACAGATAATTAAATGAATTAAATTTTGATTTACATCGCTTTTTTCAAGTAATCGAATAAAAATGAATTGTTCTAACATATTACGGTGATGATGTTAGAAACAAAAACTTGAATATTTAAAAACTACCCACAAATATCTTCGAATTTAAATAAACTTGTCGATTATCTAAATACTATTCTTAAATCTGGTACGATTTTAATGGATTGCATATTACAATATATTTACGTGAAAACGTCAGTCAAACAGTTGTTACAGCTGCTTATAATCTAATCGATTTTGAAAGGAATTTTTGCATCTATTGTAAACTGATTATTTTTTACCGCTTTGTTTACGATTTTCGAATAGGAATAGGTATAAAATTAAACCTTTCGACTAGGATTTTTTTTTTGTTTGTAAATTTTGGGAAATGGCTTTAGCGTGTGTTGTAATAAAGGTATTTGTAATAAACAAACGATTATTTTAATATAACCTGACAACTGACTCCTCGGAGCAAATATTAGTGTTCGTTCTAGGTGTATGTTCTAATGGATCTCCCCATGCCTCGGAGAGCACGTAAAGCCATTTGTCCATAGATAACTGATAGCGATACTCAAGGTAGGGAAATTATTTGTCAACCCGCAGTACATCAGAGTAGTGGATTAAGCTTCAACCCTTCTCCTACATGGAAAAGAAGCTTTTTTCCAGATTGATAGAGAGATTCAGTATAATTCAGTTTAGTTCAACAATAAACTAATACTATGAAAATTTTTTTATATTGTTAATTAACTAACACAAAATTTGTAAAATTGTGTCTAAACTGTGTCCATCTTATAAATCCATCTTATTTTATATTTAAAAGTTAGGAGCTGAAAACCCTAAATCACAAAAATAAAGACGATGTAACTTGATATCCATATCGTTAATTAAATTTTTATAAACAAAAAAAAGACAAATAAATCAAAGAAATGTTACTTAAACATTATTTACGTTAAATTGTACTAATATATATTCGTTTTTGTACCAAAGATTTTGAAACCAAAAATGATTAAGATTTATATTTGCTACAATGTGCTAATTAAGAAATAAACAAGTTAAGTTGATTCACATGTCATACAGCTTCAGAACTAGTACATCTAACTATGAGATTCAAGTACAAACAGATCTGACGAAGATCGTTTGAAAGCCATACATGAACATCAAAGAGCATGTGGGTTTCACTTAGCACATCCTTTGAACAGTGCGTTTCGCCGAGATAAAGCGTGGTACAAACAGTGGGTTTTTATACTTTCACCATTTTTTCACTATCATTTGTCGATCAATATAATCGTAATGATTGTTTTTGATATTTTAGTAATCATTTGTAGATTCAACTGTCTCATTATAGAGCCGTCATTATCAAATTAGCAAATTGTCGACTTGCATCCCAGTGTGCTTGTATTTCAGTGATGTTGAACTTTACATTTTGATTTTGATATTTGAATGTGATGTTTCATACCTACATAACATTTATATAATATAATTTATCAGTTATAAAATAATAAGATACTAAAGTCACTGCAGTTGTTTCAGAGTATATCGATAAAACAAACAAACAAATCTTCATTGTTTGTAATATTAGTATAGATGTACAGGCATTGTTCATCTGATGCCCGTTCCAATCATCTAAAGTGCGCGTACAAAACAACGCGTTCTCGTTAACTAGGAACGCGCAGTGCGTACGTGGCTTAAGGGATTGTAATACAGATTATTATTTAAGTATTTACAAGACGCTTTGTATCGAGTACTGACTGAACGGAAATTTTAAACTTTACGACGATGTTCAATGCAAACTATGCGTCATTTAATTAAGATATTAAAGTGGAATTATCAGTGTGTAATAAGCAGTCTAGCAAGTATAAGACACCTTTTTCTTTTTTAACTTTGACTAACTTTTACCTGCGGTTTGGCTCGTATTGATTAATTTAAAAAATATACTTAATATTCACTATTTATCTATTCACCGATATCCTTCATCATATCATAGCTTCGACACAAAAACTTATATGTATTATTTGTCAAAAAGTCATCTTTTCGTTAGTCTAATCCAGTGTACATTATTTTTAATCATTCGAAAATTACTCTGGATAAACATAAAAACATCAATTTTATATGAATAATTGAATGAGTATAATTTAATATAAATTCAATTTAATTAATATAATCTAAATCCATACGATGTAGATAAATCAAAGATATCGCAAAGGTTAAATCCTATAGAATTAAACGCATGAATGCGAAATCGTTCCTATCAAGATCTAAAAGCGTCTTGAATAATCATACGGTTGAAATCATTTGCAAATTATTTAGATCCGTTTCTAACAAATATTAGGTCATAGATACTACTGAAGATCGCATTTATAAAATAGAAGTCTTCGTACCTAACAGTACCATCTTTATTACAGTACCCTTATGAGTTGTGACGTATTAAATACCGTGACTTCCTTAGCATATAACAAAATAAACTATTATTTTTACTGTGGAATTCATGGTTAAACATTCATCTATTATTATTTTTTTTTACGGTAATATACACTTGGCCGACAAAATGTAATTAGATCCGCCAACCCGCAGTGAAGCAGTGTGACGTGCTAAGCTCAATACAATATGCAAAGAAACAAGACAACGCTTATCCAGTTAATTTACGATACTTGGTCGTGCAATTAAATTATCGAAAACTCGAAAAGATAAACAATAATTAAGCTTTACTAGACCTCTTGATAAATTAAGAAATAACAGTTTGCAATGCTGACAGATTTTTGAGCAATACTGACAGTTTTGCAAAAGCAACCTAAGCTTGATGTTTTCAACTTTACAGTTGTTTTCGAATCTATAGTAGAAAAAACTCATACAAAAAACAGTACTTCTAAGATTACAAACGTTTCAACGTATTCCTTAAAATCACATTTAATATTAACATTTTTAAATTAAAATGATAAAAATACTAGAGGCTGTGTCGCTTTAGCCATAGGCCTTGTAGCGGGACGACTTTTAATCTATCTTCCACAAACTTACTAATGTGGAAGATTTTTTTCAAATCTGACGGTATATAGATAACTTTCGACAAATGAACATCAAGAAATTCTACCTTTCATTACATAAGTTAGATTCTCATAAAGATAATTTAAACATTTTTGTCTAAGCAAATCAGTATGAAAGAAAAATTTGTTGCACTTAATAAATTTCCATGCGTTTTATCAAATATCTGATTATTTTTAAACATTTTTTATTTGTTACACATAGAATAAAACAACTACTCGTATTATATCGAAACAGATTTTGACACATACTAAATTTAAGCACCCCTCCAAATATGTCAGTGCTGTTGTCAATAGTACTGCAGTTCCAACGACTGTTGCGGAACTGATGCTGACACTCCTCGATCGTCTGCTGCGCTCCAGTTTGTAGAACCTGAAAGCAAAATACATATATTTTTATATGAAAACCATCTTTTAATCGTGACTTGGAATATACATTGATACATTTTATATAAACTAAGCTGGAGAAATATATCTAAGATCCAGGTAAAATATAAAACCATCTGCTCATCTTTGAGCAGAACCTACCTACCAAAAATATTATCAAAAAAATTCCTTTTTTTATTTCAGGTTATATAAAATACTATCTCCCAGTTTACCCCCTTAGATCGAATTTCCAAAAACGTTGAAATACATGTCGTTTATTTCTAATGATAAAATCAAATATTTTCTTCTAAGTTCAAAATTAACGGATAGAGATAGAATATCTAAAAATATTTATAAAGAACCTTACTAAACAAATTACAAAAATCTAGATATAATAATATACTGTATCAGCCTGTAAACCACCTACTGCTGAGCAAAGGCCTCTTCTCCATGTAGAAGAAGGGTTGGAGCATAATCCACCACGCTGCTCCACTGCGGGTTGGCGAATAATTTCCCTACGATGAGTAACGATCGTTATCAGGTGTCTATGATAACAACCGGGACCGACGGCTTTACGTGCTCTCCGAGGCACGGTGGGGAGACCCACAAGGACATCCACCTGGACCGGAAACAAACACAAATATCTGTCCAGAGCGGGAATCGAACCCGCGGCCGCCGATTAATAATATGCTGTTTAATAATTAATCAGTCAGTATGATGTCCTTAATAATTAATTGGAGAATAGTAAAACTAAGTGTATAATTAGAAAATAATATAATAGTTTTTAGAGCCAAACGACAATAAAAAAAAATATTAGGGCACCTTTCCTCATACTTAGCTACCTCCTATTGCCTTTTATCGTCGGAGAATGTAACGCACTTTTAACTCATATGGATCTAAAAGTGTTTACATTGATCACTTTACATCTATTTCCATAAATTCTACGCCTGTAATAATCTTTCATTTCACAAAGTCTTAATCCGAGTGATCTTTACCAAGTTAGCAAACGATAGCAAAAATAAGATTAAAAGATTTAAAGTACAGTTTATTTATACCGTGAATAATTGGTGCCTTTGATTTCGGTGTCCCGTTTGTAAAGCAAACACGCATAAAATATGTATGCGAGCTTAGTTTATTGCAACTCGAGTGTATATTGGAGTACAAAATTTGCCAGCAGTAGTTTTTGTTTTAATTATAGTACATTAATCTATACTTACGACATAAAGCTGAAATATATAAACTCTTTTGCAAAAAAAACGGGCACTTAAGCAAAGAACTATTTTATTGTTACTATTAGTTTGTTTGACAATTTTAGGTATTTTTATCCTCAGAATTTTATAAATTAATTAGGAAGGAATAGTTTTCATCAGTTTTATCATAACATTTTAATTAAATTATTAAGAAATAATGTTTAAGCTCAAAACACTATGATTGTACCTGCTCGCTAAATAAAAATGAAACGCGTTAATTTCTTTGTTTTTCTTGAATACATTGAAAGCAGATAAAAGTTTAGTATTGAGTGTGACCCCCTCTTGCTGAAATCACAGCTTGCATTCGTCTGGGCATGCTAGTGAGTATATCTTTTATGGTTTCTTGGGGAATACGTTCCCACTCCGCGGTAATCACATTCTTTAGCTCTCTGATGGTCTGCGGAGCCGGCTGCACTGATCTCACTCGTCGCTTCAGAACGTCCCAGACATGCTCTATGGGATTGAGGTCCGGACTTCTAGCTGGCCAGTCCAAACGACGAATTCCGACTTCTAGCATATACGCATCCACACCGCCAGACCGGTGGGCGCGAGCGTTATCGTCCATAAAAATTGAGTTTTCGCCAAGAGCGGTTAAAGCGGGTTGTGCATAAGGAATTAGAACTTCCGTTATGTATCGGTGTCCAGTCAGTGTACCGTTTTCGATGAAGACTAACTCCGTACGATCCATAGAATTTATTCCTGCCCAAAACATAACAGAGTCCCCTCCATAAGGTGTGATTTCTTCAAAACATGCCTCTGCGAAGCGTTCTCCTCGTCTACGTAGCACTCGCCGACGTCGGTCTTCACCATGCAGAGATATCCTGGCTTCATCGGAGAACAATACCCTATCCCAGTCTTCATGAGTCCATGACACACAATTTCGAGCGAAGCTAAGCCTGGCAACTCGATGTCCACGGAGTAATTTAGGGCCGCGTGCCGGGCGATGACTGTGTATATTAGCAGCGAGAATCCTCCTCCTGACCGTCCATACACTAATTTGCACATTTCTTACTTCTTCGAGGGTGTTCTTGAGGTCCACATAAGAAGATTTGCGATTTCTCAACGCTTGACTAACTAGAAAACGATCATCCCGTGGTTCGGTACATGTCTTTCTGCCAGAACCAGGCCTTCTCTTGACGGAACCGGTCTCTTGATAGCGCTGCCAGGTCCTTTGAACTGTCGACCGACACACATTTAGCCTCTGAGCCACGAAGCATTGACTGCAACCTTCTTCAAGCAGCGCAATAATGTTGCTCGCTTTTATCACTTTATCTACCATTTTCGAGATTGCTAAACAGCAATAACAATACTTTTAAATGTCAAGGACACCAGATAATTTAATAAAAATTGACAAAAAGTTAATTAGAGTCGATATTAACTATAGGGAATTCGCGCCACAAAATGTAGTTAAAAGTTATTTTCTTTGAAAACCAGGCTCAGTCAAAAATTTGAATTTGGAATGTACTCTTATAAACATTATGGCACTTTTATAACTGGCCAGTAACATGTTCAAATGATTAAAACCTTTTTGGTATTTTATTTTTTTCAGCCAGGAAGAAAATCGAAACCGCCCGTTTTTTTTGCAAATGAGTGTATATTTATTTTTGTTTCAAACAGCCTGTCATTTGAGAAAGGTTACAGAATATAAAATTAACAAAAATGTCAAGCAAACTTACAAGTATTAAAAATAAGCGTATAAAGTAAGTATCGATATACTTATCTGGTTCAGTAAAAGTATTAATTAAAGATTTGTAACTCAAACGGATATCAGTATGCTTGCATGTGTCTCATATGTCATGACAACTAATAATGATAATAATTGCTGAAAATTTATGTAATTATTGGCTGGTTTTAAGAGTCTGAAGTCTTGTGACAGTTGCCGTCTGTAAAAATCAGTGACTTGAGAAATTCGATTCGACAATTAATTAGACTACTTAAGATTTAAGAGAACGACAATTTCTAACTGACGTTCGTGCCTCGCAGTTTTCATCGTTAATTGTTAAATTTGTCTACCACTACACAACACGGGCTTAACAATGTTAGCGTTTTTGATTATTGTTCAGTACATGTGAGCCGTTGCTTGATGTATTATAGCCTATAAGTTTTTTTAATAATAAAACTATATAAAAACAAAAGATAAATAAAATCGAACAAATAATTGGTTGTTTACATGAGACGTAGACTATTTAATGTTTTCTCTTTACTTTTATCTAATTAGATAAATGAGTAATTAAGTATAATTTTTAGTAGTACTATAATATTCTTAATTAAATGAAAAATGAAACGAAATAAAATATTGAATTTCATGTCCACTACAATGTAAGCTTGTATTGAAACATTTCGATCGGTGTAGTCCTTATAATAATATAATAAAGTACAAAAGTATATTGAGTCGTCTATGTGTTACGTTTTCAAAGTAATTATGGCAGTGATACTGTACACACACGTTACATACACACACACACACACACACACACACACACACACAAACACTTACACTGTTACACAACACACACATACACACACACACACACACACACACACACACACACACACACACACACACACACTTACATACTCAAAGTGGTGGAGATTTGCTGACCATCCTTAACAAATCTTATACAGATACGTTATTAATTAATCTAGGATGTTCACTCTGAACCGAAAAAAAATTATGCAGCACAAATTTTTGCCTAAGTTAACTATGCTTAAAACTGTATGACTGTTAAAACTACTGATTAAAATAAAAAAAATATATGATTGTAGCAATGAGACTAAGCATCGACATCTTTAAGCAAACTTGAAACCAATTACATAATAAGTAATTTTTATTATATTTATAGCAAGAAGGTTTTAACTATAAGGAACCTTTTTAAAATTAATCCTTAAATAATAGAAAACTAATTTTAAGATTCAAAACGACGTAACGTCTCAGCGGTCATTAAAAGCTATTCGACCTTTAAGAAATAACTACATATTTAAATCGGCATGTATTACCATATTTATAATAAAGAATCGTCTTACAACTTCTTAATTTACTTAATGCAAAATCGTACCGAAGTATACTTAAGAAAATAACATGGAAAAATATCGTCATCGCAATCTTTCGATAAAATCTTGTATATAAATACTTTATTTCATTGATAATATCGTAGTTAATTGCTAATAGATGAGCCGCTGCTATTAATAACATCCTTTAATAGCGTATCGGCAATCGTGATATGGTAAAGGTTTAATGTAGTTTGATATTGGAATGTCTAAGTACTTCGAATGTATGAATATTGTCGATAATTCGGGAGGGAGGGGTCTCGAACATTCTTATGTTCGTGAAAAGCAACAAAACAAGTATTTTAAAGCGTTATGTTTTGCTAAAACGACTCAGAATATTTTAATAAGACTTCATCTTAAAGTTCCTAAAATATCCATCGTATTGAAACGGTGAATAGTTTTAGTTTTTGAAATTTCTTTTCTCGGAATACCAGACAGATTTCAAAAATTATTTCATCTAGTTTATTAACCAAGATTATGCTTTAAAAGAACGTGTTATGACTAATAGGAGCAAAACAGTCACCATAAAAGTTAGTCAATCTGAAAAGAAATCAAATTTAAATTTAAAGCGATTAAAACCGAACTTGTCATAATATGGACTAGACGACCACGAGGCTTAACCCGTGCTAACGTTTTTATCATTGGTTTTATAAGTCAGTCTTTTTAGAAAAGCATATTCTAATCGAAAAAATATTATAACTTTCCATCTTTCACTAAATTAATATTTATAAAGAAAATGTCATATACAGTACAGTACAGTATCAGCCTGTAAACCACCCATTGCTGAGCGAAGGCCGCTTCCCCGTATAGGAAAAGAGTCATATGTGTTACGCTATTCGATAACAGATGGCGTGGGAGATAATATAGATACAATAAGGTAATATGGAAGTTGGAAAGGTTAAATCTGGATATTTTTCAAATACTACTATAATTTTAAAGTCAAAATTCAAATGTTAAAGTCATTTCAGTAGCCTTTTTTTTCCTATACATTTCTCTAAGAGCCCTAATGAATCGCTAAGACATTACGCAAACTTTATTCTCTTATAAAATTTTCCAGAACTTGTACCTACTCGATCAACTGTATATAACGTAGATGGTGTATACTTACGTGATAGCATACATATTTTGAGTCAATGTCTCTAAAAACTAAACTCCCCATTTACATTAATGATCATTTACTTTTATAACTATCAAGCAGGCCTGCAATAACGCGATTGTTACAAATATTTTTCCAATTGAAATGCGGAAGTAAATTTAGTATAACATAATTAATAGGAGTAATCATACCTGAACCATTTTATCGGATAGCATGCATAGTTGCTTCTGTCGCTCAACGAGGTACTCCAACCGGTGACAGCTCTCTTTGTGTAGTATTGGAATTGTTTCCTGGGAGGTGTTGGATGTTTGAACGGGACGGATCGGAGCTGCTAGGTTCCTGTAAAACCAAACAATTTTTTTTTATCGAGATCTTAAAATATTGAAAAAAAGGAAATGCATCGGAGCATTATAAGTTAACAAACATATTAGTAACCACTTATCCGACAAGTGAAAACGAATATTGAAGTAAACACAATTAGCATACTAAATAATTAGATACCTTTTGAGATGTAGGGAATGTAGTCAAACTTTATCTTCAAGTGAAAGGGTTTTTTTAAAAAAACTTATTTAAAATTAAAAAGAATATAAGAATAGAAATAAAACGAGAAACGTCTGGCCGATTTGGAGGCCGATATATTTCTGTTTTTAAATGTGTACATTAATACTACAACATTAATAATACAATGGGTCTCTTACACCGAATCCAAGAACTAATATTAATATTTATATTAAATCTATACTTACTTCTACGAACTGCGCGGTGGTGTTTGGTAACGCTACACCAGCGGGCATACGATACATGCATAACTCCTCCCTCCCCAAGAGCGAAATTATCGGATTGTTCGTTTTTAATAATCTTCCGATGATTTCGCTTGCATGTAAAAATCTATTTCGTAACACATTATAAGAGTAAAATAATAAAAGTTAGAACTAGAAATAATGTAATATAAACTATAACTACACTGATGTTAGAGTCCCTTTCGTTAAAACGTTCACTCACAAATTCACTATGCCTTAGAACACTATCCGTATATTTCACTTTGTCTAAGTTAATTCTCTGCACATTAAGTACACGTGCACCGGATAGTGTCACATCTGTAGTACGTACGGGCAACTGCGATAGATTTATAATAGGAATTGATTCTGTAGATCTTCATTCTCCATTACGATAGAGGGACGATTAATTTTAATCCCTTGAATCTCAACATCACACGGCTCATTGATGTTTATGATGTAGGTCCCGAAGATGGGATGCTTACTTATTTCATCGTTGCAGGTCGTTGTAAGGGTAGTTTTCAGCCTTGAGAATAATATCCAGCTTGTGGTGCTATTTGTTGAACTCTCACATCTTCAATGTTAATTTGATACTGCTTGCAATATGTGATATTGTCTCGGAATGCTATCAGCTGTTCAAGGCATGTCGATTCGGGGTATGGCGCCAGATTATGGTCAGCGCACAGGAACTGGTCTGCGTCAGCAAGTGGTTGACACGGTTTCACGATCGGTAAGTGTTTCATTCCCTTTGCCAATAGGAGGGGATATTTGGGTAAAATGGAAATCGTTATATTTTGTTGTACACGGTAAATTTGTAATGAGTAGATTTTATCTCAGTATAAACGTGAATCTCTAGTATAAACGTGATCTGGTTGTACTTAAAATAAGACTTAACATTAATAGTTTCCTCTATTTTTATTAGGTTTTGCTCGATCGCTGCGTACACTAAATTCTCAGTTATAGATATCGATTTTAAATGGTGCAACAATTCGGTAGAATTAATAATACTTTAGTGTAATATAGATATTCTACTAAATGTAAGAGCGGTCTCGATTTCACCAAATTTAATAAAAATAGTACGGAAATTACTGGCAAATTTATTAAACATAGTTATAATATATGTATTATACATCCAATCATTGTCTTGGGAAGCTATTTGTTTCAATGCGGACTCAACTATTTTCAATCGTTTCTCTAAAATAGCGGAGTTTCCATTCAAAACTTCAGTGGTAATAATGAAGCTATCAATTACTTGAGAAACCAGAGTTAATTTATTTTTAATGATAATCTGATTGTGAGCAAGTTTTGATGTGATTTTATCGTACCTTAATGCATCACTATAGTTAAGATTTCCGGTAACAACTTTAATCAAAGAACATAATGGATTAAGAATATCCCTTTTGAATCGTTGTTGTGGGATTAATTGTTTGTATTTCTATTTAAGTCGTCACATAGTCTATCTAAATTTAAAACTTCGATAATAGTTCAGTAGTCTTTTTGCAGCAAGCGATTGTAGATGAAGGGCCAGCGCCGGCATCACTACGATCGCTGCGATCCACCTGCGGAGGACGTTTTACATTTTTAAGGGGGACCTTGGTCTGTCTTTGCCCTACTTGTATTGGCTCTGGTAAAGGAACATCGCTCGGTCCCGGTTCCATTTTTATAAAAAAAGTAATCTATATATGAGATTTAAACTAATCACTGAAGTTTCCAATGAACGACAACACAATAATGACACGACAAATAAAATCACAATATAAAGCACACAATAAAATAACACAAAATTAAGAGTACCTATAAAAGTAACAAAAAAATAAATGTGTTAAATACAATGTAAAATAATAAAGCAGTATAAAAAAATATAATTTCTACGTACGACAAATGAATAAAATTGATCAATTCTAAGATCAATTATACTATATAATAATTAAATAATAAAAATTATCAAACAAAATCTTAAAATAAAAATGTTTAATGCAACACAATTTTAATTTGAAATTATTTTTCAATTTTCAATTCTTAATTATAATTAAATATAACTTATAACTTCTTATAATAATATTTCAATTTATAAATTCTCTCACAATTACTATATTAAATTATTTTTAATTTATAAATTCTTAATAACTAATCCGGTACTCAATAGAGATTTATACTAAGTACCAGTCACGTTATACTGAGAAATGTTCGATCCCACGAATAACAATATTAATTTACACACGTAAAAAAACCCTTTAATGAAAAATACGGAAGTGGTATATGGTAAGGATGGCAAAGAGTTTTACTTACCAACCGACCGCTACTCCCATACTCGATGTCCTTGGTAGAGCTCGACAAATTTTGTTGGTTCGTGGATCGCCTCACAGCTATTCGCGCCGCACTCACGTAATCCAGGCGAATTTGGACACCCGGAATTATACGAAAGACGGCACAGCTTTATCGAAGCGATCCTACCGGCTGCGCCAGTCAAACTTTATCTTCAAGTGAAAGGGTTTTTTTAAAAAAACTTATTTAAAATTAAAAAGAATATAAGAATAGAAATAAAACGAGAAACGTCTGGCCGATTTGGAGGCCGATATATTTCTGTTTTTAAATGTGTACATTAATACTACAACATTAATAATACAATGGGTCTCTTACACCGAATCCAAGAACTAATATTAATATTTATATTAAATCTATACTTACTTCTACGAACTGCGCGGTGGTGTTTGGTAACGCTACACCAGCGGGCATACGATACATGCATAACTATGTATCTCGTTATACTTGAACGAAAGCAAACACTGCATCCCGGTTCTCGGCAAACATTGTAGACAGAATAATTGTTAGTGAAATAAACATAGCTAATTTGCTTGCTCTGCAATTCCATCTAGCTCGAGAACCGAGAACGAGTTCCGTACAATAAATAACAATGTTAAAACATCATCGTCTGACAATTCAAATGAAGAGAGCTTAGCGAGAGCGCCCTTGTAAACAATGCATGTAAGCTAAGGTAATTAGTCTCGAGACGTCCGCTCCGTACGAACTCTAGCACTCGAATGAGAAATGGCACTCGAAGAAAACAAAACTCGCTATTACCTACCCTCCGCTTTTGTTTGAAAAATTTTTCTATTCAAACCGGCCAATGGGAACGGGCGCGCCACAGTACGTTGATTGGCCGACGACCTCCCTTGAGTGCAAGTGGAAATAAAAAGTGCTCGGGTAAATGAGGCGCGCTATCTCATTTCGTCCCGCCAAGATGCTGTATGTCTGTTCCGTTCGGGTTTTCGTTTTAATTGCAAACACAAGAGGATGTGTAAAGGGTTGTGAGACCTTGAGTACCGCACGTGCAGAGGCTGCGGCTCGGGGAAGCGCATTCAACTTGCTTAAATAGGGAGAAGGGGTCTTGTTTATGTCATCCATGTTGTCAGATGAGGGTTACAGCGTAATATTTCTGTATGGTTGTCTCGCAGCTACCTAGATTCATTATGTAGGTCAATTAAAAATGAGTGCCTTTTCTTAGTCACAATGCTTAAGCACTTTTCACGTATTTTTTTTTAAAAGAATAGGTTCTTTACAGGAACGACACTTCATTTTTCTCCAAGAAAAGTAAACTCTAAAAAAATTTTTTTTTTTATGTTGTTGGTTAGCAGGAAAGAGGACATCAGGTACCAATCAAAAACACCAATTGCAAATTCATGCGACGTTTCGATCTTTTATTAGATCTTCTTCAGGCATCTACAAATTTATTGTTATACATAAGTGAAAGGCCATATATATAGTTTACATAATCTAGGTTATAAGTGAGGTGAACAAACTTTTTCTTTTCTATTTACCTTTACATAGAGTGTCTAATTAGTATCCTTATATTTCCAACTTCATTAAGTACAGCTTTAATTTTTAAAAACAATTTTTAAATTATTTAAATTCTATATGAAAATAAAACAGATTAATACATAAACATATAAAGAAAGAAATTTTCTAAATTCTAAAGTTACTATATCGAATATACTTCAGTACAATATACGTTTAGAATACAAGTTTAAATGATACAAAGAGGGGAAAAAAAAGAATAATAAAGATTCGGGACAGACGTATAGACGCTCCAGGCACTGCATATCATGGTAAACAAGTAAATATTATTTAATTTTGAATTTTGATGTTTGTTTGATATAAATTGTAAATTATTCATAAGAATTGTTATTGTACATTATAAAAAATACAGACTTAATTATGTTGTAGGTTCATTCAGCGGGGTCAAAATTTATAATAAAATATTTTTCCAAAAATGATACGAACAAGTTTAAATAATAGCGGATGATACCTTAGTTGTTTGTTTGTTTCAAGAAAATAATAATTCAGAAATTGTTTTTAAAAATTAAAGCTGTACTTAATGAAGTTGGAAATATAAGGATACTAATTAGACACTCTATGTAAAGGTAAATAGAAAAGAAAAAGTTTGTTCACCTCACTTATAACCTAGATTATGTAAACTATATATATGGCCTTTCACTTATGTATAACAATAAATTTGTAGATGCCTGAAGAAGATCTAATAAAAGATCGAAACGTCGCATGAATTTGCAATTGGTGTTTTTGATTGGTACCTGATGTCCTCTTTCCTGCTAACCAACAACATATATAATAGTATGGACGCAATAACAAATAATATAATTTTTTTTTTTTTTGTTATTTTCATTTAATTTTATGTTTGTATTTATTTAGATATTATAAAACAATAAAATTAAAAGTTAAACATTTTAAGCTCTGTTAAGCTGTTTTTAACGACCAGCTTCCATGGGGGGTTGTAATGACAGAATATTACACAATCAATCAGTGTTGCATAAAATGAAAACTAAATAGTCGCGTGCTGTGAGGCAATAAACTGGCAACCCTGAGTAATAGTGTTACCCATTTAACGCCTACCAATTAATACGTATCAAAGATCGGATGATTTTAACCAATGAAAAAATATGAGGTTATATTTTGTACTATAATATTGTTATATTAGATGTAGGAGTTGATTATTATTCTTAACTCTAAGTTTATAAAATACACTATAAATAAATAACAAATAAATAAAAGTATGTTTTATAGTTTTGTGGTCTGTACTGTTAGCATTCTATCGTTTATAACTCAATTCACAACTCGGTGTGACATTACGTGTTATATTGCTTAATTTGAACTGTATTTTATATAATCATTAAGTTTAAAATCATTTAGCACAATCAAACAAATGGTTATTTTAACCAGTGAACATTACAAAAACAGTTATCGAAGCAAATGAAAAATTTCTTTCACAAATACCTTAACCCAAATAATTTACTAATTTCTCTTAAAAAGTTTAGCTCAAGTAATTTGCGCGCTTGAAAATACAAAATACAATCATATTAAAAATCTGGAATAATTATTAATCTACGAGAACGGCTCAATGATCTCTTTGCAATAGTTAACAATCACATTATATGAATTGTTAATACCTACAGTTAATTAATTGCAGTCAGCACTATTATTTTTTTTTTATAGATACAGTTGAAATGAACCAGTGGTAAGATAAAAAGTATATTAACTAAAAAGTCGTGGATATAAATCTGAAAATGTAATATGGAATCTAATCACAAATAGCATGGTTAATAAATAAAATAAATAAACAAATATGTTTAATATACACATATGGTCGTCTGTTGCCACTGTAAATTTAGTGTCTGTTTTAGGTAATAGCCGACAGACATATATACCGACAAATATTGTAATAAATGCACACATAAATAAAAAACCCAGACTCGGGGTGAGAATCGGTCCAGCTGGAACAGAAAGTAGAGTCACTGACGACAGCGCCATGAAGCCAGTCAATGGAGTCATTTACTGTTGATTGCTTAAGTGCTACACTTGATAAAAAATTCATTTGATACACTGTGATGAAAGTGTATAAAATGAATATGCCACAACGCGGAAACTTATCTATGTCTGTAAAGAAATTTTGAAATTTACATAGTGGAAGTGCGTCGCGGATTAAACTCCAATTCCTTCTCCTTAACAGGAGAGCCTGTAAATGTCAAATTGCTGTTTAAACTTTAAACAGCACCGATAATATAAGATCGTTAAAAGAATTTAAATTTTACTATATATTTGATTATTACTAAAAATACATTTTTCGAAACCAACTATTTAAAAAAAATTACGTTCTATTACTTCATAATTTTAATCATTATTAATCCGTAATTAATTACTATCGTAAGAACAGCATTTTCGATTTTTAAAATCATTTTTTAGTTTATAAATATACTTTAAAATATATCTATACATACTCGTATATTTATTATTAATATATGACCTAAACTGTTTTTAAAATTTAAGTACATATTTTACAAATAAATATATACGTTAAAATACATATTCTAAAATCATATATAAAAACATCTAAAATTATTTCTAGAAACCTATTATAGTACCTACAGCACCACCATGACGAAATATTCTACACCAAAGGGTCTTTTATGATGCCGCGACGCGTAAAATTGTGTTTAAAATCTAACGATTCTTAAGGTACGGACACACCTGCACGACCGAGAGACTGATGACGGTATCACGGTATTAGTATGACTGGATTGATACTAATATCGTAATGACGTTATTTCTTAATATAAATCTGTAAATTTGAACTATCTCTACACATTTTAAAGTTAGACAGTATTTTTATTAGTTAATGCTGTAAGCTATATAGCTTCATGCTATAATAGTAATGGAACAGAAAACATAAATATATAATGATTTGACAAATATAAAAAATCTACACGAATGAAACATCTAACTACAGTAAATATATGTTTTCTTCTGATCCCGTCGGAATATTGAATAAAAACTAGCTTATGTATTATTTTGATCTCCGTATATCTACATATCAAGTTTCATTGCAATCGGTTTAGAAGTTTTTGTATGAAAGAGTAACAAACATCTGTCTAAACTTTGGCATTTATAATATTAAGAAGGATGACATTGCACAATTTTCAAATGAAAATATTTTTATTTATCTGTACTAATTTTAAATTTATCTGTAATAATTTTTGTTATTTTAGACAATTACCCTAAACAATATCCAATGTTTTTTCGCAGTCGCTTAAGCATTAAAGTAATCGTAGCTTAACGGAATCTCTATCTTTCTTTGTCATTGAGTATTCTTTACTATTGGTTGTTTCGACTAAACTTCCTCATTACGTGTCAACTCGCTATTGAACATACTAATACTTATTAATAACGGAATGTTTAATGCTCTATCTTTGTTATACATATGTTAAAAGTATTTAAAAATATAAGGACAAATGACAATACTTTTTGCTTAATTTAAAAAGAAATTGTAGACATGAAAAATGTTGTTACAAATGTATTTGATTTTCTTTTTTTTTTTGCAACGTAGGGACATCCCTTACGTCCCTATTATTTCAATAACATACTTTTTTACTTGTTCTAATTATGTCCAAGTTATTTCGACACTAGTAGATAGACTAAAACTACACTAGAAAGATCTAATCTAATCTCTATTTTTTTAACTTTAAATTTTATTAATAAATCTACGATAATCGTATTATATTTTACTACACTAGCTACGTGTAGTGGCTCTACATGAATCCAAACTTTTATTAAGGTCGTGTCGTCTTCATTAAAAAATATTCAATGCGTAACAGCTGACTGCTACTCAACCGCACTTCACTATGAATATACTGAATAAAAATAATTTAAAACAATATTTAATATCCAAATTAATTAACTTGTTTATTTGAATGAGTATTAATAATTAATTGCAGAAAATAGCTTCGCAAATAACCAACCGACTCTTAATAATCATTAATAAATAAAAATTGCTATTGTGAATATAAAACTTAGGAGATAGACACATACTGCATACATTTTTTAAAGATATATTATCTGCTAAGACGTCTATAATTTTCTAAAAGCACCATTTCATAAATAGCATTCGAAACAAAGAGCACAGAAACAGTATTTGTAAAAAACACCGTCATTGCTCTGCCTTTTTTCACAAGATACTAACGAATGATATGTGCTCTTTTTTTTCTACGAAAATGGTATCAACATCAATCGCGTGGCTTAGGAAAGGTAAGAAAAAGTAGAGAGAAATAGAGAGTGACTTCGGTTTATCCTGTTTTTAGACAAGGTAAGAGATAGAAAAGGGATCCCTTTAAAATTATAAACAATCAAGAACAATTTAGTAGGTACCTACGTATTGATTTTCTTGTTTTATGAATTTTGATAATCTTTATAAATTGTTTCATATTGATGAGCTTACAAAATAAATTAATAAATTTAATTTAGAATATATCGATAGTTTAAAAAAAATTAAAAGCTATCGTTTTACTGCAAAACAATATCTGTATATGTTTATCATTATGATTAATTTGAACGATATTCTTATCAATAACATGATTTAAGATAAAAAGGAGGATTGTCGCAATCACGTATAAGTATGTTTCTTGAAATATATGAGGGACTTCCCCTGAGATAATTTTTTATATAATTTTTTTTCTATATATAATTCCGTCTCATTACTGGTCCATTCTACACTATATTCTCTAAAGATTATTTTTACTGTATACAGATAATCCGCGTTATTAATTTCAGAGCTTTTCACCTTTTCCTGAATAAATAAACTTTTAAAAAAATAATTATTGACCAAAACAATGATTTTTAAATCGGTCCGAAAATTGAAATTTAGCGGCAAACAGACAAGGTTTTTAGCTTTTTTTATATTAGTAGATAATTCATTACGAATGTCCTTAAAAAAATGTCGTGTAATTAGCCTATATACGTTATCGCGACAGGAAGGCAACAGTTACATGATGAAATGATAATATTTTTTGATGAAACGATAAAAAAAATTATCTCTAAAATTTCACTTTTACTTGACACATCAATTAGGTTGTTTTAAAGTGTTTTTTTTTATCTTTTAATCTTTAATAGTAGTTCATACGTTGGTTTTTTTCTACAATATGTTTATTTTTATAAATATTTGACTTTTTTTTAAATAAAAACTCATAGCTTGAAAAATTAAAAAAAAATTATGACGGACACTGTTATAAATAAAATTAACGAATTTATTTATAATTTCTAAGATTAGTATTACTTTACACGTTAAGTCAATCGTTTTTTTTTTTTTTTTTTTTTATTTCTTATCGTATCTTACTTATAATATGTAGTCTATTTTATTAATACAATATGACGTACATTGTATTCATAAAATGTTATTAATTCATTATTAAAATCACAATAAACTAACTACTAGTCTATCTGTGACTATAACTACTTGAGATAGAATTTTGATAGAAACTATACAAATTATGTCTAAATTCTATCTTTTAGTAAGTAAAAATATCAATAAATATAGATAGGTATTATTGGAAACGAACATTAATACGTTCAAATGGATAACCAATAATTGAACTATATTAAAAGTATGTAAACACGTACACCGTACCACGCGTGGTTTTTCACCATTTTATAGTCGTCATAGCTGAGTCACAGGTGTTAGTTAAACCCCTGTCTGCACGTTTATGAGCAATGAATATTGACTAGGTTTAATAAATGATTAGATAGGGTTCTTTCGATATCAAGGTTTTTTCTAGAGATATATATATTGGTTTAGTAAATTTTCTCGAAAGATTTTTGCTAATATAATAAAAAATAAAATAATATATATAATATAATACATTTGTATACTAATACCATATTATTACAGGTATCTATTAGCTTAGTTATTATAATATTATTGTTATTAATATTGCTATACCACCTGCCCTTCTACAAATGCAATATTTCTGTCACCCTCAGGTTGTCTGGCAGAAATTGCTATTTAGCAATAAGACCGCCTGATTGTACAGCTTAAATGATGTTAGCTTATATCTTTAATTTTGTTCTTTGTTTTGATGTGCAATAAAGTATATTATTATACTTATATACTATACTTATACATGTAGTATAGTTTAGTTAATATATTAACCAACAATCACACCACGTTAACCTAGCCCCGTGGTAAGTTCGTAAGAACTTGTGTTACAGGTACTAGGAACGGAAATAAATTTAAGATATAAATACATATATACATAAATACACATCCATGACCCGGTGCAGACATCTATATTCGTCATACAAATTATCTGCACCTGGCGGGATTCGAACCCGCGACCGCTGCGCAAAGTGTCCTGTTGCCTGACCACTCGACCAGCCGGCCGTCAAAGTCAAGTTTAGTTAACTAAACTGTACTTAAAATTATAACAAATATTTTATATTTTCAGATTTGAACGAAAATATAAGTTTTGTTACATCGTAAACTTCAACAAACACACGACACAAAAAGTTAAATTCGATGAGAGATGAATGTAAAGATATGAGATAAATGTAACACTATCACATGATAATGCTATAGTGAATAGTCAGTGTATAGTAACCTGGTATATAATTACATTCAATGATTCACCCTTCGTTAGGTAAAAAACTACAACAATACTATTCTCAAGTTGATTTACTATAAAGCAGTATTTAGATCTTTTTGAGTTACCAGTCATGAGAAATGATTTGTCTCTCTACATTATTATTATATGTTCTCTACATCTATGTATGTATGTATGTATGTATGTATGTATGTATGTGTATGTGTGTGTATGTATTATATATTTATATTAAACTACTATTTTATGTATGTAACTTAGTATGTATGATACTAATACTTTACGCATCAACTGCTTTGTGTCTAGAAATCCTATACTCATGGTTGCCTGTAAGAAATCGCTTTTAGTGATAAGGCTGCCATTTCACATTTACTGTAAATATTTTACAATGTTAATTCATTTATGTGTGTAATAAAGTATTAAATAAAATAATAAATAAAAAATTATTTTTATACATTCCTTTACCTTTTTTTATTTATAATAGAAATAGTACATGGAAAACGTATAGGACTTCGGTATTATTAAAGATTAAAGTATGATGATTGTGGACAAAAGCTAGTAGTTTCTAAGCAACACACTGGCCTAGATTAGAAAATAATTCTATCTTTCCCGCGTTCATTACGTTTCTAAGTCTCATTCATAAGAGTAACGAACTCCAGTCAAGAGCCATTAGAGCCCAGTCGAGAAGCGATTGCTCTACGACCTACGTTATTACACCGGGCATTATGAACAACTAACACTACTTTCTTTAACTGAGGTGTTGTATAAAAATCGAGGGTGACTTAATGAAATTTCGAAAAACCTGAACAGAATGTTACTGAACCAAAAACATTTTTAAGAAAACATTAATGTAATATAATTTGTAATGAAACTATTTAACAAAATATTAAAAAAAAAGTTACATATCATATTTGAAATATATGTATCAGACGGGCGGGTAGACATAATCGAGTACAGACGTGATCTTAGTAGCTCCTCAGTATTTTTTTTTTTTTTTGAGATATTTATAGTGTATATGTATTAAAGGATACATTACGAGTGCTTAAGTTAACTGTACACTCATTTTCACACTACCACTCTTCACTGAATTATGGATTCCCCGGTTGAACTTATGAAGAGTATTGATGAACTGTCTTCTTTATTTAGTGCCAGAATGATTGAGTTCGAGAAAAACCTGCAACAATCTGGTTCCAGTGCTTCTAATCCTACTGTAAAAGGCTTAGCCGCAGAATTTTACACTTTTAAAACTTTTATATACCAGTCACTTGGAATACTCAAACATCAAGTGGAGCTTCTTGCAAATGGTCTGGATCGCCTAGAGACTCAATCTCGAAGAAAGACCCTCCTCTTTCATGGTATGAAAGAAGACAAAGATGAAGATGCCCTGAAGAAGATAATGACAGTGTTAACCAGTCAAATGAAGATGACAGACTTTAAGCCTGACACAATCGAATCCTGTCACAGATTGGGTGTGAAGAGGGAATCTGCCAGGCCTATTTTAGTGCGGTTCACGAACATGAAACCTCGTTCTATTGCATGGAAGTCTAAAACGATGTTAAAAGGCACTAAAATAACTGTGACGGAGTTCCTAACGAAAACTCGGCAAAATATATTCGTGGCTGCTCGTAGTCACTTCGGGATGAAGAAATGTTGGTCTGCAGATGGGGTTGTTGTCATTCTTCTCCCTGATAAGTCCCGAGTGAAAGTCACGACTATGTCAGAACTCAAGAAGTTGATGACGCAATACAGTAAAACTGATATAAACTAATACATTTAATTGTTTATAACTCTTATATATGGCTTGTTTATATCATATATGTGTCAAATGAAACTATAAATTTGTGCAGGGTAGGTAACCATATTGTTATACTTTTAAAATATTATTAAATCTAAATTGTTAACTGTTGTCGTCTTGTTTATACTTTTAAAATATTATTAAATCTAAATTGTTAACTGTTATAATATAATTTAATTTGTTTTAAATTAAGCGGTAGGTACATTTTCATTTGTCATTAATGTATAGATTGCATAGTCATTTAACTAATATTACAAAAGTTATTTACTTATATATAATGTTCTTAACCGATAAAATTGATAAAATTATTTGCTTATAACCTTTTGATATGGCTGGTTTATAATTATTGTATAATTATATGTCAAATGACACTACAAATTTATGCAAGGTAGGTGTATCCACATTGTTAAAATAATATGGATAAATTATGTGGGTACTTTAAGATTTAATATATGACGGGGGTAGCTGATAAATACGAAAAAGGACCGCGTTGTCATGCGCTAGCAGAACGTGCACCGGTCGTCATCACCCCCACTACGTTTGGAGGGTATAAAATGAGCCGCTCTGTGGTATCGGCACGCATTTCTAGCGATTGCGTCTCGGTGCACGGACTGCTGTCCCAGTACGAGTCTCTGCCTCCTTCACTGTCATTAGTCAGTACTCTTGCTAACTATATGGCTTGTGTAAAATCTTGATTTACTGTATAATCTATCTTTATATAAATTGTCTGTGCACCTACTATAAAATTATTGTTAATTTAATTAATGTCGGCTTATTTATTAAGTCATTAATAAGATTTGATGTAATAAAACATTTATAACTGTACTGTATCCTTCTGTTTTACTTCTGATGTCCGAACCTATCCCGACATCAGAAGTGGGATTCGAAGATCAGCCCACTTCTGGAGACTCAGCCTCCAATACCATGCAAGAACAGCTTTTGTTGAGTTACGGCATGGAAGTCGTATTTTCTAAAATCGTTGAAGGATTTTCATCTACAACCTCCTTTAGTCTTTTTCGACTTAAAAAGTTTATAACCAACTACCCTCTCATATAAAAAAATATAAACTCGTTTAGCGTATTAAAAAAGGAATAAGTAATTAAAATTGAAACGTGTTCTCATGTAAAGTGATAATAATGTCTTAATGAGAATAAATGTCTTTTAACAGGTTAAGAAAGTATTAAAGGCCCAATTTACCCGGTCTATGCTTATACAGAATAATTTTGATCAAATTTTGAAATTTCAAATAAAATCTTAAGAAACTCCATCACTTTGTGTAGCGAGTACCCTCATAAAAATAAATGAATAACAAAAAACCGACTGAGAACGAAACATTACCTACCCGCATTCGCGAGTCTATTAATTACTTCACTGATTAATTATTTTAAAGATGTCAACAGGAAAAGAAATAGCTGTAGCAACAGTGCTTGCTCACATATCGCAGTTTGACCCACGACTTCAGCGTATGGCGTTTACTACAAACTTTATCTCGAGGGCAAAAATTGCAGCAAGAATTGAACGCTTTTTCACGTTCAAAGCGAAAAAAAACAAGGACGACGGGTGAATCATCGAACACAATTGATATTAAGCGACCAAGAATGACCCAAATCAAATATTTTCACTGCAGGGAAACCGGTCACATGCGACTTAAGTGCAGAAGCAAACCGATGGATACGCGGAGAAGGCCTTTAAGACCTACATCATCGTCGAGTCAAATGGCGCAGCAACCGTCATCGACGCCTTTGATTTCTTTCAGGCGTAGCAAGCCTGTTCTCATAGCCGTCCGGTGTACGAGCGGCAGCGGGTCGACAGACGGCAGAGCATGCAGCAAGCGGCGAGTCGATGTGCGCGTCGTACAACCACCATCGGGCAAGTTGCAACACAAAGGTGAATTGATACATTTTACTTACGATTCAGGTGCTGAATGCTCGTTAGTAAAATAAATTTTTGCATCGAATTAATAGAAAACGAGTTAGTAATGTTGTTGCAGTGACTGGTATTAGTCCAATACGAGTATTCGTTACAGAACAGATTTTATGTTATGTAGTGACTAGCTGTACCGCGCGGTTTCACACGCATTAATTTGAGTAGAAAACGTACTTAAATATTTTTAAACAATTACTCTAAGAGTACCTAGGTACCTGCCTCGTTGGTCGAGTGGTCGCAAGCGTGACTGCCGAGCGAGGGGTCTCAGGTTCGATTCCTGGGTCGATCAACGTATTATTGAGTCTTTTTTTATTTTTCGAAAATTCTCAGTAAAAGTCATGTCATAATTACTTTAAAAGTGGAACTATAGTAAGGAAATGTCTCGAGAAGAGAAAAAATAAAGGGCGCAACAGAAGCTGTCAAAAGATTATTTTTTCCCGTTTTTGTTACATTTCTTATTATTTCTCAGCACCTATTGGTCGTAGTGTAATGTTATATAGCCTTCCTCGGTAAATGGCCTATCCAACACCAAAAGAATTTTTCAATTCGAACCATTAGTTCCTGAGATTAGCGCGTTCAAATAAACAAACAAACTCTTCAGCTTTATAATTATATTAGTATAGATTAACGATCATCCTGTTTAAATTTTATTACGTTTTTTGCCTAATGATTACGGTTAGAGATATTTAGTTTCTCAAAAGAATTACATTTTAAATAAGTTACAGAAAAAAAATATAGAACGATTAGTAGAAAAATTAAATCGAATAAGCTTTCATAATCGAATACATAATAATATGATGAATGTTACAATAACCAATTAACATAGATACAGTGCAGACAAGTTATTTTGTGATGTAGAGTAGTCTAGAAAAAAATATAATTGTGCGTAAACCAAGTTATGATAACTAAGGAAGATGGCACATTAGACTTATTAGATGGTTTTTGAATTTATTTGCTATTCTGATTATTATTCATTATTTCCAAAAGTTAATATACCTTGGCATACCATACATGTTGATGTAACGGCAACCATGTTCACGTTAATTACAGTCCTTTTTGTAAATTCGTTAACGTAAAATCGTAAAGCGTATTTACAAATACGCACACGATAGGTTAAGGAAGATGGCAAAGGGTCATGTACCAGTCGATGTTGAGGAAGATAATAATCTAATAAAAATGAGCAAGCTTAAGTTGTGGTGGAATCTCGAGTGGGAACCCTATCGGCCGTATTATGTTGGACCGTACCAGAGGTCGTCGTGCGATAAGCAGTCAACTCTGGTGGAGGTCGAGGTCTGGATAGACCTTAGTGTGTGGTCATTGGTTGATGCACAAGGGCGATCCACACGGTGGATGCGCACAGAGATCCATGTAATGGATATGGAAGCAATGCTATTGCTCGTCGGCTAGAAAACTGTGGCGTTAGAGGTTTTACTCGAGAGTTTCTGTATCATTTGTGATGATGTAGTTTTGAAAGTTGATGCGAACGACTGTGGTACTTGGCCTAGGCTAGTGATTGTTGTATTTTATGATTTATGATATCCCCATGTTTTATTGAGTTAAAAATTTGATGGAAGTAGGATCATAGTGTTTAAATTTCTTTAATTTACTCGATGAGTTGTAAAGAATGGTCAGGAGTGACCGAGTGGAACAAATTTCTGTCGTGGCCTATTTGTTCGCAGGGTATCATCACACGAGGACATGTGCAAGCAGCATGGCAGTCTCGGAGTCGAGTGAGAGGCTGAGCGGAGCACCGGTGCCATATACGGGAGCTTGGCAACACTTGCGGTGGAAATCAATAGTGAAAATGATGCTACGACATATAATTATAATAATTTAATATATTATTAATTATAATTTGCTAATTTTAAATAGTTATAGCTGAAGAGGTTTCACCTGCTTTTGTGGGTTGATTTCCTAGTCCAGCACTTGTAGTATACTGTAGGGGTTACAAGACTTGCTATCTAGTCCAGCGGCAGCTGAAGGGGTTTCACCTGCTTTTGTGGGTTGATTTCCTAGTCCAGCGCTTGTAGTACACTGTAGGGGTTACAAGACTTGTGACCTAGTCCAGTTGCAGCTGAAGGGGTCTCACCTGCTTTTGTGGGTTGATAACCTAGTCCAGCACTTTGTGTATACTGTAGGGGTTGCAAGACTTGTGACCTAGTCCAGTTGTAGCTGAAGGGGTCTCACCTGCTTTTGTGGGTTGATAACCTAGTCCAGCACTTTGTGTATACTGAAGGGGTTGCAAGACTTGTGACCTTGTCCAGTTGTAGCTGAAGGGGTCTCACCTGCTTTTGTGGGTTGATAACCTAGTCCAGCACTTTGTGTATGTCTGTGTGTATGTGCTATAGGGGTATCGCCATGTATTTAAAGAACGATGACCCAGTCCAGCAGTACTAAAGTATGTCTTATATTTTTGAAAATTGTTTTTATCTAGATTAAAGAAACTTTTGCGCACGAGGACGTGCGATCGTCAGAATGGCCGTGACGGGGGTAGCTGATAAATACGAAAAAGGACCGCGTTGTCATGCGCTAGCAGAACGTGCACCGGTCGTCATCACCCCCACTACGTTTGGAGGGTATAAAATGAGCCGCTCTGTGGTATCGGCACGCATTTCTAGCGATTGCGTCTCGGTGCACGGACTGCTGTCCCAGTACGAGTCTCTGCCTCCTTCACTGTCATTAGTCAGTACTCTTGCTAACTATATGGCTTGTGTAAAATCTTGATTTACTGTATAATCTATCTTTATATAAATTGTCTGTGCACCTACTATAAAATTATTGTTAATTTAATTAATGTCGGCTTATTTATTAAGTCATTAATAAGATTTGATGTAATAAAACATTTATAACTGTACTGTATCCTTCTGTTTTACTTCTGATGTCCGAACCTATCCCGACATATATAAATTTTTATTTATTTTTGTTTTGCTTTTAAAATATTATTCAATATTAATTGATAACTGTTAATTTAATTTCTTTATGTTAATTGGTATAGTTTTAGTTGCCGTTAATGTACAGATTGCATAGTCACAAAACCATTATTTCAAAAATTGTTATTTATATGTTTTTTTTTTTTAATTTTTTTTCTCACTGGTACCTACTCTGCTCTTACTAAAAATATTATTTATAGTTTAATTAATTACTCTGTCCCTTTATTCACCTGATTGTCGTTATTGTTTTATTTTTCTCTCTTTATATAATTCTATTTCTTTTGCAGTTGACTTGTGCATGAGTATAGTGTTATTCATCGGTTTTCTTCTTTTTTTTCTGATTTTTTTTATATGTATCTATATTTATTATTATTATATATATACATTTAAATATTCTTTATTTTAATTTATATTTTATTATAATTTATCTATATATTACATTTAAATAATTTTAGTGATAGCATTATGATTGATAATGATTATTTTTCTTGTTCTTCTTCGGAAGACTTTGAAAGTGCTGACAGCTTAAACTCTTCACTTGCGAGTCAAGAAACACTTGAGGAAAAACTTTTAAAAGTTTTTCCTAAAAATTCTAATTTCCTTTCCTTAGTGCATATTAACGCGCAGAGCATTCAAGCTCATTATTCAGATCTTCTCGCATCTTTTAGTACCGGCGTAGTCGACTGTGTATTAGTATCTGAAACCTGGCTTAAACCTTCACTCCCATCGACTAGTTGCTCTATCCCAGGATACCGGTTTTTTCGTAATGATCGCACTGGTCGGGTTGGTGGTGGCGTGGGTATTTACCTTCGCAGCAGCATTCCAGCCAGTGTTGTTTCCTACTCTGACTCACTTTCAACAGGCTCTCTTGAGTACCTTTTTCTGGAATTGACAATACACCATAAAAGGGTTCTTCTTGGAGTCTTGTACTGCCCTAGCGACAAAATAAATTATTTTAAGGAGATGGTAGATATCCTCGAAAGTTTTGTGCCTAATTACGATAATATAATTTACATGGGAGATTTGAATACATGCTTATTAAAAAATGACGCCAGAGCACAAGCCTTAAATGACTTGACATCTTCACTTAATCTACACATTCTTCCCATGAAATCCCCTACTCATTACTTTCCTAATAGTCGGCCATCTCTTATAGATATAATTTCTGTCTCAAAACCCACTCTTTGCGTTTCTCATGGTCAAATGGATGCACCCTTCTCACACCATGACTTAATTTACCTCACTTACAAAGTGCGTCCTCCAAAGGTTAAAGGTAAGGTCTTACTTCAGCGTAATTTTAAGCATATGGATCTGGAACGCTTGAGAGATGATGTTAAAAACATTGATTGGTCGGCAATTATGTCAGCAAATAACATCGATACCATGGTTGACTCTTTAACTACTGAACTAATTAGATTGTACGACAAACACGCTCCAGTAAGGCCAGTGCGGATGAAACATGCTCCCGCTCCATGGTTATCATCAGCGATCAAAAGAACTATGGCCAAACGTGATAAAGCCAAATCTAGGAACAAAAAGGAACCATCTACCAAAAATCTTGATGCATATAAAAAATTGCGTAACATCTGCAACAGAATGTGTAGGGATGCCAAACGTCGCTATATTCACTCTACGATTCGGGATCTTTGTCAAACACAAGTTTGGAGATTCCTTCGGTCGCTGGGTGTGGGCAAGGACACAGAAACCTGTCAAAGTTCTGTGGATCTTAATGCTCTAAATCTTCATTTTACCACTCCACCCATAACTTTAGATTCTAACATAAAATCTGCTACTCTTTCATTCTTATCCAATCTTGCTACTCCTGACCTAAATCCATTCGTTTTCAAATCAGTCTCAGTAGATTCTATAAAGAAGTGTATCCGCTCCATCTCCACGAAAGCCATTGGCAGTGACAACCTGAGCATTGACATGGTTCTTCCCATACTGGAGGATATTGCGCCTGTGATCACTCACATTGTTAACTTCTCACTCTCGCGCAATGTTTTCCCGTCATTGTGGAAGAAAGCCTTTGTCATTCCACTGCCTAAAACCTCAAACCCTACCTGCCTCACTCAATACCGTCCTATATCAATCCTGCCTATCTTATCTAAGGTCATCGAATCACTGGTTCACGACCAACTTTACTCCTATCTGTCTCAAAATAACCTTCTCTGTCCTTATCAGTCCGGTTTTCGTTCCTCTCATAGCACGGTTGGGGCACTGCTGAATATCACGGAGGATATCCGTGGTGCAATGGATAACACCAAGCTTACCGCGATGGTCCTTCTTGACTTTAGCAGTGCTTTCAACTCGGTTGACCTTGATATCCTTATTGGAACTCTCCACGCGGTCAACATTTCTCCTACTGTTATAGACTGGTTTCACTCTTACCTCTTCGGACGTCAGCAGTGCGTGAAAACTAACGATACATCATCAGATTGGTTGGATCTCGTTGCTGGTGTACCTCAAGGCGGCGTACTATCCCCTTTGCTGTTTTCTATATTTATTAATGAGAACGTTTTACCTGAAAATAAAACGTTTATTAAACATACTTACCTTATTTTAAGCCTAATAAGCAATGAGATAGATACCATTGTTTCTGTCCCTTTTTAACCCTATTTCTACCTCTTATTGCCTTCTCTTTCACACATTCCACCACCACCAGCAGTAGTCGCCTTGTATTTAGTAGGCGATTTTTGAATCATTACGTCGCATAATATACCAGGCAGTGTTTAAATTATTAGGCTTAAAATAAGGTAAGTATGTTTAATAAACGTTTTATTTTCAGGTAAAACGTTCTCATTAAACAACTTGACCGTTATTTTAAGCCTAATAAGCAATGAGAGACGTGTTTGTTATCGCCTGGTGGTGGTTATGACGTCAATGTGATAAGACTTTGTCATCAATTTATAAGTAGCTAATACAGAACTATATTTAAAAGCATATTAATTGCTAAGGTGCTTGTTGAATACAAAATTATAAGGTACTAGCGGCCCGCCCCGGCTTCGCACGGGTATTTAACAAAAAATTCAAAAAATATAAATTTATATTTTTTATCACCTACACCTGCGTCGATACTGGAAAATATTTCATAATAGACGGATTGAGTTGTCAAACATAATATTTTAGCCCGCGACTTCTTCCGCGTAGAAGTCGAAAATGGTTATAATAGTCTTTTTATTTGTTTTTTTTTTTACGTTATTAATTTTGTTATAACATATAAATTATTATGTTAAAATATTTGAATACTTATAAAATATAACAATCTTTATTACAGAGTAGGGATTTAAAGTTTAAATAAACATTAAAATAAAAATAAAAATTGTTATATTTTATGATTAAGAAGCTCTGCCTTTGATCTGGAGAAAGTTATATGGGGGTATTATCTTTATACAACGAAATCGAAATACTACACCTTCGTAGTATTTCGTTATAAACAATATTTTTTGTTTTTCGTTCGGATTGCTAGAATTACCAGGCTATTCTGCAATATGCCACATACAACTGACTGTGAGAGAAGTAGCTTTCGCTTAAGTATACTCCCACTACAGTAAGAGTTTGACCTTAAGCTTCGTTTATGGTAAATACATACTCATATACACTCATACATTATATTATTATATGGTTCCCGGAAATCACCATTTCCTATTTTAAGCAACAGGTCTGAAAACTGTTCGGCAGTAACATCTCCCTTAGATGGACTCTCATATTTATAGAAAGGCTCAGTTTCGTCACTGCAGGCCACAAATGCTCCTGTACTGTAGTGTATCAGCCTGTAAATAACCCACTGCTGAGCGAAGGCCTTTTTTCCATATAGAAGAAGCGTTGGAGCTTAATCCACCACGCTGTGGTGGGGAAACCCACTATACACCCAGACCTGAAACAAATATTGGCACAAATACAAATATCTGCCCCGAGCGGGAATCGAACCCACGACCACCGCCATTGAGGCGAGGCGTTGAGGCGACTACTTGCACCACTACACCAGAACTGTCATCAATGCTTCGTTAGTTGTATCGTAGGTATAATTACACCACAAGTTAATACGATTTTGTCTCTTAGATTCGAATAAACCGGCAAATAATTATTTTTTAAATTGTAATTGACTCTGCACAGTTGGTAGTGGCCCTGCTTTCTGCTCCAGGATCGTGGGTTCGATTCCCGCCTCATGTCTGGGTGTAATATGTATTTATTTCTATATGTATTATTTATATGTATATTTATAAAAGATGTATATCAGTCGGCTGTTACCTAAAACACAGGCATTATGTTGCCTACCTTAGGAACAAACAATCGTGTGTGTATCTCAATCATATATTTATATTTAATAATGGTCCAAAACAGCTTTTATCTCCTCCTTCTTAGTTTTAGTGTAAGATAAAATTAAATGGGTACATGATTTATAATGTTTTCTGATCTTGTTCCAACATTAGTCCGTGGTGCCAATCTGTACTAATTGGGGTGATAATGCCGTATAATTTAAAAATGTTTCCAAGTTCACTTCGGTGTCTTCTATATCTGTATCATTGTGAACTACAGATGGCTTGCTGATGAGTCATTTAGTTTAAAACCTTTGACTTAACACAACACCAACATTGAAGTAAAAAATATTATATAAGACACTAATTTACAATAAAGCAATCACACGGTATATTTACAACTCAATTTTGTTACGTATAATATAAAGTCTTGCCTGTTCCACCAGGAGCACCCAAAAAAAGATATTACCTACACCTGCGTCAATACTGGAAAATATTTTATAACAGACGGATTGGTTGTCAAACATGTGTCAAAATAAATTTTAATTTAAATCAAAATCACTATGGAGTATTTATATCAAAATAATTTTCTCCCCCCTTTTAACATCGTTAGAGGACGAATTTCGATAAAATACGAAACACGTCTTCAACCAATTCTGTTACAGAATATTTATGCGAAATTTGAAGTAGTTTGGACCAAGGAATCATGTTGTCCCATACAAAATTTGCCCCCCGTTTTCACCCCCTTAGAGGTAGAATTTCGTAAAATCCGTTCTTAGCTGACCTCTACTCGGTAAAAGGAATATTCCTACCAAATTTCAAGTCTCTGCGCCTTATAGTTTCAGAGATATCGTGATGAGTCAATGTATACGTGGAAATCTCTTTTATATATATAGATTAGAATATGCCAAAGTACCTACTATCGTTGACTGCTAAAATATGTAAGTGGCTAATGTCTAGCTAAATAAAATAATGAGAATAAATAAATAGTCAGGTATTGAATCACACAATCTTTAATAAATTTTAACGACAGATTTTCTATTATAAATCATAATACAAATCAACAACTTATAATATTCATATTTATTTATATTTATTTATTATTATTTATTACTTCTATAATCGAAAGGTACTAATCAACAGGAGAAAATAACTGCGTGATAGACTTGTTTTTCTTAGTTTTGCATCTCGTTACTTCTCTACAGTAAAAGCGCTTAAAAGTATTTACGGACTTCCAATTTCCTCTGGAGAGAATTTCGTCTAACGGGGAATTCTCAATCCAGCTTTTTGATGCAACCGCTGCTCGAAAACTGCCAGCTGAAGCATTAATTCCTGACTCCTTCAACATATTTTTAACCCATCCGCCTATAACAGAACGAGAAGCTGCCTTCGCCGGGCCAAATGTAGTTATGAATAAGTTCTCGCAATTGGCTAGTTTCCTTCTATCAAAACCAGCTGTAATTAACAAATTGATCCAATGTACTGGATCTAAGCTTTTATTAACAGTGTTCCTACTTAATTTCCAACCTGACTGACGAACTTCTGCTGAGTCCGTTTTTGATCCAAAAACAGGCCATAAGGTTATATGATTGGGTGTAATACTGCAGCAGTTTTCATTCACTCTTAGTAGAGTAAGGTCATGAACACGACGTCCGGAACAAAGCAGCAAAATAGATGCAGTACATTTTGATATTTGGTATAGATTATTAATATCAGGGTTTATTTTTGATATGTGCTCGACAAGGGGATCAACATCCCAAATTGGTGCTTTTGAAATCTTCGGATTTGTTAATGCAATAGACTTCAACATACGCTTTACTAACGGGTGACCACTAAGGCGCTCAGATGACTGTGGATCGCATAGAGTAGAGACTGCTGATTTATATGTCAATATGGTGTTATAAGAATATCCATCTTTCTGATGAAGATCGGCCAGAAATCTAGCCAGTTGTGAGCCATCAGGTTTATTCTGGGAGACATTATTTTGATTTGCCCAGATAATCCACCTCTCCCATGCCGGTTTATAAGTTCTTAGAGAAGAGATACGCCAACTATTTAATAATAGACCCTTTTGCTGCTCAGTCCATTCGCTTAGGAATTCACTCCACCCCCACATTTCCAGACTTCCAGAATCATTTCCGACACTTTTTGTGGGGCTCGGCCGGTCGATGTGTCTATCAGGACCTGAGGTAGATTCTTGATGGTCCATGGAGGTGCTACTGCTCTGTTCTTTAGGTCTGGCCTCCAATACACCTTCGGCCACCTCGGGGCTATTATTAGAAATATGCCTTTGCACTTGTTCAGGTGCGATAGAATCTTGGGCATTAAAAATGGAGGCGGAAATACCCATGCTAGTTGATAGTCCCACGTCTGAGAGAACGCGTCGTGGAATACTGCTTGACTGTCTTGATAGTCTAGGGTGCAATACCTGGGCACTACATAAGCGTTTCGAGAGGCGAACAGATCTATCTCCGGGGTTCCCCATTTGGCAAAAATCAGAGTGGTTGCTTGGGAGAGCAAGTGCCACTCCGGAATTCCGTTTAGGCGAGACAAGCGATCTGCTTCCGCGTTGTAAACGCCTGGGATATGATGGACTGTTAGATGTATTCTGTATGAGTCTAGTAAATCCAGAATTCGGTAAGTAAGGTTGAGCAATGCTTGAGACCTCGTTCCCCCTTCGTTCCGTAAATATGATACTGCAGTCTGGTTGTCGCACTGCAAATGTAGCGAACTGCAATGGAGGCTCGGACCTTGCTTTTGTAAAGCTTTTAGTATTGCAAGTAATTCCTTTTGATTGCAGTGAAGATTCTTTTCTGAGGTTAACCAGTTTCCCGATAGATGTACTTTGTCTACATGTGCACCCCATGCAAGATCTGATGCATCGGTGACCATATAATGGGTAGGGGGAGGCATGTGGATTGCTGATTGGTCTTTGTGATGAACTTGCCACCAATGCAGTTCCGTTAGAACAGACCTGGGTAATTGTACGACCTTCGAATTCTTGCTCGCATGACTGATGCAGATTCGTTGGAGCTGACGAAAGTTCAGTCTCCCTCGAGGAACAACAAAACTTGCGAAGTTCAACATTCCCACTAAGCTTTGTAGATCTTTTAGACCTATTTTTCGCTTTGTTTTGAGACGGGTTATCATTCCTTCTATCTTCGTGCATTTCTTTATGGATAGTGATTTGATGTTTAGCCGGGAATTCCATATTACACCTAGGTATTCCATTATCTGGCTGGGTATCAGAATGGATTTTGTATAGTTTATTTTCCAGCCCAGATGTTCTAATAGATTGACTGTGAACGTAGCATGACTCTTTAGAACATGGTGACTTTGATTGACGATCAGAAAATCGTCTAAATACACTATCACTCGGATGCCTACGTGACTTCTTAGAATTTGAGCGACCCAATTTGTCACCGACGCGAACGCTTTTGGTGCCGAACTTAGCCCGAAGGGCAGGCAGTTCATTTGCAGCAGTTCTTGTTGGTAGAGGAGCCGTAGAAACCGTCTGTGCGATTGAGCAATAGGCAGGTGAAAGTACGCCTGGTTTATGTCTATTTTGACCATCCAATCGTATGGTTGTATGAATTGGGGTATTTTCTGCATATTGATTAGTCGGAATTTGGAAGCAAGAACAAATCGATTTAAGGCTTTCAGATTGAATATGGGTCTGACACTTCCGTCTTCCTTTGGTACTAAGAACATTGGAGACAAAAAGCTTGGAGACGGTGGAACCGTCGTCAATACCCCCTCCAACTTCATCTTTTCTATAGCCTTGCTCATATCCGTTGAAGGAGACGTTGCTTGCTCGCTTTTGTATATATTGGGTATATGAAGAGGCGGCTTCGTCAGGAAGGGAATGCGATATCCCGATATTATTTTTATTATGTAATCTGGTGCACCTATTTGTTTCCATCGGTCGAGATTTAAGATCAGCTGACCAGCACGGAATTGACTCGGTGAGTCAATACCTTCTAGTTTTACCTCTCCTATCCCGGTGGGATGAGGGAGAGTGCTTGCGCGTATTGCCGTAAGTATCATTGGTCTCGCGCCGGATTCCTTTCTTACCACCGCGTCCACGAAAGGAATTATAGTTACTAGCATTCGCTACATTAGCTCTTGGTGCATGTGAATATGTCATATCAGAGTGTCTTGGAGCATATGACTGCGTCACGTTTTTGTAGGTACCTCTCCTCGGTCCTTGAGCCGTAATATTTCTTTTAGAAGACATAGAGGAACCTGGATCGGTCTGTGGAACAGAAACGCGATCCTTTTCGCGAGGCCAGAAGACCTTTCTTACTCCCCCCGCTTTTTCAAGAGTGACTGTAAATTTTTCAGACTCGAATAGGTTTTGGCATGATGGGGGTATCTTTCGAAGGGTACTTTTATGAAGCGGATCCTTGATAAAAGATAAAATAGATTCCCTTCTTTGTTGAATCAATTCAGCTCTGTGGCCGCAGACCAGCTGAAGAGCATCGTTTGATATTTTGGAATAGTCGCCGTTCACAAAAATGTCGTGTATTTTTTCCTTGACTTCGTCGTACCTTATATCTGATGTCTCTTTGAACCACGCCAAAAAACTCCGTAGATCTATTTCTAGCTGATCTTTTTGCTTTATTAAGGCAAAGCTTAAAGCTGCAAAAGCTTTTTCTATATTTCCAAGAGTACGAGAGGTGTCATAGCGTTTTACTTCATCGTTTACCTCTAATTCAGTGAATCCCGGACTATGACGGTATCTCTTCTCTACTTCGGAGTATCGAACGTCACGACAATTCGCGTCATCAATTCGTTGAACTTGCTTAAGTATATTTAGAAATTTTGAAGGAGTTTTCAAAACATCAGGATCCTTTATAGTAGTTCCAATAGGCAAAGAAAATTCTGTTTCTAGTTCTTGTTCACCATTATGGTCACTAGTAGTGGGACAGTAGTGTTCACTGGGCTCACTAAAGTTATCGTCATAATTACTAGACGTAATTTTATTTCTGAGGTCGCTTACCTCTTCCATTAAACGTTTAATCCTTCGGTCTTTTCGACTTTTAGTTTTCTTACGATGCCGGCGCGATCGTTTAGGGCTCGAAGAGTCGGAGGAGGAACTTGAGCTTGAACTAGATGACGAACTACTCTGTTTTCGCTTCCGAGAAGGCACTTCATTAGTATTAGAACAATGTAACTCCAGGATATCTGGTTCGGTATTCTCCGGATTTTCCATAATAACTTGTAGTATGTAGTATACCTACCTAAATATTTAGGATATTGTTATTAAGGTTGTAAACGTTATAACAATTTTTGCGAAAACCAACAGGTTAAATTAAAAAATGCTAAAAAAAAATTTTGAAGGTAGGTTAATATGAAAGTTAGAAACTAACAATATAAAACTAGGAAAGTTGAAAATAGGTTAACGACAAAGTATCGTAGTTCTTACATTTAATTTTGTATGAGGGTAGAATTTAAATAAAACACTATGTTTGTCGAACGGCATCGCCGTTAATAATTTCAACAGTGATATTATATATTAATCAAATCGAAAAATTTTAAGTAGTTATTCTGTTAAAAAACTTCTTCCTTTTATATCATGCACAAGTTATTATTTTTAGCAGGTAGGAAAAAATATGTCTTACATACCTTAACACTTGTATACTTCAACGAAGTTTTATGGACAATAAGGCGTTAATAATTAAAATAATTACTCTAAACAACTTGTACAATAATTATCACCAACAGTCCTTAGGACTGTGTTGTCGGGACGGAAACAACGACGTCAATGATTCAAAAATCGCCTACTAAATACAAGGCGACTACTGCTGGTGGTGGTGGAATGTGTGAAAGAGAAGGCAATAAGAGGTAGAAATAGGGTTAAAAAGGGACAGAAACAATGGTATCTATCTCATTGCTTATTAGGCTTAAAATAACGGTCAAGTTGTTTAATAACATATCAAAAGTCATTTCTTCTCCCTTCCATCTGTATGCAGATGACTTACAATTATATCGACATTTTGAGCTGACTGAGTTGAATGAGGCTATTAATATATTAAACTCGGACCTTGTTGAAGTCCAGTCGTGGGCAGAATCTTTTGGCCTGCTTGTGAATCCTAGAAAATCTCAATGTATAATTTTTGGTAGCAGTAGACTGAGGAGCAAAATCGACTGAAACTCAACACCTATGGTTCATTTTTCTGGCGTCCCAATCCCATACTGCGATAAGGTGAAAAACTTGGGCCTAATTATGGACTGTAACATGACCTGGGTAGCTCATGTCAACGAGGTCAGCAAACGAATGCATCATACCTTCCACTCTCTCAAGCGTCTCCAATTTTTTCTTCCTTTCAGAACCAAGATTATGCTTGCTCAATCGCTCCTTCTCCCCATACTTGATTACGCCGATGTGTGCTATTTAGATGTGACTGAGGAGCAAATCAACAAATTAGAGCGTCTTCAAAATCTCGCTATTCGCTTTATTTTTGGCTTGCGTAAGTATGACCATATTTCAAACTTTCGTGCTCAACTTAAGTGGCTCCCAATCCGCCTTCGCCGTGATATGCACATCCTTTCGTTCCTTTTCAAAATACTTAATGACCCTAACTCTCCTTCATATCTCCGTTCACGTTTCCAAATTCTTCCTACTCCCTCACGTTCCAGGCGGCCTTGCATCACTACAATGCTCGATATACCTAAGAGCAATACAAAGTTTCTTTTTCGCTCTTTTTCTGTATATAGTGCACTGCTTTGGAACAAACTTCCTAAAGACATCCAACTTAGTCCCTCTGCTAATTGTTTCAAAAATAAACTGAAACAACACCTTCTTACTCAAATTATTCCGAAATCGTCATAATTTCTATGTATATATAGATATAATATTTACATATGTATGTTTATAAAAGTATTTATGTAAATAGTAGTATGTATGTATATAGATAATTATCTATAATACTATCTAATATATATTGTATGAAATTTTATATATAATATTTAATTAAATAATAATGTTTAAGTATCTGTGTATTATCTATAATATTTCTACAGCACGTTTTTTTTTTAGCCTGCTTATAACACTATTTCTCACTACCGCAGGTTGGCTGGAAGAGATCTCTTTTAGAGATAAGTCCGCCTTTGCACACAAATATTGTAACTATTTTGTTTACTGTTTTGTCTTTTAGTGCAATAAAGAATATATATATATATATATATCAATATTTTTCCTCTACCTCGAACAATGTCGTGTTATAATATCTATATACATAACACGAAATCAATTTTTTTTTAAATCATCAAATATCTTTTTAAGAATATTGTGTATACTTCTTACTGATATGCGTATCATTGAGCGTGATTTGAAGATTTTGTGTTTGCTATGTCATATAATAATAATAATATATGTATTCTGTAGCTATTGTATAAATAAATATTTTTTAACAAATTACTACAAAGAAAATGCATTAAAATAATTCTAACACATAAATAAAATAATTTAAATCCTACTTTTCTACTGAACGTACTATATGTATATAAATAGTATACTTTAATAAACGTAATTTATAGTGAAATGTCTAATAAACTCCGCTATCTCTGCAATAAAGTGAAAACCAATAACACTTTATTGGAAAAAATAAAAAATCTCATGAAAATAGGTTTTACGGTTAATAAAAGTCGGCTATATTGAGTAAAACGCGTTTAGTACCGCTACCGCTCGATAGATGGCGCTTAGTTTTTTTTTTTTTATTAAGATCATAATAGCCTAAAGTTAAAATACTAAAAGTATCATTAAATATTATCTTAACCATTGACGTAGCCATAGCTTTATGACGGGTCTCTCCCCATCTCCACTCCAAGACTCCAAAAACGTGTATCTAAACTGGTTTTTATATGGAGTTTGAGCAAGAAATGGAATATTCGGAGTACAAATCTAAGTCAATATTTTTGATACACAGCCTATTATGTAAAAACGAAAAGTTATATTAAAGTGATTTATTTGTAACACCGTTGAAAACGCCTTTATTAATAACATCTTATGAAAAATCAGAACAAACACGCTTCAGATGTTTAGAAGAGATCACAGAAATATCGTTTTAAGTAATATCCAAGAGAACCGAAACATAAAAGACGTAAGATTTTGGAAGTAATTTTTCAAGACTCCTATGACAATCACGATTTTTTTGTTTCCACTTAGATCAATTGGACAATGGTAGATCTACGGTGAGAAAACCAACTGAAACATACACCCAGAACAGAAACAAGTATTTGTACAAATACAAATATGTATCTGCCATGAGCGAGTATCAAACCGGCCACCGCTAGTGTACAAGCGACTACTCGCACCACTATACCAGAACAGTTGTCAATATTCATACATGATATTAAGTAGAAATGACTTTTATCTTATTTTATATATCACATCATCCTATAAAATAACAATATATTTACTATTAAGTAGCACTTCGAACACTTTATTTACTACAATTTATGTAATCGACTACACGCAGTTTCGTTAGGTAAAGCTTTTACAAAGAGTTTATATTTGCAAAACACTTCTTACTTAGTGCTTACATCACAAAACGCGTATACAGAATGGATAACAGGTTAGTTATAAGATCTTGTAGCTTCAGACATTTCGTGATGAGTAAGTTAAAACTGATAATCCTTCATCATATTATATAGTTATTACTAAACCTTTACAAATTTAAATAAAATCAAAACATCCCGGCAAGTAATATGTATTTAGTATTATTTATTACAAAGCTTAAATACAAAGCGGGCATGTCGCAATCTATCAACGGTTTCTCAAGCCTGACCTCTGTACGAGACGTGTCACAGGCTAAAGATTAAGGTATGTCTAAATTATAGCTTGCGGATATATTGTATTATTTATTGGTATTGAAACTCGATGGATGGAGAGGAAAGTATTGTTTCTCGAGTCACATTAATTTTGTATCGCGTCAGTTTGTAACTGACTCTACATATATTTAAATACTCACGTCTTCTTTCAACATTTGATTTGTTTTATTTAAGAAAAACGTTAAGATATGGCTTAGAAATGGTCATTGAACTCCTATGTTACTACGTACGTATAGTTTATATGATGATTAAACAGTAAAACAGTAAACAGTAAAAGTAAGAAAGTTTTATTTTTGTAAAATTACATTTTTAATAACAAAATTTCTTACTACACAATATTTAAAATAATATGAAATCTCGCATTATAAAACGATAGAAACGTCTTGCTCGTATGACAACTGCCGTGTCACTCTTACACAAATTATGAATTTAATGTTGCATATTTACGAATACACGTACACATAGAGTCGCTCGTCAAAATACATTGCACACATATATCTACAGCAATTCTATAATTATAGTTGTCATCTTTTTTTACTGTTGTTTAGGACAGTTTTATTTTGTAAAATTACATTTTGAATAAGTAAATTTCTTACTACACAATATTTAAAATAACATGAAATCTCGCCTAATAAAACTATAGGAACGTCTTGCTCGTATGACAACTGCCGTGTCACTCTTACACAAATTGATGTTGCATATTTGCGAATACACGCACAAATAGAGCCGCTTGTCAAAATACATTAAACACATATTATATCTACAGCACTTCTATAATTATAGTTGTCATCATTTTTACTGTTGTAATTTTATAAATATAAAAAAAAAATACAAAAAGAAAAAATAATGAATGACCATAAAATATAATTAGTGTGTAAAAGTTAAGTGTATATTCAAAGGAATATTTTGCATAACTTAACTTTCAAAATAACCTCCCAATAAAGTTTATGATAGCGTAGAATTTCACACCCAATATAATTACCGTTTCAAAGCGCGATCTATCATAATAGCGTCGAAATATTAGACATTATATGATTTAAATCATTTTCAAAATAACACCGACTGATTTAAGATTTACGAGATGTTTATTACAGTGTTTGAAAGAAAAGTTAATAACATATTTTTAACTGTAAATTACCTCAATCGAATCAAAATATTCGAAACCGAAACAAGCAAATTTCGAGAATGAAGAATTTTGTTACACGGAGTCAGAATTCCTCTTAAACTAGCTAATATAATAAACAAATTTAATAATATACTGGATACTAATATAATGCATGTGTATATGAGTACGTATTTTCCATAAACAAAGCTTAAGGTAGCAAACTAATGTAGCGGGAGTATACTTAAGGGCAAGCTGCTTTTCCCACAGATAGTTGTATGTGGCATGTTTCAGAGTAGCCTGATGATTGTAGCACCCCGAAGGAAATGAAATTGTTTATAAATAAATACTATGGAAGGTCTAGAAGGTCTTGAATTTCGATAAAATACGAAACACGGCTTTAATCAATTCTGTTAAAGAATATTTATGCAAAATTTGAGGTAGATTGGACCAAGGAATCACGTTGTTCCATACAAACTTTGCCTCCCTTTTTCTTCCCCTTTAAGGTAGAATTTCGTAAATTCCGTTCTTAGCTGACCTCTACTCGGCAAAAAGAATATTCCTACCAAATTTCAAGTCTCTAGGTCTTATAGTTTCAGAGATATCGTGATGAGTGACTATATCTATAGAAAGTCTCTTATATATATATATATATATATATATATATATATATATATATATATATATATATATATATATAGACTAGCTAATATAATAAACAAGCTAATATGTAATCACAGAAAAATCGTAATATTCGCCTTTTAATGCTGTTTTTTTTTGTGTCAAAGAGATCGCAATGAAATATTTTTTATCTGAACAAAATGTACATGAATCATGATCAATATACAATTAGTTAATAAAACTTAATATTTATATGGCATATGTTTGTCAGTTTAAAATAGAAATTAATTTTAACCCTTAACTGTTACGATCTACGTAATGGAATTTAAAAAATTATTTTTATATTCGAAATCCTATTATTAAGGAAGGCAAATAGGCTTTAAAATATCGCTCTACAACTTTTTAAAGTGGAGTAGAATTCACAGTTAATGTTTAACAACGCGAATAAAACCGCACCAGTGGTTTAGTTATAAATTACTTGCAAAACACAAGCTTGTATACTTGTGTAGGCCTTTATGGGAATGTCGATATGAAATCTATAATTTGGTGGACTTTTAAATTGATATTTATTGCACCAAAGTGAAAATTACTAGTATGTTCATTTAATAGCATGAATTCAAAAGTACAAGCAGGCATTTAAGAGCGTTCGTATATTTCGGCCCTTATTTTATGTATACATAAGACTTAAATTACAATCAACGAATTATTAACACAAGTTACAACACGATATGTGTTATAACTGTATTATTGGCAATTAATGACTTATTTGTGCCATTTCCTGTGTTAAGAAAGTTATCGATATAATACTCGTAAAATGTATACTTACAAGTAATTTAGTTATAATTTCGAATTTACAATTATTTGAAAATAAAAGTTATATATATAAATAAATAAATAAATAAATATTAACCAACAATCACACCACGTTAACCTAGCCCCGTGTTAAGTTCGTAAGAACTTGTGTTACAGGTACTAGGAACGGAAATAAATTTATTAAATTTATATAAATACATATATACATAAATACACATCCATGACCCGGTGCAGACATCTATATTCGTCATACAGATTATCTGCACCTGGCGGGATTCGAACCCGCGACCGCTGCGTAAAGTGTCCAGTTGTCTGACCACTCGACCAGCCGGCCGTCAATATAATATATAATCTATATATACATATAGTCACTCATCACGATATCTCTGGAACTATAAGACCTAAAGACTTAAAATTTGGTAAGAATATTCCTTTTTCCGAGTAAAGGTCAGTTTATAACGGATTTTACGAAATTCTACCTTTAAGGGGACGAAAAAGGGAGGCAAAGTTTGTATGGGACAACGTAATTCCTTGGTCCAATCTACTTCAAATTTTGCATAAATATTTTTTAACAGAATTGATTGAAGACGTGTTTCGTATTTCATCGAAATTAATCCCCGGGGCTAAAAAAGGGGTTGAAAGTTATTTGCTTGGAAGTTGATATCAATACTCCTTAGTGCATTTTATTTTGACACATGTTTGATAACTCAATCCGTCTATTATAAAATATTTTCCAGTATCGATGAAAGTGTAGGTGATAAAAAATATAAATTTATAATTTTCGAAATTTTAGTTAAATACCAATGCGAAGCTGGGGCGGTCCGCTAGTGATATTATAAACAAAAATACTGGTTAGCTGATTTTAATTAACTTCAATAGATAAAATAGTTAGTTGATAACAGCCTATGCTAGGTTCATAATTATTGCAAAATGGAAATAAAATACATTAATTGTTATGAACTCAAATAGAAGACATTTTGTGTAAATTAAAAAAGTTAACGTTAGAAAAAAATCGTTTTAAATATAAATCAAAACGGAGAACTAAATATTTTTCTACACTATTTGACCCTGCATTGATTTCATATATCCGTCAGATTAGTTAGCATAAAAGTCTCTTTCTTGTCTCAAGTAACTTACTCGAGACAAAAAAGAGACAGACTCTTAGGCCTCATCGGTTGCTGATAAACATATCTGACGTATGATGGTATCCAACAGATATAACTGTTTGAAATATTTTTCTTTTTGACCATCAAACTTCACTTTATTTGTTACATATTTTTATTCTTTTAAATATAATTTGTAGTTTATTAGTTGAGGTGAAACAGGCCTCAAGGGTCAGTTTTAGCCATAGCCATTTATTTATAAAGCCTATCAGTAACTTATATGTGAGATTAACTTTATCAGCCACCGGTGAAACAGACCTTTAAAGTCGTAAAAGATTTTCTACCAACCCAATGAATTAAGCTCCATCTTTTTTCCTATACGGAAAAGAGCCTTTTGCCCAGCTGTAGGACTTTTACAGGGTAATTCAGTTTAACATACCGTTTTACGTCTTAATAATAGTATTCCAATATATTGTTTACAGACGATGTTTTTTAATTATAAAGTTCATTGCATCAAAAACATTCTCAAAGGCAGTACAAAAGGTATAGAATTTTTCTCATCCGTCATAAATTTGATGGATCGCTCTGTATATCAAGGATCGGGTTTCATAATTTTTTAGCGTTCATTCGTTCCGAATCCGATTGTAGTCGTCGATTAAATAGTTCAAGTTCTTTTATTATGTTATTCGAACATATCTTTAGAAATAAGAATTAGATTGTGTAATTAAAATATAAAAACCTCAAGTTCAAAAAAATTATAATAAAATAAAAGACAGTATTTTCTGTTATTTTTTACACTTAAAATAATCCTGGTAACATAATTACGATTAAATAAATTTTGATGACAGTCTCGTGTCGTCCAGTCTCGTGATTCTACTTGTGCTTCTTTTTTTTCTAATGGTCAATCAATTACGTTTATTAAATGAATATGTGTTTTTTTTTTTTACTGGTACGCTATTGGAAAATTATTTTAACACCATTAAGACGCCATCATATTAATAACCTTTATTACTGAATTGACTTAATAGTAGATATACTAAACTTATTAAAAATGAACCATTTTTAAGTAATTAAAAGACCACTGGTTTACCACTGCGATACAATTTAAATAAAAGAATACGCGTTAAAAAATAAATTTAGGTTTACGCATTACCATAACAATTGAAAAATGTCACTCTCTCTCCTATCACTTAATTTCATGCAGTTATATTACGAGAACGTACACTCCGGAACACGGAAGGACGGAGAATTTTATTATTTATTCAATTCGAACACTATATTACCTTCAAATATAGCAACACCCTGAAAAACGAAAAAGACTATTTTTTTCACTACCACTGTACTAATGAATGACAGTGCGTAATAATTGGTATAAGAAAATCAGTCATTTAAATCGGAGTATTTTTGTGACACTTTTTAAAACTAACAATTTGAGATAAATTAACGAATACCTACGTAAACTACATAAACTACATATATTTGACGACGCGTTGGTGCTATGGTCACAGCAACTGGCTGATGCGCTAGCGGTCGCGGGTTCAATCGCCGCACATGACAAATATCTGTATGGACCATACATGTGTTTGTCGTAGTCTGGGCGTTTGTGTTTGTCTATTGTGTCTGTTTCCGGACCTCCAACACAGGATTCACATCCTAATGGGGGCCGTTGAGTGTGAGACGTTTATTTATTTATTTAATCACATATCTTTGTATAATTGTGAACATCGTTGGCTTGTAATCTTGTTAAATTCCGAACTGAAAATAAACTAATATCGTCGTAAACATTGTCATCTGTCGCGAGCTAAGCGAGCGAAAATAACGTACAGGAGCGGCCATATCACACCGTCTTAAAAAGTCTAACAATAACCCAACGTAATCCATATTTATTATTCACCAAAATATATGACAAATACATTGTAAAGTCTTCAAATAATAGCTTGAATTTATATATTTTGTGTTCAGAAACTTCACCTGAAGTCACGTACAAAAGTATGTCATAATTGTACAAAGTAGTATCAAAACACAGTTAGCGATTAGATTTGAGATCATGGTGATTAACTAAGGTAAACCACTCACCCATGTATATTGTGGCTTCACTTTACAACCGAATTAATGCTCGATGTTTAAACCCACCATAAACGTGATGGCTTATTAAAGTGGATAAATTACAATGTTGATGGGATATTTCATTATATAGCGTTGCCATGAGAACTTGTATGTTATTAGTTAATTATAGGTAAGCTTATATGGTTGTTTATTGCGAGGTGTTATTGAAGTAAAACATACCTACATCCTTTTGGGATAAAGATTAATGATGCAATTCTTTGAAAAAACTTTAAAAAAATAAAAATGTTAATAAATCCCTCACACTCAACAGTGGATGAAATATAGAGTAAGGGATCCGGAAATACAAAATACAAACATATATGACAGAACCCCGACAGACATCTATATGGTCTGTACCATTGAACTGTTGACAACAACAACAACCAATTGCACTGCACCAGCCTGTTGTCATTATCATGATGATCATGACGAAATCTCGATCATATCATCATTATCTTCATCATAATATCATCCATTGGATGTCCACTACTGAACGTAGGCCTCCCCCATCGACCTTCAGAACGACCGGTTCGAAGTAACTTTCGGAGCGGATCTCTTTGTGTGTCCATCTCATGTACGACCGTCGGACGCTGTGCTCGCCAGTACAAGATCTCCACTCGAGAAACTTACTGCACTATGAGCCATCAGTTCTACGGGGTATGTGACCTGCCAGCTGCCATTTTAGCTTGTAAATTCGATGGGCTATATCGGCGACCTTCGTTCGTTTTGCGGATCTCATCGTTTGTGATTCGATCACGCAGAAAAATACTAAACTTAGCCTTATTTAAAATACTCATATTTAGAAAACACGACTCAGATCCGAAAAATTTCGACTTAAGGCACTAAGGTATTAACGAATGAAAAGACGTTTTTTAACTTCCCAAATGCTGCCCATTCTAACTGGATTCGACGTTTGACCTCCATCTCCAAGTTGGATCTACCAAGTTGGACCTTTTGCCCCAGGTGTATGTAATCGTCAACAACTTCGAGAATGGAGTTCCTAACTAATATCTGATTCGATAAAATCTTGATCTTATAAACAAGCGAAGACATGAAAAAAACTCTCAACACAATAAAACCTATGCCACTCGTGTCACGACAATTAAAATCGAATACAATACAACTAAAGACTACAAAGACTGCATGTGTACAATGTACAAAGCGAAACTATATCAGATTTATGATCGCGCTAAAGTAAGAAAGGCCGGTAATCGAACACGTCTATAATTAAGGATAGTGCATGTACGAGATACGCACGCATCGTAAAATACGTTTCCATCGGAGGGCGCGGATTCCAATTTATTTTTTCCCCATCGGTGCAGGGCCATTGCAGTAAAGTTGAAATCGTAAAGTTGCGGTGTCTGGCCCAGGCCCCTACTATGTGTCTGTGACACCGGTAATTAGATTTCGTATTATACCGAGATCCGTTATATGTATTTTAAATAATTATTTTATTTTTTACTAAAATTAACTAAATATGTTGAATCGTTCTAAAATCACAAATTAAGATTTTTTTTAAATACTTCAATGTACATAAAATATAAATGAAATTCCAACTTTGACAAAATATGATATTATATGCCATTTATTTATAATTAAAAAGTTGTATATGTAATATGGCACAAAAAAATAATTTAACACCAGGTATAATAGATAGTTTATAAATTATATTGAGTTGTGTTGTTCGTGTCAATCTAAGTAACGTAAAAAATAATGATATTAAAATTTTATGATGATTAGTATTAGCTAAAAACAAAAAAAAATAGTATTTTAATATTATAAATATAATTTAAATGATATAAAATGAAGCAAACTAACTTTAAATTTATTGAAAGTCGAAAACGTGAAATATAACGGATTTTGCGTTTGGTATTTTTTTTTTACACCTGACCTATTTTAATAATATCAATACGACCAATTTTAATTGCGAAATTTCCGTTATTTATTTGATATCTGATACATTAATTTGTAATAAAATCGATTCTTGAATTATTCATATAATTTTTAGACTATATATTTAAATGTAATCTTATTTTTACCCGACTGCGACAGAAGGAGGGTTATGTTTTTCGAGTGTATGTATGTATGTATGTATGTCCATTTCTTTGGCACGCCCTACAGCCCAAACGGCTGGATGGTTTGTGACATATGAGGTGTCGTTGGATTTGTCTAAATTGTAGTAGTGACATAGGCTATATAAATTTTCAAAATGGCTCCCAGAAATGGCGGAATGAGGGAAGTTGAATTTTTTTTCTTACTGTAGCAATATGGGTATCAAATGAAAGCTAGTAAATTCGGGTTTTTTGATTTTTTTTTAATTAAGCATACTTGTTAACACAATTTTTTTTAAGAATATAATTATACGAGTATATAATAAAACCATTACATAGTAGGTTTTATACGTTTATCTATTACAATTACAAATAGTAGGGGTTTATTCTATAATAATTTAGTAAGGATAATAAAGGTCCATTTTTCACTAGTTCAAATTGGACACGGTGGTAGTGGGATCATTTTTTGTTGCATTTCTACGTTTTGAATGAGGGGTTCGCTCGCACAAATTATACCTTACCGTGTAAATTACGGACTCTTAATACATTCCGAGCGTTAGAAATAGAACTAGCGCTGATAATTTTGACTATTGCTGGAAAAATTATAAAAAATAATAATTACTTAAATACTACAATGTAGCTTACACTTAAAAACGCATCAAGTTTAGTAAGTATCTTAGAAATATAAATAATAGGGTCATCTGTAGTAAATTATTCACGTTTCCCTGTATATGTTCATAATTAATAGAGAGATGGATTTAAATAATATAGTTTTTTTTTTTTTATTATTGAAACGTTTTTAGTTATTTTCCAATAATAGTCACGTGCCGATTCAGCTGTAAAAAAAGAAACTAATCTGGAATTTGGTATACGACTTTATTTTGATAACGATAAGAAACTTTTAAAACGAGATTTTTAGAGAATTACGGATATTATATTGGCGTGATTATAGTTTTATTGCTAATAAATATGGAACTTAAGTTACTTCTTAATTTATGCTTTTATTTATCGCTCTATCACTCTCCACAGAAACAGTGATAGAGTATAACAAAACTCATACTTTAGTTGTTTTCTCTATTTACTGAAAAGAACTGAACAGAATCGGCCTGTGAACCTCTCGAAGGCCTCTTCACCATATAAGAGAAGTGTTGGAGCTTAATCCACCACGCTGCTCCACTGTGGGTTGACGGATATTTTTCCCTACTATGAGTAACGATCACTTTACGTGCTTTCCGTGGCACGGTGGAGACACCCACTAGGACACACACCCAGACAGGATTTTTTTTTGTACAAATATGAATATGTATATGCCCCGAGTGAGAATCAAATCCCCGAGCGCCGGCGTTTATGTGACTTTTCGCACCACACTTTCGCACTCCAGAATGGTTGTATTTGCCTATTTAGACGTTTATATTTTAGTTTAAATTATATATAAGTTTAAATATAAAAGGATCATAATTAACATACATTCAAAAAAAAATCTTTACTAAAAATATTTAATTTCAGTATATTTAATTAAGTGTACACAATTTACAATGACAGGTAATTAAAATGTAGAATGAAAAGAAATTTACTTACATACACTTATGTTAAAGATATACATATACAATTCTTGATTTCTTAAAATTCACATTTGTAAGCTTACGTGTTAGACCGCGGGACATTCCTTCTAAACTCATTTCACCCCAGTGTGTAAAGAACTCGTAAAACAACCCCAGGACATAACTTTACCCCACGATGCAAGATTCCTATGGTTTGGCTATCAATGGTTTATTAGTGGGGAGGCGGTTATGAGATACGGTAGACGTTTAAATTGCGCAGTTTGTGTGCTCCGACTATTGTGTGGACGAACAAATCATTTTAACCAGATGCGTTGAGAAAGTATGTGCATAGTTTTGACCTGTTAAAGTCATATTATTATTATTTTTTTAATATATACTCGTATATTACAGACTATAATAGAAAACAACTTAATTATTGTAAAGTTTTTAACTGTCAAGTTCGATACATCATTCTCTTTCTTTTCTTTATTTTTTTTTTAATACCCAAAAATGTATTATATTATATTTTCGGCCTATGTCGGTAAAGCAATTACTTATAAACAACAACAATTACTCTTTAAAAAATTAAATTATAATGGTGTGTATAATTGTATATATTTATGTACGTAATCAGCAAATAATTATATAGAGACTAATTTTAAATTAAAAACATTTATCTTTTATACCCAAATTACTCAGTCAACGTGTCGAACAATACCTCCTTGGTATTTTCTGTCCTAATTATAGTTAATGAAGGCTATTCCCCCATATTAAAGCTTTGAGAACACTTTATGGTAATAGCGTAAGGCCACTTCTGTGGAATTTTTATAATAAAAGTTTAATATACACATTTCAATACATTGTCATAATTTTCGAGATACACTTTCATTACTGATGATTAAATTGGTACTTGATTATATTATTATCATTTTAAATTTAATTATAACATTACGTGCTAATATAAAAGTGAAAGTTACGCCGTCCCTTATGCCTTCGTATAACTAACTAGGTGCGTATTTAACGCAATACCTGCGTATTTTTGCGCTAGAACGTCAAAATGTTAAGTACTTGTAGCGCAGAAGTTATTTTTGGCCAAGCCATTAAGTGTAAAGTGTGAAATAGGACTTAATAAATTATGAAAATAATTTGAATTAGAGATTCACTTTATTCTTACAAAAAAAAATTAATAAATAAGATGAAACGGCTCACACATAACGGTCCTAGTGGGAAGATAACCCTATGATTAAGGTCCTTAAACACAAAACTTACACAAACGCCTAATCATGACACATACAAGTATGTATGGCCTGTACAACTATTTTTTGCCAGTATAATAATTATATCCTCATATTATATGTACTAGCTGTACCCGCCATTTCTTTCGCGATTACTGTCCTTTTCAGCAGCCTATAACAAAGTATGTAAGCCAGTTTAAGAAGAGCCGTACTTACAAAGATTTCTGTATATTCCGTCAAACTAATAAGCTTTTAATTTTTACCGGATAATATTTGATATAAATGAAATCTACTAGTCTACGCGTTAATGAATGATAAATATGTAACTATTTTAAGTTTCATCCCTTCTCCCAAAATCAACGTGCAAATATACTGTTAGTTAGCAGGGAAGAGGACATCAGGTACCAATCAAAAACACTAATTGCAAATTCATGCGACGTTTCGATCCTTTATTGGACCTTCTTCAGGCATCTACAAATTTATTGATATACATGAGTGAAAGGCCAACATATGATTTACATAATATAGGCAATAAGTGAGGTGAACAAACTTTTTTCAACAATGCAATTTCAATTGTCAAATCAAAATCAACTATTTGCAACGTGCAAATTTCAGGATTAAAAGTACCCAGTATCCTAGCTCGTAATATGAACTCAAATCATGCCCAGTTTCATTTAAATTTATTTAATAGTATCGATCCAGACAGCGAGAAAAAAGTTATGAAAATTAAATTTTTGGCTACAGTATCAATTGTTATAGTGTACGTTAAAACTTTTATAAATATGTATCTTTATTAGTATGGGTAGGTAAGTAATTTAACACTATCTACAGAAGTATTTCTGTCAGAAATATATGAACAACCACTGAAGTCAAACAATAAGTCTGACATTTTCTTGCATTCTTTTATATCTTATGTTAAGTTTTCGTTTCTAAAAACACTAAATAAAAATAGTAAATAAAAGTGCAGAAAAATTAATATAAAATAAAATATGTATTAAGACAGAAAACAAAGTAAAAAATAAATGGTTTAAGTAAGATGACTTCTAAAGCAAGAAATAAAGTTTATAAATTTCAAAATTCACAAAGCCATAATACCTAAGCCTCTCACCGACCGGGCGAAAACAATCTTTCGGACGGACCTTTTAGTGTAATCCTTGTCTGTTGAAATTTATTTACAAAAAATAAAAGCGACTATTTGATGGTAAATAACAATACTAAAAGTATCTTAAGAATATATTATAAAAGCTTTTATAATACCTTTTTAATAGCGAGTCAAGATGGCCCTTAATGGAAAGGTTAGGTTCAGTTTCAGCAGGTTCAGCGCTGGATTTGAGTTGCAGTAATATTAAAAATGTATGCACAACATTGAAGGAAAACTAGGGAAATAGATCTACATACTTATCTTTGAGAGATGTATGTATATCCGCCACCACACAGTTGAGCAGTATAGCGGATTAAGCTTCACTATTTCTCCTTTATAAAGGAATGGGACATTTGTCCAGCTATGGGACATTTTGCCGTGTGATAACCGGCAGAGAAGAATAGTTCCGACCTCTTTCTTGTCGAGATAAGTAAAAGTCGACTAAGGCCATAGTGATGCGAACAACTGTACACCGATCACGATGGTGATGGGCAGCCTGCCATAACACACTGAACTTGCCAACCCGTCTGCAAACGATGGCAAATATTGGCAAAATCCCCAGAGATGATGAGGGAGGCCTACGTTCGGCAATGGACATCCGTCGGCTGATGAGGCAGTGGTGGTGGGACATTTATAGCCTGTTCCTTAAGTCTCCGACTACTTCAAAATACTTTGTTAAACGCGATTAAACTATTCATGGCTACATGTGGCAACATAAATATATAGTATGTATGTTAAAAGTGAGAAAAAAGTGTATAATATAAATTAATCTCTTAGGTATCCCCCACGCGACACTAGCCCCATAAAATTAATTCTGTCTTTCGACTTCACAATATCATAAGGTTACAAATAATCAAAGTAATTAGCAATAATATTAAGTGAAAAATCCTATGGTATTACAAGTGCTTATTACTGGTGATCACGGGCGTTATTCTGCCATTACAATCTTGTTCCAATGGTAATTCAGTGATTTATGTTCTGTAAGTTATTAGTTATAAATTTTTAGTTCCATTAGTACCTATACGCGATACGAAAAACATTATGACGTCATTATGAAGCAATAATAACGCGATTATGAAGTTATTCATCGAATAATGATCTAGCATTGTAATACAATTATAATAGCAGAACATCGGGTCAACAAACTCTACCATGATAAAAAACCTTAAACAGACTTAAGCCAAAGATTGAGACATACTGAGCCTAATTAACTGAAAAGTAATAAAAATAATGTATCGTAATAAAATATTCATAATTTACTAAATATACAGAATTTAAATACTAAATAATATTTAAATTCTGCGCTAAAAAGAAATATTTCATCTTAAAATGTGTCTGTATCCCTTTAGAAATCGTTTTTAACAAGAAATTACCAATTTAAAATTTAAATGTGACAGATATATAATTAACATCACACCTGCTTATTATATAAGGAAATAACTCATAAATATGTATTTAGAAAATTAATACCTACACAGGATATATTTTATTTAAAACATCATCGAATGCTATTCTAGATTTTCTCATAAAAAGTAGGTATTATAGCGAAAAATATTTTCTATTCCAAATTTGATTAATCATATAATCATAACAGGCTTCATTTTGACTAGTAAAACTTATTTAGGTCACTCGAAAAATTTTGACTTTTTTATTTTTTTATTTAATATTATTTTCAGATTTATTTTATTTAAATCATTTTTTAAACTAGCTGGCCCGTACGGTTTTACTTGGTCTTAATTCGAGTTTTATTATTATTTTAAATAAAACATCGATTATTAAATTTACAATACTATCAAAGGATAGTAAAATAAAAAATAAAATACCGAAAAAAAATTACTAAGTATATCAATCAAACTAATCAACAAAAAACCGGAGTCTAAAACCTGTTCAAATCCAATTAAAACGAGAGCACTGATTATACGAAAATTGATTACAAATTGTTCGTTTTCTTATGAATTTATGTTCGTTAATTTTAATAAAAACAGTGGTATTTTATTGGGCAATAAAATAAACCTATTAAAAATATCAATTTCTGAATTTTACTGTCGTTTATATTTGTCAGTGTTAAGGACAATATCGTTTCTTTTTTTTTTGTAACTATCTCTAGTAGTATATACATAACAGCTGCTGCACCAGCGACTTTATTCACGATTACGCATTTTGAGGTCATACTTTCTCCCAAAAGCATCATACTGAATTTCCCTTTTCCGAGATAAAAAGTATCCAGTGTCTAGGACACTCAGAACTGATAGCATGGACAACACAAGAAAGAGAAAAGAATTAAAAAATTAAAAAAAAATGTATTTTTGGCTTTAGTATAGATTATAGAATGCTTTAAATTTTTTTTTATTTTTTTTTATTATGAAATATGAATTCAATGAACATAATTGAATCTGTTATAGTTTTATTATAAATATAGATTTACAAGGAAAGCTTCATTTGTTTGTAACTGATAAACTACAACCTACTGAAACCAATTTCATATTCCTTTCATCATCAAACAGCTGTGAAATGGTCTATAAAACATCTCACTGTAACTCATAGTAACGGAATGGTAACCATAAATATCAAATCACCAATGGGTAATAAATATGAATATTTGGATCCGGACTTAACCTAGCAAAGAGAGCACGAAGACACTCTCACGCGAGCTTACAACAAAGTCCCAGTCCTTTCAGTCTCATTAGCCATGGTTACATAATGATTATAAAATTTTGACATACAGTTTGTCCATACAAAACATACAAATTGGATCGCCAAAATCATGTTTAACGCACACATTGTGCGTTGTTCAAACAATACAACTAAACCATGTTGTCTGCGTACGCGACTGTAGGCTTCTAACAATACCACATACATCTAAATCTGGGGCGCGATTCCGCTATTCCAAACGTGTTCCGATGGTCAGTCATTGAATGATTTATCTTCCGACATAACTCAATTACCATTACGCCAAAACTTCGCACGTTAGGTACTATATTTTTCAATAGTCGAACTCAAGTGTTGTAAAATCGACGTAAATATAAAAATTATAATCATTTAATAAATATAAATTAGTAGAATACAAAATTGATCATACAAATACGCACAAACGAACAACATAACACGTAATTGTGCCCCTAGACATCTGTTAGCCAGTCATAAAGCAGTAAAAAAGTGCTCTTCACTGATAGGTTTGTTCCAAATTGATAAGTAATCTACATATAAATAAAAGTAAAATACTGAATAATTCAACTAACTTAATTAGTATAAGATGGTTGCATCAATAGTATTATTTGGTCGTATTGGTGTGATCACCGACTGAGCAGAGATAAGAAACGTAAGGGGCAGAATTTTAACTGCAGCTACTGAGAAGCTAAGCGACATCACTTTCACACACGAATACCGATATTTGAAGACATTTCAGCTCATTTAATATTAATTTATAATTTACTATCTGCTGCCCGCGACGTCGTCTGCGTGAACGCTATTAGATTACACGTTGTTACAGAATGCGTTGAAAAAATAAAGGTTCACTGCTCGTTCCGCATAGGTGATAGCGTAATAATATATAGTCTATATGTTGACCCGACTTCTTAATAATATTCGTGCCAAATTTGAAGTAAATTTATGCAGTACTTTTTGAGTTTATCCCGGACATACATACAGACAAAAATCTAAAAACTATATTTTTGTCTTCGGTATCGATTGTAGATCACACCCCAAGTATTCTTAAAAAAAATATTCAATGTACAGTTTTGACTTTCCTACCATTTTATTATATGTATAGATTACCTAAGCTGACTGATGCCGGAAGAACTACGAAAATTCTTTAAAAAATTAAAAATTGCAATTGCAATTGCATGCAAAATCTGTATCATCAGTTTTATTCTATAGTATAAAATATCTATTTTATCCCTGTTTCTTACTTAAAATTATAAGTAAAACGATACGCCTCAAATGATTATGTGTTGTAAATTGATTTTTATTGCATGTTCGACTAAATGGAAACATAATTATAAATTTAAACACAGCGTCAATATTAATGATAAGCAGTAACAACAATATTCATGATGAAAACGATTTTAAGAGAAAAACCGTGACACACGAGGTACATGATCAATTCTAAAAAGATAAATTATTAATAAGTTACCAAATACTATATATCTTCGATTTTAAAATAATAAAAACGGATCGTTTTAGTCTGACGAATGATTAGAGTTAATAGGATGCGACAGGCCGCACAGGAGGGGGCGACAAAGGACGCAGTTTTTTCAAAAAAACTAATAATTCGTATACATAAATTCAGTCTATTACGTTTACAAAACCACATTATTACCTGTTAATAGCTATCCCGTGGCTCACAATGGTATATGCTGGAAGGGGAGGCAATTTCGGTGCATTTTGTTATTTTTTGTAACAATCGCCGCTTTGACCGCTATGGCTATAGAGCATACGAATATATTTGATAGTTTTCATTTTACTAAATAATTTCGCTATTATCTTAGCTAATTTTTGCTTTAATATTGTAGTAAAATGTATAAGTTTGTAAGTGTTTAGGAACTTTTTTATGTTAAGGTGACTTTATTTTTCCGTTTTTGTATATTTTTATTAATAACTACTTTTAATTTTGTATATAACATTGTAATTGTTAATTTGTATTTAACATAATTGTATTTATAGAAAACTAAATAAAAACTGAACTTTATCAAACGTTTATTATTACACGATTTCGTTGCACAGTACCTAATCTTTAAATTTAATAACGTAAGTTTCAAGATTATTCGAGTCCCTCTTTATCTGGACTAAATTTAGGATTTCAAAATTGAATTTAAAATTTAACTTCGTTCTCATTGTATATTTTATTTATTTTATCGGCTATCGAATTATTTCAGCACAACCGTCTGTATCTAATGACGTATTGATGAATATTTATTACTTTTCAAATGAATATTTAATCAATTACTGGTTTTGTTACCAATTTTTTTCTTGTGAATTGACGTTTAATAGCTTTAAAGTATTATCAGTGCGAAGTGAAATGCCAAATTCAATTTTGGAACACATTCATTACACATCTTTTTTTTATGAGAAAATATATGTTCTCTTTTTAAAATTGAATAAATATACGGCATGACAATTCGTCGAATAAAAGTAATAAGAACTAAGATTAAGTAACTTTGCTTTGACTTGGTTTAAATAAATTGAATTTATTTTTTGTTTTAATTTACATGTTTAGTATTTTGTTTTCAAATCAGTCTATTAGATACTGTTCTCTTATATTTACGCGAATATTACTCATTTAATTAAAAGTCTAAATCGGATTTTATCGCGTTTATTTGTTTTAAAACTTTACAGTTTAACGATTTTTAATTAAATTAAATTATTTCCCGACGTTTCGGACCCTTTACAGCGTCCATGATCTCGGGGGACTGAGGTGGTGGGTGTCCGAATAATGAATCAATTGTTACATACCCCGCTTTTTATACAATTATATAATTATAGACTTTTAATTAATTAAATCAGTCTATTAGATATACAATATCTACAGACAACTAATGCAAATCTTAGCTAACGTTTCTAATTTCGCTTTTTTTTGTGTTGTTTTTTATATTAATATATATTTTTTCTAAGTCTATTATTAAGACAAGATAATAAAAATGTTATTTAGAATATAGTACGATTAGTAAAAGGAAAAAATATATTGTTAATTCTATTTGTGTTTCTTAAAGAAATACATAAATCCTTAATAATTTTTACACATATGTTACATCTTAAACGTGTTGACTAACTCCGTTTTTTCGATTTCCACTAAATTCTTAAAAACCGCCGACGGACTCAACACACAAAATACCCCAAAAAAGGTGCAAATGGATTTGAAGTGAGGACCACTTAACACCGAAATATATTTCAATTCACAGCTTATACAATAACTATCTCACAAAGGAGTTTTTATTTTTTTTTTATAAACGATACAGGCAACTTTTAAATTTCAAAAGATTTAACATTATAAGTAAAAAAATAAAAAGACTTCTAATTGCAATATTAAATATTAATTCATAAATTTATTTGCATTTTTTTATACAAATGTAATGTAGGTTATAAAGTATATTGTATTTTGAAGCTTTTTAGTAAAACTGATTTTGAGATAACTTAAATCGACTATCGTAAGTCTAAAGGTATTTTTTTATATAAAATAATAAGATATACCTACTATGTATATAAGAAAAAAATAATTATTTAAATTTAATTATTTACTGACTGACCGTTGGCGCATTTTGCAGTGAACCTGTTTTCTGCTCCAAGGGTTGTGGGTTCGATTCCCGCCCCGAGTCTGGGTGTAATATATGTTTATTCATTATACCTATGTATTATTTATATGTATATTTATTTTAAAAAAATGTATATCAGTCGGCTGTTACCTAAAACACAGGCATTAAGTTGCCTACCTTAGGAACAGACGACGTTGTGTGTTAAAACATATTTATTTATTTATTATTATTTATTTAATTATTTAAAACAAAAAAAAATCGACTTAAAAAATACACTAAAAAGTAAATAAAAAATTACCAAGCTAGAAAGGGACAACCTCGAAATACTACAATACTCTTCCAAACCATCCTATTCAGTTTATTTTTTTTTCTCCTTTTATCGACAAGTAATAAAATGATAACATCATCAACGTAGTCAAAGTCAATCAAGTAAGCATTATCAGTTATAACTCAAAAACTATTTATCAGATTTCTCTCAAATTTAAATGGCAATCACAATTAAAATTACCATGACAAACACTAGCTTTCGAATATAAAAAGAATCATCATAATAAATACACCCGGTAAAAAGTTATAAAGACACAAAAAAATACAATCGAATTGAGAATCTCCTTGGAATCTCCTCATTTTTGAGTCGGTTAAAAACTACAAATATATTATGGTTTAAAACTTAATCAAGTCAGTGAGTTAATTTAACTAGTAATAATACTAGTTTACTTAACTATTGCAATTTATTTAAGTTAATCCAAGTGTATAAAGTTAGATTATTGCACTTAGAAATTACAATCTTGTTACTAATATTAAAAAAAGTACTAGTTTATGAGGTAAGATTTATGAATGGATGAATATCTCGCGCTTACAATTATATATTAATTTATTTAAGGAACATAGATGATATAATTTAGAATACCATTTTGTAAGTGTATCGTAACGCACGTTTGTGTGAAACCAGTAAGATCGCTTGTTAAATTTTACAACTAATAAAAGCTTCAGGTGCTCTAAACACATTAATTAAAATAGAAAAAGTCTTAAAACTGTCAAATAGGAATCGAATTTACATTCTCAAAGGAACATTTCTACCACTACGTAAGATAAGAAAAAATTCTTTCAGATTATTCTTTTTAATTCAAGTCTGGTATAAACATTGTGAATACAAAATTTTGTGAAGAAAGATTGATGAATGTTCTAAACTACGGAACCATTTGCGGTAAAACTTATATCGATTATTTAATTAAAAGTCTAGATCGGATTTTATCTAGAATAATTATTACGGACATCCACCACCTCAGTCCCTCGAGATCATGAACGCTGTAAAGGGTACGAAACATCGGGAAATAGTCTAATTGAAAAATCGTTAAAGTATAAAGTTTTTAAAAAAATAAACGCGATAAAATCCGATCTAGACTTTTAATTAAATGAGTAAAATTCGCGTAAATATAAGAGAACATTATAAAATAAAATAAATATGTTTAACATACACACACGGTCGTCTGTCCCTAAGGTAGGCAACTTAATGCCTGTGTTTTAGGTAACAGTTGACTAATATACATTTTTTTTAAAATAATAATACATATAAATAATACATAATATATAAATAAATACATATTACACCCAGACTCGGGGCGGGAATCGAACCCACAGCCCTGGAGCAGAAAACAGGGCCACTGCTAACTGCGCCACGGGCCAGTCATTATATCGATTATATAATTTTGAATAATATTTTGTACATTACTTAATAACCTGTTAATACTGACATAATTTTACGACTGTCTTTACCAAATGAATATCAAATAAAGCTTGGAGTTCTAAAACATAATATAATATCATTAACTAACATATTTTATTAATAACGTCCTCATATTTAAATAAGATAGAGAGACAATCGAGAAATACATTACAATAAATAAAGCAGGTACATAGAGTCTGAGATTACTAAGAATATTTTCTACAGCAATATCATGGATCCAGATAATCTCAAATGATAGAATTTTGCTCGTGTTGGTCTAGGAATCTTGTATAACATATACCTCTGAAGGGCTATTTAAACTTAGCGAGAGTAGCGGTCGGGTCGTGACTGTGCATACGACTGTCTGAGGTCCAAGTTACAAGCGAAATTTAATATGCAAATAGTATAGTCTATATGTATAGAATTAAGAAGTAAAAATACATTGTAAAGTAATCTTCGTATACTATAAATAAATAAATTATAAATAGGTTTAACATACACACAAGGTCGTCTGTTCCTAAGGTAGACAACTTAATGCCTGTGTTTTAGAAAACAGCCGACTGATATACATTTTTTAAAATAAATATACTTAAAAAAATACATATATAAATAAACATATATTATACCCACAGTCGGGGTGGGAATCGAACCCACAACCTTTGGAACAGAAAACAGGGCCACTGCACACCGCGCCAATGGGTTAGTCATACTATACCTATCCTAAGAAAACAATGCATTGTAAGAGTAGTGAGCGATCATAAGTTTAAGGGTAAAGTGGTATACAAACGCGACTACCCACTGAACATCAATCACTATGGCTATGTGTAAAATATGTTGTTACATATTGTTTATTTATTAGAAGAGTACCTGGATGACCGAGCTTTGCTCGGTTAAACTATATTTAGACACAAATTACATAGTGATAATATATGAATAATATTTTCAATCTTACCGATATAATAATAAAACAATAGTCACTGGTTACATAAATAAAAAAATAAAAAGAGATCCTAATAATATTTTTTCTCACCAAAAAAGGAACTTGAAAAAAAAAGGAAAAATCTTCCGTTTTCGAGACCGCCCGATTTCCCACCTGAGCTATTATAAATTTACAGATGGTGGCGAAATTGACTTTCTTATTCTAATGATATTCTAGCAGTTTTTAATTGCTCTCGTGATTTTTATTTAAATAACCAGTTTATATCTTTTTTTCCTACCTCTGCCGAAAGTTCGATTTTCGTCCCTGTGAAGCGGGACAAAAGTGACACTTTCTGTCCCCGCTTCACAGGAACAAAACCTGAACTTTCGTCCTAGGTAGGAAAAAAAAAAGTATGTGCAACATGGGACGAAAGTACTACATCCATTCCCGTATGTTTGCTACCCTCGCCTTCGGCTCGGGCGGCAATTTCATATGAGTGTCAAAAAAATAGTACTTTTATCCCCTTGTGACACAAAATACTATATTATTATATAGGTAAGACCGAAAAATATTATTCATATTTCATCAATTCTATCGTATCTAAATATAATTTCCAAAAAAAAGAACGATTAACAAAAAAATAATACTAATAATAATACCAAGCAAAACTCGGAAATCAGGTAGTACAGAGCTCTCAATAATAGTTCTTTTTTTTTACAAAAGAGGGAACTTTAAAAAAAAATCAAAAAAAAAGTGGGACTTGAGGCATCGGGATTCGAACCCAGATATACTGATTTCCCACCTAAGTTATTATAACCTTGTAGATTATGCCGAAATTTACCTTCGTATTCTAATAATATTCTAGCAGTTTTTAATTATAGTCGTGATTTTTTATTTAAATAACCAGTTCATATATTTTTATTATTACACGAATAACAAAAAATAAAAAATAAAATACCGAGCAAAGCTCGGTCATCCAGTTAGTAAAGGGCTCCCAATAATAGTTTTTCTCACAAAAGAAGTAACTTTAAAAAAAATAATAATCTTGAAGACTGGATTCGAACCTGGGGTTTTCTTATTTCGAATCCGCCCGGTTCACATCGGAGCTATTATAAACTTATCAATGACAGCGAAATTTACCTTCGTATTCTAACGATATTTTTTAATTGCCTGAAAAAAGGGATAAAACGACATTTTCTAAAAATAAATCCTAGCTAGATCGATTTATCGCCCCCGAAACCCCCTGCATACTGAATTTCATGAAAATCGTTGGAGCCGTTTCCGAGATTCAGATTATATATATACAAGAATTGCTCGTTTAAAGATATAAGATAAATATTGAATAGTTTGTAAATATTAATTTCAGGTGAGAATATTCACTTTTTACTTAGTACTTTTTAGAAAGTGATATCAGTAGTTTAGTTTTTAAACTTACGTTTTACTCATATACTCGTATATATTGTTTCACCTGTAGCTATATATTATTCAAAATCAAAATCAAAAACAACTTTATTCAAATAGACCCCACGAGCACCTTCGAATCGTCTTTTTACAAATTAAAACTTAAAAGTGATTATTATTTTTGTAAAAGTAAAGCTACCAAAGATTCGGATATATTATGTTCATATATTAGAATTTTTTACATTTATTATCATTGGATGTTTTTTTAAATATTAACAATTGATATATATATATATATGTATATATATATATATATATATATATATATATATATATATATATATAAATATTTCGTCTAATCTCTCTCTCGTCTCTCTTAACTTGGAACACAAAGTCCCCTGAAATTGTGCATTACAATCATCGTTCTATGACCCCTATGCGCATATTAAGGGGACTCTGACCCTCACCAGGTGAACATTAGGGGTGTTTGTATGCAAATCATCAATTTATTTATAATTAGCGGTCCTCGTTTGGGTATAACAAGTTTCGATAATTTTGTCAGGCCAAACTTAATAATGTTAGCGTATATGTAACACCAGTTGTGTTCCACGGGTTTTCCTTGCTTATTTTTTTGAATATGGGATATGTCTCAAAAATTCGGGATAAAAATAGTTTATGTGCTAATTTGGGTTTTAAGCTATGAAGGTTTAATGCTACTGTAAAGGATACATTTTAATTTTGGTTTTTGAGTAGCATATTAGTAAGTCAATTCATTGGAAAAAAGCTGACGTAAGCATCGATCAAGCATGTAATCATAACATTGTATATATACATAATATGTATAGAATAAAAATAATAAGAACCAATATTTTACGAATATATATTTTATATCTAAGAAAAAAATACGATTTTTTTGCGGTTTAGTCAGTACAAAAGAAATTATTTATTTAGTTATTTATTTTTATGGAAACAAACAATACACAATAAGTTTCATACATAATAAATATTTAAAAAATCATTATTAATAACAGTTTTCAATGATTAGTTTTTAATCAGCACATTTAAGATAGAACGAGGTGTAGACGAAATGGATATTATAAGAAAGTTTTTAAGAGAGAGAGAGACAAATGATAAATTTATAATTAAATTAAAAAAAAGTTTTAAATTAATAATTATGTATTAATAAATCTATATCTATACAAATAATAAATCTGTTAAATCCTCTGTTTTATTAATACACTATATATCATCAAGAATAAATTTCAATAGCGCGTATTTTTTGTATCAGCGCCATCTCTTATCGTGTTTTTCTCTGTTCACGTATCACGTAAAAAGTACAAAACCAATGTTAATAACTTTAATACATAAAAATTGGAAATAACTCACAGTATAATTTAGTTTTTGTTTCATTGTAATTAAATTTAAAAATAAATATTTAAGAAAATAGAAATAGGTACCTACGCCGCCAACGCCATCTGGTCTAAGGAATCTTTAAAACTCACAAAACTTATATTTGAGTTATTATTTTGTTAAACTTAAAAGTTTACTAAATATGTCGGATAGGAATAGAAATCGTTTTAATATTTTAGATAAACATCATTTTCAATTAATATACTATTATGTTAAATATTAATTATGTTAAATGTCACTAAATATAAAAACGATATTCTACAATTATACGATAGATGGCGCAGATAATTTTCTGAATCGCGCTGACCAAAACTTCGGCCAAAAGAATGACACTCGCCCGTATTTAAAAATTTGTTTTTCTTTTTTGTATATAATTAAATACTTTAGGGTACTACGGTCTTGATTGTTGTTTGTTCGTTGTTAAAATTTTAAATATTTGGTCGTTATTTGTTTGTTGATTGTACAAAGTTGGATGGTTATAGCTATTTAAGTTGTAATCTATATATATATATATATATATATATATATATATATATATATATATATATATATATATATATATATATATATATATATATATAGATTATATATATATATGTATATATATATATATATATATATATATATATATAAAGTCGTGTTAGTTACACCGTTTATAACTCGAGAACGAGTGGAACGATTTTTATGATTTTTGTGTTTTTGGATTTGTCTTCGTCGGGAATAATACTTATTAAAATATGATATTCATCAATGAGAAAATAATTAATAAAAAAAAACAGTTCAAATGTTTCATCAGTACTATCTATATACATATATATGTATGTATGTATGTATGTATGTATGTATGTATGTATGTATGTATATAGATATAATAAATCTGTAAAAATATTTTCCAGTATCGACGCAGGTGTAGGTGATAAAAAATATAAATGTATAATTTTTAAAATTTTAGTTAAAGACCCGTGCGAAGCCGGGGCGGGCCGCTAGTAAATAAATAAATAAATAAAAATGTTTAACATATACACGGTCGTCTGTTCCTAAGGTAGACAACTTAATGCCTGTGTTTTAGGTAACAGTTGACTGATATACATATTTTTTGAATAAATATACACATAAATCGGGGGGAATCGAACCCACTACTGGAGCAAAAAACAGGGCCACTACCAAATGCGCCACGGGCCTACTGACTGTATTAAAAACTATGCACTTGGAAGAGATGATTTGTTTCAAAATCACAGATTGTGTTGTATTTATATTAATACTTATAAATTTAAATAAATATTTCTGTACGTTTTCATGATCGATATATGAAGGTACGCCCTCAGTATGCGAATGACACATGATTATTTAAAACTATCAGTCAAACTCGTCGGTGCGTGCATTTGTTAATTATTTTAAAGCAACTACGGACGTTAGGCCGGGACACATGTAATAAATTCCTAGAAATATCTGTCGTATTTTTTTTTTCTAGATTTCTACGATTTCGTTGATAGTAAACTTTGTTTTGAATTTTTGATATGAAACAGAATTCTGTGAATTTTAATATTATACGTTACGTTTCCTTCCTTAAAACTTAAAAATAACACATTAAGTTTTTTTTTATATTTAAATTAATTTCATATATCTTATACATTATTTTTATAAAATTCCTATCTATTTTTATTTAATGATAAATTTATATATATCGTTAAGTAGACGTGGGTACACGTTGAGATTGCTCTACAATATTGGGCCTCCTCTGCTCCTGTCAATCGTAGCGTTATTTTTAGACTTCCACTACACATACAAATCTTCCTCCTCTTTTTAATAACACTAGCGGTCCGTCCGGGCTGCGCTCGACGTATATATATGTAACTACATCTTCCTCACGAATCACTCTATCTATCGGTGAAAACCGCATGACAATCCATGCAATAGTTTTTTGAGTTTATCGCGAACAGACAGACATACAGATAGAAAGACGCGGCAGAGGACTTTATTTTATAATATGATGATAGAAATATTTCTGAATATATTCTCAATAGTATAATCAAAACCGTAATTACCAAGTTGAGAGAGTTCGAAAAACAATAACGTGTTTTAATGTGGACGTGATTTAGCGAAATTTGGCCCTTAATCGCTGTAGCGCTTGATTAAGAAAATACTTTTTAAATAATAGTACTAATATAGTAATTAAATATTGGGTATCATTTAAACTTCGCATTATATCATTAAACGGATAATTATATGTTACAGAGAATGTAATCAATGTACGTCAAAATTTTATTACTCCTTATTTTTACTTATTTTTAATTATTGCTTTGGTAATAAAAATGAGAATGACGTCTTGATGTTATGTTTCTATAATTATTATTTAAAATTGTGTTTTAATTAAATATATTTATATTCCATATCATATATTTGTATATCTCATATATAAGTTAGGTGATGACGAAAGTCTTGTAAGAATATCTAAAAAGAGAGTCTATAGATTACAAAAATATAAGAAATAAAATCTTTGCTCTTTATTCCATTAGTATATATTTAATGTTACTGTCACAATTTTGCAGCTTTTTATTCGTTTCTTCTTTTTTTTTTTAAATTAAACTTTTCGTTTCGATTGTAAAATATATTTTTAAAAAAACATGACAGACACACAACCACGATCAACAGATGAAATCGTTAAAGATATTTTAATTAAAATTAGTGTAGAGACAGTATTTTATTGCTCAAATCACTACTTACCCTTAAAATAGAAATATATACCATACCATAGTAGTACCATAAAGAAAATCTAGTTGATAATTTAAAGGAAATTAATAATTACTTTTTTTTTTAAATTGATTGACAACAGGTCGGCGCACTAGTCACAGCAATCATAGAGAGTTATTTAAGTCATACAAATGTTGATCGTGTGTTTCTTAAATGCCGACATAGTATTTCATCCTACTGGGGACCACTGACTGTAAGACGCTTTTTTTTTCATTAACTCATAATTATTTTTAAGCGTTTGCTCGGATAAGGTCAACATAACTTTATACTTAAAACTACAGCGTCACCCAACTTTTTATTTGTACCCAAAAATTTCTCACGAAAAATGATATGTGAACATTTAGTTCAATACAATAAAATTATTCATATTTTAATTACATAGGTGAATGAATAATTCAAAATTAAAAAAAGAACCGATAGTAAAACAATAGTATACAAAAACAATCTATTTGTACAACACACCTTAAAGGTATCGATTCTCAACTTAAAAGACAAACAAAAAAACAATTAATTACCCACATCAATTTATATCCTATCATTAATAATAACTTCGAGATAAAATCCCAAAAAACGCATGAAGTAGGCTATCCTTTTGTCACCTTTTAAACATCGCTTATCTCAGAACCAACACCACACCAACTCCAAAAACATGATGGAAATTGAGCTCTATTTACATAAGGAAAAAGTTGTATTTAAATTGTAAAGTAAGACAACAATGTTAGTCCAATATTTGTCCAACGTGTCAAATAATTCCCGGCGTTTGATTTGTTTGGAAAAGGTGCAGACGTCCCGACATACTTCCAATTTAGAAAGATCTCTTCCTTGACATAAAGTAAACGTGAATTCATTTATTTTATTTTGGTCAAGTGACATTGTGTACTTTGTCATTTGAACGACTAATGTGTAAACAGATAAAGGGTCATTTTGAAATAGGAGTAGATCAAGGGGTTTTAAAACCTCCTTCAATGGTACAATGATGCTAATGGACACTTGCTTTCAGAGTGTTACGATTTGTTATACTTGTAGGTTTAAATTGATACTATTAGGGTACTAAGAAGGGATCTTGTTGGGGAGCTTGTTTTATTCCATTGTATACTGTTTGATAAAAACAGAGATCATCTACGATCCCTTTTCTATGCTTTCTTTGATAAAGATTTTGTTATGAATGGCATTTAAATGAATCTGTGTAACAAATTATTTGTTACTTTTTTATATAAAATATTATATTTTCAAACTATTTTTTTATCAATTATCATGTGATATTAAATTTTACATTGCACTTTTATCAATTTTAAAGGATAGATTCGATCGGTTTTTTTTTTTAGATTTATTATTTCAGTGAATATAATTATTTATACGTCGAATTAGCATCATTTCTTAAATTGCTATCTGATAAAAATATTTATTTAATTTGTTTTGTTGAAACTATTAGTATAATTTCTAGTTTTCATTAGATATTGAAATCAATCTATATACACGTATCACTGAATCCTATCTCGTGTGCTCATAAAAAATAGTATTCGTAAAAATTCATTCAAAAATAAAATTTAGATTCTACAAAAATGAAATAACTTTTATTTTCAATACGAAAATTTAAACAGTACTGTTTCTATTTACATTGCGAAATAAAAAGGTAAAAATGCATACAGCCAGCAATAAGCGTAAAACGCATTCCGTCGCGTCCCGCCAAAACAATTGGCGCGCAACGCAACATCACTTGTCAATGGAGTAACAGATAAAGACAAACATGAATGACATACTCTTTGGAGCTGCGGTGGAAATAAAATAAAAATCGTTTGTTTACAAAAGATCTATTGTATTAATTTAGTTGTTTTATAAGTCGCTGTGATTCAATTTGAAACAATGTAACTTCGCTTTACATGCTAATAAATAAAATGACTACAGTTTCAACTTTTATTTTATATTTTATTGAATCAAATTATCGGTTAAAAATATTTATGAAAGGATAGTATAAAAGCTAAGGAATGCAATTTCGCAACATTTTCGAAACAACTGATGTCTCGTAAGATTCAAAATACATCTCGAGAAGTTCATAATTTTGCCGTAATTTTTTATCAAAAATGTATAAAATAATACAAAGTTTCTTAACTGAATTTTAACATTTAACATTATTTTGTAGATAAGCAGTAGGTATATATCATAAATTATTTATATTTAAAAATAAAAAGTCGTACTTTATACCGTCAATTATATTTTCACTTTCATTTAAATCTAATTATAAATTTGAATTTGCTCTATTTTTAAGCCTAGAATTTTATTGTAAAAAATAGCTTTACAATACACCGCAACATTTTAAGATACGCATAGAGGTTAAATTTTGGACAATTAATGTTGCATTCCCTAACGAAAAAGTTAAATAACGACAACAACAACATAAACCATTAATAATTAAATATAAGTTGTAATAATAATGTAATATGTAATAATAGAATAAAATAATATGTAATAATAGAATATAAGTTGTCATTTATCAAAATATATAAACACTAAAATTGTATAATAACTCTTCTAAATAGTTTATGCTTCTATTTTGCTACTAATGAACATACTAATATAATCATGCCAATATTTATTTCGATTGCCACGATACTAGTGCACTTTAAACAAAGACGTTAATCCTTCAGAGTAAACAGACAAGAAAGAGATTTGCAAGTCTACTGTACGGTAGCCACATAATAGGAATCCTCTGGACATTTTTTTTTTTAGCTTTTAATTAAACCAAAAACACATCTTGTTTTTTTTTTTAATAGCTGATCCGACTAATGTCTTCCTAAATATTTTACGTAAAAGTTTTTTTAGTTCTCGTCTTTAACAATTTTTCATTACGTAATTAAAACAAATCTACTGATATGACCATTAAAGATGTAGGCAAAATAGTTTAGCCGCCCTCGGCCAATTTTGACCCCGTACATTTCGGAATTAATCGAAAATTAGCAGATTTTTTTTTATTTAATTACAACATAAAGCAATTATAACAAACCTGTTTTCTAATTAGATTGATATATATTACAGAATATATTTGAATTATATTTAGGCAATAAATTTTAATAAAAATGTTTCTAATTTATCAAAAGTTATGACTATTATTAAGTGATAGAGTAGCTTTAAAACTATTTACTATCAATTTTTAATAAGTCTTAAACATAAATCGAAATTTGTTTTTAAATTTTTAATTAAATTAATAATTACTAAAATTGAGACTACATTTTATTAATTAAATTTATATTTATGATGATGATAATCAGCTATCACAATTTTAAATGTTATATTTCAAATAAAATACATATCATACATATACATACATATCATATAAGAATACTTTTTTAATGACAAGAACTCAAAGACATTTTTTTTTAAATTATCATATCATTTATTAGATTTCTCCATAAAAACCTACAAAGTTGAAAATACACACTTTTATACTTCTAGTTATAAGAAAAAATTTTTTTTCAGAATTAAAAAATTAACTAACTGCCTGGATTTTATTCTTCCAAGGAAAGTCCTTACAAGAAATAGTCCATCCGAGTTAATTTTTTTTTTACAATATTTGTCTTTTTTACTAACAACTCAAGCTTGACCAAAAAGTATTTTTAAGAAAATAAATTAAATGTTTCACGAAACTTTTGTGTACCGGCTTTCTCTAAACAGGCTCAGATGAAAAATGGTGTATATTTTATTTTTATTTAATTAAAAGAAAAAAAAAAACAATTTAACGTTAAAACAAAAAAAAAAAAAAAAAAACATACGAATTTGATCGTCAAAATCCCTATGCTGCAGAACGCTTATCCACCCCAGCGATAACTCAAGCGTCAACAGCTGGCTGACCTTTCTTCACGTAAATCAGCGTTCAGATGCGCGCCGCAAGTAAGTGTACCGTTTTAATTGATCTTCCGTCATCTCAAAATCTTGAGGCAATAAACGGAATAAATATATCCCATCGTATGATTTTATGAAAGGCTTTTAAAGATTGATAAAGGAAAGCAGTGGAATGTACGTCACTAAAGTTTATAGCGCGATTTTGTTAGCTCTTACACGTAATAATAAACAAATCTTATTAGCATAGTTATAACCGATGCCGGTGAAAGTTATTGTTTTTGATAAATATTACACAGGTAATACACTGCAGTGTATATAGTATAACGATAAAACAAAATCTGAATATACACTATTTTGCTTCTGTATTTATAGCTTAAGGTGCCTGTCCATTGAAGCGGAGCGAGGCTGCGTAGCGGAGAAACGGAGAAATACTAACCAATAGAATTGCAAAAAACCTCCCCTTCGCTCCAGTGGACAAGGGCTATTGGTTAATTTTTCTACGTTTCTCCGCTCCGCGGCCTCGCTCCGCTTCAATATGGATAGGCACCCTAAACGTATATTGTTTTTACAAATCAATAAGTCTTAAGTGAATTGACCTTTAAATGCTATATATTTATAATATTAGGATTATGTTAATACTGACTTTCGTTGGATGTTATATTTATGTTGATTTTTATCTTTCATACGTGTTCATCTTTAAACATGTGAACAAATATCCAGTCCGTATTAGAGATTAACAATAAAATTATCTGACATAAAACGGTATCCAACAGATATAAGTTTCTGATATGTTTGTTCTGTTTGACCATCAAACTTTATTTTTTTGTCAAATAGTGCTATTCAATTATTTTTTTATACCTGTGACATGAATAGTTGTAGTTTATCTCGCGCATAAATTATGGATTGGATATCAGAGACATTAACAGCAGAATATGAAACAGGCACATAATCTTGGCATTTACCAATCCGAAATGCAATATTCTGTCCTATAGAGCCTGTTTACAGAGGAAGGTTATATTATAAAAAAAACTCTACGGCACAGGAGAAAAGCAGTATCCATTAATGTCAACCTGGCTTACTTTCGAATCTTTACCTCTTTTCTATGGAGAATTATAATATCTTGACCTTAAAAGTAGATATCGAGATAGTTTTGTAGACAATATAGGTACATTGATTATATTTATTAATTGAAGAGAAACGTATTAATATTATTTTACATATTTTAATAAGCATCTATATCCAATGTTAACAAAACTTAATGACTAAAACTCTGCTATCCGTCTGTCATTGGGCTTTTTTTACTCTCTAAATATGAATCAGTGGAATTTTTATTAATTAAGTTTGTGAAACTATATTCACTAAATATCAGTGAATTTAAATTACAAATTAGTGAATACTCACTAATACACATACAAATAATCAATGATCAAATCAGTGGACTCTGATATTCACATATTCATACATTGAATAGTCACTCGTTCTGCGTAGTACGATTTTAATATTGATAAAAAGTGTCACTTAGAATAATTCCACTGATTCATGTTTAGCGAGTATGGAGCCGTGACGAGTTAAAGCTTGCAATTTTCGCAAAATTTTGATACTATAAGGGTGTCCACATACAAGAGCCATGTTGTTTCGGCATTTCAAGTGCAATTTAAAAATACATGGAGTTTTAAATACTGCGTGATTGTACGGAATTATTTTGTCCACAAATACGACTCGCTTTGGTATGGTCGGCTTTAAATTCAAGTTTATTTATCAGATAGGAATTTTATACTATATACCCTATATATCTATACTATATATATATATTTCTATATATATATAGATATATATATATATATATATATATATATATATATATATATATATATATATATATGGCGAGACTGAAAACTTATTGATAATTAATATTCTATTAATAGGTTCATTGCGTATACTCTACTTTAAAATTTAAACCAACTAGTGACCACTGTGTAATAGTATCGATAAGATATTAGAGAATAAGTTATACAACACACACACAAACGCACACAGAAAGAGACAGAGAGAGAGCCAATACAGTATACAGAAACAATATAAGTTATAACAAATGAATATCTTCAGTGTTAACAGAAGAATCTTGATGTGAAATACGAGAAGTAATTGGCTCTTTACTTTTACTATCAATTTTATCAAAGAAAGTTACTGCTGCTTGCTGCGCTTTTCTATCGTTAAATCAATGATCACTTAAAACGATTACCATCCGACCTATGCTGTAATGAAACAACTTCATTAACCTCTTGTTAACGTACGGTTATAATTGCGATGTTAGGTTGATATGAAAGTCGTGTACCTATTATAAAATACACTAACTTATATTAACTTTATACCCACCATTTATAACTGAATGTCTTTGTTATCTTATACTCGTATATCGCGTTTAGTAAATCAATTTTATAACAATAAACGTTGATTACATTTACAAGTTTATTAAAGTAATAAAATAAAAATAAAATAAAAAACATAAGCCTTAATTACTGTTCCACAAGGTTTAGAAATAATAGGATTTTCCCCAATTATTTAACTGCAATATATACTACTTACTATTTTACTATACGAAACACTGAAAAAAAATGTGTAATTCTGACATGTGTACTCCGTACAAGAATCTTTGGCAAACTCAATTTAAAATGTATTAATATTAATAGTTAAACATTCTATTACTTTACTTATTTACGCGTTGTTTACGCGTTGTTTACGCGTTGCTAGGATACGCGACATCATACTATCTCATTCTCTCCTACACATTTTTGTATTTGTCTCTCCTACCTGTCGTTTTTTCCGTCGCATCCCGTTTCAAATCACAACGATTCTAAAGAAGTTTCACTTCAAAAAACTGAATACACCTATTTTTATTTACTATTATCGACAATCGGTTTTAAACAACAACTTGTTCTTCGACATAGGCTTCCTCTAAAGTTTTCCAGATTGATTTGAAGTAATATTCATTGTTAAATGCAACGAAAGTTATTAAAAAATGAAATAAAATATTTATCGTTACGTGCATTCTTAAATCGTTTCTTCATTCTTAAGTTGTGAAAGTACCTTTATCAAATCACTACATTTTGAGATTATTTTCTGATTTTTTTTTTTTATTTGTGTCTCATTTATTATAATAAATTAATTTCTATTATATGACTAAAATACTGTTAATATATTTATTTCTGTAGGACCAACAAAGATTTCTCTATTTATATACAGTATAATATAATATGTATTTAATTATATATACAGTATAAAGTATTTTAAATTGCAAATGAATAGAATGAATTGAAATAAAACATCTTAAATTTACTTTAAAGTGTTTTGATTTTCGTATAGGACACGACTTTTTTTTTTATTCGTTACAACCCTACAAAACTTAAATTAAGAATTCAAAATTCAAAATACTGTTAGGCATCAGGCAAGGTATTGTATATATTCTGGTTTTGAATATGGAAACACTGAAATAAAGAGGAAAATTCTAAATATTAAGATATAAATTTATATCTTTTTCACTAGATATTTTATCTTCAACTTAAGTCAACAAACAGTAGCAAATAAATAATCAAACTGTTCACAAAGGGCTGAACCTAAACAATTGACCACTAAAAGCAAATAAAATACCTAGTTGACGTATTTCGAAAGTCTTAGAATAAAATTTAAAGCCTGTTCCGTCTAAATAAACATCTATGGAAGCATATTCCACACAATACGACCATTTCGAATTGCCTTACCTATTTTTAGCTTCAATAAAAGGAAATAATAGGCCATATGTCCCTTGGCTTAGTGGTCGTTTTTCGACGTTACGTCCGATGCACTGATCTTTTTCTTTTTAGAGTTTTAAACATTCTTGTATAGTCCGTTATTTTTGCTGTATAGTATTCAAATACAACGAAGCGTGAATTAAGGAATATTGATCAAATAAAATGAATGCCTGAATTTGATGAATCAGAAAAATGTTAGATTGTTAAACCATATGTGTCACCGGTTGTATATTATTTTTTCTATCAAATAACTAGATGTTCTTGCCGGTTTCAATCGCGCTTTGTGTCGATACCCGATACATTTTTTTTTTGTTTATAGTTACTGTAACGCCACCGTTTCTATAGGCGTGATGTTTTAGAAGCGTTTAATCTTTTAGATAAACAGATTTTAAAACACAAAATAGATAATTGAAATCGACTCTACTTTGGTAGAGTCTAACGCTTTTAATAGAGCACAAAAATCGAATTTCTTAGTAATAATTATTATTACGAGTATATATGATTAAGTTTTAAAATATTTGTTTAAATTATCAACTCTTCTGTGCTAAAAGTAGTAAATTAGATAAAGCTATGGATGTAAGTAATACGTTATCTAAAAATGTATAATAAGATAAATACTAGTATAAGCTTTGAGGTATTTAATTTCATAGCAAGAAATGAGTTTAGTTTTTTTACCTGACTATGCTTTAGAAATGAGAAATAAGAATTTAAGCTTTTTAAACATAACTTAATTATTAATGGTTAGTTATAAAAATGCTTAATATTTTTTGGGCTGGGATTATTATTTAATTTTCAGCAACATGACATGTTCAGTCAAAGATTTGTTATTGACTGCTGTATCATTAAAATTTTATCTAAAGTGCTCCAAAAAAATTTTATAATAATATAATACATTATTTTTAAAAAAGTGTTCCTTAAGTTTTAATTAATTTAACATTGTTTCCAACTTTTAATATGATATGTATAAAAGAATTATTTAAGTTTATATTTAACAAAAAATAGTATAATAAATTAAAACTGAATCATAATTCTCTGCCCATTTTTTTTTTCTTTCTATTATAATATTTTATACACTTTAATATCCTTATTCATATTATATTTAATGGATATCTATAATTTTATTGCCAAAAATGTCATAAATATATAAAAGTTCACTATGGCATTATTATGTCTTGATTTATGACAAACAATAAAAAAATGATTGATTTCACATATAATCTGGTTATACAGCCAGAAACATTAATTTACACGAAATGAGGTAATAAGCTTGTTGAAAAAGTAAATCAACAGATCAACGTTTGATATTTTTTATTTTAATTAGGTTTTTTATCTAGTTCGTATCGATTTATTTTTAAAACGTAATAATCGTTTTCCGTAATCGAAATTCATATTGCATCGAAAAAAAAAAAAAATACGCGCTTAATTGGATCTGTCATTTTAGTATTAAAACTATAAGATAATACATATATTACATATTCATATGAATAAAAACGAAATAAATGGCTTCCTGTAATAATTATTTCCTTATTAATATACTAGCTTTGTCTCGCGACTTCGTACCAATGCTACGTTAAATTAAGTGATCTACATGAAAACAACGAATCGTGTTTGATGATTTTAAAGAAAATAATCAAAATAGTTATAAATTGAATAACAATTACTACATTAACAACACACAGTTCATTTCAACAAACGATTCACTTCTGACTGGTGAAAGACAAAAAATGGACTAGATTGTAAATAAGAAACCAAGACAATTGCAAAGCAGACAGACAATATTCTAAAAACGAAAATTAACTTGTTATAAATAAAATTGTCAACCCGCAGTGGAACAGCGTGGTGGATTAAGCTCTAAGCCTTTTTCTATAATTATGGAGAAGTGGCCTTCGCTCAGCCCTGGGTGATTTACAGGCTGATACAGTAACTTTTATTTTTATTTTATTAGTATAAAAAATTTTTTATTGACTTAAGACAATGCAAATAAGTTATAATACGTAATAGAAATTTCATTTGCTAATGTGATTTGAACTTTATAGCTAAATAGTACCCCAGGCTATTCAAACTAAAATAGCGGACACAGAATACTACTTCTGCGTTCAATTGTATTTGTCGAAGCGTTATTTCCAAGAGTAACTTGAGCCCTAAAATGAACTGTTCATAATTTGTTGTGTCTAATTCTACCATTAATCCACTCCAAGGTATGATAATCAAGACAATTAAAATTAGGACCTAGGGCTAGTACCTACTTCCTCATAAAATCTTATAACTTTTTATAAGTTATAGTTACGAACTTGGTTTTGATATCTTACTTGAATAAGAATAAGAATGGGTGCCCCAACCTTATAAAATGACTTCATCTATCTGCTTGTCACAGGGCCAAACTATTAAAACCTTAATGCATAGACCCTTAAAATTCTTACAAAATATGTGAGACTTATTCTGAAAAATAATAATTATATTACAATAAAGTTCAGAAGTAAGGGAGTTCACATAACATAATCTGATTTTCGACGTTTTTTTTTTATTTTATTTTTTTAAATCGGAGTTAAAAATATATAACAATGATGGACATTGTTTTATTCATTTGGAAGTCTGTCAAGTGCGGTCTGGTTTTATTTGATTTAATCATCATACCAAAGAAGACTGAAAATTTTTAAATATTAAAAAATACCCAATGAGATGTAAATGTGTATGTGTATGTGTATGTTCATTAATAGCCCTCAGTGACTAATGAGTGATTAAAAGACGCAGGTGATATTTAATTAGTAAATTCTCAATAATTTTTAACCATTTCTTTATTCGCTTATATTTCTTTAAGAATAAAACACCTCATTTAACTTCATATAAGTAATAATGAGGGTAATATTTTACGCTTATTCGATATATACTTGCGTTTAATATCGTCCCGCCTTTGTAAAGCTACATGCTCACTTGACAATATTTATGGTGGAGTGTACACTTATTCATATCATAAAAGATACCAAATAAGTTCAACATAATTACCGATTAATTAGTATTCCTTACATGCAGTCGACTGATGTCGAAATCGACGACACATCGAAAAATTCTCGACATATTATTGGTTATAAAAAAATTCGAATCCCAGAAAAGGACAGAAGTTTTACACTTAATAAGGATCTTTTGAGATAATCTTTCGTCTCACTCGCACCGGGGCGTGGTTTATTAATATTTAATCACGCATATATCCAGCTATATACCGCCAATACTTATTCTTATATTTAATTAAGCATTTTAAAGTTTTCAAAAGGAATTCGAAAGTCGTTTATATTTCATACAATTAGGCATTGGACGTCAACAAATTATTGAGTTCATTGAACATACGTATAAGGCTAGTAAAGGCTGTGCATAAAAATAAAAAGTCCGCTCAATTATATAGAGAGCAAAAACAAAAATATATAATTGAGCGGACTTATCCAATATGACTTCCTTTTAGGTCTTAAACTAAAGAGCTGTACTTGCACCTATATTTTACTGTATATTACACGTACTGTTCTCTTATATTTACGCGAATATTACTCATTTAATTAAAAGTCTAAATCGGATTTTATCGCGTTTATTTGTTTTAAAACTTTACAGTTTAACAATTTTTAATTAAATTAAATTATTTCCCGACGTTTCGGACCCTTTACAGCGTCCATGATCTCGGATGACACGTACGAAGTTTTTTTTTTTTTTAAATCAAAACCGATATGTATTGTTTGAATTAGTCCTTTTTAGAAAAACATTATAAGCTAGATAGTAATCTGTGTTAAAAAGTCAGTCAGACATTTACTTTTAAACCTGAAAACAAATATATTTATTTATATTATTATAAAAGATGAAATACAGAGAGCTCTACAAATAATAGACAATCTAAATCTTTGGATATAAAGGTATTATTTTCATTATAACTCTACACGGGATTTCATTTGTAGATATTATTATTATTATTTATTTATTTATTGATCAAATAAACAATAATGCAACTTATTTATTATAAACAGCATTAAAAAACCACGCAGGCTTATGACATTGCTATTTAGTAACCAAACAACAATTTTAAAACACTCACATATTTACGCACCCTCCTATTAGAAGGAAGCTGGGACTGAACAAAGTACAAACCATACAAAAAGATGCAAAGATGAGTACTTAGTTAAGATTTGACAAAATTATTTTATTGAAGAAATTGAAACAATTAATATTATAAGAAAACATTGAAAAACCTTACGCCAAGGTTAAAAATTTTGAGATTACCTATAGTTTGACAAAAATCTGTTTTTTTATAATAAAAAAAAGTTTCTTAAAACGGCTGTAAGTATTACCCAGTGATATTTATATATCTATAAATCATTTTTTATTTATTAAAAGCACATTAACGAAGAAGGATATATGAATAATTTTGTAATATATGTATGTTCAATATAAGAATAATCTTAAAATATATTTATCGACAACATACTTAAAAATAAATTTTAAGATTTAATCGTAACGTCTTTTATCTTTGTCGCACTTTATCTTTCACTATAAATAAGAAATTCGATTATAAATTGAATTGACTTCTTAATAAATTAACCCGTAAAAGGGTAAATCAGAGACGATTGTTTTTCTGTCAATCAATGAGATGCAGTTGTCTCGTTAGTGATATACATTTTAGGAATGCCCGCGAAATCGAAACAAATGCCTATACTCATTCGTTTCCGCCAAGTTATTCGAAGCATCCATTTCTCATGTAAGTCTCAAAGACCAGTGAAACTATATCGTTATGTAAAGCGAAAAATACTTAATGAAACAGTTCAAATCTCTTTATTGATTTCAATGTGTTATAAGAATTCTTTTAGTTTGAAAACGAATACATACCACGGTGACAGCTATTACTTAAATCCTGACTACGATCCATGCAAGTCATGCAAGTGGATCGAAATATTGGTAACTGATTGAAAACTTATAATTTTCAATACTTTCATTTCTGATTCATTCAGTCATTAGGTTTAATTGTAACCATTAAGGTTCTAAACAAGTATATATGACTTCGCCAATGTCACATAGATAAGAGAACACGCGAAGGATGTTAAGAAATGCAGTCGAGATTATAATCTTCCTTAAATTATGAATTTTTTAGTTAATAATCTAATCCAGAATAAGTGACAATTAGAAATTAAATTATATAATTTAATTCACATAAAATACTGGTACTGGAAAAAAAAACATAGCATTGCGTAGCGATGTCTAGTGGATTTTGATCTTTAAGCGTATTGAAGGAACGTGAAGTATGCGTTTTATCTGTTTTTTATAGATCAAGATTTTATAAATTTTATCAGATCTTATCTGTTCTACTAAAACGAAATGAAATATTAATTGATTAAAGACGTATGAATGTATTACACAAATATATAATTTACATAAAATATTCATTTTCTCTGTTTATGGCGAAAATAATTGAAATTATCTTGTTTTCGTATCTCAATGGCATTATTTCTGATTAAATCTGGAGCAAATATATTCATCAAAATGTATATTAACATAAATGTGAAGTGAGATTATTTGTTCTCGTTTTTCACTTGAGAGCCTCAAACGATATTCGTAAGCTTGGCCTTAACAATTTGTACGAAATTTAACGTTGAGTATTACATATTACATATCAGCAAACCCATGAGGTTACATCTATATTATAATATGTCTGAAGATTTTGTTTGCTTTGATGCGGTAACATCAGAAATTGTCAGAGCTCTGATTGTTTTCGCAAAACAAAGCATGTTTAATAAGAAAAGTTATACGTTATAAGACAATTATGAATCATAGAAGCAGGGCTAGCAAAAATGGATAAATATCAAAGCTTGACACGAGTAAAAACGCGAAGTATCTCTGTATTATAATAATAATGCTTGTTTATATATAAAATTGTTAATATTAAAAATGTGCTCCTATAATATTTGTTTGTTATTTTTTGCAATATAAAAGTAATTTAAATGTTAGTATGACAACGTTTCAAACATCGCACATTTTTGCATGATACAGCTACGCTCTCGTAACACATACTTCTACCTAAAATAGGGTTGTCAACACAGAGAACGTCTATATAAAAATATGAAACATCTTTATAAATTTACAGAATGAACTGAACTGAACTGAATCAGCCTGTAAACGTCCCAGTGCTGGGCAAAGGCCTCTTCTCCATCTAGAATTAGTTAGGTTAGAGCTTAAACCACCACGCTGCTCCACTGCATGTTGGTAGATAATATGGCTACCATGAATATCGATCGATACCAGGTGTCTATGATAACAACCGGGACCGACGGCTTTACGTACTTACGTGTACAAGGACATAAACCCAGACCGAAAACAAATATTTGCACAAATACAAATATGTACCCTGAGCGGAAATCGAACCTGTGACCGCCGGCTTTGAAGCGACTATTTGCACCACTACACCAGAACGGTCGTCAAAAGTAAATTTAAAGGATATTTCACTTTAAAAATTAAAATTTGTTTTTACTTTTACAGTTTACAATAAATAAATAGTTTGTTATTCCTTGAAAGTTATTATTTTTATTACAAATATTACAGTTTATTACAATATAAGTAATTAGGTGTGGCTCGTGATTTCTTTCGAGCTGAATATTGATACTCGACAGATTTTTACTTGAATAACATCGAAAATAACTACTTTTTATCATAAGTCTTAGCGTAATATTTAATATTTCACCTTGAAAACTGAACCTTTGATCAGGTAATAATTTTAAAAATATTCCATAGTAAACATTCAAGCAAAAAAGTGATCTTTAAAAAATACTATACCATGTTTCAACCGTTTATATTTAACCGCTTTTCATATAAACAAACTTTTTTTATGACGCTAAAAAAATAATTTCTAGCTTCGTCATATAAATAAAAATTATTATAGGTATATACATTTTATTCGTTTTATAACGTTGGCAACCCTAACGACAAGGTCAAGACTCATTTCAGACATGCAGGATTGTTGAGTTGCCGTAAGTCACCTCATAAATTATTAATTCGAATTGTCGAAAATTTCGTTTCCATTAGTACTTCAAGAAGTCTTTAAAAATAAATTTAAATCCTCGTTAAAAACTATTTATAATGAAATGATTTTTATCCGAATAAAACACAAAAGAGGAGCAATGAGTTTAGCAATTTATGTAGATGATATCATAGTCACAATATATCGGATAGAACGATATCGAAGAGTTCCGCCAAAATATCTAATATAATATATAACTAAGAATACTACAACACATATTGAAACATATATTTTTTTTTATATTGTATTATCGCTTTAATTGCAAACATATTAAATGTGACCGTGTGTATTTGTGTTATTTAAAAAAAATGAAAAATAAAGAAAAAAAGAGTTCAAAATACTCGTATTATAACTTGAAATGGCAGTCGCGGGTTCGATTCCCGCTCGGGATAGATTTTTGTACAAATATTTGTTTCCGGTCTCCACACCGTACCTCGGAGTGCACATAAAGCCGTCGGTCCCAGTTGTTATTATAGACACCTGATAACGATCGTTACTCGTGGTAGAGGAATTATCCGCCAACCCGCAGTAGAGTAGCGTGGTGGATTAAGCTCCAACCCTTTTTTTATATGGAGAAGAGGCCTTCGCTCATCAGTGGGTTGTTTACAGGCTGATAGAATATAAGTCGAAATAGAAGATCAAAAACATTTTCAAATCAAGTTAAAACTTACGAAATCCGGTAAGACAATTTCTACACCGCGTTAGAAAAGAACGTATTCAGTAAGTTTCCTCGCAAGAGTGCTTTTCATTAAAATTGCGAGTTTCCAAAGCAAGCCACGTGTACAAAAGCGTAAGCAGTTAACTATGGAGTTTATTTTTTCGCCGAACAGTTTCAATTTGCGACAACAGAGTATAAATTCTAATGCACAAAGCACCCGTTATGAAGACGAGTGCACGTTTCCAGTTTTCATACGAAATCACTTCAGGGTTGTCACAAATTTAATATAAAATATTTTAATATTAACATGGTCTTGTAGTTGTTTTGTGTACATGTCCTTAAATAGGTATAATCGGATTTAACACTTCCATCAAACACTACTATAAGTAAAAAGTAATAATATTGTATAATTCGTTTCATTTTATTTACTACAAGCATTAGGTACTATAAATTATTACTACAAGCATTTGTGAAATAGCGTAATAAAAATGAAAAATGAAATACATTTTGTTTTACACTTAAGCCTATTTTAAATATTTGTAACAGCTAAAATAAGATTTAAAAAGAAGTATTATAATATAGCATAGTAGGTATTTTACCTACTATACTATATCATAATCAAATTTTAAAATTCACTGAAATGTGTTGTGTATACATAACGGGCAGTCTTTATTGGTATTTTAGGTCACTTTAAACAATTCTTGTCATTAATTTACCTTAAACAATAAACTATTTAGTATTTATGACATAGTATTTGTATTGCTATAAGATATATTTTTAATCAGTTTCATTTGATAATTCATATATAATTAATACACACGTAAGTCAAGAATAATTAATGAATTTTTTTATGGTTTATTAATAAATAATAATAAGTACACTTTATTGTACACTAAAGCAGAATATACAAAATAAATGAAGTCATAAAAGAATGGCACGGTACAAATGGCGACCTTATCGCTAAAAAGCGAGGCATCGTCCAGGCAACCTTTGCGGAGAGGAAATGGTCATACATACATACATACATACATACACATACATATATACATAAATAAATACATAAATATATACATACATACTAATAATAATACACACATACATAAAAACTATAATATATTTATACATACATACAAATAAATGATTAGGTATTGTGTTTCAAGGTAATACTTCCTGATATTTTTTTTAAAAGTGCAAGGGGTTGTATAAATGTAAATTTTCTAAGGTTATTTTTTTTTTTTGTAATAGTGAATGCCAGCCCTATCCGTAAGAATAGTGCACTCCGCTGTTATCGACTGTCGTCAGCCGCGCGAGGCGCGGTGTAGAACTGTACACGTCTAGCTCGGATGTTGCTCATTGAGAAAAAACTTAGCTTATTACAACAAAATTGAAGTGTAAACCTTGCATTAATTTTTTTTTTTTTTTTTTAAACATTCCAGCCATCTTACGTGTTAATATTAAAATTAAATAAAAAAAAATAATACATTCGTAAAAATGATATTGAACTAAACTGAACTAAGCTGAATTATCCTGTAAACGTTTCACTGCTGAAAAAAGGCAATTTCTGTATATATGAAGAAAGGTTTGGAGATTAATTCAACCCGCTGCTCCACTAAGGGTTAGCGAATAATTTTCCTATCATAAACAACGATCACTATCAGATGTTTATGTTTATTTTACACGCTCTCCGAGGCACGGTGGGGAGACTCACAAGAATAAATACTCAAACCAGAAATAAATATTTGTATAAACAAAAATAACTGCTCCGAGCGAGAATCGAACCCGCGTCCACCGACGTTAAGGCGACTACCCACATCACTACACCAGAACGAGCAACTTATTAATGGTACATCTATATTTAAAAAAATCTAGGTTTCGTGTTGAGCACCCTCAATAATAAAATATCGGATCTTAATCTGCCATGCCACTGTACTACTATGTTCTTAAAAATAGGTGAATTCTTTTTGGTTAGTATATGCCTTTGAATTGTCTTAAGTGTAAACCAAAAATTCACATGAACCGCCTAAAACTTTGTACATACATAAATAAATAAATAAATAAATAAATAAATAAATAAAGGTCTCACACTCAACGGCCCCCAGTAGGATGTGAATACTGTGTTGGGGGTCCGGAAACACACACAATACACAAGCACAAACGCCCAGACCACGACAAATATCTGTGTCGACAATATATATTTGTTATGTGCGGGGATCGAACCCGCGACCGCTAGTGCATCAGTCAGTTGCTGTGACCACTGCGCCAACGCGTCGTCATACATACATAATATAATCTGCACATTATTTTTACTATCATCAGCTGTTGTTTATAAATTATTTATTTATTGGACATGGAAAAAAATTATTTTAAACCATGTCATATCACGTACCAACGCTTTACAGGTTAGTGACCATAAGAACCAATCTTATAAAATGTAAACGGTTAAACGTGTAAAACCGCATGAGGGATCTAGTAAAGCGGTCGTGGAGTCGATCGTTAAAATATTTCTTATTTGTGAAGTTAACAATGTCTCGTATTACAATGAATTTAATAACATCGCGATTATCAGCCGCCGCCAGCTCGGAACATCAACCATAATTTAACTTCGACGAACGGATTCGTTTTCGAGAGGTTCGTTATCTCGGCCAATTATTTGATTAAATTAATAGACTTTCGACTGCGGGCTATAGGTAATACATTATTTTATTTGATTTACTAGTTTAGTCTTATTATAGTAATAATTTTAATAAACGAAAAATTCTTATCCTCCTTTTTTTAACGATTTTAAAGTTTTGACACTCGTTGTTTAAAACATAAGTATTTTATCACCCGACTGCGCCGGAAGGAGGGTTATGTATTTCGAGAGTATATGTATATGTATAATTGTTTGGCACGCTCTGCGGCCTGAACGTGTCGTTAAATTTGTATTTAGTGTGAGAGTGACACTGGGTATATCAAAATAAAAATAAAAACAAAATGGCGTATTTCAATTAATTTTATTTCCAAATTATAGAAAAACGCATTCGGGTTTTTTTGTTTCTTTTTTTTTATGTGACTTATTTTAGTATTTGTAATAATAAACATACATTATTTAACTAGGAAGTATTACTACTCATAGCGACCATGCTTCATGTAACTTATCATTAATACACAAAAAGTGTAACTAGTATATACTCGTGTCGTTGTTATGTTTCCCTGTGTACTTTTTATTCCTAGAATATTTAATTTCGATATAGAATTTCCTGTTTCTGTAGTGCATTTTTCTTTTTAATTAACTTAGTTTTTTTTTTTTTTTTTTGACAAAATTCAGGTTAAAATAATTCTCCAAATAACTAAACTGAACTGAATAACTGACCCACTGCTGAACAAAGGCCACTTCTTCATATAGGAGAAGGGTTGGAGATTAATCCACCACGCTGCTCCACTGCGTGTTAGCGGATAATTTAGCGTATCTTCTTTCCAGTAAAGGACAATCAAAACTTCAATCTTTAATGATAAAATATGTGTGTTTATATTTAATTACGAGTGTCACTTTATATATAAAAATGTCATCGCAGTATCAATAATATTGTTGGTTTAATTTTATCACATTACAACCCGTCCCTAATTGGTTAACAAAAATCATTGATTAGATTAGGTTATTGTTAGACTTTTTAAATGCGAGCCAAGCGCCTGATGCAAATAATTTATTCCGATAAAAAATTTATACCATTCATAATGTGATGGTTTGCACGAGACAGATAACATAGAAACAATGTTCGGTGACAAAAATATAAGAGGTTGGGAAGTTAAATATGTAACTACTATAGCCAAGTGAACATTTCTATTACAACTTTTTAGTCAGAACTCTTCACTATTTATAAGCTAATTATGGCAATATTGACGTGTAGGTATACGAGTATGTATAGATAGTGCAACTAATTTTGGCGTGTGAGACTCGTATGTGTGCGTATATTTATTCAATTTAAATACAACTTTCATCTGTGCGATAGTAACGAGGTATTTATTACCCAAGAACGTCTTATATACATATATATAAATTTATAAATAAATAAAGCACCTTTACGCACACAGAAAAACAAACCGAGATTATTTGAAGCATCTATTAACTATTAATTATCATCTATTAATTATATCATATCATCTATTAATTATATACACACTCGTATCCTTTTAATATATGCTATAGATGATGAGCGATTGCTGTTGCACTGTTGATCGCAAACTTACGCCGAGTTGCACGAAACAAATTTTAAATTTAAGTGTTTATTAAACTAATTTAATCACAAGAATCGTGATTATCTGTTGCACAAAACGTACATCTGATTAAGTTAACAAAAAAAATTAGTTTAATTTAAGACCTATCTAACGGATGATTAATTCCAACAGCTTTAAATTAATCATGAGATCAACTAATTTTAAGATTAATTGCAACTTAAGTAACGGAAAATTAGCGACGGTTTCGTGCAACTCGCCGTAAATCTAATAATATTTTAAGTCTAGGTAGCCTAAAAAACTCAAATGCTTTTATATAATACTATTTATGTTAAATAGTACATGTATTATAATGTAAATTTATTCGTCCTTAGCCAATCTAAGACACAATAATAAAAGTTACATTATAAACCTCAACTATAATATTACTACAAAATATTCAATATATTATTGAGGTCAAAAAATTAAAAAGGTTTACAAAAATATCCGGTGCGATTTAACGTACATATTAATTGGGTACATAAAGTTAAAATATTTTATGAGAGTCTTTAAAGGAATTTTGGTGATTCTGGATAAATGCTCAAACAGATCGTGCCCTTTCTTTTAATTAACAAAAAAATAACATCGAGTTGATAAAAACTCATTTTGTTGGAATTTCATGAACACCAAATTTTATACCGCTATATTTTTTTACTCATTAATTATCACTTAAATTATAAATATACACTTGGATATATTATTAAATAAATAATACTCCGAGAGGCAGTAGAACAGTGTTGTAGCTTCAACCTCTCCTACATAAAGAGGAGAGCGATACATGCTTATCAGTGGAAAGTAAAATAAACAAGATATTCGCCATGCTTCTCTTCGAGCCATAGCGCATTTCATAGAAGAAAATAGAAACAATATAATTAAATGCATGTATATTAAAAAAAACTTTCCATTTCTGTTATATATACGTAGTAGGATTAAGATGATGTAATAAAAAAACTTTACGTAATAACATATTTTTCATTTTCTTTTGGTATAAAAAAAAAACATTTTAAACACGTCGACGTCACAAATTCACAATTAGTCTTCTTTGTAATTATTATGACTTCATCAAAGTGAAAAGATCAGTAAAAATAGTAAGTACATGGAAAAATTGTTTTACTGTGTTTAAAAAAAAACTATAGATAAAAACTTTTTTAAATTTAGTTAAAATGAAGTCTTAACGAAAAGTTGCAGATTAGAGAATGTTCGTTGAGTCTTTATAAAATGATTGAAATCTGTTAAAACCTTATCAGATACCTTTTAAGGAAACATATTCTTAACAATTTAAATAAAACTTAGATTAGCAACTTTAGTTTCTTTTTTACGTTTGGTCCTACAAAACTTTTTAGTTAAATAAAAACAGACCAGCAACATAATTTGAAAAGGAAAATAAAAATCTATAAGAATTAAAACATTAATTAAAGATAATCTTAGTTGAGACAGTTAACTAAACAAATAAACTAAATAAAAAAAAATCTTTATGATATTATCATCATCATCAATAATCTCAATATAAATGTTAATGAGTTTTCCTTGACCTTTTGTTTTTTTTTTTATAATCTTGACGTTCACGTTTGTCACGTTCTTGAACATCGCCAAATCTATATAGAACATTCTAATAAAATTATATAATGGTTTTATGCTGTATACTTAAAAACAAAAAACACAAATGATGCCAAAAGAAGTTTTAGGTTAACGCTGATTCCCTGGGAAAGGGAACGAGTGCTTTTGTGAGACGCAAACTGCGTCAACACACGGGCTCAGTCTCATGTCAGGGAGACTGCCGTAAGAGCAGGAGACACTGCGAAAAAAGCTGAAATAACGAAACGGTACAAATATTCGTCGATTGTACCATTTTTCAATCAAAAAAATTGGACCTTAGAGTAGCAATGCACATTCAAAAAGGATCGACCCCATGAAGTAGGTATAACCTCCACTGACAAGTGATAGGAGGACTAGTATATTTTTTACCCAGAGAATCGGAATTATCGTTCAACAGTGAAATGTTGCCAGCTATCTTGCCGCCATTCCATGCGAACATTATTTGTACTACAATTATCTGTAAATAATTAGTTTTTGAGTTTGCATTGCAAATATTTATAATATTGTAAGATTATAAATAATTATTGGGTACATATACATGTCAAACATAATTATCCTGATCCAATTTTATTTTGGAACCGTAAAATATGTTTCTGTCTTTCGTTCTTTTTTATGGATCGCCTTCTCAACAGATACTTATTTCCTACTCATTTAACCTCAAAATTTTTCTCTTTTGTCAACTTCTGCCCACATAGCCATACCAAATATTATTCTCTAAATATCTGTTCAGTTATGAGATCATCCCTTCCAACATAATATTACGCTAACCTATTAATAATATAACTCGCAGATTTCCTTTATATAATTGTTTATTTTGCTGACCATACACCAACAAAAAACATTTTAAAAAATCACCCAACCAACAAACAGTTATACTGTATATACTACAACGTTATAATATTGACTTCACAATAATTATAAAAAGAGTCATTTTTTACATATATGTACTATTTACGACAAATACGCAAAGCTATGCAATTAACTATATAATAAGATTGCTATAATTTTCGTTCTTTATTATGATATCTTCTTTCAAATCCCTTTTTTATTTCCAGTAGTAAAAAACGTCCTTAAGTAGTAAAGTTAAACCATCATTAAAATGCAATATCGTCTAGAAATGGCTTAACAGACCACACCGGTTGTTGATATTTTTATTTGATGTGTAAGATATGGTAAATATCTTGATCCTTATCATAATACTTATTAAAGGAATAAGAACTCTACTTTATACAGTAAAATTGTTGCGGTATAATATAGTTAGACATTTTAATTCAATGGTATATCCATCATTTATACTTATAATGGCTACCCGACCACGCACGGGTTCAGTTTACTGATGAAGGAAATGTAAAGAATGCTTTAAAAAATTAAACACCTGTCTGTAAATTATTGTATCAGTATGTATTAGGGATCTGTACTATTAGGAATAATACTAGGATATGTATATTATGTAGGAATATCCCCTCTCTTTAAAAGTGTATATATGCCTTATATTTCTTAAGATTTTAAAATATCTTTATAAAAACTATTTCCTAACATAATGAACTCATCAAATTAATTATATTTACCAAAAATCTAATGATGCGATTTGTCTCATATTCAATTTTTTTTTTCTTTAAATGTAATTAATTCATTTTTAATAAACTATAAAAAATTACAATATTCTTATGTTACTTAATTAATACAATTGATTTTATAATATTACGAGTATTATAGGTTTAAAACAATGAAAAATATACAGTTTGTGGTAAATAACAAAAATTTAAATATGATATAATTTTAATCAAATGTAATTCTAGAACCTAAGCTAAATTTTATTTCCAGTATCAATATTTTATTTGATGCTGTATTTATAATGCATTATTAATACAAAAAATAAACATCAATATTGGAGAGATACTTATAAGTTCGATGACCGCTACAGAAGATAGTCCCCCAACCTTTTTCGTGAAGAGGTGTCAAAAAAGCGACTAAGGCCATATGTACGAACAACTGTACACCATGATGCTGATGGGCAGCAGCACAACCCACTGTGTTCTTAAGCCGCCTGCCAAGCACAGCGAGTATTATTATAATCCCCACCTGATATGATGGAGGGGGCCTTCGTTCAGCAGTGGACAACCAACGAGTGATGTAGTGGTGGTAAAGATTGCTTATTTGCCTTTCTTTATTTTGAAACTGGACTCCAAATCTTATTAATAAAATTTATATTAAATATATAATATTAATAAATATAAAATATAATGCAAAATTTATCCACCTCAATAAATATAAAATATAACCAGACATCTCTAAAGTAGACACAAACATTATATAATAGCTCTTATAGCGTAGTGTGTGTCTGCAATAGGACACAGAAAAATGATGTGTGTCATACACTCGTACAGCACCATAGAATATTATAGTACATGTATATTGAGTAATAAACGCAAAAAAAAATTCTAACAAATTTTCATAGCCCATTAAAGAATGTAACTTCCTAAAATGTTGATAAAGATCATCTTTAATTAAATAACAGCTTAGATACTACTTTCATACTAGTTCATACTTGTAAGTCCAGAAATAACAAAGTTCCATATAAACTTCAACCCCTCATCCTAACCTTATGGAGGATGTTTCCTAAAATTCTTTCTTAGCTGACGTTTCTTACTTTCTACTTACATAAATCTTGTTATTTAGATTTCGTGATTAGCCATTGAATGAATGACCTTTTGATTATACATACACATACATAATATATCAAAAGCACAAGCAAACAATATGCAATCATGTAATTTAGATATTATATAATTTATGTAAGATGCAATCTGACTAAACAGTATTATCTATATCTATATCTAAGTATATTCTAAGTATATATATATAATAAAATGGTAGGAATGTCAAAACTGTACATTGAATATTTTTTTTAAAAGAATACTTGGGGTGTGATGTACAATCGATACCAAAGACAAAAATAAAGTTTTTAGAATTTTTGTCTGTTTGTCTGTTTGTCTGTATGTATGTCCGGGATAAACTCCGAAAGTACTGCATGGATTTACTTCAAATTTGGCACGAATATTATTAAGAAGTCGGGTCAACATATAGGCTACATATTATCACGCTATCACCTACGGGGAACAAGCAGTGAACCTTTATTTCTTCAACGCATTCTGTAACAACGTGTAATCTAATAGCGTTCACGCAGACGACGTCGCGGGCAGCAGCTAGTGATAACATAAAATGTAAGCTGTTAGAATTAAATTTTTAATATAATCTAAAGAATATTAAAAAGAAGTCCATAATAAATCTTCATTCCTGCACGTAATATGATAAAAATTTATATTTGAGGTAAAATATTCGATGGCTAAATTAAGTATTGAAAATTAACAAGAACCTTCACAAAGAGGGTGCACGGTCTGTCTCGATCATATCGCCTTAATAACTTCTTTGGTAGTTCACGTTGATGAAAAATTACAAAAAAAAAAAGAAAACAAAATTTAAAGTCCTCGATCACTGATAGAATGAAGTCGATATTTTAAGTGATTTATAATTTTACACAATAACGAGGTTACGTCTGAGAATTTTACAATATACAAGATTACGTTGTAATATATCAATTCAAGAAATCGCATCTCTTTATTTTATATTTAATTAGTTTGACTCATATAACATCATATCTTTATGAATAAAATATAGAAGTCTGAAGCAAAAAAATACAAGCTCCAAATTATAAAAAAGTAATTAATACATAATTAGAACATAAATCATTAAAAATGATTTATTCACAACAATAAACTGACCAAAATTATCCGAAGTCACCTGACATCTTATTATCCCGGGATCTCAATAATCAAAACACATAAATAACCAAAAAATATTATTACAAAAAAAAAAGATATTCGACGAGAACTGTTGACAACACTTGCCGTGGTTTAAAATTAATGGCGGTCGTGCCATATTGTGCTACCAGTCAAAGGTGGTCTACCTTTTACGCATTTTTGGTAACAAAATAATAAAAAAAGACTCACTAATGCCCTCATGATACGTCTTTAGAATATTTTATCGTGTGAAATATGTATGTAATTAAAAGTCCGGAATTTATCTACGGCGGGAGACCATTATGTGTGATACCTTCATAATGGGATCGCTTACAATTTTGTGTTGTGTTAAAATCCTTGCCCTAAAATGTTGATCGTTTTAATTGATATATATTTTTATAAAACCGTTTTATATTTTAAATTTCATGTATATTTTGTTCTCTTAGTTATAAAATATATAAAAATAAATTAAATCGTAATTTTTTTTTAATTATAAATTTCTTACACGGTCTTCAATAGGTTGAAATTCCGCGTCAGGGGTCTAGGCCACATAAACATCTGTTATTACCTATACAAATGTATATTTGTATACCAGTTGCCAGGACCACCAAATAGAATTGTTAATTCTAATTTTTTTTTGTTAGCTTATAAACATCCTATTGCTGGGCAAAGGCTTCCTCACCTTATAGAAGAAGGGGAGTATAATCTGCCACGCTGCTCCACTCCGGATAAGCGAATCCTCTCTATTTATACATACTTTCTAAATAACCACCATAAAGTATGGTAAATAAAATATAGTGTACTGTACTGTACTGTACTGTATCAGCCTGTAAACAACCCACTACTGAGCGAAGTCCTTTTCTCCATATATGGTGAAGGGTTGGAGCTTAATCCAAAACGCTGCTCCACTGCGGATTGGTGGATAATTTTCTTATTATGAGTAACGATCGTTTTCAGGTGTCTATACTAACAACCGGGACCGACGGACCGGACACAAATATTTGTACAAAGACAAATATCTGGCCCGCGCGGGAATCGAAACCGCGACCGCCGGCGCGCGTTTTGAGGCGACTATTTGCACCACTACACCAGAATGATCGTCAAATATAATATATAGTAAACAAATAAAATATATAACAGTACATAACTAAAAGTCATAAATAAATATTTCGTAAGCATTACAAAGTGACTTACAATTAATCGAAAAATAAAATCTAGCAAAACTCGAAATAAAAAAAAACATCGCAGTAACTTGAAGGTCAATAATACGCACACATATTTGACAATTTTAACAACACTCATCCATTGGGGGTTAAAAATCTCAAAAATGAAAAGATCCAAATTGCGGGCGCTTTTTATCCAAATGGCGGTGGTTATTGTACTCAAGTACCATAAGGCACTATAGGCCTCCGTTACATATTAAATCTTAAGGCGATAAAATACAATAGTAGCCGTGATACCTTTCTGACTGTACAGTATGAGTCTCGACTCGTATCGGCATATAATGGTTCTAAAAATTTAAACCGGAGCTGCATCGGCATTCCACTTCTTTTTACGTGTCGACGACGATGACAATGTTTAAATTTTCATTATATCGATCTCGATTAAAAATTCTATTCACCGAGGAACCGTCATCTTATAATTAGGACTCAATACACGATGATCGCCGCAGGCGCATCTAAATGTTATGATTGCGATCGTTAAAAAAAAAAACCAAAAACTGGACCAATGATTAATATGCAAATAGTATTTTTATTCGAGGATATAAATATTCATTGATTAGATTTAATTATGTAATGATTAATTATAAAATTGTATATTAATAAAAGAGTGATTTTAATATCTAAGTTGTCTGTTGAAGTTTATATAGTAAGATTTACGTTCTAATACTTTTTTTTTAGAATTTTGATTAAAATTTTTGTAGGAGTCTAAAAACTAGTTAAATACATTTCTATAATTTTAGTCTCTCTGTCTATCTGTTTGCTTCAAAACGAATCACTTCTAAAATACTAATTGTAGGTTGAAAAATTAGATTAAATCATACCCTGAGGTAACATTAAGGCTTTATTTCATCAAAATCACAACTCTGTTAAAAGTTATTGTTATTTGAATTTTGTATTGACTGACAGCGTTAGAGAAGAGTAGAAATTAATAGTAGAGTTAAACGTTTAAATGGAATTCTAAAATGATAATAATTTTGTGTAAAATAATGTTTTTACGTAGCATTTAAATAATTATAATTAATATTAATATTCCAAATTCAGATAACGAAAAAAAAAACATCAAATCGAAATACGATTTATTTTTAAGCAAAATACAACAGTTTGAAATACTACACTATCATAAGAGAGAGTGATTTCTTAATCGCAGTTAGTTACTATCGTACTACTTCTACGGGTAAAGGTGGTTGATATGTAAGTAAATTAAAATTTATGTGCGTACGACGCCATCAAAACAAGTTTGTTATAAAAACATTACCTACATTATAAACACCAATGTCATTTGAACAAACAAATTACATAGTTGAATAAAACATCCTTTTTGGAAGTAAATTTTATTGCATTTATTAATTACAAAAGGTGTGCTCTTATTAATAGATAAATTAGGTGCATAATATTAATTTCAAAAGTCAATTAGCTAATTAACGTAATGTCAAATGAGATATTATATTAAATTAATTCATTAAGTTTTTAAGTAGAACTGTAAAGTGCGAGTGGATGTCTTATGCTGATGGTTTTAACTAAAAATAGTTTTATTTGTAATTTAACAACTTATAAATAATTATAGAAAATATCTCACTATTGCATTTCTTTTCTCATATTAATAGAACCCAACCCACACATTCATTCTGACATTTTGTATTGATAAAAACGTGTTATTCACGGCAAATCTCTGCGATTAGTTTTAGTAATTTTTTTTTTTTTAATGATTTGATGCATGTTGCCCTACTAATATTATAAAAGTTTAGTACTATTTTATATATGTTAGTTACTATTTTATGCAAGAACTACTGAACTGATTACAATGAAACTTTTTACGTAGATAGCTGGAGATCCATAATAACGCATAGGCTAATTTACATCCCGACATTCCCAAGGAAACGGAAGTTACGCGGGTAAATCTCCAAGACATAGCCAGTAAATTATATTCGACTTTGACATACGATTTACGACTATAGACGGAATTATAGACTTAAAGATTTTTAAAGATTTGAGAGTGTATCAAAAACAAATATGTATTTTATACAGAAATATTCAGCAAACATATAAGCGATTCATCTGATAGATCGCAAATACAATGATAAAGAAGAGAAGGGTAGAACAGAGATATAAAAGGGAAAATTGAAGTTGGATGGGATGGGTAGTTTTTTGGCCCTTCCACTTACCATTCGAAACAAAACTATAGGTACTAGCAACTTCCCACAGATTTTCTAAAGATAGTAGTATAAGAGCTAGAGTCATTACTGTACATTAACTCTACAAGAGTAAGAAATATTAATGTTATCGTAAAAATAATAAATATAGAATTTATTATTATGCATTACTTTCTGAAAATTATACTTATCGTAAACATATTTTAAAACCTGATATGCATTATTTAATGTATTTATAAGGTTTTTAAGGGTTTTTGATGGTCAGAATAAGTCTTAATTAGAGTCATTTATATGTAAAGAAGATTTCGTATCGTATGCAGTTGTGCAATAAACGCAGATGCAGGCTGAATGAAACAAAACATATACAAACTACATAACCAGATAATTAACTATTATATTAAATACTAGCTTCTGCACGAGGCTTCACCCGCGTGGATGTCGATTATCGCGACCAAAAAAAAAGTATCCTATGTTATTTCTTATACCTCCAAGAATATATGTACAAGATTGATTAAGTAAAAAAAGAAAACGTTACAAAAAAAATAATTTCGCATTTATAAGATTCAGTACTTGCGGCCCGCCCCGGCTTCGCACGGGTATTTAACCTCCTCTCCTCGGCAAAGGGAATATTCCTACCAAATTTCAAGTCTCTAGGTCTTATAGTTCCAAAGATATCGTGATGAGTGACCTTTCGCTTTTATATATTAAGATTAACATTATAAAACGAAATCGTCAACAGATTTATTATATGTATAGATAGTACGGATGAAACATTTGAACTTATTTTTTTATTAATTATTTTTTCATTGATGAATATCATATATATAATAAGTATTATTCCCGACGAAGACAAATCCAAAAACTCAAAAAATATAAAAATCGGTCCACTCGTTCTCGAGTTATAAACGGTGTAACTAACACGACTTTCTTTATATATGTATAGGTTACAACTTAAATAGCTATAACCATCCAACTTTGTACAATCAACATACACATAACGACCAAATATTTTAACAACAAACAAACAATCAAGACCGTAGTACCCTAAGGTATTAAATGCAAAAAAGAAAAACGTTTTTATAAATACGGGCGAGGGTCATTCTTTTGGCCGAAGTTTTGGACAGCGCGATTCAAAAAATTATATTACGTATTCTGCGCCATCTATCGTATAATGGTAGAATATTGTTTTTATATTTAGTGACATTTAACATAATTTAACATAATAGTATATTAATTGAAAATGATGTTTATCTAAAATATTAAAACGATTTCTATTCCTATTAACTTAAAAGTTTACCAAATATGTCGGATATTTGGTAAACTTTTAACTTTAACAAAATAATAACTCAAAAATAAGTTTTGTGAGTTTTTAAGATTCGTTAGACCAGATGACGTTGCATGTAGGTACCTATTTCTATTTTCTTAAATATTTATTTTTAAATTTAATTACAATGAAACAAAAACTAAATATTACTGTGAGTTATGTATAATTTTTATGTATTAAAGTTATTTAAATTGGTTTTGTACTTTTTACGTGATACGCGTACAAAAAAAAGCTTATAAGAGATGGCGCTGATTGAAATTAAATCGCGCTAGTAAAATTTATTCTTGATGACATATAGTGTATTAATAAAACGGAGGTTTTAACAGATTTATTATAGGTATAGATGATTCCAAACAGCTGAAACTATAGTCAGTTTGATTGGATATTGACGTGACCGTCGGTAATACAGTGCAACGATATTACAGTACTCAGGGTTGGAACTTCATTACTGGAATGATAGATGGCGTTGAAGTAGCTGGATTTTGAGATTTTTTGACAAACAATAAAAATAATTTTCTTTTAATAAAAAATATCCTATGCTACTTCTAATACCGAGAATATGTGTACAAAGTTTCATGATGATCGGCTTAGTAGTTTTCGCGTGAAAGCGTAACAAACAAACTTACATTTCATATTTATAATATTACGGATGAACAATACTTTTGGTTTTTAAAATACAGATAATAATAAAAAATGAAAATAAATAGATTATATAAATAGTCATATGTGCCCGTATAATTAACATTATATTTATTAATTATTATCCTAAGAATCGTAACCGCACAGCGCTGCACTAGCTTCAGTGTGAAGGGCTCTTAATAGATTCCTTTCAACATTTACGAGTCCTGAATTTTTAGCTTCAAGGTGCCTTTAATAATTATCAGTTACTTAAAATTTACATAATGCCCGTATGGTTATAATTTCAAATATAAAGAAAAAAGTTAATGCACTGCCTCACATTCTTTATCGGTTGTCTTTATGAGTATAATTAATTCCATATTAAACCTAATTAAATAAAAGAATATTGATATTTACTATTGCGTTATTTTTGTAATTTTTATATATAATGAGCTGTATATTTTATGCTCTTATTCGATTGTAATTATAATTGCAAATATAAGTTCCAGTTATAATCGAATAATAGAATCGCCTTGCCACCCCTAACATGACAGAAATACAAAGATTACAAAATATCCCAAAAAAGCTAAAGATATGTAAGATTAAGCATTTAATTTTTGTCTTCTTAGGTATTAGCGGTATAAGCTAGATAGGTTAGGTAGGGCTGCTATCCCCAAATTGAACCATAAAAGAAACTTCAGAAAATATTATAGACTTAGATAGTGATAGAATGTTGTAAAATCACAAAAACGTTGATTTATTTAATTTATAAGTAAAGTTTTATAAAATTCTCGTTGATTCCAGTATTCTGAGAACACAGTGTTAGAAAGATATTCAAGCCACGTTAGGATCAAATTACTACAGATAGTAATTAAATCATCCAATAGTTTTCTTGTGAATAATAATTCTGTTTATAAACCTATTCATTACATTTCAAAGAATATCTATATTTTTGTCTAAATGGCTAAAAATACTTACATATACACATACATAGATATTTCATTACCAATTTAAACAACTTTATTACACATACAATACCACTGCAAACAAACAAAGTCTTTAGCTTAATTATATTACTAGACCCACGCGTTTTCATTTGCGCTTATGTTCCTTATATAATGTAACAATTTATAGCCTACAGCCTCCCCAACACCTTACCAAAATAGACTAGCAAATTCAAACATGTTTTTAAAATCCGACTACCATCACTACTTAGATTAACACCCTTTAGAAATATAAGTAAATTCGGTGAAAATTAGTTTATCTTAGTTTAGATTTACATAAATAGTTAAGAGACAGTCTGTTACTGCCCTAAGTTGCATTTCACCCCAGCTGCTTCAACTGAGCATGCACATCACTCCGAGCTATGAAATATACGCCCAATAAATAAACACGAAAGGGGTGAAATTAAGTATTCATATTATTAGTGATGTATGTAATATCGATAGAAATTAAACAAATTTTAAACATAATTATGAGATCTATGTAATATAATAAGTGAATGGATGAATGTAATAAGTGAATGGATGAAATTATGGGTGTTTTTTCTCTATTAAGTAGTATTTTAACTAAACCATTTGCAAATCAAATTGTATGTTTGTGTATCATCAAAACCCATCTATGAGTATAGCCTACTTTTATACCGAAATTCCCAGGGAATTGAAACCGCGGTAATTGATACTGCGGTTCCTACATTCTTACATATATGTAGATCCCTTTGTCAAAAATTGGACTACTAACAATTGGACTTTTTTATATATAAATAGTCACATATTTAATTCATTTGAAATACATATTTAATACAATAAATAATAAAAAACAATGATAGTTTTATAACGTATTCAAAACCCCCCCTAATACAGATGACTGAATATTTTATTTTAAAAATTAGTCTAAAAAGTATTAACTAAATTTATATTAAAAATAGGTATATAATATATTTCAATTTTAATTTAATTGACTAAATTTGACTTTTCGAGAAACAAAATAAATTTATTACATAATAATGCATCGATATATTTATATTGTTGACATCACTTGAACAGTCCAATATCGTAATAGAGGGTAAAGAGTGAAGCGACTTGTATAACATCACCAAATTAGCCAAGCGTTGTGCACTAGCCCTTAGGCTTTGTTAGGGTTGTCACTGACTTATTTTTTATAATAAAATTTTATAGACAAATATTTGTTTATATATAACCTAAAATTGTGAAGTTTATGAACGCGTCGTCTTTATCGACAGCCGAGTCATGAGGCTGAGCAGCTTTTGAGAAACTTCTCATCAAGATTCCTCAATGTCTAGAAATCTATATAATTTATTAACATAAGCATGCGTTTTATATTTACGATCTTATTACAATGCAATTCATTTACATAAACAATTTAAAATCATATACCAATATTTTTATGTTAATAAAATTAATAGAAGATTATATAACAAAATAACTTTTGGATTAACTATTACTTCTACTAAGTTTATACATAAAAAAATATTGATATTAAAATCATAAACATTTTTATTTCAATAAAAAAGTGATAGTGGTAACCCTGAACCGTGCACCGATATGTAAATGTTTAGTGACGCCTTTATAAATGATTTTATCCGGCATGTTTTGTGTGAAATATTACTTTGGAAAATTGAATTGGTCGCAATCTGAACGAGATGTGATGAACACATGTGCTTTTAAACTCCCCAGTGTAATATGGTTATTATTCGAATAATAAGAAAAGGGTAACGAAACTATTTTTTAAAATCGAACAAGACATTGTCGCCTTTATTTAATTTGTGTAACGATTATTATTGTTTATCACAAAATGTTTTAATACTGGTAGTATCTAGACCCCACAAATAAATTTTAATAACTTATATTCTAGTATATTCTTTGTTATAGTAAAATTCCACTGAAGCCTATTTATTAATTTGTTCCAAGGTTGCTTGAATAAATATATTTTTTCCATTACTTTTGGTTATTGATAACATTTACGAGTATTTACACTGTACTGTAACAAACTCTAATCGACCTACTGGACCAGAGAATCCTCTCCTAGAAGGAGAAGCGTTAGAGTTAAGTTCACCTATTTTTCACACTACGTGTTAGCAAATATTAATAATTTGAAATAATATCCGAAACAAGACTCCTCTCGGGATATTTTCTTTCGCCGCCGGGCACGAAATAAACTATAAAGGATTTTAGTACACGAAAACTCAGTGATATAGGTCCAGATTCGAATCTCCGACATTATACGGGTACCAATTTTGTTAACTGAACTATTTCGGCACATTTTTTTATACAGTTGCCTAATTATAAACATACAGTTTAATGTGTGTTTAACGTCAAGCGCCATTAAAAGAACACAAGAGAGTCTTGTTCGACATTGTTAAGGTTTTTAGTTTAAGTGGTCTGATTATTTTGGTGTTTCAGCTTTGACTAGTCGGATGAGTCACAGTTTATTTTTAAACTTAACAAAGTAACAAACGAAAATTATAAATATATTTCGTATTTTTTTACTGGTTGTTAGTTAGTCATACGCTTTTTTTTTTCTTAGTCTGGCCCATTGGTGTACTTTCTGCTCCAGGGTTGTGGTTTCGATCCCTCCCCCTAGTCTAGGTGTTTGTTTTATATGTGTATTTATTTTAAAAAAAATAAAAAAACAATATCGTACCTTCAGATATATTAATATATTTTGTACGGAAGAAAAATATTTGAACTTGATAATAAAATTGGGTTTGGTACTACCAATCTACTATTGACTTTTTCACTGAGATAACAAAAACTGAATAGTCTGTGTAAATGCATCTCTAAGGAGAAAAAGATAGAGAATAAGGAGATTTATCCGTCTCATTGCTCCTTTACATTTTAGGGAATATTGTTCAATTTTAACCATAATTTCCTTTAAATAAAAATCTGAAAATTTTGTTTTACGTTTGTTTATTCGTTCGCGTTAATCTCGGGATCGACTACTACAATGATTTAAAAATTATATTATAAATAAATTATTATTATTGTCTAAGATGTATATTTATTATATATTTGATATTATTATGGGTCATACATGACACCGTATGATAAAAATGTCATTAATCAAAAATGTAAAATAATTTTACTAATATCTAATCCTAATTATGATAACTCGATACTATGTATGTTTCCCGAATAAGTAAATAAATAAATAAATAAATAAATAAATAAATTTAATTTAATTAAATTTAATTAATATAATTATAAGCCCAAAAGTGACTCTGTCTGTCAGCTATATTTTAATATTTATCTAATTATTAAATTTATATATAATTTGAAACCTGAGGAATAACCTAGACTTATTATGTAGGTAATATAGGGTTGATTTCGGATAAAATCACGAATGATTCATAGTAATTTAAACACAATATAAATAGTAGAAGTGTTAATCAAAAACCGGTTTTAAAACTTATTTTATTACGACTCTACATATATTTTTTAACTAGCTAATTACATTAACACCTCGTCGACAGATTAAAAGGATCAAGATTAATGGAAAACGATTTATAATATTGATCCTCTAGACTAATAAATTAATAATAAAAGGAAATTGTTAATTAAAATAACGTTTATATTTTCTTAAGAATTATTTTAAATAAAAAATCAAATAGTAAAGTTTTTTTAAAGGATTTTACGGTGTCTTGAAAATTTCAATGACGTAAGAGCTCAATAGAAAAATAGATAGATACATAAAAGAGAACATTTATTTAAACGCTCAAGCTCTGGCGGTCTGATTAAAAAAAAACATGATTTCGCGTAAAGACATAAGATTGTGAACTAGAAAAGGTCATGTTGTGAGTTATATAAATGGCAAGAGACCCGCGATGACAGACACCTACACTGGAAAAATATTTTTATAAATACAATTATCAGCTTCGAACGCGATCGAAGCTGCGACCATCGGCGATAATCAAACTTTCGTACTACTTTTCCAGAACCGTTGGACTTTTACGTAACTTACGCGATCGCGAGTAATCGCAGTGGTGTCGAATTTCAATACTAGCCGAGCCTCAAATAGAATTGAAATTCAATATCCCAGCAATTTCTCGCGATCGCGCAAGTTACGGAATAGTCCCACGGTTGTCTATCGATCAGAGAGTACCTACTTGGCTACTTATAATAAGAATTTAAAAAAAACTAATCAATTGTATACTCTTTTCTTATTTTTGGCATAATTACGTTAAAAAATGTTTGTGTTTAATAAGATGTGTTTAAATAACAATACGTCTATAAAAATACGATAATTAATGGAACATTATTTTAAATTTATTACTGGACGAATTAATTAGTTTTACTATAGAACAGAAGCAGGTTATCGATTACATAATTATATTATATTGCATATACTCTTTACGATTCTATGTTAATATTTAAAAAAAAAAACTATTTAAAAAATGTATTTAAAATAAAAAATGGTGTCGATAAAAAACCTACACATTTTCGCCATGTTTACTGTAATTTCTAAAATATTCCTACACTGAAGCGTGTACTTCTACTAAATATGATTCACGTTTTTTATACGAATACGAAATTAATAAGAATCGGTGTTCAACCATTAAATAACTTGTGGAGTACGTAGAATACACTCGATAGATACATTATTAGGTCTACTTTTATTATAATTATTTTTTATATTATTGCTTATTAAACCGAATTAAATGAAAAAATATTAAATATCAAATATGTTGGATGTCCAGAAACTCACACAACAGAAACACAAACTAGGAGTATGCAATAATTATTATCGATAATTCGTAAATCTATTTTACTTTATATATAAAGCTGAAGTGTTTGTTAGTTTGAACGCGCTAATCTCAGAAACTGCTGGTTCTAATTGAAAAATTATTCTTTTGTTAGATAGTTCATTTACCGAGAAAGGCTATAGGCTATATAACATCACGCTACGACCAATACGAGCTGAGCATTCATAAGAAAAGTTACAAAAATGGGAAAAACATTCTTTTTTGAGAGCATCCCTTGCGTACGCTGTGTAAACGGTTAAAGTTACGCAAAAATCATGTATGACGAAATTAATTGACATTAAAAGTTCTTAAAGTAAATCTGTGACAACATATATTTATCTGTTAAGGTTGACTCATTAAAACCCTTTTTCTGCAAAATTTGTTCTAAAATAATGTGTTATTTGCGAAGGTGGTTTTATAGACATGATGTAAATCCTTATCCAAATAAATAGGTTATTCATCACAAGTATTTCTTTTTAAGAACAAATATGTTCTTAACATCTTTTCATCAGACCACGCGAGTCTATCGGTACCGGTTGTTATCATGGACACCTGATAACGATCATTACTCATGGTAGGGAAATTATCCGCCAACCCGCAGTGGAGCAGCGGGGTGGATTAAACTCCAACCCTTCTTCTATATGGAGAAGAGGCCTTTGCTCAGTAGTGGGTTGTTTACAGGCTGATACAGTACTTACGAATGTTATGTTTTAAACTCTTTCCATATTAATTGACATTTATGGTCATAACTACACTGCTTTAAAGCGTAACGTGACGATTTATGGTCTAAAGCATACTTTAATAAACAGCCTATCAAATGCAAAAATTTATTGAATTGGTGTGTCAGATCTCGAGATTAGCGCATTGAATCAAAAAATCAAATAATAATAATTTAAAAAATCAAAAAATCCGCCTGCGTAAAATACTCTTATTATAAACTAAAAAGAATTTACTAGCTTTTATTTGATACCCATATTGCTACAGTAAGAAAAAAAATTCAACTTCCCCCCCTCATTCCGCCATTTGCGGGCGCCATTTTGAAAATTTATATAGCCTATGTCACTACTACAATTTAGACAAATACAACGACACCTCATATGCCAAAAATAGTCCAGCCGTTTGGGCTGTAGGGCGTGCCAAAGAAATGGACATACATACATACATACATACATACATACATACATACATACATAAATACATACATACATACATACATAAATACACTCGAAAAACATAACCCTCTTTCTGTCGCAGTCGGGTAAAAATAATCTTATCAGCTTCATTATGTCAGTAGGTATAGATGATCACATAAGGCCTACACTACACCTGTAGTTGTATAAAATATAAAACAACAACTTAAATAATTTAGTTCTTTCTGCATCTAAAAACTACATAGACGATATGTTTTTAAAAACATTGTTTACAATTTAAAAATAGTTGTAAATTACTCTCATTATAGTCAAAGATAGTTTTTATCGTGCATACCTTTATAATTTGTGAACGTAATTGAAATTATTTATAAAAAACTAAACATAAATACCAGCCCTACACAAAACAAGTTTGAAACAAAAAAAAAATAATAAGTGATATAAATAACGAAAACAATGCATATTTCATTACACATAATTGTTGACGCCTACCGAACCGCCTCTTCATACCAAAATTCAATTTTAATTAACCGGTTCTGATAGCTTTTACGAATAATTAATAAGACAGCCTTATGGCTTATTATTTGAGTCCGTGAAGTAAAAGCTCGTTGATGTTACACTGTAGTCTGAAGTACCTACTTATTTCTTTTGTTTGCTTATATAAATACGATGTTTCCTGCTATGGATGTGTTTCAAAACTGTTTTATTTTCTTAAGCGAATAAAAGTTATATATATAACAACTTCTTTAGGCTTTGAGATTTTCTGGAAATTTACCATTGCAAATTTCGAATATTAAATCGAATCTTAATTATTCAAAATCAAAAAAAAAGTTGATGTTAATAAAATAAAAATAATATTTTTAAAAGGTATATCAAATGTATTCAATTACTGTATGGCTGAAACATGTTCCTATATAAGCTTCACTATGTGAGCTGGATTATAATAAAGGCAAATAATATATTAAATGGTTTGAAATTGAATTATCTATAACATTTAGTTGGTTTTTTTTTTATGGAAGAGGGGACAAACGGATATTCGGTTCACCTGGTGGTAAGTGAGAGCGACATCAATAGACACAGCTACATCAGATCATCACCAAATTTTTATTACAATTAATTGGCAATTATTTGGCGAAGACGTGATATGAAATACTTCTTATAGTTAAATAGGTAATTATTGGTTTTAAATAGTAAATATTTTTGCACTAAGATGTGGTTGCAAATACATATATCGTCTATATTGTGTGTTATAAAGAAAATATTCTAAAGAAAATAAAAGGCTACAATATTTTGTCATTAGCAAGACAAAATAAACGCAACGAGTAAATAATTTCGTCGATATATAAACAACAATTTAATATTTTTAGAGCATTTAAATTGAGAGAGAATTTTAATGCATAAGATAATATTAATTTGAAATACATTATTCATTTAATTTTCGATTTTCATTACTGTTATATTTTATATGAAAAGTGAACATCAGAAAGGCTGTAGCATCGACAAAATGGACGTATATTTAACTTTACGGTTGAGCGTCAAAATGTTACGTACTTCCGGTACTTTTAGCTCAGAAGTAGCACGGTTTGAGAGCGTTGTACCATCACAATAGAACACAGCGCTATATTTTAGCACAGCTTCAGTAAAAAATACCACGCTTTGAGTTGCTTAAGCACGCGCGCTGTTTGTCCATGGCGTTAGGCGGTGCATCAATGTTCGGAATGCTTAAGGCATTTTAAAAGATTAAGAAAACGTTCACCACTTACCATCGGGTTGTATGTTACACCACTATCAATAAAAACATTTTTTAAGTACTAGATTAAACATTCTTAAAACAAAAATAATTTTATTATAATAAGAATTTTTTTAAAGTAAATGATTAAAATAAAATGCATCAAGTAATATCTATGCACGGTGAAGTTTTTTTAAGGATAAAATCATTTACAATATTTAATGTATGAGCCGGCAGAGAATAATAGTCCTGACCTGGATCTAGTCAAGGTATCGTAAAAGGCGCTTAGATCATAATGGTGAGAACAATTATGCACCAAACAAGATGGTGATTGGCAGCAGCATCACCATAACCCGCCTGCCAAGCGTGGCGAGTATGACAAATCCCCCCAAAATGAACAGAAATACGGAGCGCAGGCGGTCGCTCTGGAGACCAACGTTCGGCAGTGGACATCTAATGGCGGATGTGTGTGTATTTAATTTAATGTCTAGTGTTAATATATTTCGTAAATGTACTAAAAAGTTCCTATAACGAATTCTTCTAAAGTTTTAATGAACCTTAAACCAGAATCTATAATATATTATTATCAGAGTATAACATAAAGAACTTATTTGTGTGAGCAATATAATTTAAATATTATTAAATTATATTTCTTTTACCCAATGTAAGTTGATAAAGTTTTGTTTTACAAAATATGCGTAACGTAAACCATTTTTAATCAATTATTCAAAAACCAATGATATTATAATAAATTAAAAGTATATAATTAATATAACTATATAATTATACAATTAATATAACTTTTAATAAGACAATCTCCAACACAAGCTTGTTTTAAGCAACGCCTTAAGAAATATTATATATTACTTAATACGTCATAATTGTTGAAATTTACTTATATATTTAAATAATCTGTATATTTTTATGTTTATTAAGTATATATTATTTTATGTATGTACATATATTTGTATTTAATTTTTATTTGTTGTATCTGTTAAAAACTATTATCATTTTCTGTTTTTAATAATTGTAAACTTCCTAACCGCTGCTATATATCGTGTCCTTTGCCCAAAAGTTGTCTGGAAGAAATCGCTCTTTTAAAGATCGCCTTTGTACATCTTTTCTATATTTTACTGTGTAAGTTTGTATCATGGTGTACAATAAAGAATATATTATTATTTATTATTATTATTAGATTATAGTAACAAGTAGCGGCCCGCCCCGGCTGCGCCTGAGGCATTTATATATACGTAAACCTTTCTCATTAATCACTCTATCTATTTGTGAAAACCGCATGAAAATCCGTGCAGTAGTTTTTGAATTTATCGCGAACAGACAGACGCAGCGGAGGATTTTGTTTTATAATATGTAGTGATTAATACTATATCTCAATCATTATAACTTTCATATATATATATATATATATATATATATATATATATATATATATATATATATATATATATATATATATAACTTATATATCAGTATTGTTAAGGTTTCAAATGGAATATTTACCATCTTTATCGTTAAATGTACGTGTTAAAATGCCGCTTGCAACAGAGCCGAAATATTGAAAACTTAAAATCATAAAAGACAAACTAGTAAATATCCCGTTTAACATCTTGATAATAGTATTAGTAAACATGAAAGTTTATAATAGTTATATACAACGTCCAGTTAGGTAATCTCGGCTATTATTTAATTATTTACATAATCATCTGCTAAGACACAATCTTGCTTACAGTCATACATCTTTCGATGAGTGCATAGCTGTCACGATGTTGTCACCAGGAGTTGAATATAAATAAAAATGGTATCAATATATTAAATTTAAATTTACTTGTAAGACATTGAATGTAATTCACACATTCATCCTATTTGAATTACAAATAATGTGTCTTTATTTCCTGCAAATTAAGTTTTTCTAGTCTAAAAAATATTTCGCGTTAAGCTAGAAGCTTAAGTAATATATTGTACCCTGTTCATTTTAAACAACTGGAATATCTCAGAAATTATATCATCGTATCAACAATTTTTAGTAGAGTTCAGATTTCATTTCTATTTATTAAATAAAATTCCGATATAAAATAAATGATGTCAATGTTGTACAGTCGAGTTTAAATTAACTGATTGACTACAGTTTTAATATGGCTATTTATAAAAATAATATGTACGAGGGTCTTGAGCAAAAAAAAATTACACTCTTAGAGGCAAAAGGTGATAATTAGCTACTAGAACGATGAACGAGAAAGCCAAAGCTTTCGTAGCATCCTTTACCCGTACCTAACTCTCTTCTACTCCACTTCATTAGTCAGTAAAGCATTTAAATTTCTTCTGGAAGTGCAAGTGTTCATTTACGGCGATAATATGTAATAAAATATAAGACTTAACAAAATATAGCCTATATTCTATTGTACTCATTATTTTAATTATATCAAACAGTTTTTAATTTGCGTAGACATCTTTTGACATCGTTAGCTATCACAACATAAAATTTCTTTCTATTTTGAAAGATTGGCATATGCCATTTCGAGTCTACTTATAACGCTAAGTTCCTTTAAAGCACACAAGTCTATACATTTGTATTTTAGCTAAGGTATCGCATTACAGACCAACACATTACTATTAAAACCATAATGAGGGACACAATAATAGGAGCGACTTTCGAACTACTTATTAAATTTTTTACGACATTTTTATACTGTGACCTTAATAAGAGACATATAATAATGAAATAAATTAAAAGATAGAACACACACTTTAAATCATCTGTTAATGGTATCCTTAAGGGTGGAACTTTCATTTAGTATGTTAATCAATCAATCAACCAAACAATAACTACGTCTAGTTACATTATCTACATCTGTCGACAGTGTTAGCATTATTTGCTGACAGTATTATGTATTTTCAGTCGTAAAATTATCGTTTTTCGTTTCAATGTATCGTAGAAATACAAAATTTTAACACAAGTAGTTTTCGGCTGTAATAATATATATATGGAGTGGAGACCAAAAACAAGTGCTAAATTGTGTGATTTGTACAATTATGTGACGAATGCTAAGGCTGTCTGTCGATTTTACTCATGTAATTTGCGATCCCGTAAATTGAGATATCGGTAGGATGTTCATTGATCTCCAGCTATCTACGTTTTTGCGTAAAGAAGCAACAAACATTCATCCATACATGCGCATTTATGTATACTTATAATAAAACTCTGTAAACTCTTGTCTAATTATGTACATTGAAGATACTTTGAATAAACTTTTAGAGGGCACTCTATAATCGATACTACTGATCCAAAACTATTTTTTTTTTATCCATCCCTCTCTATTTTGGCTGAGCATTTCAATTGAACTTAACATGATTTAATTTACACACTACGAGTGAGTTCCCTTGGGAGAGTGGATGAAAGTCAAAACGCGTAATCGCGGACGAAGTCGGGTACGGCTTGTTAGTTAAGAAACAGATCTATATCAACCATGTAAGTACACAATATATCACAAATATTATTCACTCACTCCTGACGTTTCGCGCGACCGGACCATACTAATTAGACCATATTTTAACCAACAACATAATTTCCCGTAATTAAGAAAACACAGACTAGCTGGAAGAGATCAAAGGCGCACACGCAGATGACGCGGTTTATTTGACACTTCATTTATTTTAAACTAGTTCGCTACTGTGACGTCGCTTATTGACTCATATGTATATAACGTATGTTAAGAATAATTCAAATAATGTTATACTATTTTTTTTTAAATACACTTAATTTTAAATCTATGTTCTGTAATTAAAATGCATATATTTGATGATGCGTAATAAGTAACTGCTATTTTTTTTTCTATCTTATCGGATCTTATTTTGTATATATTTTTAGTAAAATCTTAACGAAATCAATGCTAAAAGTATTTACAATAATTTTCGTATGGAAAGACTTACGAGTACATATTGTTGTTGATTTAAAATATATTAATTTTATCTATAGTTCTATACATATAATAATGATGTAAATTATCGATGTTTGTACATAAAATAAAATTTTTAAAAAGCAAGAATATTTACAAATGCAATAAAAAAAATTGGTATTTTCCGGGTTTAGTTTGTCTCTATATTTGTTACCACTTCAAAAAAAAAAACATTAAATCGGATTCAATTTTGCCAGACGTACTCCTGGAGGTCTTACTTAGGATTTTTTATGTTTTATTATAATAAAATTAAACTGTGCAGCTTAGAAAGTTGTTGATGTAATAGCCATTGTATAACCATTAGGTATTCGATTCATAATATGTAATTTATGTAAATGCTTTCTTTATAATTATCAGACAGTGATTGTTTTGTGTGTAAATCACCTTCTATTTACATGAAAAAGGAAGAAAGATATTTAATTTCAATTACTAAGTTTACAAAGTCACAAAATCTGGTCTAAAACAAGAATATGTATTAATATTAAATAACAAAACAGTCACTTGAAAACGTTCTAATGCGACTTTTAACGCTGAAAACTAAGTCTAAACAACAAAAAATTTACAGCAATTAAACAAAACACATGTGTATTTAAAGTTTTAACTCGACACGGCTTTGTTTATGCTATGGGTAACAAAAGACGGTGGAAGTTATTTCGTTCGCGCGAGGATATAAATAATTTTACTGTGCGGAAATCGTCTAGATCAAAGCCCGGTTGACAAACGTATGCTTCGGTATTCGTTATGATGACTTTTTAGGAAACCTAAATACACATTATGAACTGATCTGAACTAAATCAGCCTGTAAACAATCCACTGCTGGGCACAAGCCTTTGCTCCATATAGGAGAGCGAGAAGGGTTGGAGCTTAATCCGCCACGCTGCTCCACTGCGGGTTGTATGATAGTTTCCCTCCCATGAGTAGCGGTCGCTATCAGATATCTTTGATAACAACCGGGACCGACGGCTTTAAATGGTCCCCGAGGCACGGTGGGGTGACTCCACAAGGATATATACCCAGACTGGAAACAAATATTATACCTTATAACCTTCCGGATCACAACTGTTAAACCCGCATCATATTTAATGGAACAGATTTTGCGTGGTACGGCAACAAACATACAATCAGACATTTATTAAAACTATCAGAACAATTGGAATGGACAGCTTCACATGCTCCTAAAAACACGCCAGTTTGCCTCACAAATACAAAAACAGGCATAGGGACAAATATATATATATATATTTATAATTCTTTATTGTACACCACTGTTGAAAAAAAATTACAGAGATACATGCTTAAATATTATTGCACAATAAGGCGGTCTTATTACTAATAAGCAATCTCTTCCAGACATCCTTACGTTGTGAGGAATTGAAACATAGCCGGAGTAATTTTTTTCTGCACAGACAAAAATTTATTCCTAATGGGATTCGATCCCAAGACCGTCGTCGACAAAGAAACAATCTTTATAACAATTATTAGAGGGTAGTAGATTATTCATATATGTATACTTATACTACGATATACAAAACCATTAATATAATTAGATTTGGCAAAGACTATTATTTAACAATTATTACAAACAATAATATATACAAACATTTCAATTTTATGATATTAAAACAGATTTAGAAAGAATCAAATTTTATAATGAAATTACCGTAACTTCGATCAGAAATTTGAGGCTGTTGTAAATAATTAACCTATTCCGGATATGACTTAAATGATTCGTATAATTCCGACAATATAATTTACGCAGGCGACAAATTCAAAATAATATCAAACAATTACACATACAAATTTTTAGTAAACAATTATTACCTAAACAATAAGAACAACACAAGCAATATTTTTATTAATTGAAAATTTTTACGTTAATAATATATAAATATATGTACTTACATTTTAAACTGATAATTGTCAATTCGATAAACCGATCTCTTCGAGACCTTACGAAATTAGAAATAAAATTTTAAGTATTATTAAATATTAATGTATTGAGGGTGCCCTTACACTTACTGTATAATGTATATTTCTTATCAAACTTACGTACTACTCGTAATGGCTGACGCACTTGCACACAGGTTATGTTACAATTAATAATATTATACATTGTAATATCTAAATTAAAATAAATAATTATATGTATATTATATATGTACATACTATATTTACTTTTATAAAGTAAAATACTAGGTACTACATTACATAATTGAATTTTTCCACATAAAAAATAATTATTAACGTATCTATTTCGTTTCATAAAAATAATGCAACCTCTTTAGAATCTAAACTTTTTACTTATTTTTTATATTTGTAAATAAATTTAAATTTCGAACGTTGAAAAATTAAAAGTAAATCTCATTACTATGTGTGCGGCGCATAAACAGGACGTGACCATTTCTATAAGTTGAAAGTTAACCTTAATGTTTGGACAAGGATTGTTTTAAACAATGCACACGTCTTGGGTAAACTTAGGCAGACATGACATCCCTTTGAACCCGCTTTGAGTATGTTGCTAACTGAGCAAGGAAAAATTAGAGGTAAATCTATAGGAATACTTACCATACTACTCAACTTTATACCAAATTATTATTATATTATCATAAGTAAAATATAATATATATAGTATAAGCTAACATGTTAATTTCAAGGCGCTTATGATAGATTTTATCGATCAATTAAAAACAAAATGATTAATCTGATGAAAGCATCGTTTATTGAGTTCGACTATATACTACTAGCTACGCCTCAAGGTTTTACCTGTGTAACTTCCGATGCCGCAAAAATGTAGTAATAAAACTATATATAAACTATATCTACAAATAGTTTCATTGCAATCGGTTTAGTGTATTTTGCGTGAAAGACTAACATACATTCATTCAAACTTTCGCATTTATATATAAAAACCAACTGATGTATCACATGTCGGTTTTTTTTAATATAATCTTTTTTTTTGCAAATTTTCGCGGCAAAATTTATGTTAGCGCAAAATACTTAGGGAGTATATGTCATTTGAAATCATTAGGTCCATAAAGGCTTTCATCATCAATCATTTGATGATTTTTAGCGTTGGAATCCCACCAAACAGTTATTGTACTTCTCGTAAAATAATAGAAACTATTGTTTTTTTTATATTATTATTATTTAATTACAAAACGGAAATATTACAAAAAAGTTATGTTTTGTTTTTATTCTTAAATTTAATGAAATTAAATAATTATATTGAGAGTCACCGATAAAAACCATGTTTTTTTTATTATTAAAATTAAATAATTATATTGAGAATCGCCGATAAAAACCATGTTTTATAAATAATCTAATATATTACATATATTTCGTAATTGGAAAAGTGGAATTTGCTTAGTAGAGGGAAATTTGCAAATTGTTACATTACTTTAGGTAATTATCGCGTAAGTTAATTAAATTATATTTGTTATTCGAAATAAAATTAAAAATGCCGATCTTCATCTTGTATTAACAAAAAGTTTGTCAACTTTTGTCAACTTTATGCGTAAGTGCCAAAAAATTCAGAGTTATTCCGTTCGGCAGCTTAGGTTTAGTAGTTAGAGTCTTGAAACTAAAATAAGTAACTTAAAACTTTTTAACATTGGCATATTATATTAAAATGATTAATAATAATTAGGTAAAGAGAAAAAGTTGTACAAAATATATATCTTGAAACTCCTTTTTTAAATCCGTCTTCTAATTGTCGGCCACTATTAGATCACATACAGACTCACCACTACCCTCTTAAAGTCGTCAGTCATCTGTTTAGATGTTTAACTAATACAAAACTTTCCTCTACAGGGTTTTCGTTTACTCTACATTCAGACACTTTAATTTCCTAAGGACAATCGCTTCTTTGGACTATATGCCTTGCTCATTGTCACATCGTCTTTTCGACCCTTTAATTTACAACAACATAACAATTTATATCTTGCTTGAAATTAGGCAAACCTTCCGTACTAGTAGTACCTTTGCTCATGTTCACTTTTAGGAATACCCATTGCGGAACGCCCTTGTGATCACTCAACTCTCTGATTGGACATTACGTTAAAATCTCCCAGAATCTCCGCCGATACGCTTGATATTAAATCCAAATCAATTATAAACCGGAAACTTTAAGCCCTTAAGACGTCATCGACGTTTTTAAAAGTCATTTATTAATCTCTTTTTTTACTTTACTAACATCTTACTAGATACTACGGTTGTTCAATAAGCTAATGTTAATTATTTTTATATTATACTGGCTTAAATGTTGAAAATTGTGACTGGAATTGGCGCAAAATATTACCCAAAATCTATTTGGTATGTACATTTTTGGACCCTTGTACCCAGCCCCCTTGAGAAAAATTGTAAAGCCGCGCCTGTCCGCGAAGATTAGAGCAATTTTTTCTAGAGTAACTTTAACTATTTTAATTTTAAGATATAAATGTATATCAAAGATATTTCTATTATTTTCTTATTTCTTTGCTCCACGTCTCATAGCCTACACTGGTGATAGGAGGGCTGGTGCATTTTTTGCCCAAAGAATCGGAATTGCGATTCAACGGGGAAATGCTGCTGATTTATACCAAAACTGTTTCTAAATAATAAGTTTAAGTTTTGCATCGTAAATATGTAAAATATTAAATTAATAAAAATTTATTTCTTTATTTCATTTAATGCTTTGCTAAATATGCTTTTAAAATTTGATGGACAAATTAATAGTATTTAGTGTCAAAGTTCATTTAAATATAAATTACACATAATATTTGTGTTGTTTTCTATACACGGTATTAGCTTTAATTATTTTTTTTACACCCACAAATCGTTTTAGTACGTCATAAGGTTAGCTGATAAAAAATACTCTTACCAGTGAGCATGTCTGTTGTGCATTCTGTTCATATTTAAGTAAAGTATTTACAAAAATAAATCAAGAATTATGGACACTAAGCTAAATAATAATCTATACTTGATCTAAATTTTCCTAATCTTTGAAAACTTTATAGATACGATTCCAGAATGATATAGGTAGGTGTCCATAAGTTTAAACTAAATAATAGTAATTATTCTATACACATTTACAGTAAACTAAATGTATTAATTTATTCTTGTTCCTTAAATACTAAGATATCAAATTGAAAATATTATTATATTATAATTGAATTTATTATTTATCATTATATTGAAAGTTTATTATTATTATATTATTATTTATAATATTAAAATATTATTATTTTATATTACTGTTATAAATACATAATTCTAAACTGATAAACTCACACTAAATGTCTCTTATTAATCTTAAGTTCTACTACTTCTCATGAACCTAGACAATGAAAATCACAAATGATTACACATATTCATCACTGGACGTAGACGACCACGTTTGACATAACTGACTCCTCTCTTTGATTACTGCTTACCTCATTTAAGTCAAAGGACGACGTCGTCACTAATAAACAAGCTTTTTAAAGTTTTATAAAGCTGGTTGATTCTGTGATTAGCACATTGTGACAAGAAAAAACTTTAAAATTATTCTAGTAAAGATAATATGACGACCGTTCTAGTGTAGTGGTGCAAGTATTTGCCTCAAACCGCGCGCTGGCGGTCTCGGGTGCGATTCCCTCTCGGGACAGATATTTGTATGTGTACAAATATTTGTTTCCGATCAGGGTGTATGTCCTAGTGGGTCTCGCCACCATGCCTCGGAGAGCACGTAAAGCCGTCGGTCCCGGTTGTTATCATAGACACCTGATAACGATCGTTACCCATGGTAGAGACATTATCCGCCAACCCGAAGTGGAGCAGCATGGTGGATTAAGCTCCAATCCTTCTTCTATAATCTATATGAAGAAAAGACCTTTGCTCAGCAGTGGGTTGTTTACAGGCTGATACAGTACAGTACAGATAATATACCCGAATAGGAACCGAACTCCAGACCCTTACTGCAAAACAGTTATGCTAAGAAAATAATTAATCGCTAACTAAACTTATTTTTACTAATGCATTAAGAATGTAAGTAGATATAATAAATCATGTTTAGTTCACAAAACACATGTCAAACACTAACACTAGCGAATGTAAACATTATTATTTACATCTTGTAACACTATTTTTGGATAACCCAAAAAGTTGCGAGCTATTTTCGTCTTGAAATCACTTGTAGTTTTTACTTCAACGCATAGGATGCTTCATTGACTCTCCCATTCAAATATTTTGTACCTCACTTACATTTTCGAGACATTAAAAAAAAAGCGTAAATAAAATACTTTGTTTTTTTACTTTTTTTTTAAGTATGTTATACACTTATACCTATGCAACGAAAAGTTAAATTTATAAAATAAAAACTTTAAAATAGAACGCTAATAATTACATTCAAAGGAAACTTCTATTTCGTATACTTTTTATTAAAAGTATGTTAATAAATACGTATTAAAGCACTTGTTTACTTACCACCAGTTGCCCATAACAGCCTCCACCAGTAGAAGTAGAGATAACAAAATTTTCCAAAAAACCTTCATTCTGCCGAAAAAGTACGATCAAAGCACAAAAAAATCTTCTCTCTAACACTAAAAATTTAGAAATAACACTTCACAGCACCGATGAATTCAAAAAACAACCAAAATATCGTTAACATTTCAAAAAAAAATTAAAACATAAACACAGAACTGAACAAGAACATAATGCAATCACGACTTTTTTTTTCTAAAAAAATAAATAATCAAAAATTACTAAAAACTTCTTAAAACAAACTTTTTCAAAAGTTATTACTAAAAGAAAAAAGTTGCAAAAAATTAAAAAAACTAGTATCGAATTGGCGGAATTTATAATAAGCGTTCTTTTAATGAAATTCGTAAAGACTAATAGTTGTGGCACACGTCGCGCCTGCGATCCGCGCGCTTGGAAATACAAAACCAGACTGGCTTGCTTTTAAGTCGTTTGTAAGTATTCCATAGGATTCGCTGTAAGGGGAAGGGTCGCTTTTGAGGGCGTGTAAATGCAATACTGCACTAGTTCATCCTTCAAAACCCTTACCAGTAATAAGCATCAGCTAGCCTACTCAACTTGAACGTATATAATTCGATTTAAGAATCACAAAAAATCTTTAAAAAAATAGTTACAATTTAAATATATGCAACACAGACAATCAATTGTGAAGTTACTTCGTAAAAAGAGGTAATATGCAAAAATTTTACATTCGAATCGATAGCTTGATCGAAAGAAGATTAAGGGTGAACGGTTGTCGAGTTCGCATAATTTTATTTATTGCGGAAATCAGTAAAATCCGATACTTAAGTGGTCAAGTGATCTCATAAATAATAATTTAATCTCCATCAACATGTATTTATAAAGCTCGTGAATGTTGGTTTATAGGTCTTATTTATGGAGAGATAGAGTCTCAAATGAGATGATGTAGAGATTTCTTTATTTTGCCCGTCCAACTTATTGTAAAGGTAACTGCAGATTTGCATTAACTTAAAGATAAGGCTAACACTGACATATTTACTCGTTTTACCAGATCTATACAAATAACCACTTCAAATAAGCTTTTATATATAAATAATGCAATATAATATTAATATAAACTTTTAAATCAATAATAAGATCATTATAAATCGTTTATTGAAATATTTGAACTTTGTTGAAACATAAAATAAATCTTTAGCCTTAGATAATTACTGTTTATTAATGTCCGACTCTGAAATAAACAATTATATTTTTAATAGGAATAAATAATTTAAATAAATTATTGACATTTAGAATTTAAAATACAAAAACTGAGGTATTTAATTTAAAATATTATAGTTGATTTGACTGTAACGTAAAAAAACTCCCATATAATTAATAAAAAAATGGTAAACGTTGACCTAACCAGTAATGATATAAAAATAAACGAATAAGATTGTAGACTTTAAATTAAAACAAAACCAAAATGTTTCACTGATTCATACCCTTCATTATTATAATTTGATATTGACGTTTGTTTTTTTTTTAACAATAAATAAATATTAAATAAATATTAACCAACAATCACACCACGTTAACCTAGCACCGTGCTAAGTTCGTAAGAACTTGTGTTACAGGTACTAGGAAAAATAAATTTGAGATATAAATACATATATATACATAAATACACATCCATGACCCGGTGCAGACATCTATATTCGTCATACAAATTATCTGCACCTGGCGGGATTCGAACCCGCGACCGCTGCGTAAAGTGTCCAGTTGCCTGACCACTCGACCAGCCGGCCGTCAACAATAATTCAACGACTGACTACAATCTAGCCTAATGGAAAGAAGAGACCAGAGTGACCAGACCTATACCTAGGATGGTGTGCCTGTCCTTTATCATTGTAATATGACTAATCTGTTTAATTGATTTAAAAAATATTTCTGCTTCTTCTTCAAAAAATGCAAATGTAATTTATAAATCTGGGCTTGTATTATATAATAAATTTTAGCCAAACCCGATTTGAATCCCCAAGTTTTCATTTATGATGCAATCGACCATAATGACAGAAGGCTAACTCAGCATTCGTAATTAAAGGCTCATTTCACTATAATTATGTATCGATTATTATATATTAAAGCAAAATTTAACGAAAATGATTTATCTAAATCGGACTTAACTATCTAAACTAAAATAAATATGCTTTTGATTTTTTAAATATTAGTACCTATAGATTATGTTAAATTAAAAAATCAACATCTGAATTTCGATTAAAACATTTGTCCAGTAAAAGAAAGTAATTTATATTGCATGTTTTTAGACAACCAAAAAGCTACACGAGTTAAACAGGGACAAACGCAGACGCAGATTTCTACTTATAATAATCTTCTCTAAATTAACGAAATACCGTTCAAAGTGCGCGATACATGCAAAAAGGTATCAAAAATGTATATAATAAAAAGTTACCTGAACTTTGCCAAACGCAATTTGTACACATCATGCTTTAATATCATGTAACGAATTTTTGAAATATACTATCCTGTGCCCTTAATCCTTTCAAAACAACACTCAATTATGTACCATATGCTATTTAAATAAAGACTATATAAGCCGAACACAATTCAGCGATATGTATAGTGAGCGAAATAATTTTAAATTAAAAAACTATTTTCGTAAACTGATCCTAATTGGTAAGATGATAAGAGCTAAACTTTTATATCTAAATAGTGTATCGAAAGGCGCAAGGTAAAAACATAGACAACAAAAGGGCTTACCTGGCATTCTGTCGTGTTTACGATCGCAGTAAAACTGTAATTGCAACAGATCAAACGTACCGGCCGATTTTTAGGATGTTTATGCACTGTGTGTCGTTAGTTTTTAGTTTTAATTTTCATAAAAATTTATGATAAGTTGCTGAATAATGCATAGTAGCCTTTGGCGCGATGACACCGACGGACAACGGTTATGTCATTCCTTTTATCAAAAGTTAATTAAAAATGTAAAATATTATCGTTAAAACTGTATACGAGTAGAAGTATTTACACAATTTGATATATACATATTTGAATGTTAGCTACTTAAATTGGCAATCGTTAATTTGATCGTTATTATACAAACTTCATACCGTCTCGTGCCGACAAGAGAACAACAAAATAACTTTTCTTTTGAAAATAGAGTATTTAATAATTCAGCGAAGGTTTTATTAATTTTTTCTTTTACTTTCCGTATGATATGATAATAATTTTCTAATTAACAATTCTTTTTGTAAATGTCATTTAAGCCGTTAAGTTTTTTTTTTAATGAAATTATATAGTCAAAATATTATTTATAAAATATCAACTCAAAGCCATACAACAAAAAATTGTATCGAATGAACTAATTATTATTTTAAGCTAACAAACTGCCAATATTTATGATAATAATTATAATAATTTTCTAATAAATAATTTGTTTCGAAAATTTCGACAATTCCTCATTTAAGCCGTTAAGTTAATTTGAAATTAAGTTATAAGCAAAATATTATGCACGAAATAAAAGATACCCATGTATATAATAAAAGTTAACAGGTCCCATTCTGTGAATTTCAGATATTTTGAAGGACATTCAATATTCGCTACTAAATACAAAATCTTTTTTTTCTTTAAGTTTGTCTGCCTGTCTGTCTATCTGTCTGTCCGTCTGTCTGCCCTGTATCTTGGCCGCACATAACGTCAAAACTGCTGAATCAATTTAAACGAAACTTGATACGATTTGAGTTTATACTACGAGCTAGGACACTGTATATTCATCCCCTGGTTCCTTTGGGAGAAGGGATGAA